>OY292277.1:2400000-3600000 GCA_958496175.1 Sisyra terminalis
AAATCTTTTGCCTTCGAAATCGAAATCAATTATTATATTATCGTTCTATACATTGTAACGAACCCGAAACTGCCCTTGGTTCGAAAATCGTCCCTTATATAACGATGGTTAATGCAATTGCTGAAGAAGCCCCGTTCGTCTCTCCCTCTTAGTGGGAAGTGTTCATCCCTTAAACGGCCTGTTCAGCCCTTAAACGTGGTTTGTTTTGAGAAAAATTTGCACAGCATGCACAGATGGACGTCTACTTTCGATTGGCACCCTAAAAAAAATTTTTTTTAGTTTGGCCATTTTCGAGAAAAATCAACGATGGTTAACCCACGGTTTTTTTTGACGAAAAATCTTTTGGTTTCGAAATCGAAAAAGATTATTGTATTATCGTTCTATAAATTGTAACGAACCCGAAACTGCCCTTGGTTCGAAAATCATCCCTTATATAACGACGGTTAATGCAATTGCTGAAGAAGCCCCGTTCGTCTCTCCCTCTTAGTGGGAAGTGTTCATCCCTTAAACGGCCTGTTCAGCCCTTAAACGTGGTTGGTTTTGGGAAAAATTTGCACAGCATGCACAGATGGACGTCTACTTTCGATTGGCACCCTAAAAAAAATTTTTTTTAATTTGGCCATTTTCGAGAAAAATCAACGATGGTTAACCCACGGTTTTTTTTGGCGAAAAATCTTTTGCCTTCGAAATCGAAATCAATTATTATATTATCGTTCTATACATTGTAACGAACCCGAAACTGCCTTTGGTTCGAAAATCATCCCTTATATAACGATGGTTAATGCAATTGCTGAAGAAGCCCCGTTCGTCTCTCCCTCTTAGTGGGAAGTGTTCATCCCTTAAACGGCCTGTTCAGCCCTTAAACGTGGTTTGTTTTGAGAAAAAATTGCACAGCATGTACATATGGACTTAGACTTTCGATTAGCACCCTAAAAAAATTTTTTTTTAATTTGGCCATTTTCGAGAAAAATCAACGATGGTTAACCCACGGTTTTTTTTTGACGAAAAATCTTTTGGTTTCGAAATCGAAAAAGATTATTGTATTATCGTTCTATAAATTGTAACGAACCCGAAACTGCCCTTGGTTCGAAAATCATCCCTTATATAACGACGGTTAATGCAATTGCTGAAGAAGCCCCGTTCGTCTCTCCCTCTTAGTGGGAAGTGTTCATCCCTTAAACGGCCTGTTCAGCCCTTAAACGTGGTTGGTTTTGGGAAAAATTTGCACAGCATGCACAGATGGACGTCTACTTTCGATTGGCACCCTAAAAAAAATTTTTTTTAATTTGGCCATTTTCGAGAAAAATCAACGATGGTTAACCCACGGTTTTTTTTGGCGAAAAATCTTTTGCCTTCGAAATCGAAATCAATTATTATATTATCGTTCTATACATTGTAACGAACCCGAAACTGCCTTTGGTTCGAAAATCATCCCTTATATAACGATGGTTAATGCAATTGCTGAAGAAGCCCCGTTCGTCTCTCCCTCTTAGTGGGAAGTGTTCATCCCTTAAACGGCCTGTTCAGCCCTTAAACGTGGTTTGTTTTGGGAAAAATTTGCACAGCATGCACAGATGGACGTCTACTTTCGATTGGCACCCAAAAAAATTTTTTTTTAATTTGGCCATTTTCGAGAAAAATCAACGATGGTTAACCCACGGTTTTTTTTGGCGAAAAGTCTTTTGGTTTCGAAATCGAAATCAATTATTATATTATCGTTCTATACATTGTAACGAACCCGAAACTGCCTTTGGTTCGAAAATCATCCCTTATATAACGATGGTTAATGCAATTGCTGAAGAAGCCCCGTTCGTCTCTCCCTCTTAGTGGGAAGTGTTCATCCCTTAAACGGCCTGTTCAGCCCTTAAACGTGGTTTGTTTTGAGAAAAATTTGCACAGCATGTACATATGGACTTAGACTTTCGATTAGCACCCTAAAAAAATTTTTTTTTAATTTGGCCATTTTCGAGAAAAATCAACGATGGTTAACCCACGGTTTTTTTTGGCGAAAAATAATTTGCCTTCGAAATCGAAATCAATTATTATATTATCGTTCTATACATTGTAACGAACCCGAAACTGCCTTTGGTTCGAAAATCATCCCTTATATAACGATGGTTAATGCAATTGCTGAAGAAGCCCCGTTCGTCTCTCCCTCTTAGTGGGAAGTGTTCATCCCTTAAACGGCCTGTTCAGCCCTTAAACGTGGTTTGTTTTGGGAAAAATTTGCACAGCATGCACAGATGGACGTCTACTTTCGATTGGCACCCAAAAAAATTTTTTTTTAATTTGGCCATTTTCGAGAAAAATCAACGATGGTTAACCCACGGTTTTTTTTGGCGAAAAGTCTTTTGGTTTCGAAATCGAAATCAATTATTATATTATCGTTCTATACATTGTAACGAACCCGAAACTGCCTTTGGTTCGAAAATCATCCCTTATATAACGATGGTTAATGCAATTGCTGAAGAAGCCCCGTTCGTCTCTCCCTCTTAGTGGGAAGTGTTCATCCCTTAAACGGCCTGTTCAGCCCTTAAACGTGGTTTGTTTTGAGAAAAATTTGCACAGCATGTACATATGGACTTAGACTTTCGATTAGCACCCTAAAAAAATTTTTTTTTAATTTGGCCATTTTCGAGAAAAATCAACGATGGTTAACCCACGGTTTTTTTTTTGACGAAAAATCTTTTGGTTTCGAAATCGAAAAAGATTATTGTATTATCGTTCTATACATTGTAACGAACCCGAAACTGCCTTTGGTTCGAAAATCATCCCTTATATAACGATGGTTAATGCAATTGCTGAAGAAGCCCCGTTGTTCTCTCCCTCTTAGTGGGAAGTGTTCATCCCTTAAACGGCCAGTTCAGCCCTTAAACGTGGTTTGTATTGGGAAAAATTTGCAAAGCATGCACAGATGGACGTCTACTTTCGATTGGCACCCTAAAAAAAATTTTTTTTAATTTGGCCATTTTCGAGAAAAATCAACGATGGTTAACCCACGGTTTTTTTTGGCGAAAAATAATTTGCCTTCGAAATCGAAATCATTTATTATATTATCGTTCTATACATTGTAACGAACCCGAAACTGCCTTTGGTTCGAAAATCATCCCTTATATAACGATGGTTAATGCAATTGCCGAAGAAGCCCCGTTCGTCTCTCCCTCTTAGTGGGAAGTGTTCATCCCTTAAACGGCCTGTTCAGCCCTTAAACGTGGTTTGTTTTGGGAAAAATTTGCACAGCATGCACAGATGGACGTCTACTTTCGATTGGCACCCAAAAAAATTTTTTTTTAATTTGGCCATTTTCGAGAAAAATCAACGATGGTTAACCCACGGTTTTTTTTGGCGAAAAGTCTTTTGGTTTCGAAATCGAAATCAATTATTATATTATCGTTCTATACATTGTAACGAACCCGAAACTGCCTTTGGTTCGAAAATCATCCCTTATATAACGATGGTTAATGCAATTGCTGAAGAAGCCCCGTTCGTCTCTCCCTCTTAGTGGGAAGTGTTCATCCCTTAAACGGCCTGTTCAGCCCTTAAACGTGGTTTGTTTTGGGAAAAATTTGCACAGCATGCACAGATGGACGTCTACTTTCGATTGGCACCCAAAAAAATTTTTTTTTAATTTGGCCATTTTCGAGAAAAATCAACGATGGTTAACCCACGGTTTTTTTTGGCGAAAAGTCTTTTGGTTTCGAAATCGAAATCAATTATTATATTATCGTTCTATACATTGTAACGAACCCGAAACTGCCTTTGGTTCGAAAATCATCCCTTATATAACGATGGTTAATGCAATTGCTGAAGAAGCCCCGTTCGTCTCTCCCTCTTAGTGGGAAGTGTTCATCCCTTAAACGGCCTGTTCAGCCCTTAAACGTGGTTTGTTTTGAGAAAAATTTGCACAGCATGTACATATGGACTTAGACTTTCGATTAGCACCCTAAAAAAATTTTTTTTTAATTTGGCCATTTTCGAGAAAAATCAACGATGGTTAACCCACGGTTTTTTTTGGCGAAAAATAATTTGCCTTCGAAATCGAAATCATTTATTATATTATCGTTCTATACATTGTAACGAACCCGAAACTGCCTTTGGTTCGAAAATCATCCCTTATATAACGATGGTTAATGCAATTGCTGAAGAAGCCCCGTTCGTCTCTCCCTCTTAGTGGGAAGTGTTCATCCCTTAAACGGCCTGTTCAGCCCTTAAACGTGGTTTGTTTTGGGAAAAATTTGCACAGCATGCACAGATGGACGTCTACTTTCGATTGGCACCCAAAAAAATTTTTTTTTAATTTGGCCATTTTCGAGAAAAATCAACGATGGTTAACCCACGGTTTTTTTTGGCGAAAAATAATTTGCCTTCGAAATCGAAATCAATTATTATATTATCGTTCTATACATTGTAACGAACCCGAAACTGCCTTTGGTTCGAAAATCATCCCTTATATAACGATGGTTAATGCAATTGCTGAAGAAGCCCCGTTCGTCTCTCCCTCTTAGTGGGAAGTGTTCATCCCTTAAACGGCCTGTTCAGCCCTTAAACGTGGTTTGTTTTGAGAAAAATTTGCACAGCATGTACATATGGACTTAGACTTTCGATTAGCACCCTAAAAAAATTTTTTTTTAATTTGGCCATTTTCGAGAAAAATCAACGATGGTTAACCCACGGTTTTTTTTGGCGAAAAATAATTTGCCTTCGAAATCGAAATCATTTATTATATTATCGTTCTATACATTGTAACGAACCCGAAACTGCCTTTGGTTCGAAAATCATCCCTTATATAACGATGGTTAATGCAATTGCTGAAGAAGCCTCGTTCGTCTCTCCCTCTTAGTGGGAAGTGTTCATCCCTTAAACGGCCTGTTCAGCCCTTAAACGTGGTTTGTTTTGGGAAAAATTTGCACAGCATGCACAGATGGACGTCTACTTTCGATTGGCACCCTAAAAAAATTTTTTTTTAATTTGGCCATTTTCGAGAAAAATCAACGATGGTTAACCAACGGTTTTTTTTGGCGAAAAATAATTTGCCTTCGAAATCGAAATCAATTATTATATTATCGTTCTATACATTGTAACGAACCCGAAACTGCCTTTGGTTCGAAAATCATCCCTTATATAACGATGGTTAATGCAATTGCTGAAGAAGCCCCGTTCGTCTCTCCCTCTTAGTGGGAAGTGTTCATCCCTTAAACGGCCTGTTCAGCCCTTAAACGTGGTTTGTTTTGAGAAAAATTTGCACAGCATGTACATATGGACTTAGACTTTCGATTAGCACCCTAAAAAAATTTTTTTTTAATTTGGCCATTTTCGAGAAAAATCAACGATGGTTAACCCACGGTTTTTTTTGGCGAAAAATAATTTGCCTTCGAAATCGAAATCAATTATTATATTATCGTTCTATACATTGTAACGAACCCGAAACTGCCTTTGGTTCGAAAATCATCCCTTATATAACGATGGTTAATGCAATTGCTGAAGAAGCCCCGTTCGTCTCTCCCTCTTAGTGGGAAGTGTTCATCCCTTAAACGGCCTGTTCAGCCCTTAAACGTGGTTTGTTTTGGGAAAAATTTGCACAGCATGCACAGATGGACGTCTACTTTCGATTGGCACCCAAAAAAATTTTTTTTTAATTTGGCCATTTTCGAGAAAAATCAACGATGGTTAACCCACGGTTTTTTTTGGCGAAAAGTCTTTTGGTTTCGAAATCGAAATCAATTATTATATTATCGTTCTATACATTGTAACGAACCCGAAACTGCCTTTGGTTCGAAAATCATCCCTTATATAACGATGGTTAATGCAATTGCTGAAGAAGCCCCGTTCGTCTCTCCCTCTTAGTGGGAAGTGTTCATCCCTTAAACGGCCTGTTCAGCCCTTAAACGTGGTTTGTTTTGAGAAAAATTTGCACAGCATGTACATATGGACTTAGACTTTCGATTAGCACCCTAAAAAAATTTTTTTTTAATTTGGCCATTTTCGAGAAAAATCAACGATGGTTAACCCACGGTTTTTTTTTGACGAAAAATCTTTTGGTTTCGAAATCGAAAAAGATTATTGTATTATCGTTCTATACATTGTAACGAACCCGAAACTGCCTTTGGTTCGAAAATCATCCCTTATATAACGATGGTTAATGCAATTGCTGAAGAAGCCCCGTTGTTCTCTCCCTCTTAGTGGGAAGTGTTCATCCCTTAAACGGCCAGTTCAGCCCTTAAACGTGGTTTGTATTGGGAAAAATTTGCAAAGCATGCACAGATGGACGTCTACTTTCGATTGGCACCCTAAAAAAAATTTTTTTTAATTTGGCCATTTTCGAGAAAAATCAACGATGGTTAACCCACGGTTTTTTTTGGCGAAAAATAATTTGCCTTCGAAATCGAAATCATTTATTATATTATCGTTCTATACATTGTAACGAACCCGAAACTGCCTTTGGTTCGAAAATCATCCCTTATATAACGATGGTTAATGCAATTGCCGAAGAAGCCCCGTTCGTCTCTCCCTCTTAGTGGGAAGTGTTCATCCCTTAAACGGCCTGTTCAGCCCTTAAACGTGGTTTGTTTTGAGAAAAATTTGCACAGCATGTACATATGGACTTAGACTTTCGATTAGCACCCTAAAAAAATTTTTTTTTAATTTGGCCATTTTCGAGAAAAATCAACGATGGTTAACCCACGGTTTTTTTTGGCGAAAAATAATTTGCCTTCGAAATCGAAATCAATTATTATATTATCGTTCTATACATTGTAACGAACCCGAAACTGCCTTTGGTTCGAAAATCATCCCTTATATAACGATGGTTAATGCAATTGCTGAAGAAGCCCCGTTCGTCTCTCCCTCTTAGTGGGAAGTGTTCATCCCTTAAACGGCCTGTTCAGCCCTTAAACGTGGTTTGTTTTGGGAAAAATTTGCACAGCATGCACAGATGGACGTCTACTTTCGATTGGCACCCAAAAAAATTTTTTTTTAATTTGGCCATTTTCGAGAAAAATCAACGATGGTTAACCCACGGTTTTTTTTGGCGAAAAGTCTTTTGGTTTCGAAATCGAAATCAATTATTATATTATCGTTCTATACATTGTAACGAACCCGAAACTGCCTTTGGTTCGAAAATCATCCCTTATATAACGATGGTTAATGCAATTGCTGAAGAAGCCCCGTTCGTCTCTCCCTCTTAGTGGGAAGTGTTCATCCCTTAAACGGCCTGTTCAGCCCTTAAACGTGGTTTGTTTTGAGAAAAATTTGCACAGCATGTACATATGGACTTAGACTTTCGATTAGCACCCTAAAAAAATTTTTTTTTAATTTGGCCATTTTCGAGAAAAATCAACGATGGTTAACCCACGGTTTTTTTTTGACGAAAAATCTTTTGGTTTCGAAATCGAAAAAGATTATTGTATTATCGTTCTATACATTGTAACGAACCCGAAACTGCCTTTGGTTCGAAAATCATCCCTTATATAACGATGGTTAATGCAATTGCTGAAGAAGCCCCGTTGTTCTCTCCCTCTTAGTGGGAAGTGTTCATCCCTTAAACGGCCAGTTCAGCCCTTAAACGTGGTTTGTATTGGGAAAAATTTGCAAAGCATGCACAGATGGACGTCTACTTTCGATTGGCACCCTAAAAAAAATTTTTTTTAATTTGGCCATTTTCGAGAAAAATCAACGATGGTTAACCCACGGTTTTTTTTGGCGAAAAATAATTTGCCTTCGAAATCGAAATCATTTATTATATTATCGTTCTATACATTGTAACGAACCCGAAACTGCCTTTGGTTCGAAAATCATCCCTTATATAACGATGGTTAATGCAATTGCCGAAGAAGCCCCGTTCGTCTCTCCCTCTTAGTGGGAAGTGTTCATCCCTTAAACGGCCTGTTCAGCCCTTAAACGTGGTTTGTTTTGGGAAAAATTTGCACAGCATGCACAGATGGACGTCTACTTTCGATTGGCACCCAAAAAAATTTTTTTTTAATTTGGCCATTTTCGAGAAAAATCAACGATGGTTAACCCACGGTTTTTTTTGGCGAAAAGTCTTTTGGTTTCGAAATCGAAATCAATTATTATATTATCGTTCTATACATTGTAACGAACCCGAAACTGCCTTTGGTTCGAAAATCATCCCTTATATAACGATGGTTAATGCAATTGCTGAAGAAGCCCCGTTCGTCTCTCCCTCTTAGTGGGAAGTGTTCATCCCTTAAACGGCCTGTTCAGCCCTTAAACGTGGTTTGTTATGGGAAAAATTTGCACAGCATGCACAGATGGACGTCTACTTTCGATTGGCACCCAAAAAAATTTTTTTTTAATTTGGCCATTTTCGAGAAAAATCAACGATGGTTAACCCACGGTTTTTTTTGGCGAAAAGTCTTTTGGTTTCGAAATCGAAATCAATTATTATATTATCGTTCTATACATTGTAACGAACCCGAAACTGCCTTTGGTTCGAAAATCATCCCTTATATAACGATGGTTAATGCAATTGCTGAAGAAGCCCCGTTCGTCTCTCCCTCTTAGTGGGAAGTGTTCATCCCTTAAACGGCCTGTTCAGCCCTTAAACGTGGTTTGTTTTGAGAAAAATTTGCACAGCATGTACATATGGACTTAGACTTTCGATTAGCACCCTAAAAAAATTTTTTTTTAATTTGGCCATTTTCGAGAAAAATCAACGATGGTTAACCCACGGTTTTTTTTTGACGAAAAATCTTTTGGTTTCGAAATCGAAAAAGATTATTGTATTATCGTTCTATACATTGTAACGAACCCGAAACTGCCTTTGGTTCGAAAATCATCCCTTATATAACGATGGTTAATGCAATTGCTGAAGAAGCCCCGTTGTTCTCTCCCTCTTAGTGGGAAGTGTTCATCCCTTAAACGGCCAGTTCAGCCCTTAAACGTGGTTTGTATTGGGAAAAATTTGCAAAGCATGCACAGATGGACGTCTACTTTCGATTGGCACCCTAAAAAAAATTTTTTTTAATTTGGCCATTTTCGAGAAAAATCAACGATGGTTAACCCACGGTTTTTTTTGGCGAAAAATAATTTGCCTTCGAAATCGAAATCATTTATTATATTATCGTTCTATACATTGTAACGAACCCGAAACTGCCTTTGGTTCGAAAATCATCCCTTATATAACGATGGTTAATGCAATTGCTGAAGAAGCCCCGTTCGTCTCTCCCTCTTAGTGGGAAGTGTTCATCCCTTAAACGGCCTGTTCAGCCCTTAAACGTGGTTTGTTTTGAGAAAAATTTGCACAGCATGTACATATGGACTTAGACTTTCGATTAGCACCCTAAAAAAATTTTTTTTTAATTTGGCCATTTTCGAGAAAAATCAACGATGGTTAACCCACGGTTTTTTTTGGCGAAAAATAATTTGCCTTCGAAATCGAAATCATTTATTATATTATCGTTCTATACATTGTAACGAACCCGAAACTGCCTTTGGTTCGAAAATCATCCCTTATATAACGATGGTTAATGCAATTGCTGAAGAAGCCCCGTTCGTCTCTCCCTCTTAGTGGGAAGTGTTCATCCCTTAAACGGCCTGTTCAGCCCTTAAACGTGGTTTGTTTTGAGAAAAATTTGCACAGCATGTACATATGGACTTAGACTTTCGATTAGCACCCTAAAAAAATTTTTTTTTAATTTGGCCATTTTCGAGAAAAATCAACGATGGTTAACCCACGGTTTTTTTTGGCGAAAAATAATTTGCCTTCGAAATCGAAATCATTTATTATATTATCGTTCTATACATTGTAACGAACCCGAAACTGCCTTTGGTTCGAAAATCATCCCTTATATAACGATGGTTAATGCAATTGCTGAAGAAGCCCCGTTCGTCTCTCCCTCTTAGTGGGAAGTGTTCATCCCTTAAACGGCCTGTTCAGCCCTTAAACGTGGTTTGTTTTGGGAAAAATTTGCACAGCATGCACAGATGGACGTCTACTTTCGATTGGCACCCTAAAAAAAATTTTTTTTAATTTGGCCATTTTCGAGAAAAATCAACGATGGTTAACCAACGGTTTTTTTTGGCGAAAAATAATTTGCCTTCGAAATCGAAATCAATTATTATATTATCGTTCTATACATTGTAACGAACCCGAAACTGCCTTTGGTTCGAAAATCATCCCTTATATAACGATGGTTAATGCAATTGCTGAAGAAGCCCCGTTCGTCTCTCCCTCTTAGTGGGAAGTGTTCATCCCTTAAACGGCCAGTTCAGCCCTTAAACGTGGTTTGTTTTGGGAAAAATTTGCACAGCATGCACAGATGGACGTCTACTTTCGATTGGCACCCTAAAAAAAATTTTTTTTAATTTGGCCATTTTCGAGAAAAATCAACGATGGTTAACCAACGGTTTTTTTTGGCGAAAAATAATTTGCCTTCGAAATCGAAATCAATTATTATATTATCGTTCTATACATTGTAACGAACCCGAAACTGCCTTTGGTTCGAAAATCATCCCTTATATAACGATGGTTAATGCAATTGCTGAAGAAGCCCCGTTCGTCTCTCCCTCTTAGTGGGAAGTGTTCATCCCTTAAACGGCCTGTTCAGCCCTTAAACGTGGTTTGTTTTGGGAAAAATTTGCACAGCATGCACAGATGGACGTCTACTTTCGATTGGCACCCTAAAAAAAATTTTTTTTAATTTGGCCATTTTCGAGAAAAATCAACGATGGTTAACCCACGGTTTTTTTTGGCGAAAAATAATTTGCCTTCGAAATCGAAATCAATTATTATATTATCGTTCTATACATTGTAACGAACCCGAAACTGCCTTTGGTTCGAAAATCATCCCTTATATAACGATGGTTAATGCAATTGCTGAAGAAGCCCCGTTCGTCTCTCCCTCTTAGTGGGAAGTGTTCATCCCTTAAACGGCCAGTTCAGCCCTTAAACGTGGTTTGTATTGGGAAAAATTTGCAAAGCATGCACAGATGGACGTCTACTTTCGATTGGCACCCTAAAAAAAATTTTTTTTAATTTGGCCATTTTCGAGAAAAATCAACGATGGTTAACCCACGGTTTTTTTTGGCGAAAAATAATTTGCCTTCGAAATCGAAATCATTTATTATATTATCGTTCTATACATTGTAACGAACCCGAAACTGCCTTTGGTTCGAAAATCATCCCTTATATAACGATGGTTAATGCAATTGCTGAAGAAGCCCCGTTCGTCTCTCCCTCTTAGTGGGAAGTGTTCATCCCTTAAACGGCCTGTTCAGCCCTTAAACGTGGTTTGTTTTGGGAAAAATTTGCACAGCATGCACAGATGGACGTCTACTTTCGATTGGCACCCAAAAAAATTTTTTTTTAATTTGGCCATTTTCGAGAAAAATCAACGATGGTTAACCCACGGTTTTTTTTGGCGAAAAATAATTTGCCTTCGAAATCGAAATCAATTATTATATTATCGTTCTATACATTGTAACGAACCCGAAACTGCCTTTGGTTCGAAAATCATCCCTTATATAACGATGGTTAATGCAATTGCTGAAGAAGCCCCGTTCGTCTCTCCCTCTTAGTGGGAAGTGTTCATCCCTTAAACGGCCTGTTCAGCCCTTAAACGTGGTTTGTTTTGAGAAAAATTTGCACAGCATGTACATATGGACTTAGACTTTCGATTAGCACCCTAAAAAAATTTTTTTTTAATTTGGCCATTTTCGAGAAAAATCAACGATGGTTAACCCACGGTTTTTTTTGGCGAAAAATAATTTGCCTTCGAAATCGAAATCATTTATTATATTATCGTTCTATACATTGTAACGAACCCGAAACTGCCTTTGGTTCGAAAATCATCCCTTATATAACGATGGTTAATGCAATTGCTGAAGAAGCCCCGTTCGTCTCTCCCTCTTAGTGGGAAGTGTTCATCCCTTAAACGGCCTGTTCAGCCCTTAAACGTGGTTTGTTTTGGGAAAAATTTGCACAGCATGCACAGATGGACGTCTACTTTCGATTGGCACCCTAAAAAAAATTTTTTTTAATTTGGCCATTTTCGAGAAAAATCAACGATGGTTAACCAACGGTTTTTTTTGGCGAAAAATAATTTGCCTTCGAAATCGAAATCAATTATTATATTATCGTTCTATACATTGTAACGAACCCGAAACTGCCTTTGGTTCGAAAATCATCCCTTATATAACGATGGTTAATGCAATTGCTGAAGAAGCCCCGTTCGTCTCTCCCTCTTAGTGGGAAGTGTTCATCCCTTAAACGGCCAGTTCAGCCCTTAAACGTGGTTTGTTTTGGGAAAAATTTGCACAGCATGCACAGATGGACGTCTACTTTCGATTGGCACCCTAAAAAAAATTTTTTTTAATTTGGCCATTTTCGAGAAAAATCAACGATGGTTAACCAACGGTTTTTTTTGGCGAAAAATAATTTGCCTTCGAAATCGAAATCAATTATTATATTATCGTTCTATACATTGTAACGAACCCGAAACTGCCTTTGGTTCGAAAATCATCCCTTATATAACGATGGTTAATGCAATTGCTGAAGAAGCCCCGTTCGTCTCTCCCTCTTAGTGGGAAGTGTTCATCCCTTAAACGGCCTGTTCAGCCCTTAAACGTGGTTTGTTTTGGGAAAAATTTGCACAGCATGCACAGATGGACGTCTACTTTCGATTGGCACCCTAAAAAAAATTTTTTTTAATTTGGCCATTTTCGAGAAAAATCAACGATGGTTAACCCACGGTTTTTTTTGGCGAAAAATAATTTGCCTTCGAAATCGAAATCAATTATTATATTATCGTTCTATACATTGTAACGAACCCGAAACTGCCTTTGGTTCGAAAATCATCCCTTATATAACGATGGTTAATGCAATTGCTGAAGAAGCCCCGTTCGTCTCTCCCTCTTAGTGGGAAGTGTTCATCCCTTAAACGGCCAGTTCAGCCCTTAAACGTGGTTTGTATTGGGAAAAATTTGCAAAGCATGCACAGATGGACGTCTACTTTCGATTGGCACCCTAAAAAAAATTTTTTTTAATTTGGCCATTTTCGAGAAAAATCAACGATGGTTAACCCACGGTTTTTTTTGGCGAAAAATAATTTGCCTTCGAAATCGAAATCATTTATTATATTATCGTTCTATACATTGTAACGAACCCGAAACTGCCTTTGGTTCGAAAATCATCCCTTATATAACGATGGTTAATGCAATTGCTGAAGAAGCCCCGTTCGTCTCTCCCTCTTAGTGGGAAGTGTTCATCCCTTAAACGGCCTGTTCAGCCCTTAAACGTGGTTTGTTTTGGGAAAAATTTGCACAGCATGCACAGATGGACGTCTACTTTCGATTGGCACCCTAAAAAAAATTTTTTTTAATTTGGCCATTTTCGAGAAAAATCAACGATGGTTAACCAACGGTTTTTTTTGGCGAAAAATAATTTGCCTTCGAAATCGAAATCAATTATTATATTATCGTTCTATACATTGTAACGAACCCGAAACTGCCTTTGGTTCGAAAATCATCCCTTATATAACGATGGTTAATGCAATTGCTGAAGAAGCCCCGTTCGTCTCTCCCTCTTAGTGGGAAGTGTTCATCCCTTAAACGGCCTGTTCAGCCCTTAAACGTGGTTTGTTTTGAGAAAAATTTGCACAGCATGCACAGATGGACGTCTACTTTCGATTGGCACCCTAAAAAAAATTTTTTTTAGTTTGGCCATTTTCGAGAAAAATCAACGATGGTTAACCCACGGTTTTTTTTGGCGAAAAATCTTTTGCCTTCGAAATCGAAATCAATTATTATATTATCGATCTATACATTGTAACGAACCCGAAACTGCCTTTGGTTCGAAAATCATCCCTTATATAACGATGGTTAATGCAATTGCTGAAGAAGCCCCGTTCGTCTCTCCCTCTTAGTGGGAAGTGTTCATCCCTTAAACGGCCTGTTCAGCCCTTAAACGTGGTTTGTTATGGAAAAAATTTGCACAGCATGCACAGATGGACGTCTACTTTCGATTGGCACCCTAAAAAAAATTTTTTTTAATTTGGCCATTTTCGAGAAAAATCAACGATGGTTAACCCACGGTTTTTTTTGGCGAAAAATCATTTGCCTTCGAAATCGAAATCAATTATTATATTATCGATCTATACATTGTAACGAACCCGAAACTGCCTTTGGTTCGAAAATCATCCCTTATATAACGATGGTTAATGCAATTGCTGAAGAAGCCCCGTTCGTCTCTCCCTCTTAGTGGGAAGTGTTCATCCCTTAAACGGCCTGTTCAGCCCTTAAACGTGGTTTGTTTTGAGAAAAATTTGCACAGCATGCACAGATGGACGTCTACTTTCGATTGGCACCCTAAAATTTTTTTTTAATTTGGCCATTTTCGAGAAAAATCAACGATGGTTAACCCACGGTTTTTTTTGGCGAAAAATCTTTTGGCTTCGAAATCGAAATCAATTATTATATTATCGTTCTATACATTGTAACGAACCCGAAACTGCCTTTGGTTCGAAAATCATCCCTTATATAACGATGGTTAATGCAATTGCTGAAGAAGCCCCGTTCGTCTCTCCCTTTTAGTGGGAAGTGTTCATCCCTTAAACGGCCTGTTCAGCCCTTAAACGTGGTTTGTTATGGGAAAAATTTGCACAGCATGCACAGATGGACGTCTACTTTCGATTGGCACCCTAAAAAAAATTTTTTTTAATTTGGCCATTTTCGAGAAAAATCAACGATGGTTAACCCACGGTTTTTTTTGGCGAAAAATCTTTTGGCTTCGAAATCGAAATCAATTATTTTATTATCGTTCTATACATTGTAACGAACCCGAAACTGCCTTTGGTTCGAAAATCATCCCTTATATAACGATGGTTAATGCAATTGCTGAAGAAGCCCCGTTCGTCTCTCCCTCTTAGTGGGAAGTGTTCATCCCTTAAACGGCCTGTTCAGCCCTTAAACGTGGTTTGTTATGGGAAAAATTTGCACAGCATGCACAGATGGACGTCTACTTTCGATTGGCACCCTAAAAACAATTTTTTTTAATTTGGCCATTTTCGAGAAAAATCAACGATGGTTAACCCACGGTTTTTTTTGGCGAAAAATCTTTTGCCTTCGAAATCGAAATCAATTATTATATTATCGTTCTATACATTGTATCGAACCCGAAACTGCCTTTGGTTCGAAAATCATCCCTTATATAACGATGGTTAATGCAATTGCTGAAGAAGCCCCGTTCGTCTCTCCCTCTTAGTGGGAAGTGTTCATCCCTTAAACGGCCTGTTCAGCCCTTAAACGTGGATTGTTATGGGAAAAATTTGCACAGCATGCACAGATGGACGTCTACTTTCGATTGGCACCCTAAAAAAAATTTTTTTTAGTTTGGCTATTTTCGAGAAAAATCAACGATGGTTAACCCACGGTTTTTTTTGGCGAAAAATCTTTTGCCTTCGAAATCGAAATCAATTATTATATTATCGTTCTATACATTGTAACGAACCCGAAACTGCCTTTGGTTCGAAAATCATCCCTTATATAACGATGGTTAATGCAATTGCTGAAGAAGCCCCGTTCGTCTCTCCCTCTTAGTGGGAAGTGTTCATCCCTTAAACGGCCTGTTCAGCCCTTAAACGTGGTTTGTTATGGGAAAAATTTGCACAGCATGCACAGATGGACGTCTACTTTCGATTGGCACCCTAAAAACAATTTTTTTTAATTTGGCCATTTTCGAGAAAAATCAACGATGGTTAACCCACGGTTTTTTTTGGCGAAAAATCTTTTGCCTTCGAAATCGAAATCAATTATTATATTATCGTTCTATACATTGTAACGAACCCGAAACTGCCTTTGGTTCGAAAATCATCCCTTATATAACGATGGTTAATGCAATTGCTGAAGAAGCCCCGTTCGTCTCTCCCTCTTAGTGGGAAGTGTTCATCCCTTAAACGGCCTGTTCAGCCCTTAAACGTGGTTTGTTATGGGAAAAATTTGCACAGCATGCACAGATGGACGTCTACTTTCGATTGGCACCCTAAAAACAATTTTTTTTAATTTGGCCATTTTCGAGAAAAATCAACGATGGTTAACCCACGGTTTTTTTTGGCGAAAAATCTTTTGCCTTCGAAATCGAAATCAATTATTATATTATCGTTCTATACATTGTATCGAACCCGAAACTGCCTTTGGTTCGAAAATCATCCCTTATATAACGATGGTTAATGCAATTGCTGAAGAAGCCCCGTTCGTCTCTCCCTCTTAGTGGGAAGTGTTCATCCCTTAAACGGCCTGTTCAGCCCTTAAACGTGGATTGTTATGGGAAAAATTTGCACAGCATGCACAGATGGACGTCTACTTTCGATTGGCACCCTAAAAAAAATTTTTTTTAGTTTGGCCATTTTCGAGAAAAATCAACGTAGTTAACCCACGGTTTTTTTTGGCGAAAAATCTTTTGGCTTCGAAATCGAATTCAATTATTATATTATCGTTCTATACATTGTAACGAACCCGAAACTGCCTTTGGTTCGAAAATCATCCCTTATATAACGATGGTTAATGCAATTGCTGAAGAAGCCCCGTTCGTCTCTCCCTCTTAGTGGGAAGTGTTCATCCCTTAAACGGCCTGTTCAGCCCTTAAACGTGAATTGTTATGGGAAAAATTTGCACAGCATGCACAGCTGGACGTCTACTTTCGATTGGCACCCTAAAAAAAATTTTTTTTAGTTTGGCCATTTTCGAGAAAAATCAACGATGGTTAACCCACGGTTTTTTTTGGCGAAAAGTCTTTTGCCTTCGAAATCGAAATCAATTATTATATTATCGTTCTATACATTGTAACGAACCCGAAACTGCCTTTGGTTCGAAAATCATCCCTTATATAACGATGGTTAATGCAATTGCTGAAGAAGCCCCGTTCGTCTCTCCCTCTTAGTGGGAAGTGTTCATCCCTTAAACGGCCTGTTCAGCCCTTAAACGTGGATTGTTATGGGAAAAATTTGCACAGCATGCACAGATGGACGTCTACTTTCGATTGGCACCCTAAAAAAAATTTTTTTTAGTTTGGCCATTTTCGAGAAAAATCAACGATGGTTAACCCACGGTTTTTTTTGGCGAAAAATCTTTTGGCTTCGAAATCGAAATCAATTATTATATTATCGTTCTATACATTGTAACGAACCCGAAACTGCCTTTGGTTCGAAAATCATCCCTTATATAACGATGGTTAATGCAATTGCTGAAGAAGCCCCGTTCGTCTCTCCCTCTTAGTGGGAAGTGT
Source organism: Sisyra terminalis (assembly GCA_958496175.1). NCBI lineage: Eukaryota > Metazoa > Arthropoda > Insecta > Neuroptera > Sisyridae > Sisyra > Sisyra terminalis. The sequence continues at coordinate 2,417,240 of OY292277.1, forward strand.
TCATCCCTTAAACGGCCTGTTCAGCCCTTAAACGTGGATTGTTATGGGAAAAATTTGCACAGCATGCACAGATGGACGTCTACTTTCGATTGGCACCCTAAAAAAAATTTTTTTTAGTTTGGCCATTTTCGAGAAAAATCAACGATGGTTAACCCACGGTTTTTTTTGGCGAAAAATCTTTTGCCTTCGAAATCGAAATCAATTATTATATTATCGTTCTATACATTGTAACGAACCCGAAACTGCCTTTGGTTCGAAAATCATCCCTTATATAACGATGGTTAATGCAATTGCTGAAGAAGCCCCGTTCGTCTCTCCCTCTTAGTGGGAAGTGTTCATCCCTTAAACGGCCTGTTCAGCCCTTAAACGTGGATTGTTATGGGAAAAATTTGCACAGCATGCACAGATGGACGTCTACTTTCGATTGGCACCCTAAAAAAAATTTTTTTTAGTTTGGCCATTTTCGAGAAAAATCAACGATGGTTAACCCACGGTTTTTTTTGGCGAAAAATCTTTTGCCTTCGAAATCGAAATCAATTATTATATTATCGTTCTATACATTGTAACGAACCCGAAACTGCCTTTGGTTCGAATATCATCCCTTATATAACGATGGTTAATGCAATTGCTGAAGAAGCCCCGTTCGTCTCTCCCTCTTAGTGGGAAGTGTTCATCCCTTAAACGGCCTGTTCAGCCCTTAAACGTGGATTGTTATGGGAAAAATTTGCACAGCATGCACAGATGGACGTCTACTTTCGATTGGCACCCTAAAAAAAATTTTTTTTAGTTTGGCCATTTTCGAGAAAAATCAACGATGGTTAACCCACGGTTTTTTTTGGCGAAAAATCTTTTGGCTTCGAAATCGAAATCAATTATTTTATTATCGTTCTATACATTGTAACGAACCCGAAACTGCCTTTGGTTCGAAAATCATCCCTTATATAACGATGGTTAATGCAATTGCTGAAGAAGCCCCGTTCGTCTCTCCCTCTTAGTGGGCAGTGTTCATCCCTTAAACGGCCTGTTCAGCCCTTAAACGTGGTTTGTTATGGGAAAAATTTGCACAGCATGCACAGATGGACGTCTACTTTCGATTGGCACCCTAAAAACATTTTTTTTTAATTTGGCCATTTTCGAGAAAAATCAACGATGGTTAACCCACGGTTTTTTATGGCGAAAAATCTTTTGCCTTCGAAATCGAAATCAATTATTATATTATCGTTCTATACATTGTAACGAACCCGAAACTGCCTTTGGTTCGAAAATCATCCCTTATATAACGATGGTTAATGCAATTGCTGAAGAAGCCCCGTTCGTCTCTCCCTCTTAGTGGGAAGTGTTCATCCCTTAAACGGCCTGTTCAGCCCTTAAACGTGGTTTGTTATGGGAAAAATTTGCACAGCATGCACAGATGGACGTCTACTTTCGATTGGCACCCTAAAAACAATTTTTTTTAATTTGGCCATTTTCGAGAAAAATCAACGATGGTTAACCCACGGTTTTTTTTGGCGAAAAATCTTTTGCCTTCGAAATCGAAATCAATTATTATATTATCGATCTATACATTGTAACGAACCCGAAACTGCCTTTGGTTCGAAAATCATCCCTTATATAACGATGGTTAATGCAATTGCTGAAGAAGCCCCGTTCGTCTCTCCCTCTTAGTGGGCAGTGTTCATCCCTTAAACGGCCTGTTCAGCCCTTAAACGTGGTTTGTTATGGGAAAAATTTGCACAGCATGCACAGATGGACGTCTACTTTCGATTGGCACCCTAAAAACATTTTTTTTTAATTTGGCCATTTTCGAGAAAAATCAACGATGGTTAACCCACGGTTTTTTATGGCGAAAAATCTTTTGCCTTCGAAATCGAAATCAATTATTATATTATCGTTCTATACATTGTAACGAACCCGAAACTGCCTTTGGTTCGAAAATCATCCCTTATATAACGATGGTTAATGCAATTGCTGAAGAAGCCCCGTTCGTCTCTCCCTCTTAGTGGGAAGTGTTCATCCCTTAAACGGCCTGTTCAGCCCTTAAACGTGGTTTGTTATGGGAAAAATTTGCACAGCATGCACAGATGGACGTCTACTTTCGATTGGCACCCTAAAAACATTTTTTTTTAATTTGGCCATTTTCGAGAAAAATCAACGATGGTTAACCCACGGTTTTTTATGGCGAAAAATCTTTTGCCTTCGAAATCGAAATCAATTATTATATTATCGTTCTATACATTGTAACGAACCCGAAACTGCCCTTGGTTCGAAAATCATCCCTTATATAACGATGGTTAATGCATTTGCTGAAGAAGCCCCGTTCGTCTCTCCCTCTTAGTGGGAAGTGTTCATCCCTTAAACGGCCTGTTCAGCCCTTAAACGTGGTTTGTTTTGGGAAAAATTTGCACAGCATGCACAGATGGACGTCTACTTTCGATTGGCACCCTAAAAAAAATTTTTTTTAGTTTGGCCATTTTCGAGAAAAATCAACGATGGTTAACCAACGGTTTTTTTTGACGAAAAATCTTTTGGTTTCGAAATCGAAAAAGATTATTGTATTATCGTTCTATACATTGTAACGAACCCGAAACTGCCTTTGGTTCGAAAATCATCCCTTATATAACGATGGTTAATGCAATTGCTGAAGAAGCCCCGTTCGTCTCTCCCTCTTAGTGGGAAGTGTTCATCCCTTAAACGGCCTGTTCAGCCCTTAAACGTGGTTTGTTTTGGGAAAAATTTGCACAGCATGCACAGATGGACGTCTACTTTCGATTGGCACCCTAAAAAAAATTTTTTTTAGTTTGGCCATTTTCGAGAAAAATCAACGATGGTTAACCAACGGTTTTTTTTGACGAAAAATCTTTTGGTTTCGAAATCGAAAAAGATTATTGTATTATCGTTCTATACATTGTAACGAACCCGAAACTGCCCTTGGTTCGATAATCATCCCTTATATAACGATGGTTAATGCAATTGCTGAAGAAGCCCCGTTCGTCTCTCCCTCTTAGTGGGAAGTGTTCATCCCTTAAACGGCCTGTTCAGCCCTTAAACGTGGTTTGTTTTGAGAAAAATTTGCACAGCATGCACAGATGGACGTCTACTTTCGATTGGCACCCTAAAAAAAATTTTTTTTAGTTTGGCCATTTTCGAGAAAAATCAACGATGGTTAACCCACGGTTTTTTTTGGCGAAAAATCTTTTGCCTTCGAAATCGAAAAAGATTATTGTATTATCGTTCTATACATTGTAACGAACCCGAAACTGCCCTTGGTTCGAAAATCATCCCTTATATAACGATGGTTAATGCATTTGCTGAAGAAGCCCCGTTCGTCTCTCCCTCTTAGTGGGAAGTGTTCATCCCTTAAACGGCCTGTTCAGCCCTTAAACGTGGTTTGTTTTGGGAAAAATTTGCACAGCATGCACAGATGGACGTCTACTTTCGATTGGCACCCTAAAAAAAATTTTTTTTAGTTTGGCCATTTTCGAGAAAAATCAACGATGGTTAACCAACGGTTTTTTTGACGAAAAATCTTTTGGTTTCGAAATCGAAAAAGATTATTGTATTATCGTTCTATACATTGTAACGAACCCGAAACTGCCCTTGGTTCGAAAATCATCCCTTATATAACGATGGTTAATGCAATTGCTGAAGAAGCCCCGTTCGTCTCTCCCTCTTAGTGGGAAGTGTTCATCCCTTAAACGGCCTGTTCAGCCCTTAAACGTGGTTTGTTTTGAGAAAAATTTGCACAGCATGCACAGATGGACGTCTACTTTCGATTGGCACCCTAAAAAAAATTTTTTTTAGTTTGGCCATTTTCGAGAAAAATCAACGATGGTTAACCCACGGTTTTTTTTGACGAAAAATCTTTTGGTTTCGAAATCGAAAAAGATTATTGTATTATCGTTCTATACATTGTAACGAACCCGAAACTGCCCTTGGTTCGAAAATCATCCCTTATATAACGATGGTTAATGCAATTGCTGAAGAAGCCCCGTTCGTCTCTCCCTCTTAGTGGGAAGTGTTCATCCCTTAAACGGCCTGTTCAGCCCTTAAACGTGGTTTGTTATGAGAAAAATTTGCACAGCATGCACAGATGGACGTCTACTTTCGATTGGCACCCTAAAAAAAATTTTTTTTAGTTTGGCCATTTTCGAGAAAAATCAACGATGGTTAACCCACGGTTTTTTTTGGCGAAAAATCTTTTGCCTTCGAAATCGAAAAAGATTATTGTATTATCGTTCTATACATTGTAACGAACCCGAAACTGCCCTTGGTTCGAAAATCATCCCTTATATAACGATGGTTAATGCATTTGCTGAAGAAGCCCCGTTCGTCTCTCCCTCTTAGTGGGAAGTGTTCATCCCTTAAACGGCCTGTTCAGCCCTTAAACGTGGTTTGTTTTGGGAAAAATTTGCACAGCATGCACAGATGGACGTCTACTTTCGATTGGCACCCTAAAAAAAATTTTTTTTAGTTTGGCCATTTTCGAGAAAAATCAACGATGGTTAACCAACGGTTTTTTTTGACGAAAAATCTTTTGGTTTCGAAATCGAAAAAGATTATTGTATTATCGTTCTATACATTGTAACGAACCCGAAACTGCCCTTGGTTCGAAAATCATCCCTTATATAACGATGGTTAATGCAATTGCTGAAGAAGCCCCGTTCGTCTCTCCCTCTTAGTGGGAAGTGTTCATCCCTTAAACGGCCTGTTCAGCCCTTAAACGTGGTTTGTTTTGAGAAAAATTTGCACAGCATGCACAGATGGACGTCTACTTTCGATTGGCACCCTAAAAAAAATTTTTTTTAGTTTGGCCATTTTCGAGAAAAATCAACGATGGTTAACCCACGGTTTTTTTTGACGAAAAATCTTTTGGTTTCGAAATCGAAAAAGATTATTGTATTATCGTTCTATACATTGTAACGAACCCGAAACTGCCCTTGGTTCGAAAATCATCCCTTATATAACGATGGTTAATGCATTTGCTGAAGAAGCCCCGTTCGTCTCTCCCTCTTAGTGGGAAGTGTTCATCCCTTAAACGGCCTGTTCAGCCCTTAAACGTGGTTTGTTTTGAGAAAAATTTGCACAGCATGCACAGATGGACGTCTACTTTCGATTGGCACCCTAAAAAAAATTTTTTTTAGTTTGGCCATTTTCGTGAAAAATCAACGATGGTTAACCCACGGTTTTTTTGGCGAAAAATCTTTTGCCTTCGAAATCGAAATCAATTATTATATTATCGTTCTATACATTGTAACGAACCCGAAACTGCCCTTGGTTCGAAAATCATCCCTTATATAACGATGGTTAATGCAATTGCTGAAGAAGCCCCGTTCGTCTCTCCCTCTTAGTGGGAAGTGTTCATCCCTTAAACGGCCTGTTCAGCCCTTAAACGTGGTTTGTTTTGAGAAAAATTTGCACAGCATGCACAGATGGACGTCTACTTTCGATTGGCACCCTAAAAAAAATTTTTTTTAGTTTGGCCATTTTCGAGAAAAATCAACGATGGTTAACCCACGGTTTTTTTTGACGAAAAATCTTTTGGTTTCGAAATCGAAAAAGATTATTGTATTATCGTTCTATACATTGTAACGAACCCGAAACTGCCCTTGGTTCGAAAATCATCCCTTATATAACGATGGTTAATGCAATTGCTGAAGAAGCCCCGTTCGTCTCTCCCTCTTAGTGGGAAGTGTTCATCCCTTAAACGGCCTGTTCAGCCCTTAAACGTGGTTTGTTTTGGGAAAAATTTGCACAGCATGCACAGATGGACGTCTACTTTCGATTGGCACCCTAAAAAAAATTTTTTTTAGTTTGGCCATTTTCGAGAAAAATCAACGATGGTTAACCCACGGTTTTTTTTGACGAAAAATCTTTTGGTTTCGAAATCGAAAAAGATTATTGTATTATCGTTCTATACATTGTAACGAACCCGAAACTGCCCTTGGTTCGAAAATCATCCCTTATATAACGATGGTTAATGCAATTGCTGAAGAAGCCCCGTTCGTCTCTCCCTCTTAGTGGGAAGTGTTCATCCCTTAAACGGCCTGTTCAGCCCTTAAACGTGGTTTGTTTTGGGAAAAATTTGCACAGCATGCACAGATGGACGTCTACTTTCGATTGGCACCCTAAAAAAAATTTTTTTTAGTTTGGCCATTTTCGAGAAAAATCAACGATGGTTAACCCACGGTTTTTTTTGACGAAAAATCTTTTGGTTTCGAAATCGAAAAAGATTATTGTATTATCGTTCTATACATTGTAACGAACCCGAAACTGCCCTTGGTTCGAAAATCATCCCTTATATAACGATGGTTAATGCAATTGCTGAAGAAGCCCCGTTCGTCTCTCCCTCTTAGTGGGAAGTGTTTATCCCTTAAACGGCCTGTTCAGCCCTTAAACGTGGTTTGTTTTGGGAAAAATTTGCACAGCATGCACAGATGGACGTCTACTTTCGATTGGCACCCTAAAAAAAATTTTTTTTAGTTTGGCCATTTTCGAGAAAAATCAACGATGGTTAACCCACGGTTTTTTTTGACGAAAAATCTTTTGGTTTCGAAATCGAAAAAGATTATTGTATTATCGTTCTATACATTGTAACGAACCCGAAACTGCCCTTGGTTCGAAAATCATCCCTTATATAACGATGGTTAATGCATTTGCTGAAGAAGCCCCGTTCGTCTCTCCCTCTTAGTGGGAAGTGTTCATCCCTTAAACGGCCTGTTCAGCCCTTAAACGTGGTTTGTTTTGGGAAAAATTTGCACAGCATGCACAGATGGACGTCTACTTTCGATTGGCACCCTAAAAAAAATTTTTTTTAGTTTGGCCATTTTCGAGAAAAATCAACGATGGTTAACCAACGGTTTTTTTTGACGAAAAATCTTTTGGTTTCGAAATCGAAAAAGATTATTGTATTATCGTTCTATACATTGTAACGAACCCGAAACTGCCCTTGGTTCGATAATCATCCCTTATATAACGATGGTTAATGCAATTGCTGAAGAAGCCCCGTTCGTCTCTCCCTCTTAGTGGGAAGTGTTCATCCCTTAAACGGCCTGTTCAGCCCTTAAACGTGGTTTGTTTTGAGAAAAATTTGCACAGCATGCACAGATGGACGTCTACTTTCGATTGGCACCCTAAAAAAAATTTTTTTTAGTTTGGCCATTTTCGAGAAAAATCAACGATGGTTAACCCACGGTTTTTTTTGGCGAAAAATCTTTTGCCTTCGAAATCGAAAAAGATTATTGTATTATCGTTCTATACATTGTAACGAACCCGAAACTGCCCTTGGTTCGAAAATCATCCCTTATATAACGATGGTTAATGCATTTGCTGAAGAAGCCCCGTTCGTCTCTCCCTCTTAGTGGGAAGTGTTCATCCCTTAAACGGCCTGTTCAGCCCTTAAACGTGGTTTGTTTTGGGAAAAATTTGCACAGCATGCACAGATGGACGTCTACTTTCGATTGGCACCCTAAAAAAAATTTTTTTTAGTTTGGCCATTTTCGAGAAAAATCAACGATGGTTAACCAACGGTTTTTTTTGACGAAAAATCTTTTGGTTTCGAAATCGAAAAAGATTATTGTATTATCGTTCTATACATTGTAACGAACCCGAAACTGCCCTTGGTTCGAAAATCATCCCTTATATAACGATGGTTAATGCAATTGCTGAAGAAGCCCCGTTCGTCTCTCCCTCTTAGTGGGAAGTGTTCATCCCTTAAACGGCCTGTTCAGCCCTTAAACGTGGTTTGTTTTGAGAAAAATTTGCACAGCATGCACAGATGGACGTCTACTTTCGATTGGCACCCTAAAAAAAATTTTTTTTAGTTTGGCCATTTTCGAGAAAAATCAACGATGGTTAACCCACGGTTTTTTTTGACGAAAAATCTTTTGGTTTCGAAATCGAAAAAGATTATTGTATTATCGTTCTATACATTGTAACGAACCCGAAACTGCCCTTGGTTCGAAAATCATCCCTTATATAACGATGGTTAATGCAATTGCTGAAGAAGCCCCGTTCGTCTCTCCCTCTTAGTGGGAAGTGTTCATCCCTTAAACGGCCTGTTCAGCCCTTAAACGTGGTTTGTTTTGAGAAAAATTTGCACAGCATGCACAGATGGACGTCTACTTTCGATTGGCACCCTAAAAAAAATTTTTTTTAGTTTGGCCATTTTCGAGAAAAATCAACGATGGTTAACCCACGGTTTTTTTTGGCGAAAAATCTTTTGCCTTCGAAATCGAAAAAGATTATTGTATTATCGTTCTATACATTGTAACGAACCCGAAACTGCCCTTGGTTCGAAAATCATCCCTTATATAACGATGGTTAATGCATTTGCTGAAGAAGCCCCGTTCGTCTCTCCCTCTTAGTGGGAAGTGTTCATCCCTTAAACGGCCTGTTCAGCCCTTAAACGTGGTTTGTTTTGGGAAAAATTTGCACAGCATGCACAGATGGACGTCTACTTTCGATTGGCACCCTAAAAAAAATTTTTTTTAGTTTGGCCATTTTCGAGAAAAATCAACGATGGTTAACCCACGGTTTTTTTTGGCGAAAAATCTTTTGCCTTCGAAATCGAAATCAATTATTATATTATCGTTCTATACATTGTAACGAACCCGAAACTGCCCTTGGTTCGAAAATCATCCCTTATATAACGATGGTTAATGCAATTGCTGAAGAAGCCCCGTTCGTCTCTCCCTCTTAGTGGGAAGTGTTCATCCCTTAAACGGCCTGTTCAGCCCTTAAACGTGGTTTGTTTTGAGAAAAATTTGCACAGCATGCACAGATGGACGTCTACTTTCGATTGGCACCCTAAAAAAAATTTTTTTTAGTTTGGCCATTTTCGAGAAAAATCAACGATGGTTAACCCACGGTTTTTTTTGACGAAAAATCTTTTGGTTTCGAAATCGAAAAAGATTATTGTATTATCGTTCTATACATTGTAACGAACCCGAAACTGCCCTTGGTTCGAAAATCATCCCTTATATAACGATGGTTAATGCATTTGCTGAAGAAGCCCCGTTCGTCTCTCCCTCTTAGTGGGAAGTGTTCATCCCTTAAACGGCCTGTTCAGCCCTTAAACGTGGTTTGTTTTGGGAAAAATTTGCACAGCATGCACAGATGGACGTCTACTTTCGATTGGCACCCTAAAAAAATTTTTTTTTAGTATGGCCATTTTCGAGAAAAATCAACGATGGTTAACCCACGGTTTTTTTTGACGAAAAATCTTTTGGTTTCGAAATCGAAAAAGATTATTGTATTATCGTTCTATACATTGTAACGAACCCGAAACTGCCCTTGGTTCGAAAATCATCCCTTATATAACGATGGTTAATGCAATTGCTGAAGAAGCCCCGTTCGTCTCTCCCTCTTAGTGGGAAGTGTTCATCCCTTAAACGGCCTGTTCAGCCCTTAAACGTGGTTTGTTTTGAGAAAAATTTGCACAGCATGCACAGATGGACGTCAACTTTCGATTGGCACCCTAAAAAAAATTTTTTTTAGTTTGGCCATTTTCGAGAAAAATCAACGATGGTTAACCCACGGTTTTTTTTGACGAAAAATCTTTTGGTTTCGAAATCGAAAAAGATTATTGTATTATCGTTCTATACATTGTAACGAACCCGAAACTGCCCTTGGTTCGAAAATCATCCCTTATATAACGATGGTTAATGCATTTGCTGAAGAAGCCCCGTTCGTCTCTCCCTCTTAGTGGGAAGTGTTCATCCCTTAAACGGCCTGTTCAGCCCTTAAACGTGGTTTGTTTTGGGAAAAATTTGCACAGCATGCACAGATGGACGTCTACTTTCGATTGGCACCCTAAAAAAAATTTTTTTTAGTTTGGCCATTTTCGAGAAAAATCAACGATGGTTAACCCACGGTTTTTTTTGGCGAAAAGTCTTTTGGTTTCGAAATCGAAATCAATTATTATATTATCGTTCTATACATTGTAACGAACCCGAAACTGCCCTTGGTTCGAAAATCATCCCTTATATAACGATGGTTAATGCAATTGCTGAAGAAGCCCCATTCGTCTCTCCCTCTTAGTGGGAAGTGTTCATCCCTTAAACGGCCTGTTCAGCCCTTAAACGTGGTTTGTTTTGAGAAAAATTTGCACAGCATGCACAGATGGACGTCTACTTTCGATTGGCACCCTAAAAAAAATTTTTTTTAGTTTGGCCATTTTCGAGAAAAATCAACGATGGTTAACCCACGGTTTTTTTTGGCGAAAAGTCTTTTGGTTTCGAAATCGAAATCAATTATTATATTATCGTTCTATACATTGTAACGAACCCGAAACTGCCTTTGGTTCGAAAATCATCCCTTATATAACGATGGTTAATGCAATTGCTGAAGAAGCCCCGTTCGTCTCTCCCTCTTAGTGGGAAGTGTTCATCCCTTAAACGGCCTGTTCAGCCCTTAAACGTGGTTTGTTTTGAGAAAAATTTGCACAGCATGCACAGATGGACGTCTACTTTCGATTGGCACCCTAAAAAAAATTTTTTTTAGTTTGGCCATTTTCAAGAAAAATCAACGATGGTTAACCCACGGTTTTTTTTGGCGAAAAGTCTTTTGGTTTCGAAATCGAAAAAGATTATTGTATTATCGTTCTATACATTGTAACGAACCCGAAACTGCCCTTGGTTCGAAAATCATCCCTTATATAACGATGGTTAATGCAATTGCTGAAGAAGCCCCGTTCGTCTCTCCCTCTTAGTGGGAAGTGTTCATCCCTTAAACGGCCTGTTCAGCCCTTAAACGTGGTTTGTTTTGAGAAAAATTTGCACAGCATGCACAGATGGACGTCTACTTTCGATTGGCACCCTAAAAAAAATTTTTTTTAGTTTGGCCATTTTCGAGAAAAATCAACGATGGTTAACCCACGGTTTTTTTTGGCGAAAAGTCTTTTGGTTTCGAAATCGAAAAAGATTATTGTATTATCGTTCTATACATTGTAACGAACCCGAAACTGCCTTTGGTTCGAAAATCATCCCTTATATAACGATGGTTAATGCAATTGCTGAAGAAGCCCCGTTGTTCTCTCCCTCTTAGTGGGAAGTGTTCATCCCTTAAACGGCCAGTTCAGCCCTTAAACGTGGTTTGTATTGGGAAAAATTTGCAAAGCATGCACAGATGGACGTCTACTTTCGATTGGCACCCTAAAAAAAATTTTTTTTAATTTGGCCATTTTCGAGAAAAATCAACGATGGTTAACCCACGGTTTTTTTTGGCGAAAAATAATTTGCCTTCGAAATCGAAATCATTTATTATATTATCGTTCTATACATTGTAACGAACCCGAAACTGCCTTTGGTTCGAAAATCATCCCTTATATAACGATGGTTAATGCAATTGCTGAAGAAGCCCCGTTCGTCTCTCCCTCTTAGTGGGAAGTGTTCATCCCTTAAACGGCCTGTTCAGCCCTTAAACGTGGTTTGTTTTGAGAAAAATTTGCACAGCATGTACATATGGACTTAGACTTTCGATTAGCACCCTAAAAAATTTTTTTTTTAATTTGGCCATTTTCGAGAAAAATCAACGATGGTTAACCCACGGTTTTTTTTTGACGAAAAATCTTTTGGTTTCGAAATCGAAAAAGATTATTGTATTATCGTTCTATACATTGTAACGAACCCGAAACTGCCTTTGGTTCGAAAATCATCCCTTATATAACGATGGTTAATGCAATTGCTGAAGAAGCCCCGTTGTTCTCTCCCTCTTAGTGGGAAGTGTTCATCCCTTAAACGGCCAGTTCAGCCCTTAAACGTGGTTTGTTTTGGGAAAAATTTGCAAAGCATGCACAGATGGACGTCTACTTTCGATTGGCACCCTAAAAAAAATTTTTTTTAATTTGGCCATTTTCGAGAAAAATCAACGATGGTTAACCCACGGTTTTTTTTGGCGAAAAATAATTTGCCTTCGAAATCGAAATCATTTATTATATTATCGTTCTATACATTGTAACGAACCCGAAACTGCCTTTGGTTCGAAAATCATCCCTTATATAACGATGGTTAATGCAATTGCTGAAGAAGCCCCGTTGTTCTCTCCCTCTTAGTGGGAAGTGTTCATCCCTTAAACGGCCAGTTCAGCCCTTAAACGTGGTTTGTATTGGGAAAAATTTGCAAAGCATGCACAGATGGACGTCTACTTTCGATTGGCACCCTAAAAAAAATTTTTTTTAATTTGGCCATTTTCGAGAAAAATCAACGATGGTTAACCCACGGTTTTTTTTTGACGAAAAATCTTTTGGTTTCGAAATCGAAAAAGATTATTGTAATATCGTTCTATACATTGTAACGAACCCGAAACTGCCTTTGGTTCGAAAATCATCCCTTATATAACGATGGTTAATGCAATTGCTGAAGAAGCCCCGTTCGTCTCTCCCTCTTAGTGGGAAGTGTTCATCCCTTAAACGGCCTGTTCAGCCCTTAAACGTGGTTTGTTTTGAGAAAAATTTGCACAGCATGTACATATGGACTTAGACTTTCGATTGGCAACCTAAAAAAATTTTTTTTTAATTTGGCCATTTTCGAGAAAAATCAACGATGGTTAACCCACGGTTTTTTTTTGACGAAAAATCTTTTGGTTTCGAAATCGAAAAAGATTATTGTAATATCGTTCTATACATTGTAACGAACCCGAAACTGCCTTTGGTTCGAAAATCATCCCTTATATAACGATGGTTAATGCAATTGCTGAAGAAGCCCCGTTCGTCTCTCCCTCTTAGTGGGAAGTGTTCATCCCTTAAACGGCCTGTTCAGCCCTTAAACGTGGTTTGTTTTGGGAAAAATTTGCACAGCATGCACAGATGGACGTCTACTTTCGATTGGCACCCTAAAAAAAATTTTTTTTAGTTTGGCCATTTTCGAGAAAAATCAACGATGGTTAACCCACGGTTTTTTTTGGCGAAAAATCTTTTGCCTTCGAAATCGAAATCAATTATTATATTATCGTTCTATACATTGTAACGAACCCGAAACTGCCCTTGGTTCGAAAATCATCCCTTATATAACGATGGTTAATGCAATTGCTGAAGAAGCCCCGTTCGTCTCTCCCTCTTAGTGGGAAGTGTTCATCCCTTAAACGGCCTGTTCAGCCCTTAAACGTGGTTTGTTTTGAGAAAAATTTGCACAGCATGCACAGATGGACGTCTACTTTCGATTGGCACCCTAAAAAAAATTTTTTTTAGTTTGGCCATTTTCGAGAAAAATCAACGATGGTTAACCCACGGTTTTTTTTGGCGAAAAGTCTTTTGGTTTCGAAATCGAAATCAATTATTATATTATCGTTCTATACATTGTAACGAACCCGAAACTGCCTTTGGTTCGAAAATCATCCCTTATATAACGATGGTTAATGCAATTGCTGAAGAAGCCCCGTTCGTCTCTCCCTCTTAGTGGGAAGTGTTCATCCCTTAAACGGCCTGTTCAGCCCTTAAACGTGGTTTGTTTTGAGAAAAATTTGCACAGCATGCACAGATGGACGTCTACTTTCGATTGGCACCCTAAAAAAAATTTTTTTTAGTTTGGCCATTTTCGAGAAAAATCAACGATGGTTAACCCACGGTTTTTTTTGACGAAAAATCTTTTGGTTTCGAAATCGAAAAAGATTATTGTATTATCGTTCTATACATTGTAACGAACCCGAAACTGCCCTTGGTTCGAAAATCATCCCTTACATAACGATGGTTAATGCAATTGCTGAAGAAGCCCCGTTCGTCTCTCCCTCTTAGTGGGAAGTGTTCATCCCTTAAACGGCCTGTTCAGCCCTTAAACGTGGTTTGTTTTGAGAAAAATTTGCACAGCATGCACAGATGGACGTCTACTTTCGATTGGCACCCTAAAAAAAATTTTTTTTAAGTTGGCCATTTTCGAGAAAAATCAACGATGGTTAACCCACGGTTTTTTTTGGCGAAAAGTCTTTTGGTTTCGAAATCGAAATCAATTATTATATTATCGTTCTATACATTGTAACGAACCCGAAACTGCCTTTGGTTCGAAAATCATCCCTTATATAACGATGGTTAATGCAATTGCTGAAGAAGCCCCGTTCGTCTCTCCCTCTTAGTGGGAAGTGTTCATCCCTTAAACGGCCAGTTCAGCCCTTAAACGTGGTTTGTATTGGGAAAAATTTGCAAAGCATGCACAGATGGACGTCTACTTTCGATTGGCACCCTAAAAAAAATTTTTTTTAATTTGGCCATTTTCGAGAAAAATCAACGATGGTTAACCCACGGTTTTTTTTGGCGAAAAATAATTTGCCTTCGAAATCGAAATCATTTATTATATTATCGTTCTATACATTGTAACGAACCCGAAACTGCCTTTGGTTCGAAAATCATCCCTTATATAACGATGGTTAATGCAATTGCTGAAGAAGCCCCGTTGTTCTCTCCCTCTTAGTGGGAAGTGTTCATCCCTTAAACGGCCAGTTCAGCCCTTAAACGTGGTTTGTATTGGGAAAAATTTGCAAAGCATGCACAGATGGACGTCTACTTTCGATTGGCACCCTAAAAAAAATTTTTTTTAATTTGGCCATTTTCGAGAAAAATCAACGATGGTTAACCCACGGTTTTTTTTGGCGAAAAATAATTTGCCTTCGAAATCGAAATCATTTATTATATTATCGTTCTATACATTGTAACCAACCCGAAACTGCCTTTGGTTCGAAAATCATCCCTTATATAACGATGGTTAATGCAATTGCTGAAGAAGCCCCGTTGTTCTCTCCCTCTTAGTGGGAAGTGTTCATCCCTTAAACGGCCAGTTCAGCCCTTAAACGTGGTTTGTATTGGGAAAAATTTGCAAAGCATGCACAGATGGACGTCTACTTTCGATTGGCACCCTAAAAAAAATTTTTTTTAATTTGGCCATTTTCGAGAAAAATCAACGATGGTTAACCCACGGTTTTTTTTGGCGAAAAATAATTTGCCTTCGAAATCGAAATCATTTATTATATTATCGTTCTATACATTGTAACGAACCCGAAACTGCCTTTGGTTCGAAAATCATCCCTTATATAACGATGGTTAATGCAATTGCTGAAGAAGCCCCGTTGTTCTCTCCCTCTTAGTGGGAAGTGTTCATCCCTTAAACGGCCAGTTCAGCCCTTAAACGTGGTTTGTATTGGGAAAAATTTGCAAAGCATGCACAGATGGACGTCTACTTTCGATTGGCACCCTAAAAAAAATTTTTTTTAATTTGGCCATTTTCGAGAAAAATCAATGATGGTTAACCCACGGTTTTTTTTGGCGAAAAATAATTTGCCTTCGAAATCGAAATCATTTATTATATTATCGTTCTATACATTGTAACGAACCCGAAACTGCCCTTGGTTCGAAAATCATCCCTTATATAACGATGGTTAATGCAATTGCTGAAGAAGCCCCGTTCGTCTCTCCCTCTTAGTGGGAAGTGTTCATCCCTTAAACGGCCTGTTCAGCCCTTAAACGTGGTTTGTTTTGAGAAAAATTTGCACAGCATGCACAGATGGACGTCTACTTTCGATTGGCACCCTAAAAAAAATTTTTTTTAGTTTGGCCATTTTCGAGAAAAATCAACGATGGTTAACCCACGGTTTTTTTTGGCGAAAAGTCTTTTGGTTTCGAAATCGAAATCAATTATTATATTATCGTTCTATACATTGTAACGAACCCGAAACTGCCTTTGGTTCGAAAATCATCCCTTATATAACGATGGTTAATGCAATTGCTGAAGAAGCCCCGTTCGTCTCTCCCTCTTAGTGGGAAGTGTTCATCCCTTAAACGGCCTGTTCAGCCCTTAAACGTGGTTTGTTTTGAGAAAAATTTGCACAGCATGCACAGATGGACGTCTACTTTCGATTGGCACCCTAAAAAAAATTTTTTTTAGTTTGGCCATTTTCGAGAAAAATCAACGATGGTTAACCCACGGTTTTTTTTGGCGAAAAGTCTTTTGGTTTCGAAATCGAAATCAATTATTATATTATCGTTCTATACATTGTAACGAACCCGAAACTGCCTTTGGTTCGAAAATCATCCCTTATATAACGATGGTTAATGCAATTGCTGAAGAAGCCCCGTTCGTCTCTCCCTCTTAGTGGGAAGTGTTCATCCCTTAAACGGCCTGTTCAGCCCTTAAACGTGGTTTGTTTTGAGAAAAATTTGCACAGCATGCACAGATGAACGTCTACTTTCGATTGGCACCCTAAAAAAAATTTTTTTTAGTTTGGCCATTTTCGAGAAAAATCAACGATGGTTAACCCACGGTTTTTTTTGACGAAAAATCTTTTGGTTTCGAAATCGAAAAAGATTATTGTATTATCGTTCTATACATTGTAACGAACCCGAAACTGCGTTTGGTTCGAAAATCATCCCTTATATAACGATGGTTAATGCAATTGCTGAAGAAGCCCCGTTGTTCTCTCCCTCTTAGTGGGAAGTGTTCATCCCTTAAACGGCCAGTTCAGCCCTTAAACGTGGTTTGTATTGGGAAAAATTTGCAAAGCATGCACAGATGGACGTCTACTTTCGATTGGCACCCTAAAAAAAATTTTTTTTAATTTGGCCATTTTCGAGAAAAATCAACGATGGTTAACCCACGGTTTTTTTTGGCGAAAAATAATTTGCCTTCGAAATCGAAATCAATTATTATATTATCGTTCTATACATTGTAACGAACCCGAAACTGCCTTTGGTTCGAAAATCATCCCTTATATAACGATGGTTAATGCAATTGCTGAAGAAGCCCCGTTCGTCTCTCCCTCTTAGTGGGAAGTGTTCATCCCTTAAACGGCCTGTTCAGCCCTTAAACGTGGTTTGTTTTGGGAAAAATTTGCACAGCATGCACAGATGGACGTCTACTTTCGATTGGCACCCTAAAAAAAATTTTTTTTAGTTTGGCCATTTTCGAGAAAAATCAACGATGGTTAACCCTCGGTTTTTTTTGGCGAAAAGTCTTTTGGTTTCGAAATCGAAATCAATTATTATATTATCGTTCTATACATTGTAACGAACCCGAAACTGCCTTTGGTTCGAAAATCATCCCTTATATAACGATGGTTAATGCAATTGCTGAAGAAGCCCCGTTCGTCTCTCCCTCTTAGTGGGAAGTGTTCATCCCTTAAACGGCCTGTTCAGCCCTTAAACGTGGTTTGTTTTGAGAAAAATTTGCACAGCATGCACAGATGGACGTCTACTTTCGATTGGCACCCTAAAAAAATTTTTTTTTAGTTTGGCCATTTTCGAGAAAAATCAATGATGGTTAACCCACGGTTTTTTTTGGCGAAAAATCTTTTGCCTTCGAAATCGAAATCAATTATTATATTGTCGTTCTATACATTGTAACGAACCCGAAACTGCCCTTGGTTCGAAAATCATCCCTTATATAACGATGGTTAATGCAATTGCTGAAGAAGCCCCGTTCGTCTTTCCCTCTTAGTGGGAAGTGTTCATCCCTTAAACGGCCTGTTCAGCCCTTAAACGTGGTTTGTTTTGAGAAAAATTTGCACAGCATGCACAGATGGACGTCTACTTTCGATTGGCACCCTAAAAAAAATTTTTTTTAGTTTGGCCATTTTCGAGAAAAATCAACGATGGTTAACCCACGGTTTTTTTTGGCGAAAAGTCTTTTGGTTTCGAAATCGAAATCAATTATTATATTATCGTTCTATACATTGTAACGAACCCGAAACTGCCTTTGGTTCGAAAATCATCCCTTATATAACGATGGTTAATGCAATTGCTGAAGAAGCCCCGTTCGTCTCTCCCTCTTAGTGGGAAGTGTTCATCCCTTAAACGGCCTGTTCAGCCCTTAAACGTGGTTTGTTTTGAGAAAAATTTGCACAGCATGCACAGATGGACGTCTACTTTCGATTGGCACCCTAAAAAAAATTTTTTTTAGTTTGGCCATTTTCGAGAAAAATCAACGATGGTTAACCCACGGTTTTTTTTGACGAAAAATCTTTTGGTTTCGAAATCGAAAAAGATTATTGTATTATCGTTCTATAAATTGTAACGAACCCGAAACTGCCCTTGGTTCGAAAATCATCCCTTATATAACGACGGTTAATGCAATTGCTGAAGAAGCCCCGTTCGTCTCTCCCTCTTAGTGGGAAGTGTTCATCCCTTAAACGGCCTGTTCAGCCCTTAAACGTGGTTGGTTTTGGGAAAAATTTGCACAGCATGCACAGATGGACGTCTACTTTCGATTGGCACCCTAAAAAAAATTTTTTTTAGTTTGGCCATTTTCGAGAAAAATCAACGATGGTTAACCCACGGTTTTTTTTGGCGAAAAATCTTTTGCCTTCGAAATCGAAATCAATTATTATATTATCGTTCTATACATTGTAACGAACCCGAAACTGCCCTTGGTTCGAAAATCGTCCCTTATATAACGATGGTTAATGCAATTGCTGAAGAAGCCCCGTTCGTCTCTCCCTCTTAGTGGGAAGTGTTCATCCCTTAAACGGCCTGTTCAGCCCTTAAACGTGGTTTGTTTTGAGAAAAATTTGCACAGCATGCACAGATGGACGTCTACTTTCGATTGGCACCCTAAAAAAAATTTTTTTTAGTTTGGCCATTTTCGAGAAAAATCAACGATGGTTAACCCTCGGTTTTTTTTGGCGAAAAGTCTTTTGGTTTCGAAATCGAAATCAATTATTATATTATCGTTCTATACATTGTAACGAACCCGAAACTGCCTTTGGTTCGAAAATCATCCCTTATATAACGATGGTTAATGCAATTGCTGAAGAAGCCCCGTTCGTCTCTCCCTCTTAGTGGGAAGTGTACATCCCTTAAACGGCCTGTTCAGCCCTTAAACGTGGTTTGTTTTGAGAAAAATTTGCACAGCATGCACAGATGGACGTCTACTTTCGATTGGCACCCTAAAAAAATTTTTTTTTAGTTTGGCCATTTTCGAGAAAAATCAACGATGGTTAACCCACGGTTTTTTTTGGCGAAAAATCTTTTGCCTTCGAAATCGAAATCAATTATTATATTGTCGTTCTATACATTGTAACGAACCCGAAACTGCCCTTGGTTCGAAAATCATCCCTTATATAACGATGGTTAATGCAATTGCTGAAGAAGCCCCGTTCGTCTTTCCCTCTTAGTGGGAAGTGTTCATCCCTTAAACGGCCTGTTCAGCCCTTAAACGTGGTTTGTTTTGAGAAAAATTTGCACAGCATGCACAGATGGACGTCTACTTTCGATTGGCACCCTAAAAAAAATTTTTTTTAGTTTGGCCATTTTCGAGAAAAATCAACGATGGTTAACCCACGGTTTTTTTTGGCGAAAAATCTTTTGCCTTCGAAATCGAAATCAATTATTATATTATCGTTCTATACATTGTAACGAACCCGAAACTGCCCTTGGTTCGAAAATCGTCCCTTATATAACGATGGTTAATGCAATTGCTGAAGAAGCCCCGTTCGTCTCTCCCTCTTAGTGGGAAGTGTTCATCCCTTAAACGGCCTGTTCAGCCCTTAAACGTGGTTTGTTTTGAGAAAAATTTGCACAGCATGCACAGATGGACGTCTACTTTCGATTGGCACCCTAAAAAAAATTTTTTTTAGTTTGGCCATTTTCGAGAAAAATCAACGATGGTTAACCCACGGTTTTTTTTGACGAAAAATCTTTTGGTTTCGAAATCGAAAAAGATTATTGTATTATCGTTCTATAAATTGTAACGAACCCGAAACTGCCCTTGGTTCGAAAATCATCCCTTATATAACGACGGTTAATGCAATTGCTGAAGAAGCCCCGTTCGTCTCTCCCTCTTAGTGGGAAGTGTTCATCCCTTAAACGGCCTGTTCAGCCCTTAAACGTGGTTGGTTTTGGGAAAAATTTGCACAGCATGCACAGATGGACGTCTACTTTCGATTGGCACCCTAAAAAAATTTTTTTTTAGTTTGGCCATTTTCGAGAAAAATCAACGATGGTTAACCCACGGTTTTTTTTGGCGAAAAATCTTTTGCCTTCGAAATCGAAATCAATTATTATATTGTCGTTCTATACATTGTAACGAACCCGAAACTGCCCTTGGTTCGAAAATCATCCCTTATATAACGATGGTTAATGCAATTGCTGAAGAAGCCCCGTTCGTCTTTCCCTCTTAGTGGGAAGTGTTCATCCCTTAAACGGCCTGTTCAGCCCTTAAACGTGGTTTGTTTTGAGAAAAATTTGCACAGCATGCACAGATGGACGTCTACTTTCGATTGGCACCCTAAAAAAAATTTTTTTTAGTTTGGCCATTTTCGAGAAAAATCAACGATGGTTAACCCACGGTTTTTTTTGGCGAAAAGTCTTTTGGTTTCGAAATCGAAATCAATTATTATATTATCGTTCTATACATTGTAACGAACCCGAAACTGCCTTTGGTTCGAAAATCATCCCTTATATAACGATGGTTAATGCAATTGCTGAAGAAGCCCCGTTCGTCTCTCCCTCTTAGTGGGAAGTGTTCATCCCTTAAACGGCCTGTTCAGCCCTTAAACGTGGTTTGTTTTGAGAAAAATTTGCACAGCATGCACAGATGGACGTCTACTTTCGATTGGCACCCTAAAAAAAATTTTTTTTAGTTTGGCCATTTTCGAGAAAAATCAACGATGGTTAACCCACGGTTTTTTTTGACGAAAAATCTTTTGGTTTCGAAATCGAAAAAGATTATTGTATTATCGTTCTATAAATTGTAACGAACCCGAAACTGCCCTTGGTTCGAAAATCATCCCTTATATAACGACGGTTAATGCAATTGCTGAAGAAGCCCCGTTCGTCTCTCCCTCTTAGTGGGAAGTGTTCATCCCTTAAACGGCCTGTTCAGCCCTTAAACGTGGTTGGTTTTGGGAAAAATTTGCACAGCATGCACAGATGGACGTCTACTTTCGATTGGCACCCTAAAAAAAATTTTTTTTAGTTTGGCCATTTTCGAGAAAAATCAACGATGGTTAACCCACGGTTTTTTTTGGCGAAAAATCTTTTGCCTTCGAAATCGAAATCAATTATTATATTATCGTTCTATACATTGTAACGAACCCGAAACTGCCCTTGGTTCGAAAATCATCCCTTATATAACGACGGTTAATGCAATTGCTGAAGAAGCCCCGTTCGTCTCTCCCTCTTAGTGGGAAGTGTTCATCCCTTAAACGGCCTGTTCAGCCCTTAAACGTGGTTGGTTTTGGGAAAAATTTGCACAGCATGCACAGATGGACGTCTACTTTCGATTGGCACCCTAAAAAAAATTTTTTTTAATTTGGCCATTTTCGAGAAAAATCAACGATGGTTAACCCACGGTTTTTTTTGGCGAAAAATAATTTGCCTTCGAAATCGAAATCAATTATTATATTATCGTTCTATACATTGTAACGAACCCGAAACTGCCCTTGGTTCGAAAATCGTCCCTTATATAACGATGGTTAATGCAATTGCTGAAGAAGCCCCGTTCGTCTCTCCCTCTTAGTGGGAAGTGTTCATCCCTTAAACGGCCTGTTCAGCCCTTAAACGTGGTTTGTTTTGAGAAAAATTTGCACAGCATGCACAGATGGACGTCTACTTTCGATTGGCACCCTAAAAAAAATTTTTTTTAGTTTGGCCATTTTCGAGAAAAATCAACGATGGTTAACCCACGGTTTTTTTTGACGAAAAATCTTTTGGTTTCGAAATCGAAAAAGATTATTGTATTATCGTTCTATAAATTGTAACGAACCCGAAACTGCCCTTGGTTCGAAAATCATCCCTTATATAACGACGGTTAATGCAATTGCTGAAGAAGCCCCGTTCGTCTCTCCCTCTTAGTGGGAAGTGTTCATCCCTTAAACGGCCTGTTCAGCCCTTAAACGTGGTTGGTTTTGGGAAAAATTTGCACAGCATGCACAGATGGACGTCTACTTTCGATTGGCACCCTAAAAAAAATTTTTTTTAATTTGGCCATTTTCGAGAAAAATCAACGATGGTTAACCCACGGTTTTTTTTGGCGAAAAATCTTTTGCCTTCGAAATCGAAATCAATTATTATATTATCGTTCTATACATTGTAACGAACCCGAAACTGCCTTTGGTTCGAAAATCATCCCTTATATAACGATGGTTAATGCAATTGCTGAAGAAGCCCCGTTCGTCTCTCCCTCTTAGTGGGAAGTGTTCATCCCTTAAACGGCCTGTTCAGCCCTTAAACGTGGTTTGTTTTGAGAAAAAATTGCACAGCATGTACATATGGACTTAGACTTTCGATTAGCACCCTAAAAAAATTTTTTTTTAATTTGGCCATTTTCGAGAAAAATCAACGATGGTTAACCCACGGTTTTTTTTTGACGAAAAATCTTTTGGTTTCGAAATCGAAAAAGATTATTGTATTATCGTTCTATAAATTGTAACGAACCCGAAACTGCCCTTGGTTCGAAAATCATCCCTTATATAACGACGGTTAATGCAATTGCTGAAGAAGCCCCGTTCGTCTCTCCCTCTTAGTGGGAAGTGTTCATCCCTTAAACGGCCTGTTCAGCCCTTAAACGTGGTTTGTTTTGGGAAAAATTTGCACAGCATGCACAGATGGACGTCTACTTTCGATTGGCACCCAAAAAAATTTTTTTTTAATTTGGCCATTTTCGAGAAAAATCAACGATGGTTAACCCACGGTTTTTTTTGGCGAAAAGTCTTTTGGTTTCGAAATCGAAATCAATTATTATATTATCGTTCTATACATTGTAACGAACCCGAAACTGCCTTTGGTTCGAAAATCATCCCTTATATAACGATGGTTAATGCAATTGCTGAAGAAGCCCCGTTCGTCTCTCCCTCTTAGTGGGAAGTGTTCATCCCTTAAACGGCCTGTTCAGCCCTTAAACGTGGTTTGTTTTGAGAAAAATTTGCACAGCATGTACATATGGACTTAGACTTTCGATTAGCACCCTAAAAAAATTTTTTTTTAATTTGGCCATTTTCGAGAAAAATCAACGATGGTTAACCCACGGTTTTTTTTGGCGAAAAATAATTTGCCTTCGAAATCGAAATCAATTATTATATTATCGTTCTATACATTGTAACGAACCCGAAACTGCCTTTGGTTCGAAAATCATCCCTTATATAACGATGGTTAATGCAATTGCTGAAGAAGCCCCGTTCGTCTCTCCCTCTTAGTGGGAAGTGTTCATCCCTTAAACGGCCTGTTCAGCCCTTAAACGTGGTTTGTTTTGGGAAAAATTTGCACAGCATGCACAGATGGACGTCTACTTTCGATTGGCACCCAAAAAAATTTTTTTTTAATTTGGCCATTTTCGAGAAAAATCAACGATGGTTAACCCACGGTTTTTTTTGGCGAAAAGTCTTTTGGTTTCGAAATCGAAATCAATTATTATATTATCGTTCTATATATTGTAACGAACCCGAAACTGCCTTTGGTTCGAAAATCATCCCTTATATAACGATGGTTAATGCAATTGCTGAAGAAGCCCCGTTCGTCTCTCCCTCTTAGTGGGAAGTGTTCATCCCTTAAACGGCCTGTTCAGCCCTTAAACGTGGTTTGTTTTGAGAAAAATTTGCACAGCATGTACATATGGACTTAGACTTTCGATTAGCACCCTAAAAAAATTTTTTTTTAATTTGGCCATTTTCGAGAAAAATCAACGATGGTTAACCCACGGTTTTTTTTTGACGAAAAATCTTTTGGTTTCGAAATCGAAAAAGATTATTGTATTATCGTTCTATACATTGTAACGAACCCGAAACTGCCTTTGGTTCGAAAATCATCCCTTATATAACGATGGTTAATGCAATTGCTGAAGAAGCCCCGTTGTTCTCTCCCTCTTAGTGGGAAGTGTTCATCCCTTAAACGGCCAGTTCAGCCCTTAAACGTGGTTTGTATTGGGAAAAATTTGCAAAGCATGCACAGATGGACGTCTACTTTCGATTGGCACCCTAAAAAAAATTTTTTTTAATTTGGCCATTTTCGAGAAAAATCAACGATGGTTAACCCACGGTTTTTTTTGGCGAAAAATAATTTGCCTTCGAAATCGAAATCATTTATTATATTATCGTTCTATACATTGTAACGAACCCGAAACTGCCTTTGGTTCGAAAATCATCCCTTATATAACGATGGTTAATGCAATTGCCGAAGAAGCCCCGTTCGTCTCTCCCTCTTAGTGGGAAGTGTTCATCCCTTAAACGGCCTGTTCAGCCCTTAAACGTGGTTTGTTTTGGGAAAAATTTGCACAGCATGCACAGATGGACGTCTACTTTCGATTGGCACCCAAAAAAATTTTTTTTTAATTTGGCCATTTTCGAGAAAAATCAACGATGGTTAACCCACGGTTTTTTTTGGCGAAAAGTCTTTTGGTTTCGAAATCGAAATCAATTATTATATTATCGTTCTATACATTGTAACGAACCCGAAACTGCCTTTGGTTCGAAAATCATCCCTTATATAACGATGGTTAATGCAATTGCTGAAGAAGCCCCGTTCGTCTCTCCCTCTTAGTGGGAAGTGTTCATCCCTTAAACGGCCTGTTCAGCCCTTAAACGTGGTTTGTTTTGGGAAAAATTTGCACAGCATGCACAGATGGACGTCTACTTTCGATTGGCACCCAAAAAAATTTTTTTTTAATTTGGCCATTTTCGAGAAAAATCAACGATGGTTAACCCACGGTTTTTTTTGGCGAAAAGTCTTTTGGTTTCGAAATCGAAATCAATTATTATATTATCGTTCTATACATTGTAACGAACCCGAAACTGCCTTTGGTTCGAAAATCATCCCTTATATAACGATGGTTAATGCAATTGCTGAAGAAGCCCCGTTCGTCTCTCCCTCTTAGTGGGAAGTGTTCATCCCTTAAACGGCCTGTTCAGCCCTTAAACGTGGTTTGTTTTGAGAAAAATTTGCACAGCATGTACATATGGACTTAGACTTTCGATTAGCACCCTAAAAAAATTTTTTTTTAATTTGGCCATTTTCGAGAAAAATCAACGATGGTTAACCCACGGTTTTTTTTTGACGAAAAATCTTTTGGTTTCGAAATCGAAAAAGATTATTGTATTATCGTTCTATACATTGTAACGAACCCGAAACTGCCTTTGGTTCGAAAATCATCCCTTATATAACGATGGTTAATGCAATTGCTGAAGAAGCCCCGTTGTTCTCTCCCTCTTAGTGGGAAGTGTTCATCCCTTAAACGGCCAGTTCAGCCCTTAAACGTGGTTTGTATTGGGAAAAATTTGCAAAGCATGCACAGATGGACGTCTACTTTCGATTGGCACCCTAAAAAAAATTTTTTTTAATTTGGCCATTTTCGAGAAAAATCAACGATGGTTAACCCACGGTTTTTTTTGGCGAAAAATAATTTGCCTTCGAAATCGAAATCATTTATTATATTATCGTTCTATACATTGTAACGAACCCGAAACTGCCTTTGGTTCGAAAATCATCCCTTATATAACGATGGTTAATGCAATTGCTGAAGAAGCCCCGTTCGTCTCTCCCTCTTAGTGGGAAGTGTTCATCCCTTAAACGGCCTGTTCAGCCCTTAAACGTGGTTTGTTTTGGGAAAAATTTGCACAGCATGCACAGATGGACGTCTACTTTCGATTGGCACCCAAAAAAATTTTTTTTTAATTTGGCCATTTTCGAGAAAAATCAACGATGGTTAACCCACGGTTTTTTTTGGCGAAAAATAATTTGCCCTCGAAATCGAAATCAATTATTATATTATCGTTCTATACATTGTAACGAACCCGAAACTGCCTTTGGTTCGAAAATCATCCCTTATATAACGATGGTTAATGCAATTGCTGAAGAAGCCCCGTTCGTCTCTCCCTCTTAGTGGGAAGTGTTCATCCCTTAAACGGCCTGTTCAGCCCTTAAACGTGGTTTGTTTTGAGAAAAATTTGCACAGCATGTACATATGGACTTAGACTTTCGATTAGCACCCTAAAAAAATTTTTTTTTAATTTGGCCATTTTCGAGAAAAATCAACGATGGTTAACCCACGGTTTTTTTTGGCGAAAAATAATTTGCCTTCGAAATCGAAATCATTTATTATATTATCGTTCTATACATTGTAACGAACCCGAAACTGCCTTTGGTTCGAAAATCATCCCTTATATAACGATGGTTAATGCAATTGCTGAAGAAGCCCCGTTCGTCTCTCCCTCTTAGTGGGAAGTGTTCATCCCTTAAACGGCCTGTTCAGCCCTTAAACGTGGTTTGTTTTGGGAAAAATTTGCACAGCATGCACAGATGGACGTCTACTTTCGATTGGCACCCTAAAAAAAATTTTTTTTAATTTGGCCATTTTCGAGAAAAATCAACGATGGTTAACCAACGGTTTTTTTTGGCGAAAAATAATTTGCCTTCGAAATCGAAATCAATTATTATATTATCGTTCTATACATTGTAACGAACCCGAAACTGCCTTTGGTTCGAAAATCATCCCTTATATAACGATGGTTAATGCAATTGCTGAAGAAGCCCCGTTGTTCTCTCCCTCTTAGTGGGAAGTGTTCATCCCTTAAACGGCCAGTTCAGCCCTTAAACGTGGTTTGTTTTGGGAAAAATTTGCACAGCATGCACAGATGGACGTCTACTTTCGATTGGCACCCTAAAAAAAATTTTTTTTAATTTGGCCATTTTCGAGAAAAATCAACGATGGTTAACCAACGGTTTTTTTTGGCGAAAAATAATTTGCCTTCGAAATCGAAATCAATTATTATATTATCGTTCTATACATTGTAACGAACCCGAAACTGCCTTTGGTTCGAAAATCATCCCTTATATAACGATGGTTAATGCAATTGCTGAAGAAGCCCCGTTCGTCTCTCCCTCTTAGTGGGAAGTGTTCATCCCTTAAACGGCCAGTTCAGCCCTTAAACGTGGTTTGTATTGGGAAAAATTTGCAAAGCATGCACAGATGGACGTCTACTTTCGATTGGCACCCTAAAAAAAATTTTTTTTAATTTGGCCATTTTCAAGAAAAATCAACGATGGTTAACCCACGGTTTTTTTTGGCGAAAAATAATTTGCCTTCGAAATCGAAATCATTTATTATATTATCGTTCTATACATTGTAACGAACCCGAAACTGCCTTTGGTTCGAAAATCATCCCTTATATAACGATGGTTAATGCAATTGCTGAAGAAGCCCCGTTCGTCTCTCCCTCTTAGTGGGAAGTGTTCATCCCTTAAACGGCCTGTTCAGCCCTTAAACGTGGTTTGTTTTGGGAAAAATTTGCACAGCATGCACAGATGGACGTCTACTTTCGATTGGCACCCTAAAAAAAATTTTTTTTAATTTGGCCATTTTCGAGAAAAATCAACGATGGTTAACCCACGGTTTTTTTTGGCGAAAAATAATTTGCCTTCGAAATCGAAATCAATTATTATATTATCGTTCTATACATTGTAACGAACCCGAAACTGCCTTTGGTTCGAAAATCATCCCTTATATAACGATGGTTAATGCAATTGCTGAAGAAGCCCCGTTCGTCTCTCCCTCTTAGTGGGAAGTGTTCATCCCTTAAACGGCCAGTTCAGCCCTTAAACGTGGTTTGTATTGGGAAAAATTTGCAAAGCATGCACAGATGGACGTCTACTTTCGATTGGCACCCTAAAAAAAATTTTTTTTAATTTGGCCATTTTCGAGAAAAATCAACGATGGTTAACCCACGGTTTTTTTTGGCGAAAAATAATTTGCCTTCGAAATCGAAATCATTTATTATATTATCGTTCTATACATTGTAACGAACCCGAAACTGCCTTTGGTTCGAAAATCATCCCTTATATAACGATGGTTAATGCAATTGCTGAAGAAGCCCCGTTCGTCTCTCCCTCTTAGTGGGAAGTGTTCATCCCTTAAACGGCCTGTTCAGCCCTTAAACGTGGTTTGTTTTGGGAAAAATTTGCACAGCATGCACAGATGGACGTCTACTTTCGATTGGCACCCTAAAAAAAATTTTTTTTAATTTGGCCATTTTCGAGAAAAATCAACGATGGTTAACCAACGGTTTTTTTTGGCGAAAAATAATTTGCCTTCGAAATCGAAATCAATTATTATATTATCGTTCTATACATTGTAACGAACCCGAAACTGCCTTTGGTTCGAAAATCATCCCTTATATAACGATGGTTAATGCAATTGCTGAAGAAGCCCCGTTCGTCTCTCCCTCTTAGTGGGAAGTGTTCATCCCTTAAACGGCCTGTTCAGCCCTTAAACGTGGTTTGTTTTGAGAAAAATTTGCACAGCATGCACAGATGGACGTCTACTTTCGATTGGCACCCTAAAAAAAATTTTTTTTAGTTTGGCCATTTTCGAGAAAAATCAACGATGGTTAACCCACGGTTTTTTTTGGCGAAAAATCTTTTGCCTTCGAAATCGAAATCAATTATTATATTATCGTTCTATACATTGTAACGAACCCGAAACTGCCTTTGGTTCGAAAATCATCCCTTATATAACGATGGTTAATGCAATTGCTGAAGAAGCCCCGTTCGTCTCTCCCTCTTAGTGGGAAGTGTTCATCCCTTAAACGGCCTGTTCAGCCCTTAAACGTGGTTTGTTTTGAGAAAAATTTGCACAGCATGTACATATGGACTTAGACTTTCGATTAGCACCCTAAAAAAATTTTTTTTTAATTTGGCCATTTTCGAGAAAAATCAACGATGGTTAACCCACGGTTTTTTTTTGACGAAAAATCTTTTGGTTTCGAAATCGAAAAAGATTATTGTATTATCGTTCTATACATTGTAACGAACCCGAAACTGCCTTTGGTTCGAAAATCATCCCTTATATAACGATGGTTAATGCAATTGCTGAAGAAGCCCCGTTGTTCTCTCCCTCTTAGTGGGAAGTGTTCATCCCTTAAACGGCCAGTTCAGCCCTTAAACGTGGTTTGTATTGGGAAAAATTTGCAAAGCATGCACAGATGGACGTCTACTTTCGATTGGCACCCTAAAAAAAATTTTTTTTAATTTGGCCATTTTCGAGAAAAATCAACGATGGTTAACCCACGGTTTTTTTTGGCGAAAAATAATTTGCCTTCGAAATCGAAATCATTTATTATATTATCGTTCTATACATTGTAACGAACCCGAAACTGCCTTTGGTTCGAAAATCATCCCTTATATAACGATGGTTAATGCAATTGCTGAAGAAGCCCCGTTCGTCTCTCCCTCTTAGTGGGAAGTGTTCATCCCTTAAACGGCCTGTTCAGCCCTTAAACGTGGTTTGTTTTGGGAAAAATTTGCACAGCATGCACAGATGGACGTCTACTTTCGATTGGCACCCAAAAAAATTTTTTTTTAATTTGGCCATTTTCGAGAAAAATCAACGATGGTTAACCCACGGTTTTTTTTGGCGAAAAATAATTTGCCCTCGAAATCGAAATCAATTATTATATTATCGTTCTATACATTGTAACGAACCCGAAACTGCCTTTGGTTCGAAAATCATCCCTTATATAACGATGGTTAATGCAATTGCTGAAGAAGCCCCGTTCGTCTCTCCCTCTTAGTGGGAAGTGTTCATCCCTTAAACGGCCTGTTCAGCCCTTAAACGTGGTTTGTTTTGAGAAAAATTTGCACAGCATGTACATATGGACTTAGACTTTCGATTAGCACCCTAAAAAAATTTTTTTTTAATTTGGCCATTTTCGAGAAAAATCAACGATGGTTAACCCACGGTTTTTTTTGGCGAAAAATAATTTGCCTTCGAAATCGAAATCATTTATTATATTATCGTTCTATACATTGTAACGAACCCGAAACTGCCTTTGGTTCGAAAATCATCCCTTATATAACGATGGTTAATGCAATTGCTGAAGAAGCCCCGTTCGTCTCTCCCTCTTAGTGGGAAGTGTTCATCCCTTAAACGGCCTGTTCAGCCCTTAAACGTGGTTTGTTTTGGGAAAAATTTGCACAGCATGCACAGATGGACGTCTACTTTCGATTGGCACCCTAAAAAAAATTTTTTTTAATTTGGCCATTTTCGAGAAAAATCAACGATGGTTAACCAACGGTTTTTTTTGGCGAAAAATAATTTGCCTTCGAAATCGAAATCAATTATTATATTATCGTTCTATACATTGTAACGAACCCGAAACTGCCTTTGGTTCGAAAATCATCCCTTATATAACGATGGTTAATGCAATTGCTGAAGAAGCCCCGTTGTTCTCTCCCTCTTAGTGGGAAGTGTTCATCCCTTAAACGGCCAGTTCAGCCCTTAAACGTGGTTTGTTTTGGGAAAAATTTGCACAGCATGCACAGATGGACGTCTACTTTCGATTGGCACCCTAAAAAAAATTTTTTTTAATTTGGCCATTTTCGAGAAAAATCAACGATGGTTAACCAACGGTTTTTTTTGGCGAAAAATAATTTGCCTTCGAAATCGAAATCAATTATTATATTATCGTTCTATACATTGTAACGAACCCGAAACTGCCTTTGGTTCGAAAATCATCCCTTATATAACGATGGTTAATGCAATTGCTGAAGAAGCCCCGTTCGTCTCTCCCTCTTAGTGGGAAGTGTTCATCCCTTAAACGGCCAGTTCAGCCCTTAAACGTGGTTTGTATTGGGAAAAATTTGCAAAGCATGCACAGATGGACGTCTACTTTCGATTGGCACCCTAAAAAAAATTTTTTTTAATTTGGCCATTTTCAAGAAAAATCAACGATGGTTAACCCACGGTTTTTTTTGGCGAAAAATAATTTGCCTTCGAAATCGAAATCATTTATTATATTATCGTTCTATACATTGTAACGAACCCGAAACTGCCTTTGGTTCGAAAATCATCCCTTATATAACGATGGTTAATGCAATTGCTGAAGAAGCCCCGTTCGTCTCTCCCTCTTAGTGGGAAGTGTTCATCCCTTAAACGGCCTGTTCAGCCCTTAAACGTGGTTTGTTTTGGGAAAAATTTGCACAGCATGCACAGATGGACGTCTACTTTCGATTGGCACCCTAAAAAAAATTTTTTTTAATTTGGCCATTTTCGAGAAAAATCAACGATGGTTAACCCACGGTTTTTTTTGGCGAAAAATAATTTGCCTTCGAAATCGAAATCAATTATTATATTATCGTTCTATACATTGTAACGAACCCGAAACTGCCTTTGGTTCGAAAATCATCCCTTATATAACGATGGTTAATGCAATTGCTGAAGAAGCCCCGTTCGTCTCTCCCTCTTAGTGGGAAGTGTTCATCCCTTAAACGGCCAGTTCAGCCCTTAAACGTGGTTTGTATTGGGAAAAATTTGCAAAGCATGCACAGATGGACGTCTACTTTCGATTGGCACCCTAAAAAAAATTTTTTTTAATTTGGCCATTTTCGAGAAAAATCAACGATGGTTAACCCACGGTTTTTTTTGGCGAAAAATAATTTGCCTTCGAAATCGAAATCATTTATTATATTATCGTTCTATACATTGTAACGAACCCGAAACTGCCTTTGGTTCGAAAATCATCCCTTATATAACGATGGTTAATGCAATTGCTGAAGAAGCCCCGTTCGTCTCTCCCTCTTAGTGGGAAGTGTTCATCCCTTAAACGGCCTGTTCAGCCCTTAAACGTGGTTTGTTTTGGGAAAAATTTGCACAGCATGCACAGATGGACGTCTACTTTCGATTGGCACCCTAAAAAAAATTTTTTTTAATTTGGCCATTTTCGAGAAAAATCAACGATGGTTAACCAACGGTTTTTTTTGGCGAAAAATAATTTGCCTTCGAAATCGAAATCAATTATTATATTATCGTTCTATACATTGTAACGAACCCGAAACTGCCTTTGGTTCGAAAATCATCCCTTATATAACGATGGTTAATGCAATTGCTGAAGAAGCCCCGTTCGTCTCTCCCTCTTAGTGGGAAGTGTTCATCCCTTAAACGGCCTGTTCAGCCCTTAAACGTGGTTTGTTTTGAGAAAAATTTGCACAGCATGCACAGATGGACGTCTACTTTCGATTGGCACCCTAAAAAAAATTTTTTTTAGTTTGGCCATTTTCGAGAAAAATCAACGATGGTTAACCCACGGTTTTTTTTGGCGAAAAATCTTTTGCCTTCGAAATCGAAATCAATTATTATATTATCGATCTATACATTGTAACGAACCCGAAACTGCCTTTGGTTCGAAAATCATCCCTTATATAACGATGGTTAATGCAATTGCTGAAGAAGCCCCGTTCGTCTCTCCCTCTTAGTGGGAAGTGTTCATCCCTTAAACGGCCTGTTCAGCCCTTAAACGTGGTTTGTTATGGAAAAAATTTGCACAGCATGCACAGATGGACGTCTACTTTCGATTGGCACCCTAAAAAAAATTTTTTTTAATTTGGCCATTTTCGAGAAAAATCAACGATGGTTAACCCACGGTTTTTTTTGGCGAAAAATCATTTGCCTTCGAAATCGAAATCAATTATTATATTATCGATCTATACATTGTAACGAACCCGAAACTGCCTTTGGTTCGAAAATCATCCCTTATATAACGATGGTTAATGCAATTGCTGAAGAAGCCCCGTTCGTCTCTCCCTCTTAGTGGGAAGTGTTCATCCCTTAAACGGCCTGTTCAGCCCTTAAACGTGGTTTGTTTTGAGAAAAATTTGCACAGCATGCACAGATGGACGTCTACTTTCGATTGGCACCCTAAAATTTTTTTTTAATTTGGCCATTTTCGAGAAAAATCAACGATGGTTAACCCACGGTTTTTTTTGGCGAAAAATCTTTTGGCTTCGAAATCGAAATCAATTATTATATTATCGTTCTATACATTGTAACGAACCCGAAACTGCCTTTGGTTCGAAAATCATCCCTTATATAACGATGGTTAATGCAATTGCTGAAGAAGCCCCGTTCGTCTCTCCCTTTTAGTGGGAAGTGTTCATCCCTTAAACGGCCTGTTCAGCCCTTAAACGTGGTTTGTTATGGGAAAAATTTGCACAGCATGCACAGATGGACGTCTACTTTCGATTGGCACCCTAAAAAAAATTTTTTTTAATTTGGCCATTTTCGAGAAAAATCAACGATGGTTAACCCACGGTTTTTTTTGGCGAAAAATCTTTTGGCTTCGAAATCGAAATCAATTATTTTATTATCGTTCTATACATTGTAACGAACCCGAAACTGCCTTTGGTTCGAAAATCATCCCTTATATAACGATGGTTAATGCAATTGCTGAAGAAGCCCCGTTCGTCTCTCCCTCTTAGTGGGAAGTGTTCATCCCTTAAACGGCCTGTTCAGCCCTTAAACGTGGTTTGTTATGGGAAAAATTTGCACAGCATGCACAGATGGACGTCTACTTTCGATTGGCACCCTAAAAACAATTTTTTTTAATTTGGCCATTTTCGAGAAAAATCAACGATGGTTAACCCACGGTTTTTTTTGGCGAAAAATCTTTTGCCTTCGAAATCGAAATCAATTATTATATTATCGTTCTATACATTGTATCGAACCCGAAACTGCCTTTGGTTCGAAAATCATCCCTTATATAACGATGGTTAATGCAATTGCTGAAGAAGCCCCGTTCGTCTCTCCCTCTTAGTGGGAAGTGTTCATCCCTTAAACGGCCTGTTCAGCCCTTAAACGTGGATTGTTATGGGAAAAATTTGCACAGCATGCACAGATGGACGTCTACTTTCGATTGGCACCCTAAAAAAAATTTTTTTTAGTTTGGCCATTTTCGAGAAAAATCAACGATGGTTAACCCACGGTTTTTTTTGGCGAAAAATCTTTTGCCTTCGAAATCGAAATCAATTATTATATTATCGTTCTATACATTGTAACGAACCCGAAACTGCCTTTGGTTCGAAAATCATCCCTTATATAACGATGGTTAATGCAATTGCTGAAGAAGCCCCGTTCGTCTCTCCCTCTTAGTGGGAAGTGTTCATCCCTTAAACGGCCTGTTCAGCCCTTAAACGTGGTTTGTTATGGGAAAAATTTGCACAGCATGCACAGATGGACGTCTACTTTCGATTGGCACCCTAAAAACAATTTTTTTTAATTTGGCCATTTTCGAGAAAAATCAACGATGGTTAACCCACGGTTTTTTTTGGCGAAAAATCTTTTGCCTTCGAAATCGAAATCAATTATTATATTATCGTTCTATACATTGTAACGAACCCGAAACTGCCTTTGGTTCGAAAATCATCCCTTATATAACGATGGTTAATGCAATTGCTGAAG
This sequence comes from Sisyra terminalis, assembly GCA_958496175.1. Classification (NCBI taxonomy): domain Eukaryota; kingdom Metazoa; phylum Arthropoda; class Insecta; order Neuroptera; family Sisyridae; genus Sisyra; species Sisyra terminalis. The sequence goes on from OY292277.1 coordinate 2,451,370, forward strand.
AAGCCCCGTTCGTCTCTCCCTCTTAGTGGGAAGTGTTCATCCCTTAAACGGCCTGTTCAGCCCTTAAACGTGGTTTGTTATGGGAAAAATTTGCACAGCATGCACAGATGGACGTCTACTTTCGATTGGCACCCTAAAAACAATTTTTTTTAATTTGGCCATTTTCGAGAAAAATCAACGATGGTTAACCCACGGTTTTTTTTGGCGAAAAATCTTTTGCCTTCGAAATCGAAATCAATTATTATATTATCGTTCTATACATTGTATCGAACCCGAAACTGCCTTTGGTTCGAAAATCATCCCTTATATAACGATGGTTAATGCAATTGCTGAAGAAGCCCCGTTCGTCTCTCCCTCTTAGTGGGAAGTGTTCATCCCTTAAACGGCCTGTTCAGCCCTTAAACGTGGATTGTTATGGGAAAAATTTGCACAGCATGCACAGATGGACGTCTACTTTCGATTGGCACCCTAAAAAAAATTTTTTTTAGTTTGGCCATTTTCGAGAAAAATCAACGTAGTTAACCCACGGTTTTTTTTGGCGAAAAATCTTTTGGCTTCGAAATCGAATTCAATTATTATATTATCGTTCTATACATTGTAACGAACCCGAAACTGCCTTTGGTTCGAAAATCATCCCTTATATAACGATGGTTAATGCAATTGCTGAAGAAGCCCCGTTCGTCTCTCCCTCTTAGTGGGAAGTGTTCATCCCTTAAACGGCCTGTTCAGCCCTTAAACGTGAATTGTTATGGGAAAAATTTGCACAGCATGCACAGCTGGACGTCTACTTTCGATTGGCACCCTAAAAAAAATTTTTTTTAGTTTGGCCATTTTCGAGAAAAATCAACGATGGTTAACCCACGGTTTTTTTTGGCGAAAAGTCTTTTGCCTTCGAAATCGAAATCAATTATTATATTATCGTTCTATACATTGTAACGAACCCGAAACTGCCTTTGGTTCGAAAATCATCCCTTATATAACGATGGTTAATGCAATTGCTGAAGAAGCCCCGTTCGTCTCTCCCTCTTAGTGGGAAGTGTTCATCCCTTAAACGGCCTGTTCAGCCCTTAAACGTGGATTGTTATGGGAAAAATTTGCACAGCATGCACAGATGGACGTCTACTTTCGATTGGCACCCTAAAAAAAATTTTTTTTAGTTTGGCCATTTTCGAGAAAAATCAACGATGGTTAACCCACGGTTTTTTTTGGCGAAAAATCTTTTGGCTTCGAAATCGAAATCAATTATTATATTATCGTTCTATACATTGTAACGAACCCGAAACTGCCTTTGGTTCGAAAATCATCCCTTATATAACGATGGTTAATGCAATTGCTGAAGAAGCCCCGTTCGTCTCTCCCTCTTAGTGGGAAGTGTTCATCCCTTAAACGGCCTGTTCAGCCCTTAAACGTGGATTGTTATGGGAAAAATTTGCACAGCATGCACAGATGGACGTCTACTTTCGATTGGCACCCTAAAAAAAATTTTTTTTAGTTTGGCCATTTTCGAGAAAAATCAACGATGGTTAACCCACGGTTTTTTTTGGCGAAAAATCTTTTGCCTTCGAAATCGAAATCAATTATTATATTATCGTTCTATACATTGTAACGAACCCGAAACTGCCTTTGGTTCGAAAATCATCCCTTATATAACGATGGTTAATGCAATTGCTGAAGAAGCCCCGTTCGTCTCTCCCTCTTAGTGGGAAGTGTTCATCCCTTAAACGGCCTGTTCAGCCCTTAAACGTGGATTGTTATGGGAAAAATTTGCACAGCATGCACAGATGGACGTCTACTTTCGATTGGCACCCTAAAAAAAATTTTTTTTAGTTTGGCCATTTTCGAGAAAAATCAACGATGGTTAACCCACGGTTTTTTTTGGCGAAAAATCTTTTGCCTTCGAAATCGAAATCAATTATTATATTATCGTTCTATACATTGTAACGAACCCGAAACTGCCTTTGGTTCGAATATCATCCCTTATATAACGATGGTTAATGCAATTGCTGAAGAAGCCCCGTTCGTCTCTCCCTCTTAGTGGGAAGTGTTCATCCCTTAAACGGCCTGTTCAGCCCTTAAACGTGGATTGTTATGGGAAAAATTTGCACAGCATGCACAGATGGACGTCTACTTTCGATTGGCACCCTAAAAAAAATTTTTTTTAGTTTGGCCATTTTCGAGAAAAATCAACGATGGTTAACCCACGGTTTTTTTTGGCGAAAAATCTTTTGGCTTCGAAATCGAAATCAATTATTTTATTATCGTTCTATACATTGTAACGAACCCGAAACTGCCTTTGGTTCGAAAATCATCCCTTATATAACGATGGTTAATGCAATTGCTGAAGAAGCCCCGTTCGTCTCTCCCTCTTAGTGGGCAGTGTTCATCCCTTAAACGGCCTGTTCAGCCCTTAAACGTGGTTTGTTATGGGAAAAATTTGCACAGCATGCACAGATGGACGTCTACTTTCGATTGGCACCCTAAAAACATTTTTTTTTAATTTGGCCATTTTCGAGAAAAATCAACGATGGTTAACCCACGGTTTTTTATGGCGAAAAATCTTTTGCCTTCGAAATCGAAATCAATTATTATATTATCGTTCTATACATTGTAACGAACCCGAAACTGCCTTTGGTTCGAAAATCATCCCTTATATAACGATGGTTAATGCAATTGCTGAAGAAGCCCCGTTCGTCTCTCCCTCTTAGTGGGAAGTGTTCATCCCTTAAACGGCCTGTTCAGCCCTTAAACGTGGTTTGTTATGGGAAAAATTTGCACAGCATGCACAGATGGACGTCTACTTTCGATTGGCACCCTAAAAACAATTTTTTTTAATTTGGCCATTTTCGAGAAAAATCAACGATGGTTAACCCACGGTTTTTTTTGGCGAAAAATCTTTTGCCTTCGAAATCGAAATCAATTATTATATTATCGATCTATACATTGTAACGAACCCGAAACTGCCTTTGGTTCGAAAATCATCCCTTATATAACGATGGTTAATGCAATTGCTGAAGAAGCCCCGTTCGTCTCTCCCTCTTAGTGGGCAGTGTTCATCCCTTAAACGGCCTGTTCAGCCCTTAAACGTGGTTTGTTATGGGAAAAATTTGCACAGCATGCACAGATGGACGTCTACTTTCGATTGGCACCCTAAAAACATTTTTTTTTAATTTGGCCATTTTCGAGAAAAATCAACGATGGTTAACCCACGGTTTTTTATGGCGAAAAATCTTTTGCCTTCGAAATCGAAATCAATTATTATATTATCGTTCTATACATTGTAACGAACCCGAAACTGCCTTTGGTTCGAAAATCATCCCTTATATAACGATGGTTAATGCAATTGCTGAAGAAGCCCCTTTCGTCTCTCCCTCTTAGTGGGAAGTGTTCATCCCTTAAACGGCCTGTTCAGCCCTTAAACGTGGTTTGTTATGGGAAAAATTTGCACAGCATGCACAGATGGACGTCTACTTTCGATTGGCACCCTAAAAACATTTTTTTTTAATTTGGCCATTTTCGAGAAAAATCAACGATGGTTAACCCACGGTTTTTTATGGCGAAAAATCTTTTGCCTTCGAAATCGAAATCAATTATTATATTATCGTTCTATACATTGTAACGAACCCGAAACTGCCTTTGGTTCGAAAATCATCCCTTATATAACGATGGTTAATGCAATTGCTGAAGAAGCCCCGTTCGTCTCTCCCTCTTAGTGGGAAGTGTTCATCCCTTAAACGGCCTGTTCAGCCCTTAAACGTGGTTTGTTATGGGAAAAATTTGCACAGCATGCACAGATGGACGTCTACTTTCGATTGGCACCCTAAAAACAATTTTTTTTAATTTGGCCATTTTCGAGAAAAATCAACGATGGTTAACCCACGGTTTTTTTTGGCGAAAAATCTTTTGCCTTCGAAATCGAAATCAATTATTATATTATCGTTCTATACATTGTAACGAACCCGAAACTGCCTTTGGTTCGAAAATCATCCCTTATATAACGATGGTTAATGCAATTGCTGAAGAAGCCCCGTTCGTCTCTCCCTCTTAGTGGGAAGTGTTCATCCCTTAAACGGCCTGTTCAGCCCTTAAATGTGGATTGTTATGGGAAAAATTTGCACAGCATGCACAGATGGACGTCTACTTTCGATTGGCACCCTAAAAACAATTTTTTTTAATTTGGCCATTTTCGAGAAAAATCAACGATGGTTAACCCACGGTTTTTTTTGGCGAAAAATCTTTTGCCTTCGAAATCGAAATCAATTATTATATTATCGTTCTATACATTGTAACGAACCCGAAACTGCCTTTGGTTCGAAAATCATCCCTTATATAACGATGGTTAATGCAATTGCTGAAGAAGCCCCGTTCGTCTCTCCCTCTTAGTGGGAAGTGTTCATCCCTTAAACGGCCTGTTCAGCCCTTAAACGTGGTTTGTTATGGGAAAAATTTGCACAGCATGCACAGATGGACGTCTACTTTCGATTGGCACCCTAAAAACAATTTTTTTTAATTTGGCCATTTACGAGAAAAATCAACGATGGTTAACCCACGGTTTTTTTTGGCGAAAAATCTTTTGGCTTCGAAATCGAAATCAATTATTATATTATCGTTCTATACATTGTAACGAACCCGAAACTGCCTTTGGTTCGAAAATCATCCCTTATATAACGATGGTTAATGCAATTGCTGAAGAAGCCCCGTTCGTCTCTCCCTCTTAGTGGGAAGTGTTCATCCCTTAAACGGCCTGTTCAGCCCTTAAATGTGGATTGTTATGGGAAAAATTTGCACAGCATGCACAGATGGACGTCTACTTTCGATTGGCACCCTAAAAACAATTTTTTTTAATTTGGCCATTTTCGAGAAAAATCAACGATGGTTAACCCACGGTTTTTTTTGGCGAAAAATCTTTTGCCTTCGAAATCGAAATCAATTATTATATTATCGTTCTATACATTGTAACGAACCCGAAACTGCCTTTGGTTCGAAAATCATCCCTTATATAACGATGGTTAATGCAATTGCTGAAGAAGCCCCGTTCGTCTCTCCCTCTTAGTGGGAAGTGTTCATCCCTTAAATGGCCTGTTCAGCCCTTAAACGTGGATTGTTATGGGAAAAATTTGCACAGCATGCACAGATGGACGTCTACTTTCGATTGGCACCCTAAAAAAAATTTTTTTTAGTTTGGCCATTTTCGAGAAAAATCAACGATGGTTAACCCACGGTTTTTTTTGGCGAAAAATCTTTTGCCTTCGAAATCGAAATCAATTATTATATTATCGTTCTATACATTGTAACGAACCCGAAACTGCCTTTGGTTCGAAAATCATCCCTTATATAACGATGGTTAATGCAATTGCTGAAGAAGCCCCGTTCGTCTCACCCTCTTAGTGGGAAGTGTTCATCCCTTAAACGGCCTGTTCAGCCCTTAAACGTGGATTGTTATGGGAAAAATTTGCACAGCATGCACAGATGGACGTCTACTTTCGATTGGCACCCTAAAAAAAATTTTTTTTAGTTTGGCCATTTTCGAGAAAAATCAACGATGGTTAACCCACGGTTTTTTTTGGCGAAAAATCTTTTGCCTTCGAAATCGAAATCAATTATTATATTATCGTTCTATACATTGTAACGAACCCGAAACTGCCTTTGGTTCGAAAATCATCCCTTATATAACGATGGTTAATGCAATTGCTGAAGAAGCCCCGTTCGTCTCTCCCTCTTAGTGGGAAGTGTTCATCCCTTAAACGGCCTGTTCAGCCCTTAAACGTGGATTGTTATGGGAAAAATTTGCACAGCATGCACAGATGGACGTCTACTTTCGATTGGCACCCTAAAAAAAATTTTTTTTAGTTTGGCCATTTTCGAGAAAAATCAACGATGGTTAACCCACGGTTTTTTTTGGCGAAAAATCTTTTGCCTTCGAAATCGAAATCAATTATTATATTATCGTTCTATACATTGTAACGAACCCGAAACTGCCTTTGGTTCGAATATCATCCCTTATATAACGATGGTTAATGCAATTGCTGAAGAAGCCCCGTTCGTCTCTCCCTCTTAGTGGGAAGTGTTCATCCCTTAAACGGCCTGTTCAGCCCTTAAACGTGGATTGTTATGGGAAAAATTTGCACAGCATGCACAGATGGACGTCTACTTTCGATTGGCACCCTAAAAAAAATTTTTTTTAGTTTGGCCATTTTCGAGAAAAATCAACGATGGTTAACCCACGGTTTTTTTTGGCGAAAAATCTTTTGGCTTCGAAATCGAAATCAATTATTTTATTATCGTTCTATACATTGTAACGAACCCGAAACTGCCTTTGGTTCGAAAATCATCCCTTATATAACGATGGTTAATGCAATTGCTGAAGAAGCCCCGTTCGTCTCTCCCTCTTAGTGGGCAGTGTTCATCCCTTAAACGGCCTGTTCAGCCCTTAAACGTGGTTTGTTATGGGAAAAATTTGCACAGCATGCACAGATGGACGTCTACTTTCGATTGGCACCCTAAAAACATTTTTTTTTAATTTGGCCATTTTCGAGAAAAATCAACGATGGTTAACCCACGGTTTTTTATGGCGAAAAATCTTTTGCCTTCGAAATCGAAATCAATTATTATATTATCGTTCTATACATTGTAACGAACCCGAAACTGCCTTTGGTTCGAAAATCATCCCTTATATAACGATGGTTAATGCAATTGCTGAAGAAGCCCCGTTCGTCTCTCCCTCTTAGTGGGAAGTGTTCATCCCTTAAACGGCCTGTTCAGCCCTTAAACGTGGTTTGTTATGGGAAAAATTTGCACAGCATGCACAGATGGACGTCTACTTTCGATTGGCACCCTAAAAACAATTTTTTTTAATTTGGCCATTTTCGAGAAAAATCAACGATGGTTAACCCACGGTTTTTTTTGGCGAAAAATCTTTTGCCTTCGAAATCGAAATCAATTATTATATTATCGATCTATACATTGTAACGAACCCGAAACTGCCTTTGGTTCGAAAATCATCCCTTATATAACGATGGTTAATGCAATTGCTGAAGAAGCCCCGTTCGTCTCTCCCTCTTAGTGGGCAGTGTTCATCCCTTAAACGGCCTGTTCAGCCCTTAAACGTGGTTTGTTATGGGAAAAATTTGCACAGCATGCACAGATGGACGTCTACTTTCGATTGGCACCCTAAAAACATTTTTTTTTAATTTGGCCATTTTCGAGAAAAATCAACGATGGTTAACCCACGGTTTTTTATGGCGAAAAATCTTTTGCCTTCGAAATCGAAATCAATTATTATATTATCGTTCTATACATTGTAACGAACCCGAAACTGCCTTTGGTTCGAAAATCATCCCTTATATAACGATGGTTAATGCAATTGCTGAAGAAGCCCCGTTCGTCTCTCCCTCTTAGTGGGAAGTGTTCATCCCTTAAACGGCCTGTTCAGCCCTTAAACGTGGTTTGTTATGGGAAAAATTTGCACAGCATGCACAGATGGACGTCTACTTTCGATTGGCACCCTAAAAACATTTTTTTTTAATTTGGCCATTTTCGAGAAAAATCAACGATGGTTAACCCACGGTTTTTTATGGCGAAAAATCTTTTGCCTTCGAAATCGAAATCAATTATTATATTATCGTTCTATACATTGTAACGAACCCGAAACTGCCTTTGGTTCGAAAATCATCCCTTATATAACGATGGTTAATGCAATTGCTGAAGAAGCCCCGTTCGTCTCTCCCTCTTAGTGGGAAGTGTTCATCCCTTAAACGGCCTGTTCAGCCCTTAAATGTGGATTGTTATGGGAAAAATTTGCACAGCATGCACAGATGGACGTCTACTTTCGATTGGCACCCTAAAAAAAATTTTTTTTAGTTTGGCCATTTTCGAGAAAAATCAACGATGGTTAACCCACGGTTTTTTTTGGCGAAAAATCTTTTGCCTTCGAAATCGAAATCAATTATTATATTATCGTTCTATACATTGTAACGAACCCGAAACTGCCTTTGGTTCGAAAATCATCCCTTATATAACGATGGTTAATGCAATTGCTGAAGAAGCCCCGTTCGTCTCACCCTCTTAGTGGGAAGTGTTCATCCCTTAAACGGCCTGTTCAGCCCTTAAACGTGGATTGTTATGGGAAAAATTTGCACAGCATGCACAGATGGACGTCTACTTTCGATTGGCACCCTAAAAAAAATTTTTTTTAGTTTGGCCATTTTCGAGAAAAATCAACGATGGTTAACCCACGGTTTTTTTTGGCGAAAAATCTTTTGGCTTCGAAATCGAAATCAATTATTAAATTATCGTTCTATACATTGTAACGAACCCGAAACTGCCTTTGGTTCGAAAATCATCCCTTATATAACGATGGTTAATGCAATTGCTGAAGAAGCCCCGTTCGTCTCTCCCTCTTAGTGGGAAGTGTTCATCCCTTAAACGGCCTGTTCAGCCCTTAAATGTGGATTGTTATGGGAAAAATTTGCACAGCATGCACAGATGGACGTCTACTTTCGATTGGCACCCTAAAAACAATTTTTTTTAATTTGGCCATTTTCGAGAAAAATCAACGATGGTTAACCCACGGTTTTTTTTGGCGAAAAATCTTTTGCCTTCGAAATCGAAATCAATTATTATATTATCGTTCTATACATTGTAACGAACCCGAAACTGCCTTTGGTTCGAAAATCATCCCTTATATAACGATGGTTAATGCAATTGCTGAAGAAGCCCCGTTCGTCTCTCCCTCTTAGTGGGAAGTGTTCATCCCTTAAATGGCCTGTTCAGCCCTTAAACGTGGATTGTTATGGGAAAAATTTGCACAGCATGCACAGATGGACGTCTACTTTCGATTGGCACCCTAAAAAAAATTTTTTTTAGTTTGGCCATTTTCGAGAAAAATCAACGATGGTTAACCCACGGTTTTTTTTGGCGAAAAATCTTTTGCCTTCGAAATCGAAATCAATTATTATATTATCGTTCTATACATTGTAACGAACCCGAAACTGCCTTTGGTTCGAAAATCATCCCTTATATAACGATGGTTAATGCAATTGCTGAAGAAGCCCCGTTCGTCTCACCCTCTTAGTGGGAAGTGTTCATCCCTTAAACGGCCTGTTCAGCCCTTAAACGTGGATTGTTATGGGAAAAATTTGCACAGCATGCACAGATGGACGTCTACTTTCGATTGGCACCCTAAAAAAAATTTTTTTTAGTTTGGCCATTTTCGAGAAAAATCAACGATGGTTAACCCACGGTTTTTTTTGGCGAAAAATCTTTTGCCTTCGAAATCGAAATCAATTATTATATTATCGATCTATACATTGTAACGAACCCGAAACTGCCTTTGGTTCGAAAATCATCCCTTATATAACGATGGTTAATGCAATTGCTGAAGAAGCCCCGTTCGTCTCTCCCTCTTAGTGGGCAGTGTTCATCCCTTAAACGGCCTGTTCAGCCCTTAAACGTGGTTTGTTATGGGAAAAATTTGCACAGCATGCACAGATGGACGTCTACTTTCGATTGGCACCCTAAAAACATTTTTTTTTAATTTGGCCATTTTCGAGAAAAATCAACGATGGTTAACCCACGGTTTTTTATGGCGAAAAATCTTTTGCCTTCGAAATCGAAATCAATTATTATATTATCGTTCTATACATTGTAACGAACCCGAAACTGCCTTTGGTTCGAAAATCATCCCTTATATAACGATGGTTAATGCAATTGCTGAAGAAGCCCCGTTCGTCTCTCCCTCTTAGTGGGAAGTGTTCATCCCTTAAACGGCCTGTTCAGCCCTTAAACGTGGTTTGTTATGGGAAAAATTTGCACAGCATGCACAGATGGACGTCTACTTTCGATTGGCACCCTAAAAACAATTTTTTTTAATTTGGCCATTTTCGAGAAAAATCAACGATGGTTAACCCACGGTTTTTTTTGGCGAAAAATCTTTTGCCTTCGAAATCGAAATCAATTATTATATTATCGATCTATACATTGTAACGAACCCGAAACTGCCTTTGGTTCGAAAATCATCCCTTATATAACGATGGTTAATGCAATTGCTGAAGAAGCCCCGTTCGTCTCTCCCTCTTAGTGGGCAGTGTTCATCCCTTAAACGGCCTGTTCAGCCCTTAAACGTGGTTTGTTATGGGAAAAATTTGCACAGCATGCACAGATGGACGTCTACTTTCGATTGGCACCCTAAAAACATTTTTTTTTAATTTGGCCATTTTCGAGAAAAATCAACGATGGTTAACCCACGGTTTTTTATGGCGAAAAATCTTTTGCCTTCGAAATCGAAATCAATTATTATATTATCGTTCTATACATTGTAACGAACCCGAAACTGCCTTTGGTTCGAAAATCATCCCTTATATAACGATGGTTAATGCAATTGCTGAAGAAGCCCCGTTCGTCTCTCCCTCTTAGTGGGAAGTGTTCATCCCTTAAACGGCCTGTTCAGCCCTTAAACGTGGTTTGTTATGGGAAAAATTTGCACAGCATGCACAGATGGACGTCTACTTTCGATTGGCACCCTAAAAACATTTTTTTTTAATTTGGCCATTTTCGAGAAAAATCAACGATGGTTAACCCACGGTTTTTTATGGCGAAAAATCTTTTGCCTTCGAAATCGAAATCAATTATTATATTATCGTTCTATACATTGTAACGAACCCGAAACTGCCTTTGGTTCGAAAATCATCCCTTATATAACGATGGTTAATGCAATTGCTGAAGAAGCCCCGTTCGTCTCTCCCTCTTAGTGGGAAGTGTTCATCCCTTAAACGGCCTGTTCAGCCCTTAAACGTGGTTTGTTATGGGAAAAATTTGCACAGCATGCACAGATGGACGTCTACTTTCGATTGGCACCCTAAAAACAATTTTTTTTAATTTGGCCATTTTCGAGAAAAATCAACGATGGTTAACCCACGGTTTTTTTTGGCGAAAAATCTTTTGCCTTCGAAATCGAAATCAATTATTATATTATCGTTCTATACATTGTAACGAACCCGAAACTGCCTTTGGTTCGAAAATCATCCCTTATATAACGATGGTTAATGCAATTGCTGAAGAAGCCCCGTTCGTCTCTCCCTCTTAGTGGGAAGTGTTCATCCCTTAAACGGCCTGTTCAGCCCTTAAATGTGGATTGTTATGGGAAAAATTTGCACAGCATGCACAGATGGACGTCTACTTTCGATTGGCACCCTAAAAAAAATTTTTTTTAGTTTGGCCATTTTCGAGAAAAATCAACGATGGTTAACCCACGGTTTTTTTTGGCGAAAAATCTTTTGCCTTCGAAATCGAAATCAATTATTATATTATCGTTCTATACATTGTAACGAACCCGAAACTGCCTTTGGTTCGAAAATCATCCCTTATATAACGATGGTTAATGCAATTGCTGAAGAAGCCCCGTTCGTCTCACCCTCTTAGTGGGAAGTGTTCATCCCTTAAACGGCCTGTTCAGCCCTTAAACGTGGATTGTTATGGGAAAAATTTGCACAGCATGCACAGATGGACGTCTACTTTCGATTGGCACCCTAAAAAAAATTTTTTTTAGTTTGGCCATTTTCGAGAAAAATCAACGATGGTTAACCCACGGTTTTTTTTGGCGAAAAATCTTTTGGCTTCGAAATCGAAATCAATTATTATATTATCGTTCTATACATTGTAACGAACCCGAAACTGCCTTTGGTTCGAAAATCATCCCTTATATAACGATGGTTAATGCAATTGCTGAAGAAGCCCCGTTCGTCTCTCCCTCTTAGTGGGAAGTGTTCATCCCTTAAACGGCCTGTTCAGCCCTTAAATGTGGATTGTTATGGGAAAAATTTGCACAGCATGCACAGATGGACGTCTACTTTCGATTGGCACCCTAAAAACAATTTTTTTTAATTTGGCCATTTTCGAGAAAAATCAACGATGGTTAACCCACGGTTTTTTTTGGCGAAAAATCTTTTGCCTTCGAAATCGAAATCAATTATTATATTATCGTTCTATACATTGTAACGAACCCGAAACTGCCTTTGGTTCGAAAATCATCCCTTATATAACGATGGTTAATGCAATTGCTGAAGAAGCCCCGTTCGTCTCTCCCTCTTAGTGGGAAGTGTTCATCCCTTAAATGGCCTGTTCAGCCCTTAAACGTGGATTGTTATGGGAAAAATTTGCACAGCATGCACAGATGGACGTCTACTTTCGATTGGCACCCTAAAAAAAATTTTTTTTAGTTTGGCCATTTTCGAGAAAAATCAACGATGGTTAACCCACGGTTTTTTTTGGCGAAAAATCTTTTGCCTTCGAAATCGAAATCAATTATTATATTATCGTTCTATACATTGTAACGAACCCGAAACTGCCTTTGGTTCGAAAATCATCCCTTATATAACGATGGTTAATGCAATTGCTGAAGAAGCCCCGTTCGTCTCACCCTCTTAGTGGGAAGTGTTCATCCCTTAAACGGCCTGTTCAGCCCTTAAACGTGGATTGTTATGGGAAAAATTTGCACAGCATGCACAGATGGACGTCTACTTTCGATTGGCACCCTAAAAAAAATTTTTTTTAGTTTGGCCATTTTCGAGAAAAATCAACGATGGTTAACCCACGGTTTTTTTTGGCGAAAAATCTTTTGCCTTCGAAATCGAAATCAATTATTATATTATCGATCTATACATTGTAACGAACCCGAAACTGCCTTTGGTTCGAAAATCATCCCTTATATAACGATGGTTAATGCAATTGCTGAAGAAGCCCCGTTCGTCTCTCCCTCTTAGTGGGCAGTGTTCATCCCTTAAACGGCCTGTTCAGCCCTTAAACGTGGTTTGTTATGGGAAAAATTTGCACAGCATGCACAGATGGACGTCTACTTTCGATTGGCACCCTAAAAACAATTTTTTTTAATTTGGCCATTTTCGAGAAAAATCAACGATGGTTAACCCACGGTTTTTTTTGGCGAAAAATCTTTTGCCTTCGAAATCGAAATCAATTATTATATTATCGTTCTATACATTGTAACGAACCCGAAACTGCCTTTGGTTCGAAAATCATCCCTTATATAACGATGGTTAATGCAATTGCTGAAGAAGCCCCGTTCGTCTCTCCCTCTTAGTGGGCAGTGTTCATCCCTTAAACGGCCTGTTCAGCCCTTAAACGTGGTTTGTTATGGGAAAAATTTGCACAGCATGCACAGATGGACGTCTACTTTCGATTGGCACCCTAAAAACATTTTTTTTTAATTTGGCCATTTTCGAGAAAAATCAACGATGGTTAACCCACGGTTTTTTATGGCGAAAAATCTTTTGCCTTCGAAATCGAAATCAATTATTATATTATCGTTCTATACATTGTAACGAACCCGAAACTGCCTTTGGTTCGAAAATCATCCCTTATATAACGATGGTTAATGCAATTGCTGAAGAAGCCCCGTTCGTCTCTCCCTCTTAGTGGGAAGTGTTCATCCCTTAAACGGCCTGTTCAGCCCTTAAACGTGGTTTGTTATGGGAAAAATTTGCACAGCATGCACAGATGGACGTCTACTTTCGATTGGCACCCTAAAAACATTTTTTTTTAATTTGGCCATTTTCGAGAAAAATCAACGATGGTTAACCCACGGTTTTTTATGGCGAAAAATCTTTTGCCTTCGAAATCGAAATCAATTATTATATTATCGTTCTATACATTGTAACGAACCCGAAACTGCCTTTGGTTCGAAAATCATCCCTTATATAACGATGGTTAATGCAATTGCTGAAGAAGCCCCGTTCGTCTCTCCCTCTTAGTGGGAAGTGTTCATCCCTTAAACGGCCTGTTCAGCCCTTAAACGTGGTTTGTTATGGGAAAAATTTGCACAGCATGCACAGATGGACGTCTACTTTCGATTGGCACCCTAAAAACAATTTTTTTTAATTTGGCCATTTTCGAGAAAAATCAACGATGGTTAACCCACGGTTTTTTTTGGCGAAAAATCTTTTGCCTTCGAAATCGAAATCAATTATTATATTATCGTTCTATACATTGTAACGAACCCGAAACTGCCTTTGGTTCGAAAATCATCCCTTATATAACGATGGTTAATGCAATTGCTGAAGAAGCCCCGTTCGTCTCTCCCTCTTAGTGGGAAGTGTTCATCCCTTAAACGGCCTGTTCAGCCCTTAAATGTGGATTGTTATGGGAAAAATTTGCACAGCATGCACAGATGGACGTCTACTTTCGATTGGCACCCTAAAAAAAATTTTTTTTAGTTTGGCCATTTTCGAGAAAAATCAACGATGGTTAACCCACGGTTTTTTTTGGCGAAAAATCTTTTGCCTTCGAAATCGAAATCAATTATTATATTATCGTTCTATACATTGTAACGAACCCGAAACTGCCTTTGGTTCGAAAATCATCCCTTATATAACGATGGTTAATGCAATTGCTGAAGAAGCCCCGTTCGTCTCACCCTCTTAGTGGGAAGTGTTCATCCCTTAAACGGCCTGTTCAGCCCTTAAACGTGGATTGTTATGGGAAAAATTTGCACAGCATGCACAGATGGACGTCTACTTTCGATTGGCACCCTAAAAAAAATTTTTTTTAGTTTGGCCATTTTCGAGAAAAATCAACGATGGTTAACCCACGGTTTTTTTTGGCGAAAAATCTTTTGGCTTCGAAATCGAAATCAATTATTATATTATCGTTCTATACATTGTAACGAACCCGAAACTGCCTTTGGTTCGAAAATCATCCCTTATATAACGATGGTTAATGCAATTGCTGAAGAAGCCCCGTTCGTCTCTCCCTCTTAGTGGGAAGTGTTCATCCCTTAAACGGCCTGTTCAGCCCTTAAATGTGGATTGTTATGGGAAAAATTTGCACAGCATGCACAGATGGACGTCTACTTTCGATTGGCACCCTAAAAACAATTTTTTTTAATTTGGCCATTTTCGAGAAAAATCAACGATGGTTAACCCACGGTTTTTTTTGGCGAAAAATCTTTTGCCTTCGAAATCGAAATCAATTATTATATTATCGTTCTATACATTGTAACGAACCCGAAACTGCCTTTGGTTCGAAAATCATCCCTTATATAACGATGGTTAATGCAATTGCTGAAGAAGCCCCGTTCGTCTCTCCCTCTTAGTGGGAAGTGTTCATCCCTTAAATGGCCTGTTCAGCCCTTAAACGTGGATTGTTATGGGAAAAATTTGCACAGCATGCACAGATGGACGTCTACTTTCGATTGGCACCCTAAAAAAAATTTTTTTTAGTTTGGCCATTTTCGAGAAAAATCAACGATGGTTAACCCACGGTTTTTTTTGGCGAAAAATCTTTTGCCTTCGAAATCGAAATCAATTATTATATTATCGTTCTATACATTGTAACGAACCCGAAACTGCCTTTGGTTCGAAAATCATCCCTTATATAACGATGGTTAATGCAATTGCTGAAGAAGCCCCGTTCGTCTCACCCTCTTAGTGGGAAGTGTTCATCCCTTAAACGGCCTGTTCAGCCCTTAAACGTGGATTGTTATGGGAAAAATTTGCACAGCATGCACAGATGGACGTCTACTTTCGATTGGCACCCTAAAAAAAATTTTTTTTAGTTTGGCCATTTTCGAGAAAAATCAACGATGGTTAACCCACGGTTTTTTTTGGCGAAAAATCTTTTGCCTTCGAAATCGAAATCAATTATTATATTATCGATCTATACATTGTAACGAACCCGAAACTGCCTTTGGTTCGAAAATCATCCCTTATATAACGATGGTTAATGCAATTGCTGAAGAAGCCCCGTTCGTCTCTCCCTCTTAGTGGGCAGTGTTCATCCCTTAAACGGCCTGTTCAGCCCTTAAACGTGGTTTGTTATGGGAAAAATTTGCACAGCATGCACAGATGGACGTCTACTTTCGATTGGCACCCTAAAAACAATTTTTTTTAATTTGGCCATTTTCGAGAAAAATCAACGATGGTTAACCCACGGTTTTTTTTGGCGAAAAATCTTTTGCCTTCGAAATCGAAATCAATTATTATATTATCGTTCTATACATTGTAACGAACCCGAAACTGCCTTTGGTTCGAAAATCATCCCTTATATAACGATGGTTAATGCAATTGCTGAAGAAGCCCCGTTCGTCTCTCCCTCTTAGTGGGCAGTGTTCATCCCTTAAACGGCCTGTTCAGCCCTTAAACGTGGTTTGTTATGGGAAAAATTTGCACAGCATGCACAGATGGACGTCTACTTTCGATTGGCACCCTAAAAAAAATTTTTTTTAGTTTGGCCATTTTCGAGAAAAATCAACGATGGTTAACCCACGGTTTTTTTTGGCGAAAAATCTTTTGCCTTCGAAATCGAAATCAATTATTATATTATCGTTCTATACATTGTAACGAACCCGAAACTGCCTTTGGTTCGAAAATCATCCCTTATATAACGATGGTTAATGCAATTGCTGAAGAAGCCCCGTTCGTCTCTCCCTCTTAGTGGGCAGTGTTCATCCCTTAAACGGCCTGTTCAGCCCTTAAACGTGGTTTGTTATGGGAAAAATTTGCACAGCATGCACAGATGGACGTCTACTTTCGATTGGCACCCTAAAAACAATTTTTTTTAATTTGGCCATTTTCGAGAAAAATCAACGATGGTTAACCCACGGTTTTTTTTGGCGAAAAATCTTTTGCCTTCGAAATCGAAATCAATTATTATATTATCGTTCTATACATTGTAACGAACCCGAAACTGCCTTTGGTTCGAAAATCATCCCTTATATAACGATGGTTAATGCAATTGCTGAAGAAGCCCCGTTCGTCTCTCCCTCTTAGTGGGCAGTGTTCATCCCTTAAACGGCCTGTTCAGCCCTTAAACGTGGTTTGTTATGGGAAAAATTTGCACAGCATGCACAGATGGACGTCTACTTTCGATTGGCACCCTAAAAAAAATTTTTTTTAGTTTGGCCATTTTCGAGAAAAATCAACGATGGTTAACCCACGGTTTTTTTTGGCGAAAAATCTTTTGCCTTCGAAATCGAAATCAATTATTATATTATCGTTCTATACATTGTAACGAACCCGAAACTGCCTTTGGTTCGAAAATCATCCCTTATATAACGATGGTTAATGCAATTGCTGAAGAAGCCCCGTTCGTCTCTCCCTCTTAGTGGGCAGTGTTCATCCCTTAAACGGCCTGTTCAGCCCTTAAACGTGGTTTGTTATGGGAAAAATTTGCACAGCATGCACAGATGGACGTCTACTTTCGATTGGCACCCTAAAAACAATTTTTTTTAATTTGGCCATTTTCGAGAAAAATCAACGATGGTTAACCCACGGTTTTTTTTGGCGAAAAATCTTTTGCCTTCGAAATCGAAATCAATTATTATATTATCGATCTATACATTGTAACGAACCCGAAACTGCCTTTGGTTCGAAAATCATCCCTTATATAACGATGGTTAATGCAATTGCTGAAGAAGCCCCGTTCGTCTCTCCCTCTTAGTGGGCAGTGTTCATCCCTTAAACGGCCTGTTCAGCCCTTAAACGTGGTTTGTTATGGGAAAAATTTGCACAGCATGCACAGATGGACGTCTACTTTCGATTGGCACGCTAAAAACATTTTTTTTTAATTTGGCCATTTTCGAGAAAAATCAACGATGGTTAACCCACGGTTTTTTTTGGCGAAAAATCTTTTGCCTTCGAAATCGAAATCAATTATTATATTATCGATCTATACATTGTAACGAACCCGAAACTGCCTTTGGTTCGAAAATCATCCCTTATATAACGATGGTTAATGCAATTGCTGAAGAAGCCCCGTTCGTCTCTCCCTCTTAGTGGGCAGTGTTCATCCCTTAAACGGCCTGTTCAGCCCTTAAACGTGGTTTGTTATGGGAAAAATTTGCACAGCATGCACAGATGGACGTCTACTTTCGATTGGCACCCTAAAAACAATTTTTTTTAATTTGGCCATTTTCGAGAAAAATCAACGATGGTTAACCCACGGTTTTTTTTGGCGAAAAATCTTTTGGCTTCGAAATCGAAATCAATTATTATATTATCGTTCTATACATTGTAACGAACCCGAAACTGCCTTTGGTTCGAAAATCATCCCTTATATAACGATGGTTAATGCAATTGCTGAAGAAGCCCCGTTCGTCTCTCCCTCTTAGTGGGAAGTGTTCATCCCTTAAACGGCCTGTTCAGCCCTTAAACGTGGTTTGTTATGGGAAAAATTTGCACAGCATGCACAGATGGACGTCTACTTTCGATTGGCACCCTAAAAACAATTTTTTTTAATTTGGCCATTTTCGAGAAAAATCAACGATGGTTAACCCACGGTTTTTTTTGGCGAAAAATCTTTTGGCTTCGAAATCGAAATCAATTATTATATTATCGTTCTATACATTGTAACGAACCCGAAACTGCCTTTGGTTCGAAAATCATCCCTTATATAACGATGGTTAATGCAATTGCTGAAGAAGCCCCGTTCGTCTCTCCCTCTTAGTGGGAAGTGTTCATCCCTTAAACGGCCTGTTCAGCCCTTAAACGTGGTTTGTTATGGGAAAAATTTGCACAGCATGCACAGATGGACGTCTACTTTCGATTGGCACCCTAAAAACAATTTTTTTTAATTTGGCCATTTTCGAGAAAAATCAACGATGGTTAACCCACGGTTTTTTTTGGCGAAAAATCTTTTGCCTTCGAAATCGAAATCAATTATTATATTATCGTTCTATACATTGTAACGAACCCGAAACTGCCTTTGGTTCGAAAATCATCCCTTATATAACGATGGTTAATGCAATTGCTGAAGAAGCCCCGTTCGTCTCTCCCTCTTAGTGGGAAGTGTTCATCCCTTAAATGGCCTGTTCAGCCCTTAAACGTGGATTGTTATGGGAAAAATTTGCACAGCATGCACAGATGGACGTCTACTTTCGATTGGCACCCTAAAAAAAATTTTTTTTAGTTTGGCCATTTTCGAGAAAAATCAACGATGGTTAACCCACGGTTTTTTTTGGCGAAAAATCTTTTGCCTTCGAAATCGAAATCAATTATTATATTATCGTTCTATACATTGTAACGAACCCGAAACTGCCTTTGGTTCGAAAATCATCCCTTATATAACGATGGTTAATGCAATTGCTGAAGAAGCCCCGTTCGTCTCTCCCTCTTAGTGGGAAGTGTTCATCCCTTAAACGGCCTGTTCAGCCCTTAAACGTGGATTGTTATGGGAAAAATTTGCACAGCATGCACAGATGGACGTCTACTTTCGATTGGCACCCTAAAAAAAATTTTTTTTAGTTTGGCCATTTTCGAGAAAAATCAACGATGGTTAACCCACGGTTTTTTTTGGCGAAAAATCTTTTGCCTTCGAAATCGAAATCAATTATTATATTATCGTTCTATACATTGTAACGAACCCGAAACTGCCTTTGGTTCGAAAATCATCCCTTATATAACGATGGTTAATGCAATTGCTGAAGAAGCCCCGTTCGTCTCTCCCTCTTAGTGGGAAGTGTTCATCCCTTAAACGGCCTGTTCAGCCCTTAAACGTGGTTTGTTATGGGAAAAATTTGCACAGCATGCACAGATGGACGTCTACTTTCGATTGGCACCCTAAAAACAATTTTTTTTAATTTGGCCATTTTCGAGAAAAATCAACGATGGTTAACCCACGGTTTTTTTTGGCGAAAAATCTTTTGCCTTCGAAATCGAAATCAATTATTATATTATCGATCTATACATTGTAACGAACCCGAAACTGCCTTTGGTTCGAAAATCATCCCTTATATAACGATGGTTAATGCAATTGCTGAAGAAGCCCCGTTCGTCTCTCCCTCTTAGTGGGCAGTGTTCATCCCTTAAACGGCCTGTTCAGCCCTTAAACGTGGTTTGTTATGGGAAAAATTTGCACAGCATGCACAGATGGACGTCTACTTTCGATTGGCACCCTAAAAACATTTTTTTTTAATTTGGCCATTTTCGAGAAAAATCAACGATGGTTAACCCACGGTTTTTTTTGGCGAAAAATCTTTTGCCTTCGAAATCGAAATCAATTATTATATTATCGATCTATACATTGTAACGAACCCGAAACTGCCTTTGGTTCGAAAATCATCCCTTATATAACGATGGTTAATGCAATTGCTGAAGAAGCCCCGTTCGTCTCTCCCTCTTAGTGGGCAGTGTTCATCCCTTAAACGGCCTGTTCAGCCCTTAAACGTGGTTTGTTATGGGAAAAATTTGCACAGCATGCACAGATGGACGTCTACTTTCGATTGGCACCCTAAAAACATTTTTTTTTAATTTGGCCATTTTCGAGAAAAATCAACGATGGTTATCCCACGTTTTTTTTTGGCGAAAAATCTTTTGCCTTCGAAATCGAAATCAATTATTATATTATCGTTCTATACATTGTAACGAACCCGAAACTGCCTTTGGTTCGAAAATCATCCCTTATATAACGATGGTTAATGCAATTGCTGAAGAAGCCCCGTTCGTCTCTCCCTCTTAGTGGGAAGTGTTCATCCCTTAAACGGCCTGTTCAGCCCTTAAACGTGGTTTGTTATGGGAAAAATTTGCACAGCATGCACAGATGGACGTCTACTTTCGATTGGCACCCTAAAAACAATTTTTTTTAATTTGGCCATTTTCGAGAAAAATCAACGATGGTTAACCCACGGTTTTTTTTGGCGAAAAATCTTTTGCCTTCGAAATCGAAATCAATTATTATATTATCGTTCTATACATTGTAACGAACCCGAAACTGCCTTTGGTTCGAAAATCATCCCTTATATAACGATGGTTAATGCAATTGCTGAAGAAGCCCCGTTCGTCTCTCCCTCTTAGTGGGCAGTGTTCATCCCTTAAACGGCCTGTTCAGCCCTTAAACGTGGTTTGTTATGGGAAAAATTTGCACAGCATGCACAGATGGACGTCTACTTTCGATTGGCACCCTAAAAACAATTTTTTTTAATTTGGCCATTTTCGAGAAAAATCAACGATGGTTAACCCACGGTTTTTTTTGGCGAAAAATCTTTTGCCTTCGAAATCGAAATCAATTATTATATTATCGTTCTATACATTGTAACGAACCCGAAACTGCCTTTGGTTCGAAAATCATCCCTTATATAACGATGGTTAATGCAATTGCTGAAGAAGCCCCGTTCGTCTCTCCCTCTTAGTGGGCAGTGTTCATCCCTTAAACGGCCTGTTCAGCCCTTAAACGTGGTTTGTTATGGGAAAAATTTGCACAGCATGCACAGATGGACGTCTACTTTCGATTGGCACCCTAAAAACATTTTTTTTTAATTTGGCCATTTTCGAGAAAAATCAACGATGGTTAACCCACGGTTTTTTTTGGCGAAAAATCTTTTGCCTTCGAAATCGAAATCAATTATTATATTATCGATCTATACATTGTAACGAACCCGAAACTGCCTTTGGTTCGAAAATCATCCCTTATATAACGATGGTTAATGCAATTGCTGAAGAAGCCCCGTTCGTCTCTCCCTCTTAGTGGGCAGTGTTCATCCCTTAAACGGCCTGTTCAGCCCTTAAACGTGGTTTGTTATGGGAAAAATTTGCACAGCATGCACAGATGGACGTCTACTTTCGATTGGCACCCTAAAAACATTTTTTTTTAATTTGGCCATTTTCGAGAAAAATCAACGATGGTTATCCCACGTTTTTTTTTGGCGAAAAATCTTTTGCCTTCGAAATCGAAATCAATTATTATATTATCGTTCTATACATTGTAACGAACCCGAAACTGCCTTTGGTTCGAAAATCATCCCTTATATAACGATGGTTAATGCAATTGCTGAAGAAGCCCCGTTCGTCTCTCCCTCTTAGTGGGAAGTGTTCATCCCTTAAACGGCCTGTTCAGCCCTTAAACGTGGTTTGTTATGGGAAAAATTTGCACAGCATGCACAGATGGACGTCTACTTTCGATTGGCACCCTAAAAACAATTTTTTTTAATTTGGCCATTTTCGAGAAAAATCAACGATGGTTAACCCACGGTTTTTTTTGGCGAAAAATCTTTTGCCTTCGAAATCGAAATCAATTATTATATTATCGTTCTATACATTGTAACGAACCCGAAACTGCCTTTGGTTCGAAAATCATCCCTTATATAACGATGGTTAATGCAATTGCTGAAGAAGCCCCGTTCGTCTCTCCCTCTTAGTGGGCAGTGTTCATCCCTTAAACGGCCTGTTCAGCCCTTAAACGTGGTTTGTTATGGGAAAAATTTGCACAGCATGCACAGATGGACGTCTACTTTCGATTGGCACCCTAAAAACAATTTTTTTTAATTTGGCCATTTTCGAGAAAAATCAACGATGGTTAACCCACGGTTTTTTTTGGCGAAAAATCTTTTGCCTTCGAAATCGAAATCAATTATTATATTATCGATCTATACATTGTAACGAACCTGAAACTGCCTTTGGTTCGAAAATCATCCCTTATATAACGATGGTTAATGCAATTGCTGAAGAAGCCCCGTTCGTCTCTCCCTCTTAGTGGGCAGTGTTCATCCCTTAAACGGCCTGTTCAGCCCTTAAACGTGGTTTGTTATGGGAAAAATTTGCACAGCATGCACAGATGGACGTCTACTTTCGATTGGCACCCTAAAAACATTTTTTTTTAATTTGGCCATTTTCGAGAAAAATCAACGATGGTTAACCCACGGTTTTTTTTGGCGAAAAATCTTTTGCCTTCGAAATCGAAATCAATTATTATATTATCGTTCTATACATTGTAACGAACCCGAAACTGCCTTTGGTTCGAAAATCATCCCTTATATAACGATGGTTAATGCAATTGCTGAAGAAGCCCCGTTCGTCTCTCCCTCTTAGTGGGAAGTGTTCATCCCTTAAACGGCCTGTTCAGCCCTTAAACGTGGTTTGTTATGGGAAAAATTTGCACAGCATGCACAGATGGACGTCTACTTTCGATTGGCATCCTAAAAACAATTTTTTTTAATTTGGCCATTTTCGAGAAAAATCAACGATGGTTAACCCACGGTTTTTTTTGGCGAAAAATCTTTTGCCTTCGAAATCGAAATCAATTATTATATTATCGTTCTATACATTGTAACGAACCTGAAACTGCCTTTGGTTCGAAAATCATCCCTTATATAACGATGGTTAATGCAATTGCTGAAGAAGCCCCGTTCGTCTCTCCCTCTTAGTGGGCAGTGTTCATCCCTTAAACGGCCTGTTCAGCCCTTAAACGTGGTTTGTTATGGGAAAAATTTGCACAGCATGCACAGATGGACGTCTACTTTCGATTGGCACCCTAAAAACAATTTTTTTTAATTTGGCCATTTTCGAGAAAAATCAACGATGGTTAACCCACGGTTTTTTTTGGCGAAAAATCTTTTGCCTTCGAAATCGAAATCAATTATTATATTATCGTTCTATACATTGTAACGAACCCGAAACTGCCTTTGGTTCGAAAATCATCCCTTATATAACGATGGTTAATGCAATTGCTGAAGAAGCCCCGTTCGTCTCTCCCTCTTAGTGGGCAGTGTTCATCCCTTAAACGGCCTGTTCAGCCCTTAAACGTGGTTTGTTATGGGAAAAATTTGCACAGCATGCACAGATGGACGTCTACTTTCGATTGGCACCCTAAAAACATTTTTTTTTAATTTGGCCATTTTCGAGAAAAATCAACGATGGTTAAACCACGGTTTTTTTTGGCGAAAAATCTTTTGCCTTCGAAATCGAAATCAATTATTATATTATCGTTCTATACATTGTAACGAACCCGAAACTGCCTTTGGTTCGAAAATCATCCCTTATATAACGATGGTTAATGCAATTGCTGAAGAAGCCCCGTTCGTCTCTCCCTCTTAGTGGGCAGTGTTCATCCCTTAAACGGCCTGTTCAGCCCTTAAACGTGGTTTGTTATGGGAAAAATTTGCACAGCATGCACAGATGGACGTCTACTTTCGATTGGCACCCTAAAAACAACTTTTTTTAATTTGGCCATTTTCGAGAAAAATCAACGATGGTTAACCCACGGTTTTTTTTGGCGAAAAATCTTTTGCCTTCGAAATCGAAATCAATTATTATATTATCGTTCTATACATTGTAACGAACCCGAAACTGCCTTTGGTTCGAAAATCATCCCTTATATAACGATGGTTAATGCAATTGCTGAAGAAGCCCCGTTCGTCTCTCCCTCTTAGTGGGCAGTGTTCCTCCCTTAAACGGCCTGTTCAGCCCTTAAACGTGGTTTGTTATGGGAAAAATTTGCACAGCATGCACAGATGGACGTCTACTTTCGATTGGCACCCTAAAAACATTTTTTTTTAATTTGGCCATTTTCGAGAAAAATCAACGATGGTTAACCCACGGTTTTTTTTGGCGAAAAATCTTTTGCCTTCGAAATCGAAATCAATTATTATATTATCGTTCTATACATTGTAACGAACCCGAAACTGCCTTTGGTTCGAAAATCATCCCTTATATAACGATGGTTAATGCAATTGCTGAAGAAGCCCCGTTCGTCTCTCCCTCTTAGTGGGCAGTGTTCATCCCTTAAACGGCCTGTTCAGCCCTTAAACGTGGTTTGTTATGGGAAAAATTTGCACAGCATGCACAGATGGACGTCTACTTTCGATTGGCACCCTAAAAACATTTTTTTTTAATTTGGCCATTTTCGAGAAAAATCAACGATGGTTAAACCACGGTTTTTTTTGGCGAAAAATCTTTTGCCTTCGAAATCGAAATCAATTATTATATTATCGTTCTATACATTGTAACGAACCCGAAACTGCCTTTGGTTCGAAAATCATCCCTTATATAACGATGGTTAATGCAATTGCTGAAGAAGCCCCGTTCGTCTCTCCCTCTTAGTGGGCAGTGTTCATCCCTTAAACGGCCTGTTCAGCCCTTAAACGTGGTTTGTTATGGGAAAAATTTGCACAGCATGCACAGATGGACGTCTACTTTCGATTGGCACCCTAAAAACAATTTTTTTTAATTTGGCCATTTTCGAGAAAAATCAACGATGGTTAACCCACGGTTTTTTTTGGCGAAAAATCTTTTGCCTTCGAAATCGAAATCAATTATTATATTATCGTTCTATACATTGTAACGAACCTGAAACTGCCTTTGGTTCGAAAATCATCCCTTATATAACGATGGTTAATGCAATTGCTGAAGAAGCCCCGTTCGTCTCTCCCTCTTAGTGGGCAGTGTTCATCCCTTAAACGGCCTGTTCAGCCCTTAAACGTGGTTTGTTATGGGAAAAATTTGCACAGCATGCACAGATGGACGTCTACTTTCGATTGGCACCCTAAAAACAATTTTTTTTAATTTGGCCATTTTCGAGAAAAATCAACGATGGTTAACCCACGGTTTTTTTTGGCGAAAAATCTTTTGCCTTCGAAATCGAAATCAATTATTATATTATCGTTCTATACATTGTAACGAACCCGAAACTGCCTTTGGTTCGAAAATCATCCCTTATATAACGATGGTTAATGCAATTGCTGAAGAAGCCCCGTTCGTCTCTCCCTCTTAGTGGGCAGTGTTCATCCCTTAAACGGCCTGTTCAGCCCTTAAACGTGGTTTGTTATGGGAAAAATTTGCACAGCATGCACAGATGGACGTCTACTTTCGATTGGCACCCTAAAAACAATTTTTTTAAATTTGGCCATTTTCGAGAAAAATCAACGATGGTTAACCCACGGTTTTTTTTGGCGAAAAATCTTTTGCCTTCGAAATCGAAATCAATTATTATATTATCGTTCTATACATTGTAACGAACCCGAAACTGCCTTTGGTTCGAAAATCATCCCTTATATAACGATGGTTAATGCAATTGCTGAAGAAGCCCCGTTCGTCTCTCCCTCTTAGTGGGCAGTGTTCATCCCTTAAACGGCCTGTTCAGCCCTTAAACGTGGTTTGTTATGGGAAAAATTTGCACAGCATGCACAGATGGACGTCTACTTTCGATTGGCACCCTAAAAACAATTTTTTTTAATTTGGCCATTTTCGAGAAAAATCAACGATGGTTAACCCACGGTTTTTTTTGGCGAAAAATCTTTTGCCTTCGAAATCGAAATCAATTATTATATTATCGTTCTATACATTGTAACGAACCTGAAACTGCCTTTGGTTCGAAAATCATCCCTTATATAACGATGGTTAATGCAATTGCTGAAGAAGCCCCGTTCGTCTCTCCCTCTTAGTGGGCAGTGTTCATCCCTTAAACGGCCTGTTCAGCCCTTAAACGTGGTTTGTTATGGGAAAAATTTGCACAGCATGCACAGATGGACGTCTACTTTCGATTGGCACCCTAAAAACAATTTTTTTTAATTTGGCCATTTTCGAGAAAAATCAACGATGGTTAACCCACGGTTTTTTTTGGCGAAAAATCTTTTGCCTTCGAAATCGAAATCAATTATTATATTATCGTTCTATACATTGTAACGAACCCGAAACTGCCTTTGGTTCGAAAATCATCCCTTATATAACGATGGTTAATGCAATTGCTGAAGAAGCCCCGTTCGTCTCTCCCTCTTAGTGGGCAGTGTTCATCCCTTAAACGGCCTGTTCAGCCCTTAAACGTGGTTTGTTATGGGAAAAATTTGCACAGCATGCACAGATGGACGTCTACTTTCGATTGGCACCCTAAAAACAATTTTTTTTAATTTGGTTATTTTCGAGAAAAATCAACGATGGTTAACCCACGGTTTTTTTTGGCGAAAAATCTTTTGCCTTCGAAATCGAAATCAATTATTATATTATCGTTCTATACATTGTAACGAACCCGAAACTGCCTTTGGTTCGAAAATCATCCCTTATATAACGATGGTTAATGCAATTGCTGAAGAAGCCCCGTTCGTCTCTCCCTCTTAGTGGGCAGTGTTCATCCCTTAAACGGCCTGTTCAGCCCTTAAACGTGGTTTGTTATGGGAAAAATTTGCACAGCATGCACAGATGGACGTCTACTTTCGATTGGCACCCTAAAAACAATTTTTTTTAATTTGGCCATTTTCGAGAAAAATCAACGATGGTTAACCCACGGTTTTTTTTGGCGAAAAATCTTTTGCCTTCGAAATCGAAATCAATTATTATATTATCGTTCTATACATTGTAACGAACCCGAAACTGCCTTTGGTTCGAAAATCATCCCTTATATAACGATGGTTAATGCAATTGCTGAAGAAGCCCCGTTCGTCTCTCCCTCTTAGTGGGCAGTGTTCATCCCTTAAACGGCCTGTTCAGCCCTTAAACGTGGTTTGTTATGGGAAAAATTTGCACAGCATGCACAGATGGACGTCTACTTTCGATTGGCACCCTAAAAACAATTTTTTTTAATTTGGCCATTTTCGAGAAAAATCAACGATGGTTAACCCACGGTTTTTTTTGGCGAAAAATCTTTTGCCTTCGAAATCGAAATCAATTATTATATTATCGTTCTATACATTGTAACGAACCCGAAACTGCCTTTGGTTCGAAAATCATCCCTTATATAACGATGGTTAATGCAATTGCTGAAGAAGCCCCGTTCGTCTCTCCCTCTTAGTGGGAAGTGTTCATCCCTTAAACGGCCTGTTCAGCCCTTAAACGTGGTTTGTTATGGGAAAAATTCGCACAGCATGCACAGATGGACGTCTACTTTCGATTGGCACCCTAAAAACAATTTTTTTTAATTTGGCCATTTTCGAGAAAAATCAACGATGGTTAACCCACGGTTTTTTTTGGCGAAAAATCTTTTGCCTTCGAAATCGAAATCAATTATTATATTATCGTTCTATACATTGTAACGAACCCGAAACTGCCTTTGGTTCGAAAATCATCCCTTATATAACGATGGTTAATGCAATTGCTGAAGAAGCCCCGTTCGTCTCTCCCTCTTAGTGGGAAGTGTTCATCCCTTAAACGGCCTGTTCAGCCCTTAAACGTGGATTGTTATGGGAAAAATTTGCACAGCATGCACAGATGGACGTCTACTTTCGATTGGCACCCTAAAAAAAATTTTTTTTAGTTTGGCCATTTTCGAGAAAAATCAACGATGGTTAACCCACGGTTTTTTTTGGCGAAAAATCTTTTGCCTTCGAAATCGAAATCAATTATTATATTATCGTTCTATACATTGTAACGAACCCGAAACTGCCTTTGGTTCGAAAATCATCCCTTATATAACGATGGTTAATGCAATTGCTGAAGAAGCCCCGTTCGTCTCTCCCTCTTAGTGGGCAGTGTTCATCCCTTAAACGGCCTGTTCAGCCCTTAAACGTGGTTTGTTATGGGAAAAATTTGCACAGCATGCACAGATGGACGTCTACTTTCGATTGGCACCCTAAAAACAATTTTTTTTAATTTGGCCATTTTCGAGAAAAATCAACGATGGTTAACCCACGGTTTTTTTTGGCGAAAAATCTTTTGCCTTCGAAATCGAAATCAATTATTATATTATCGTTCTATACATTGTAACGAACCCGAAACTGCCTTTGGTTCGAAAATCATCCCTTATATAACGATGGTTAATGCAATTGCTGAAGAAGCCCCGTTCGTCTCTCCCTCTTAGTGGGCAGTGTTCCTCCCTTAAACGGCCTGTTCAGCCCTTAAACGTGGTTTGTTATGGGAAAAATTTGCACAGCATGCACAGATGGACGTCTACTTTCGATTGGCACCCTAAAAACAATTTTTTTTAATTTGGTTATTTTCGAGAAAAATCAACGATGGTTAACCCACGGTTTTTTTTGGCGAAAAATCTTTTGCCTTCGAAATCGAAATCAATTATTATATTATCGTTCTATACATTGTAACGAACCCGAAACTGCCTTTGGTTCGAAAATCATCCCTTATATAACGATGGTTAATGCAATTGCTGAAGAAGCCCCGTTCGTCTCTCCCTCTTAGTGGGCAGTGTTCCTCCCTTAAACGGCCTGTTCAGCCCTTAAACGTGGTTTGTTATGGGAAAAATTTGCACAGCATGCACAGATGGACGTCTACTTTCGATTGGCACCCTAAAAACAATTTTTTTAAATTTGGCCATTTTCGAGAAAAATCAACGATGGTTAACCCACGGTTTTTTTTGGCGAAAAATCTTTTGCCTTCGAAATCGAAATCAATTATTATATTATCGTTCTATACATTGTAACGAACCCGAAACTGCCTTTGGTTCGAAAATCATCCCTTATATAACGATGGTTAATGCAATTGCTGAAGAAGCCCCGTTCGTCTCTCCCTCTTAGTGGGCAGTGTTCATCCCTTAAACGGCCTGTTCAGCCCTTAAACGTGGTTTGTTATGGGAAAAATTTGCACAGCATGCACAGATGGACGTCTACTTTCGATTGGCACCCTAAAAACAATTTTTTTTAATTTGGCCATTTTCGAGAAAAATCAACGATGGTTAACCCACGGTTTTTTTTGGCGAAAAATCTTTTGCCTTCGAAATCGAAATCAATTATTATATTATCGTTCTATACATTGTAACGAACCCGAAACTGCCTTTGGTTCGAAAATCATCCCTTATATAACGATGGTTAATGCAATTGCTGAAGAAGCCCCGTTCGTCTCTCCCTCTTAGTGGGCAGTGTTCCTCCCTTAAACGGCCTGTTCAGCCCTTAAACGTGGTTTGTTATGGGAAAAATTTGCACAGCATGCACAGATGGACGTCTACTTTCGATTGGCACCCTAAAAACAATTTTTTTAAATTTGGCCATTTTCGAGAAAAATCAACGATGGTTAACCCACGGTTTTTTTTGGCGAAAAATCTTTTGCCTTCGAAATCGAAATCAATTATTATATTATCGTTCTATACATTGTAACGAACCCGAAACTGCCTTTGGTTCGAAAATCATCCCTTATATAACGATGGTTAATGCAATTGCTGAAGAAGCCCCGTTCGTCTCTCCCTCTTAGTGGGCAGTGTTCATCCCTTAAACGGCCTGTTCAGCCCTTAAACGTGGTTTGTTATGGGAAAAATTTGCACAGCATGCACAGATGGACGTCTACTTTCGATTGGCACCCTAAAAACAATTTTTTTTAATTTGGCCATTTTCGAGAAAAATCAACGATGGTTAACCCACGGCTTTTTTTGGCGAAAAATCTTTTGCCTTCGAAATCGAAATCAATTATTATATTATCGTTCTATACATTGTAACGAACCCGAAACTGCCTTTGGTTCGAAAATCATCCCTTATATAACGATGGTTAATGCAATTGCTGAAGAAGCCCCGTTCGTCTCTCCCTCTTAGTGGGCAGTGTTCCTCCCTTAAACGGCCTGTTCAGCCCTTAAACGTGGTTTGTTATGGGAAAAATTTGCACAGCATGCACAGATGGACGTCTACTTTCGATTGGCACCCTAAAAACAATTTTTTTTAATTTGGTTATTTTCGAGAAAAATCAACGATGGTTAACCCACGGTTTTTTTTGGCGAAAAATCTTTTGCCTTCGAAATCGAAATCAATTATTATATTATCGTTCTATACATTGTAACGAACCCGAAACTGCCTTTGGTTCGAAAATCATCCCTTATATAACGATGGTTAATGCAATTGCTGAAGAAGCCCCGTTCGTCTCTCCCTCTTAGTGGGCAGTGTTCCTCCCTTAAACGGCCTGTTCAGCCCTTAAACGTGGTTTGTTATGGGAAAAATTTGCACAGCATGCACAGATGGACGTCTACTTTCGATTGGCACCCTAAAAACAATTTTTTTAAATTTGGCCATTTTCGAGAAAAATCAACGATGGTTAACCCACGGTTTTTTTTGGCGAAAAATCTTTTGCCTTCGAAATCGAAATCAATTATTATATTATCGTTCTATACATTGTAACGAACCCGAAACTGCCTTTGGTTCGAAAATCATCCCTTATATAACGATGGTTAATGCAATTGCTGAAGAAGCCCCGTTCGTCTCTCCCTCTTAGTGGGCAGTGTTCATCCCTTAAACGGCCTGTTCAGCCCTTAAACGTGGTTTGTTATGGGAAAAATTTGCACAGCATGCACAGATGGACGTCTACTTTCGATTGGCACCCTAAAAACAACTTTTTTTAATTTGGCCATTTTCGAGAAAAATCAACGATGGTTAACCCACGGTTTTTTTTGGCGAAAAATCTTTTGCCTTCGAAATCGAAATCAATTATTATATTATCGTTCTATACATTGTAACGAACCCGAAACTGCCTTTGGTTCGAAAATCATCCCTTATATAACGATGGTTAATGCAATTGCTGAAGAAGCCCCGTTCGTCTCTCCCTCTTAGTGGGCAGTGTTCCTCCCTTAAACGGCCTGTTCAGCCCTTAAACGTGGTTTGTTATGGGAAAAATTTGCACAGCATGCACAGATGGACGTCTACTTTCGATTGGCACCCTAAAAACAATTTTTTTAAATTTGGCCATTTTCGAGAAAAATCAACGATGGTTAACCCACGGTTTTTTTTGGCGAAAAATCTTTTGCCTTCGAAATCGAAATCAATTATTATATTATCGTTCTATACATTGTAACGAACCCGAAACTGCCTTTGGTTCGAAAATCATCCCTTATATAACGATGGTTAATGCAATTGCTGAAGAAGCCCCGTTCGTCTCTCCCTCTTAGTGGGCAGTGTTCATCCCTTAAACGGCCTGTTCAGCCCTTAAACGTGGTTTGTTATGGGAAAAATTTGCACAGCATGCACAGATGGACGTCTACTTTCGATTGGCACCCTAAAAACAATTTTTTTTAATTTGGCCATTTTCGAGAAAAATCAACGATGGTTAACCCACGGTTTTTTTTGGCGAAAAATCTTTTGCCTTCGAAATCGAAATCAATTATTATATTATCGTTCTATACATTGTAACGAACCCGAAACTGCCTTTGGTTCGAAAATCATCCCTTATATAACGATGGTTAATGCAATTGCTGAAGAAGCCCCGTTCGTCTCTCCCTCTTAGTGGGCAGTGTTCATCCCTTAAACGGCCTGTTCAGCCCTTAAACGTGGTTTGTTATGGGAAAAATTTGCACAGCATGCACAGATGGACGTCTACTTTCGATTGGCACCCTAAAAACAATTTTTTTTAATTTGGCCATTTTCGAGAAAAATCAACGATGGTTAACCCACGGTTTTTTTTGGCGAAAAATCTTTTGCCTTCGAAATCGAAATCAATTATTATATTATCGTTCTATACATTGTAACGAACCCGAAACTGCCTTTGGTTCGAAAATCATCCCTTATATAACGATGGTTAATGCAATTGCTGAAGAAGCCCCGTTCGTCTCTCCCTCTTAGTGGGCAGTGTTCATCCCTTAAACGGCCTGTTCAGCCCTTAAACGTGGTTTGTTATGGGAAAAATTTGCACAGCATGCACAGATGGACGTCTACTTTCGATTGGCACCCTAAAAACAATTTTTTTTAATTTGGTTATTTTCGAGAAAAATCAACGATGGTTAACCCACGGTTTTTTTTGGCGAAAAATCTTTTGCCTTCGAAATCGAAATCAATTATTATATTATCGTTCTATACATTGTAACGAACCCGAAACTGCCTTTGGTTCGAAAATCATCCCTTATATAACGATGGTTAATGCAATTGCTGAAGAAGCCCCGTTCGTCTCTCCCTCTTAGTGGGCAGTGTTCATCCCTTAAACGGCCTGTTCAGCCCTTAAACGTGGTTTGTTATGGGAAAAATTTGCACAGCATGCACAGATGGACGTCTACTTTCGATTGGCACCCTAAAAACAATTTTTTTTTATTTGGCCATTTTCGAGAAAAATCAACGATGGTTAACCCACGGTTTTTTTTGGCGAAAAATCTTTTGCCTTCGAAATCGAAATCAATTATTATATTATCGTTCTATACATTGTAACGAACCCGAAACTGCCTTTGGTTCGAAAATCATCCCTTATATAACGATGGTTAATGCAATTGCTGAAGAAGCCCCGTTCGTCTCTCCCTCTTAGTGGGCAGTGTTCATCCCTTAAACGGCCTGTTCAGCCCTTAAACGTGGTTTGTTATGGGAAAAATTTGCACAGCATGCACAGAGGGACGTCTACTTTCGATTGGCACCCTAAAAACAATTTTTTTTAATTTGGCCATTTTCGAGAAAAATCAACGATGGTTAACCCACGGTTTTTTTTGGCGAAAAATCTTTTGCCTTCGAAATCGAAATCAATTATTATATTATCGTTCTATACATTGTAACGAACCCGAAACTGCCTTTGGTTCGAAAATCATCCCTTATATAACGATGGTTAATGCAATTGCTGAAGAAGCCCCGTTCGTCTCTCCCTCTTAGTGGGCAGTGTTCATCCCTTAAACGGCCTGTTCAGCCCTTAAACGTGGTTTGTTATGGGAAAAATTTGCACAGCATGCACAGATGGACGTCTACTTTCGATTGGCACCCTAAAAACAATTTTTTTTTATTTGGCCATTTTCGAGAAAAATCAACGATGGTTAACCCACGGTTTTTTTTGGCGAAAAATCTTTTGCCTTCGAAATCGAAATCAATTATTATATTATCGTTCTATACATTGTAACGAACCCGAAACTGCCTTTGGTTCGAAAATCATCCCTTATATAACGATGGTTAATGCAATTGCTGAAGAAGCCCCGTTCGTCTCTCCCTCTTAGTGGGCAGTGTTCATCCCTTAAACGGCCTGTTCAGCCCTTAAACGTGGTTTGTTATGGGAAAAATTTGCACAGCATGCACAGATGGACGTCTACTTTCGATTGGCACCCTAAAAACAATTTTTTTTAATTTGGCCATTTTCGAGAAAAATCAACGATGGTTAACCCACGGTTTTTTTTGGCGAAAAATCTTTTGCCTTCGAAATCGAAATCAATTATTATATTATCGTTCTATACATTGTAACGAACCCGAAACTGCCTTTGGTTCGAAAATCATCCCTTATATAACGATGGTTAATGCAATTGCTGAAGAAGCCCCGTTCGTCTCTCCCTCTTAGTGGGCAGTGTTCATCCCTTAAACGGCCTGTTCAGCCCTTAAACGTGGTTTGTTATGGGAAAAATTTGCACAGCATGCACAGATGGACGTCTACTTTCGATTGGCACCCTAAAAACAATTTTTTTTAATTTGGCCATTTTCGAGAAAAATCAACGATGGTTAACCCACGGTTTTTTTTGGCGAAAAATCTTTTGCCTTCGAAATCGAAATCAATTATTATATTATCGTTCTATACATTGTAACGAACCCGAAACTGCCTTTGGTTCGAAAATCATCCCTTATATAACGATGGTTAATGCAATTGCTGAAGAAGCCCCGTTCGTCTCTCCCTCTTAGTGGGCAGTGTTCATCCCTTAAACGGCCTGTTCAGCCCTTAAACGTGGTTTGTTATGGGAAAAATTTGCACAGCATGCACAGATGGACGTCTACTTTCGATTGGCACCCTAAAAACAATTTTTTTTAATTTGGCCATTTTCGAGAAAAATCAACGATGGTTAACCCACGGTTTTTTTTGGCGAAAAATCTTTTGCCTTCGAAATCGAAATCAATTATTATATTATCGTTCTATACATTGTAACGAACCCGAAACTGCCTTTGGTTCGAAAATCATCCCTTATATAACGATGGTTAATGCAATTGCTGAAGAAGCCCCGTTCGTCTCTCCCTCTTAGTGGGCAGTGTTCATCCCTTAAACGGCCTGTTCAGCCCTTAAACGTGGTTTGTTATGGGAAAAATTTGCACAGCATGCACAGATGGACGTCTACTTTCGATTGGCACCCTAAAAACAATTTTTTTTAATTTGGTTATTTTCGAGAAAAATCAACGATGGTTAACCCACGGTTTTTTTTGGCGAAAAATCTTTTGCCTTCGAAATCGAAATCAATTATTATATTATCGTTCTATACATTGTAACGAACCCGAAACTGCCTTTGGTTCGAAAATCATCCCTTATATAACGATGGTTAATGCAATTGCTGAAGAAGCCCCGTTCGTCTCTCCCTCTTAGTGGGCAGTGTTCATCCCTTAAACGGCCTGTTCAGCCCTTAAACGTGGTTTGTTATGGGAAAAATTTGCACAGCATGCACAGATGGACGTCTACTTTCGATTGGCACCCTAAAAACAATTTTTTTTAATTTGGCCATTTTCGAGAAAAATCAACGATGGTTAACCCACGGTTTTTTTTGGCGAAAAATCTTTTGCCTTCGAAATCGAAATCAATTATTATATTATCGTTCTATACATTGTAACGAACCCGAAACTGCCTTTGGTTCGAAAATCATCCCTTATATAACGATGGTTAATGCAATTGCTGAAGAAGCCCCGTTCGTCTCTCCCTCTTAGTGGGCAGTGTTCATCCCTTAAACGGCCTGTTCAGCCCTTAAACGTGGTTTGTTATGGGAAAAATTTGCACAGCATGCACAGATGGACGTCTACTTTCGATTGGCACCCTAAAAACAATTTTTTTTAATTTGGCCATTTTCGAGAAAAATCAACGATGGTTAACCCACGGTTTTTTTTGGCGAAAAATCTTTTGCCTTCGAAATCGAAATCAATTATTATATTATCGTTCTATACATTGTAACGAACCCGAAACTGCCTTTGGTTCGAAAATCATCCCTTATATAACGATGGTTAATGCAATTGCTGAAGAAGCCCCGTTCGTCTCTCCCTCTTAGTGGGCAGTGTTCATCCCTTAAACGGCCTGTTCAGCCCTTAAACGTGGTTTGTTATGGGAAAAATTTGCACAGCATGCACAGATGGACGTCTACTTTCGATTGGCACCCTAAAAACAATTTTTTTTAATTTGGCCATTTTCGAGAAAAATCAACGATGGTTAACCCAGGGTTTTTTTTGGCGAAAAATCTTTTGCCTTCGAAATCGAAATCAATTATTATATTATCGTTCTATACATTGTAACGAACCCGAAACTGCCTTTGGTTCGAAAATCAACCCTTATATAACGATGGTTAATGCAATTGCTGAAGAAGCCCCGTTCGTCTCTCCCTCTTAGTGGGAAGTGTTCATCCCTTAAACGGCCTGTTCAGCCCTTAAACGTGGTTTGTTATGGGAAAAATTTGCACAGCATGCACAGATGGACGTCTACTTTCGATTGGCACCCTAAAAACAATTTTTTTTAATTTGGCCATTTTCGAGAAAAATCAACGATGGTTAACCCACGGTTTTTTTTGGCGAAAAATCTTTTGCCTTCGAAATCGAAATCAATTATTATATTATCGTTCTATACATTGTAACGAACCCGAAACTGCCTTTGGTTCGAAAATCATCCCTTATATAACGATGGTTAATGCAATTGCTGAAGAAGCCCCGTTCGTCTCTCCCTCTTAGTGGGCAGTGTTCATCCCTTAAACGGCCTGTTCAGCCCTTAAACGTGGTTTGTTATGGGAAAAATTTGCACAGCATGCACAGATGGACGTCTACTTTCGATTGGCACCCTAAAAACAATTTTTTTTAATTTGGCCATTTTCGAGAAAAATCAACGATGGTTAACCCACGGTTTTTTTTGGCGAAAAATCTTTTGCCTTCGAAATCGAAATCAATTATTATATTATCGTTCTATACATTGTAACGAACCCGAAACTGCCTTTGGTTCGAAAATCAACCCTTATATAACGATGGTTAATGCAATTGCTGAAGAAGCCCCGTTCGTCTCTCCCTCTTAGTGGGCAGTGTTCATCCCTTAAACGGCCTGTTCAGCCCTTAAACGTGGTTTGTTATGGGAAAAATTTGCACAGCATGCACAGATGGACGTCTACTTTCGATTGGCACCCTAAAAACAATTTTTTTTAATTTGGCCATTTTCGAGAAAAATCAACGATGGTTAACCCACGGTTTTTTTTGGCGAAAAATCTTTTGCCTTCGAAATCGAAATCAATTATTATATTATCGTTCTATACATTGTAACGAACCCGAAACTGCCTTTGGTTCGAAAATCATCCCTTATATAACGATGGTTAATGCAATTGCTGAAGAAGCCCCGTTCGTCTCTCCCTCTTAGTGGGCAGTGTTCATCCCTTAAACGGCCTGTTCAGCCCTTAAACGTGGTTTGTTATGGGAAAAATTTGCACAGCATGCACAGATGGACGTCTACTTTCGATTGGCACCCTAAAAACAATTTTTTTTAATTTGGCCATTTTCGAGAAAAATCAACGATGGTTAACCCACGGTTTTTTTTGGCGATAAATCTTTTGCCTTCGAAATCGAAATCAATTATTATATTATCGTTCTATACATTGTAACGAACCCGAAACTGCCTTTGGTTCGAAAATCATCCCTTATATAACGATGGTTAATGCAATTGCTGAAGAAGCCCCGTTCGTCTCTCCCTCTTAGTGGGCAGTGTTCATCCCTTAAACGGCCTGTTCAGCCCTTAAACGTGGTTTGTTATGGGAAAAATTTGCACAGCATGCACAGATGGACGTCTACTTTCGATTGGCACCCTAAAAACAATTTTTTTTAATTTGGCCATTTTCGAGAAAAATCAACGATGGTTAACCCACGGTTTTTTTTGGCGAAAAATCTTTTGCCTTCGAAATCGAAATCAATTATTATATTATCGTTCTATACATTGTAACGAACCCGAAACTGCCTTTGGTTCGAAAATCATCCCTTATATAACGATGGTTAATGCAATTGCTGAAGAAGCCCCGTTCGTCTCTCCCTCTTAGTGGGCAGTGTTCATCCCTTAAACGGCCTGTTCAGCCCTTAAACGTGGTTTGTTATGGGAAAAATTTGCACAGCATGCACAGATGGACGTCTACTTTCGATTGGCACCCTAAAAACAATTTTTTTTTATTTGGCCATTTTCGAGAAAAATCAACGATGGTTAACCCACGGTTTTTTTTGGCGAAAAATCTTTTGCCTTCGAAATCGAAATCAATTATTATATTATCGTTCTATACATTGTAACGAACCCGAAACTGCCTTTGGTTCGAAAATCATCCCTTATATAACGATGGTTAATGCAATTGCTGAAGAAGCCCCGTTCGTCTCTCCCTCTTAGTGGGCAGTGTTCATCCCTTAAACGGCCTGTTCAGCCCTTAAACGTGGTTTGTTATGGGAAAAATTTGCACAGCATGCACAGATGGACGTCTACTTTCGATTGGCACCCTAAAAACAATTTTTTTTAATTTGGCCATTTTCGAGAAAAATCAACGATGGTTAACCCACGGTTTTTTTTGGCGATAAATCTTTTGCCTTCGAAATCGAAATCAATTATTATATTATCGTTCTATACATTGTAACGAACCCGAAACTGCCTTTGGTTCGAAAATCATCCCTTATATAACGATGGTTAATGCAATTGCTGAAGAAGCCCCGTTCGTCTCTCCCTCTTAGTGGGCAGTGTTCATCCCTTAAACGGCCTGTTCAGCCCTTAAACGTGGTTTGTTATGGGAAAAATTTGCACAGCATGCACAGATGGACGTCTACTTTCGATTGGCACCCTAAAAACAATTTTTTTTAATTTGGCCATTTTCGAGAAAAATCAACGATGGTTAACCCACGGTTTTTTTTGGCGAAAAATCTTTTGCCTTCGAAATCGAAATCAATTATTATATTATCGTTCTATACATTGTAACGAACCCGAAACTGCCTTTGGTTCGAAAATCATCCCTTATATAACGATGGTTAATGCAATTGCTGAAGAAGCCCCGTTCGTCTTTCCCTCTTAGTGGGCAGTGTTCATCCCTTAAACGGCCTGTTCAGCCCTTAAACGTGGTTTGTTATGGGAAAAATTTGCACAGCATGCACAGATGGACGTCTACTTTCGATTGGCACCCTAAAAACAATTTTTTTTAATTTGGCCATTTTCGAGAAAAATCAACGATGGTTAACCCACGGTTTTTTTTGGCGAAAAATCTTTTGCCTTCGAA
The DNA here is from genome assembly GCA_958496175.1 of Sisyra terminalis. Taxonomy (NCBI): domain Eukaryota; kingdom Metazoa; phylum Arthropoda; class Insecta; order Neuroptera; family Sisyridae; genus Sisyra; species Sisyra terminalis. The sequence goes on from OY292277.1 coordinate 2,490,121, forward strand.
ATCGAAATCAATTATTATATTATCGTTCTATACATTGTAACGAACCCGAAACTGCCTTTGGTTCGAAAATCATCCCTTATATAACGATGGTTAATGCAATTGCTGAAGAAGCCCCGTTCGTCTCTCCCTCTTAGTGGGCAGTGTTCATCCCTTAAACGGCCTGTTCAGCCCTTAAACGTGGTTTGTTATGGGAAAAATTTGCACAGCATGCACAGATGGACGTCTACTTTCGATTGGCACCCTAAAAACAATTTTTTTTAATTTGGCCATTTTCGAGAAAAATCAACGATGGTTAACCCACGGTTTTTTTTGGCGAAAAATCTTATGCCTTCGAAATCGAAATCAATTATTATATTATCGTTCTATACATTGTAACGAACCCGAAACTGCCTTTGGTTCGAAAATCATCCCTTATATAACGATGGTTAATGCAATTGCTGAAGAAGCCCCGTTCGTCTCTCCCTCTTAGTGGGCAGTGTTCATCCCTTAAACGGCCTGTTCAGCCCTTAAACGTGGTTTGTTATGGGAAAAATTTGCACAGCATGCACAGATGGACGTCTACTTTCGATTGGCACCCTAAAAACAATTTTTTTTAATTTGGCCATTTTCGAGAAAAATCAACGATGGTTAACCCACGGTTTTTTTTGGCGAAAAATCTTTTGCCTTCGAAATCGAAATCAATTATTATATTATCGTTCTATACATTGTAACGAACCCGAAACTGCCTTTGGTTCGAAAATCATCCCTTATATAACGATGGTTAATGCAATTGCTGAAGAAGCCCCGTTCGTCTCTCCCTCTTAGTGGGCAGTGTTCATCCCTTAAACGGCCTGTTCAGCCCTTAAACGTGGTTTGTTATGGGAAAAATTTGCACAGCATGCACAGATGGACGTCTACTTTCGATTGGCACCCTAAAAACAATTTTTTTTAATTTGGCCATTTTCGAGAAAAATCAACGATGGTTAACCCACGGTTTTTTTTGGCGAAAAATCTTTTGCCTTCGAAATCGAAATCAATTATTATATTATCGTTCTATACATTGTAACGAACCCGAAACTGCCTTTGGTTCGAAAATCATCCCTTATATAACGATGGTTAATGCAATTGCTGAAGAAGCCCCGTTCGTCTCTCCCTCTTAGTGGGCAGTGTTCATCCCTTAAACGGCCTGTTCAGCCCTTAAACGTGGTTTGTTATGGGAAAAATTTGCACAGCATGCACAGATGGACGTCTACTTTCGATTGGCACCCTAAAAACAATTTTTTTTAATTTGGCCATTTTCGAGAAAAATCAACGATGGTTAACCCACGGTTTTTTTTGGCGAAAAATCTTTTGCCTTCGAAATCGAAATCAATTATTATATTATCGTTCTATACATTGTAACGAACCCGAAACTGCCTTTGGTTCGAAAATCATCCCTTATATAACGATGGTTAATGCAATTGCTGAAGAAGCCCCGTTCGTCTCTCCCTCTTAGTGGGCAGTGTTCATCCCTTAAACGGCCTGTTCAGCCCTTAAACGTGGTTTGTTATGGGAAAAATTTGCACAGCATGCACAGATGGACGTCTACTTTCGATTGGCACCCTAAAAACAATTTTTTTTAATTTGGCCATTTTCGAGAAAAATCAACGATGGTTAACCCACGGTTTTTTTTGGCGAAAAATCTTTTGCCTTCGAAATCGAAATCAATTATTATATTATCGTTCTATACATTGTAACGAACCCGAAACTGCCTTTGGTTCGAAAATCAACCCTTATATAACGATGGTTAATGCAATTGCTGAAGAAGCCCCGTTCGTCTCTCCCTCTTAGTGGGAAGTGTTCATCCCTTAAACGGCCTGTTCAGCCCTTAAACGTGGTTTGTTATGGGAAAAATTTGCACAGCATGCACAGATGGACGTCTACTTTCGATTGGCACCCTAAAAACAATTTTTTTTAATTTGGCCATTTTCGAGAAAAATCAACGATGGTTAACCCACGGTTTTTTTTGGCGAAAAATCTTTTGCCTTCGAAATCGAAATCAATTATTATATTATCGTTCTATACATTGTAACGAACCCGAAACTGCCTTTGGTTCGAAAATCATCCCTTATATAACGATGGTTAATGCAATTGCTGAAGAAGCCCCGTTCGTCTCTCCCTCTTAGTGGGCAGTGTTCATCCCTTAAACGGCCTGTTCAGCCCTTAAACGTGGTTTGTTATGGGAAAAATTTGCACAGCATGCACAGATGGACGTCTACTTTCGATTGGCACCCTAAAAACAATTTTTTTTAATTTGGCCATTTTCGAGAAAAATCAACGATGGTTAACCCACGGTTTTTTTTGGCGATAAATCTTTTGCCTTCGAAATCGAAATCAATTATTATATTATCGTTCTATACATTGTAACGAACCCGAAACTGCCTTTGGTTCGAAAATCATCCCTTATATAACGATGGTTAATGCAATTGCTGAAGAAGCCCCGTTCGTCTCTCCCTCTTAGTGGGCAGTGTTCATCCCTTAAACGGCCTGTTCAGCCCTTAAACGTGGTTTGTTATGGGAAAAATTTGCACAGCATGCACAGATGGACGTCTACTTTCGATTGGCACCCTAAAAACAATTTTTTTTAATTTGGCCATTTTCGAGAAAAATCAACGATGGTTAACCCACGGTTTTTTTTGGCGAAAAATCTTTTGCCTTCGAAATCGAAATCAATTATTATATTATCGTTCTATACATTGTAACGAACCCGAAACTGCCTTTGGTTCGAAAATCATCCCTTATATAACGATGGTTAATGCAATTGCTGAAGAAGCCCCGTTCGTCTCTCCCTCTTAGTGGGCAGTGTTCATCCCTTAAACGGCCTGTTCAGCCCTTAAACGTGGTTTGTTATGGGAAAAATTTGCACAGCATGCACAGATGGACGTCTACTTTCGATTGGCACCCTAAAAACAATTTTTTTTAATTTGGCCATTTTCGAGAAAAATCAACGATGGTTAACCCACGGTTTTTTTTGGCGAAAAATCTTTTGCCTTCGAAATCGAAATCAATTATTATATTATCGTTCTATACATTGTAACGAACCCGAAACTGCCTTTGGTTCGAAAATCAACCCTTATATAACGATGGTTAATGCAATTGCTGAAGAAGCCCCGTTCGTCTCTCCCTCTTAGTGGGAAGTGTTCATCCCTTAAACGGCCTGTTCAGCCCTTAAACGTGGTTTGTTATGGGAAAAATTTGCACAGCATGCACAGATGGACGTCTACTTTCGATTGGCACCCTAAAAACAATTTTTTTTAATTTGGCCATTTTCGAGAAAAATCAACGATGGTTAACCCACGGTTTTTTTTGGCGAAAAATCTTTTGCCTTCGAAATCGAAATCAATTATTATATTATCGTTCTATACATTGTAACGAACCCGAAACTGCCTTTGGTTCGAAAATCATCCCTTATATAACGATGGTTAATGCAATTGCTGAAGAAGCCCCGTTCGTCTCTCCCTCTTAGTGGGCAGTGTTCATCCCTTAAACGGCCTGTTCAGCCCTTAAACGTGGTTTGTTATGGGAAAAATTTGCACAGCATGCACAGATGGACGTCTACTTTCGATTGGCACCCTAAAAACAATTTTTTTTAATTTGGCCATTTTCGAGAAAAATCAACGATGGTTAACCCACGGTTTTTTTTGGCGAAAAATCTTTTGCCTTCGAAATCGAAATCAATTATTATATTATCGTTCTATACATTGTAACGAACCCGAAACTGCCTTTGGTTCGAAAATCATCCCTTATATAACGATGGTTAATGCAATTGCTGAAGAAGCCCCGTTCGTCTCTCCCTCTTAGTGGGCAGTGTTCATCCCTTAAACGGCCTGTTCAGCCCTTAAACGTGGTTTGTTATGGGAAAAATTTGCACAGCATGCACAGATGGACGTCTACTTTCGATTGGCACCCTAAAAACAATTTTTTTTAATTTGGCCATTTTCGAGAAAAATCAACGATGGTTAACCCACGGTTTTTTTTGGCGAAAAATCTTTTGCCTTCGAAATCGAAATCAATTATTATATTATCGTTCTATACATTGTAACGAACCCGAAACTGCCTTTGGTTCGAAAATCATCCCTTATATAACGATGGTTAATGCAATTGCTGAAGAAGCCCCGTTCGTCTCTCCCTCTTAGTGGGCAGTGTTCCTCCCTTAAACGGCCTGTTCAGCCCTTAAACGTGGTTTGTTATGGGAAAAATTTGCACAGCATGCACAGATGGACGTCTACTTTCGATTGGCACCCTAAAAACAATTTTTTTTAATTTGGCCATTTTCGAGAAAAATCAACGATGGTTAACCCACGGTTTTTTTTGGCGAAAAATCTTTTGCCTTCGAAATCGAAATCAATTATTATATTATCGTTCTATACATTGTAACGAACCCGAAACTGCCTTTGGTTCGAAAATCAACCCTTATATAACGATGGTTAATGCAATTGCTGAAGAAGCCCCGTTCGTCTCTCCCTCTTAGTGGGAAGTGTTCATCCCTTAAACGGCCTGTTCAGCCCTTAAACGTGGTTTGTTATGGGAAAAATTTGCACAGCATGCACAGATGGACGTCTACTTTCGATTGGCACCCTAAAAACAATTTTTTTTAATTTGGCCATTTTCGAGAAAAATCAACGATGGTTAACCCACGGTTTTTTTTGGCGAAAAATCTTTTGCCTTCGAAATCGAAATCAATTATTATATTATCGTTCTATACATTGTAACGAACCCGAAACTGCCTTTGGTTCGAAAATCATCCCTTATATAACGATGGTTAATGCAATTGCTGAAGAAGCCCCGTTCGTCTCTCCCTCTTAGTGGGCAGTGTTCATCCCTTAAACGGCCTGTTCAGCCCTTAAACGTGGTTTGTTATGGGAAAAATTTGCACAGCATGCACAGATGGACGTCTACTTTCGATTGGCACCCTAAAAACAATTTTTTTTAATTTGGCCATTTTCGAGAAAAATCAACGATGGTTAACCCACGGTTTTTTTTGGCGAAAAATCTTTTGCCTTCGAAATCGAAATCAATTATTATATTATCGTTCTATACATTGTAACGAACCCGAAACTGCCTTTGGTTCGAAAATCATCCCTTATATAACGATGGTTAATGCAATTGCTGAAGAAGCCCCGTTCGTCTCTCCCTCTTAGTGGGCAGTGTTCATCCCTTAAACGGCCTGTTCAGCCCTTAAACGTGGTTTGTTATGGGAAAAATTTGCACAGCATGCACAGATGGACGTCTACTTTCGATTGGCACCCTAAAAACAATTTTTTTTAATTTGGCCATTTTCGAGAAAAATCAACAATGGTTAACCCACGGTTTTTTTTGTCGAAAAATCTTTTGCCTTCGAAATCGAAATCAATTATTATATTATCGTTCTATACATTGTAACGAACCCGAAACTGCCTTTGGTTCGAAAATCATCCCTTATATAACGATGGTTAATGCAATTGCTGAAGAAGCCCCGTTCGTCTCTCCCTCTTAGTGGGCAGTGTTCATCCCTTAAACGGCCTGTTCAGCCCTTAAACGTGGTTTGTTATGGGAAAAATTTGCACAGCATGCACAGATGGACGTCTACTTTCGATTGGCACCCTAAAAACATTTTTTTTTAATTTGGCCATTTTCGAGAAAAATCAACGATGGTTAACCCACGGTTTTTTTTGGCGAAAAATCTTTTGCCTTCGAAATCGAAATCAATTATTATATTATCGTTCTATACATTGTAACGAACCCGAAACTGCCTTTGGTTCGAAAATCATCCCTTATATAACGATGGTTAATGCAATTGCTGAAGAAGCCCCGTTCGTCTTTCCCTCTTAGTGGGCAGTGTTCATCCCTTAAACGGCCTGTTCAGCCCTTAAACGTGGTTTGTTATGGGAAAAATTTGCACAGCATGCACAGATGGACGTCTACTTTCGATTGGCACCCTAAAAACAATTTTTTTTAATTTGGCCATTTTCGAGAAAAATCAACGATGGTTAACCCACGGTTTTTTTTGGCGAAAAATCTTTTGCCTTCGAAATCGAAATCAATTATTATATTATCGTTCTATACATTGTAACGAACCCGAAACTGCCTTTGGTTCGAAAATCATCCCTTATATAACGATGGTTAATGCAATTGCTGAAGAAGCCCCGTTCGTCTCTCCCTCTTAGTGGGCAGTGTTCATCCCTTAAACGGCCTGTTCAGCCCTTAAACGTGGTTTGTTATGGGAAAAATTTGCACAGCATGCACAGATGGACGTCTACTTTCGATTGGCACCCTAAAAACAATTTTTTTTAATTTGGCCATTTTCGAGAAAAATCAACGATGGTTAACCCACGGTTTTTTTTGGCGAAAAATCTTATGCCTTCGAAATCGAAATCAATTATTATATTATCGTTCTATACATTGTAACGAACCCGAAACTGCCTTTGGTTCGAAAATCATCCCTTATATAACGATGGTTAATGCAATTGCTGAAGAAGCCCCGTTCGTCTCTCCCTCTTAGTGGGCAGTGTTCATCCCTTAAACGGCCTGTTCAGCCCTTAAACGTGGTTTGTTATGGGAAAAATTTGCACAGCATGCACAGATGGACGTCTACTTTCGATTGGCACCCTAAAAACAATTTTTTTTAATTTGGCCATTTTCGAGAAAAATCAACGATGGTTAACCCACGGTTTTTTTTGGCGAAAAATCTTTTGCCTTCGAAATCGAAATCAATTATTATATTATCGTTCTATACATTGTAACGAACCCGAAACTGCCTTTGGTTCGAAAATCATCCCTTATATAACGATGGTTAATGCAATTGCTGAAGAAGCCCCGTTCGTCTCTCCCTCTTAGTGGGCAGTGTTCATCCCTTAAACGGCCTGTTCAGCCCTTAAACGTGGTTTGTTATGGGAAAAATTTGCACAGCATGCACAGATGGACGTCTACTTTCGATTGGCACCCTAAAAACAATTTTTTTTAATTTGGCCATTTTCGAGAAAAATCAACGATGGTTAACCCACGGTTTTTTTTGGCGAAAAATCTTTTGCCTTCGAAATCGAAATCAATTATTATATTATCGTTCTATACATTGTAACGAACCCGAAACTGCCTTTGGTTCGAAAATCATCCCTTATATAACGATGGTTAATGCAATTGCTGAAGAAGCCCCGTTCGTCTCTCCCTCTTAGTGGGCAGTGTTCATCCCTTAAACGGCCTGTTCAGCCCTTAAACGTGGTTTGTTATGGGAAAAATTTGCACAGCATGCACAGATGGACGTCTACTTTCGATTGGCACCCTAAAAACAATTTTTTTTAATTTGGCCATTTTCGAGAAAAATCAACAATGGTTAACCCACGGTTTTTTTTGTCGAAAAATCTTTTGCCTTCGAAATCGAAATCAATTATTATATTATCGTTCTATACATTGTAACGAACCCGAAACTGCCTTTGGTTCGAAAATCATCCCTTATATAACGATGGTTAATGCAATTGCTGAAGAAGCCCCGTTCGTCTCTCCCTCTTAGTGGGCAGTGTTCATCCCTTAAACGGCCTGTTCAGCCCTTAAACGTGGTTTGTTATGGGAAAAATTTGCACAGCATGCACAGATGGACGTCTACTTTCGATTGGCACCCTAAAAACATTTTTTTTTAATTTGGCCATTTTCGAGAAAAATCAACGATGGTTAACCCACGGTTTTTTTTGGCGAAAAATCTTTTGCCTTCGAAATCGAAATCAATTATTATATTATCGTTCTATACATTGTAACGAACCCGAAACTGCCTTTGGTTCGAAAATCATCCCTTATATAACGATGGTTAATGCAATTGCTGAAGAAGCCCCGTTCGTCTCTCCCTCTTAGTGGGCAGTGTTCATCCCTTAAACGGCCTGTTCAGCCCTTAAACGTGGTTTGTTATGGGAAAAATTTGCACAGCATGCACAGATGGACGTCTACTTTCGATTGGCACCCTAAAAACAATTTTTTTTAATTTGGCCATTTTCGAGAAAAATCAACGATGGTTAACCCACGGTTTTTTTTGGCGAAAAATCTTTTGCCTTCGAAATCGAAATCAATTATTATATTATCGTTCTATACATTGTAACGAACCCGAAACTGCCTTTGGTTCGAAAATCATCCCTTATATAACGATGGTTAATGCAATTGCTGAAGAAGCCCCGTTCGTCTCTCCCTCTTAGTGGGCAGTGTTCATCCCTTAAACGGCCTGTTCAGCCCTTAAACGTGGTTTGTTATGGGAAAAATTTGCACAGCATGCACAGATGGACGTCTACTTTCGATTGGCACCCTAAAAACAATTTTTTTTAATTTGGCCATTTTCGAGAAAAATCAACGATGGTTAACCCACGGTTTTTTTTGGCGAAAAATCTTTTGCCTTCGAAATCGAAATCAATTATTATATTATCGTTCTATACATTGTAACGAACCCGAAACTGCCTTTGGTTCGAAAATCATCCCTTATATAACGATGGTTAATGCAATTGCTGAAGAAGCCCCGTTCGTCTCTCCCTCTTAGTGGGCAGTGTTCATCCCTTAAACGGCCTGTTCAGCCCTTAAACGTGGTTTGTTATGGGAAAAATTTGCACAGCATGCACAGATGGACGTCTACTTTCGATTGGCACCCTAAAAACAATTTTTTTTAATTTGGCCATTTTCGAGAAAAATCAACGATGGTTAACCCACGGTTTTTTTTGGCGAAAAATCTTTTGCCTTCGAAATCGAAATCAATTATTATATTATCGTTCTATACATTGTAACGAACCCGAAACTGCCTTTGGTTCGAAAATCATCCCTTATATAACGATGGTTAATGCAATTGCTGAAGAAGCCCCGTTCGTCTCTCCCTCTTAGTGGGCAGTGTTCATCCCTTAAACGGCCTGTTCAGCCCTTAAACGTGGTTTGTTATGGGAAAAATTTGCACAGCATGCACAGATGGACGTCTACTTTCGATTGGCACCCTAAAAACAATTTTTTTTAATTTGGCCATTTTCGAGAAAAATCAACGATGGTTAACCCACGGTTTTTTTTGGCGAAAAATCTTATGCCTTCGAAATCGAAATCAATTATTATATTATCGTTCTATACATTGTAACGAACCCGAAACTGCCTTTGGTTCGAAAATCATCCCTTATATAACGATGGTTAATGCAATTGCTGAAGAAGCCCCGTTCGTCTCTCCCTCTTAGTGGGCAGTGTTCATCCCTTAAACGGCCTGTTCAGCCCTTAAACGTGGTTTGTTATGGGAAAAATTTGCACAGCATGCACAGATGGACGTCTACTTTCGATTGGCACCCTAAAAACAATTTTTTTTAATTTGGCCATTTTCGAGAAAAATCAACGATGGTTAACCCACGGTTTTTTTTGGCGAAAAATCTTTTGCCTTCGAAATCGAAATCAATTATTATATTATCGTTCTATACATTGTAACGAACCCGAAACTGCCTTTGGTTCGAAAATCATCCCTTATATAACGATGGTTAATGCAATTGCTGAAGAAGCCCCGTTCGTCTCTCCCTCTTAGTGGGCAGTGTTCATCCCTTAAACGGCCTGTTCAGCCCTTAAACGTGGTTTGTTATGGGAAAAATTTGCACAGCATGCACAGATGGACGTCTACTTTCGATTGGCACCCTAAAAACAATTTTTTTTAATTTGGCCATTTTCGAGAAAAATCAACGATGGTTAACCCACGGTTTTTTTTGGCGAAAAATCTTTTGCCTTCGAAATCGAAATCAATTATTATATTATCGTTCTATACATTGTAACGAACCCGAAACTGCCTTTGGTTCGAAAATCATCCCTTATATAACGATGGTTAATGCAATTGCTGAAGAAGCCCCGTTCGTCTCTCCCTCTTAGTGGGCAGTGTTCATCCCTTAAACGGCCTGTTCAGCCCTTAAACGTGGTTTGTTATGGGAAAAATTTGCACAGCATGCACAGATGGACGTCTACTTTCGATTGGCACCCTAAAAACAATTTTTTTTAATTTGGCCATTTTCGAGAAAAATCAACAATGGTTAACCCACGGTTTTTTTTGTCGAAAAATCTTTTGCCTTCGAAATCGAAATCAATTATTATATTATCGTTCTATACATTGTAACGAACCCGAAACTGCCTTTGGTTCGAAAATCATCCCTTATATAACGATGGTTAATGCAATTGCTGAAGAAGCCCCGTTCGTCTCTCCCTCTTAGTGGGCAGTGTTCATCCCTTAAACGGCCTGTTCAGCCCTTAAACGTGGTTTGTTATGGGAAAAATTTGCACAGCATGCACAGATGGACGTCTACTTTCGATTGGCACCCTAAAAACATTTTTTTTTAATTTGGCCATTTTCGAGAAAAATCAACGATGGTTAACCCACGGTTTTTTTTGGCGAAAAATCTTTTGCCTTCGAAATCGAAATCAATTATTATATTATCGTTCTATACATTGTAACGAACCCGAAACTGCCTTTGGTTCGAAAATCATCCCTTATATAACGATGGTTATTGCAATTGCTGAAGAAGCCCCGTTCGTCTCTCCCTCTTAGTGGGCAGTGTTCATCCCTTAAACGGCCTGTTCAGCCCTTAAACGTGGTTTGTTATGGGAAAAATTTGCACAGCATGCACAGATGGACGTCTACTTTCGATTGGCACCCTAAAAACATTTTTTTTAATTTGGCCATTTTCGAGAAAAATCAACGATGGTTAACCCACGTTTTTTTTTGGCGAAAAATCTTTTGCCTTCGAAATCGAAATCAATTATTATATTATCGTTCTATACATTGTAACGAACCCGAAACTGCCTTTGGTTCGAAAATCATCCCTTATATAACGATGGTTAATGCAATTGCTGAAGAAGCCCCGTTCGTCTCTCCCTCTTAGTGGGCAGTGTTCATCCCTTAAACGGCCTGTTCAGCCCTTAAACGTGGTTTGTTATGGGAAAAATTTGCACAGCATGCACAGATGGACGTCTACTTTCGATTGGCACCCTAAAAACATTTTTTTTAATTTGGCCATTTTCGAGAAAAATCAACGATGGTTAACCCACGTTTTTTTTTGGCGAAAAATCTTTTGCCTTCGAAATCGAAATCAATTATTATATTATCGTTCTATACATTGTAACGAACCCGAAACTGCCTTTGGTTCGAAAATCATCCCTTATATAACGATGGTTATTGCAATTGCTGAAGAAGCCCCGTTCGTCTCTCCCTCTTAGTGGGCAGTGTTCATCCCTTAAACGGCCTGTTCAGCCCTTAAACGTGGTTTGTTATGGGAAAAATTTGCACAGCATGCACAGATGGACGTCTACTTTCGATTGGCACCCTAAAAACATTTTTTTTTAATTTGGCCATTTTCGAGAAAAATCAACGATGGTTAACCCACGTTTTTTTTTGGCGAAAAATCTTTTGCCTTCGAAATCGAAATCAATTATTATATTATCGTTCTATACATTGTAACGAACCCGAAACTGCCTTTGGTTCGAAAATCATCCCTTATATAACGATGGTTAATGCAATTGCTGAAGAAGCCCCGTTCGTCTCTCCCTCTTAGTGGGCAGTGTTCATCCCTTAAACGGCCTGTTCAGCCCTTAAACGTGGTTTGTTATGGGAAAAATTTGCACAGCATGCACAGATGGACGTCTACTTTCGATTGGCACCCTAAAAACATTTTTTTTTAATTTGGCCATTTTCGAGAAAAATCAACGATGGTTAACCCACGGTTTTTTTTGGCGAAAAATCTTTTGCCTTCGAAATCGAAATCAATTATTATATTATCGTTCTATACATTGTAACGAACCCGAAACTGCCTTTGGTTCGAAAATCATCCCTTATATAACGATGGTTATTGCAATTGCTGAAGAAGCCCCGTTCGTCTCTCCCTCTTAGTGGGCAGTGTTCATCCCTTAAACGGCCTGTTCAGCCCTTAAACGTGGTTTGTTATGGGAAAAATTTGCACAGCATGCACAGATGGACGTCTACTTTCGATTGGCACCCTAAAAACATTTTTTTTAATTTGGCCATTTTCGAGAAAAATCAACGATGGTTAACCCACGTTTTTTTTTGGCGAAAAATCTTTTGCCTTCGAAATCGAAATCAATTATTATATTATCGTTCTATACATTGTAACGAACCCGAAACTGCCTTTGGTTCGAAAATCATCCCTTATATAACGATGGTTAATGCAATTGCTGAAGAAGCCCCGTTCGTCTCTCCCTCTTAGTGGGCAGTGTTCATCCCTTAAACGGCCTGTTCAGCCCTTAAACGTGGTTTGTTATGGGAAAAATTTGCACAGCATGCACAGATGGACGTCTACTTTCGATTGGCACCCTAAAAACATTTTTTTTAATTTGGCCATTTTCGAGAAAAATCAACGATGGTTAACCCACGTTTTTTTTTGGCGAAAAATCTTTTGCCTTCGAAATCGAAATCAATTATTATATTATCGTTCTATACATTGTAACGAACCCGAAACTGCCTTTGGTTCGAAAATCATCCCTTATATAACGATGGTTATTGCAATTGCTGAAGAAGCCCCGTTCGTCTCTCCCTCTTAGTGGGCAGTGTTCATCCCTTAAACGGCCTGTTCAGCCCTTAAACGTGGTTTGTTATGGGAAAAATTTGCACAGCATGCACAGATGGACGTCTACTTTCGATTGGCACCCTAAAAACATTTTTTTTAATTTGGCCATTTTCGAGAAAAATCAACGATGGTTAACCCACGTTTTTTTTTGGCGAAAAATCTTTTGCCTTCGAAATCGAAATCAATTATTATATTATCGTTCTATACATTGTAACGAACCCGAAACTGCCTTTGGTTCGAAAATCATCCCTTATATAACGATGGTTAATGCAATTGCTGAAGAAGCCCCGTTCGTCTCTCCCTCTTAGTGGGCAGTGTTCATCCCTTAAACGGCCTGTTCAGCCCTTAAACGTGGTTTGTTATGGGAAAAATTTGCACAGCATGCACAGATGGACGTCTACTTTCGATTGGCACCCTAAAAACATTTTTTTTAATTTGGCCATTTTCGAGAAAAATCAACGATGGTTAACCCACGTTTTTTTTTGGCGAAAAATCTTTTGCCTTCGAAATCGAAATCAATTATTATATTATCGTTCTATACATTGTAACGAACCCGAAACTGCCTTTGGTTCGAAAATCATCCCTTATATAACGATGGTTATTGCAATTGCTGAAGAAGCCCCGTTCGTCTCTCCCTCTTAGTGGGCAGTGTTCATCCCTTAAACGGCCTGTTCAGCCCTTAAACGTGGTTTGTTATGGGAAAAATTTGCACAGCATGCACAGATGGACGTCTACTTTCGATTGGCACCCTAAAAACATTTTTTTTAATTTGGCCATTTTCGAGAAAAATCAACGATGGTTAACCCACGGTTTTTTTTGGCGAAAAATCTTTTGCCTTCGAAATCGAAATCAATTATTATATTATCGTTCTATACATTGTAACGAACCCGAAACTGCCTTTGGTTCGAAAATCATCCCTTATATAACGATGGTTATTGCAATTGCTGAAGAAGCCCCGTTCGTCTCTCCCTCTTAGTGGGCAGTGTTCATCCCTTAAACGGCCTGTTCAGCCCTTAAACGTGGTTTGTTATGGGAAAAATTTGCACAGCATGCACAGATGGACGTCTACTTTCGATTGGCACCCTAAAAACATTTTTTTTAATTTGGCCATTTTCGAGAAAAATCAACGATGGTTAACCCACGTTTTTTTTTGGCGAAAAATCTTTTGCCTTCGAAATCGAAATCAATTATTATATTATCGTTCTATACATTGTAACGAACCCGAAACTGCCTTTGGTTCGAAAATCATCCCTTATATAACGATGGTTAATGCAATTGCTGAAGAAGCCCCGTTCGTCTCTCCCTCTTAGTGGGCAGTGTTCATCCCTTAAACGGCCTGTTCAGCCCTTAAACGTGGTTTGTTATGGGAAAAATTTGCACAGCATGCACAGATGGACGTCTACTTTCGATTGGCACCCTAAAAACATTTTTTTTAATTTGGCCATTTTCGAGAAAAATCAACGATGGTTAACCCACGTTTTTTTTTGGCGAAAAATCTTTTGCCTTCGAAATCGAAATCAATTATTATATTATCGTTCTATACATTGTAACGAACCCGAAACTGCCTTTGGTTCGAAAATCATCCCTTATATAACGATGGTTATTGCAATTGCTGAAGAAGCCCCGTTCGTCTCTCCCTCTTAGTGGGCAGTGTTCATCCCTTAAACGGCCTGTTCAGCCCTTAAACGTGGTTTGTTATGGGAAAAATTTGCACAGCATGCACAGATGGACGTCTACTTTCGATTGGCACCCTAAAAACATTTTTTTTTAATTTGGCCATTTTCGAGAAAAATCAACGATGGTTAACCCACGTTTTTTTTTGGCGAAAAATCTTTTGCCTTCGAAATCGAAATCAATTATTATATTATCGTTCTATACATTGTAACGAACCCGAAACTGCCTTTGGTTCGAAAATCATCCCTTATATAACGATGGTTAATGCAATTGCTGAAGAAGCCCCGTTCGTCTCTCCCTCTTAGTGGGCAGTGTTCATCCCTTAAACGGCCTGTTCAGCCCTTAAACGTGGTTTGTTATGGGAAAAATTTGCACAGCATGCACAGATGGACGTCTACTTTCGATTGGCACCCTAAAAACAATTTTTTTTAATTTGGCCATTTTCGAGAAAAATCAACGATGGTTAACCCACGGTTTTTTTTGGCGAAAAATCTTATGCCTTCGAAATCGAAATCAATTATTATATTATCGTTCTATACATTGTAACGAACCTGAAACTGCCTTTGGTTCGAAAATCATCCCTTATATAACGATGGTTAATGCAATTGCTGAAGAAGCCCCGTTCGTCTCTCCCTCTTAGTGGGCAGTGTTCATCCCTTAAACGGCCTGTTCAGCCCTTAAACGTGGTTTGTTATGGGAAAAATTTGCACAGCATGCACAGATGGACGTCTACTTTCGATTGGCACCCTAAAAACAATTTTTTTTAATTTGCCATTTTCGAGAAAAATCAACGATGGTTAACCCACGGTTTTTTTTGGCGAAAAATCTTTTGCCTTCGAAATCGAAATCAATTATTATATTATCGTTCTATACATTGTAACGAACCCGAAACTGCCTTTGGTTCGAAAATCATCCCTTATATAACGATGGTTAATGCAATTGCTGAAGAAGCCCCGTTCGTCTCTCCCTCTTAGTGGGCAGTGTTCATCCCTTAAACGGCCTGTTCAGCCCTTAAACGTGGTTTGTTATGGGAAAAATTTGCACAGCATGCACAGATGGACGTCTACTTTCGATTGGCACCCTAAAAACAATTTTTTTTAATTTGCCATTTTCGAGAAAAATCAACGATGGTTAACCCACGGTTTTTTTTGGCGAAAAATCTTTTGCCTTCGAAATCGAAATCAATTATTATATTATCGTTCTATACATTGTAACGAACCCGAAACTGCCTTTGGTTCGAAAATCATCCCTTATATAACGATGGTTATTGCAATTGCTGAAGAAGCCCCGTTCGTCTCTCCCTCTTAGTGGGCAGTGTTCATCCCTTAAACGGCCTGTTCAGCCCTTAAACGTGGTTTGTTATGGGAAAAATTTGCACAGCATGCACAGATGGACGTCTACTTTCGATTGGCACCCTAAAAACATTTTTTTTTAATTTGGCCATTTTCGAGAAAAATCAACGATGGTTAACCCACGTTTTTTTTTGGCGAAAAATCTTTTGCCTTCGAAATCGAAATCAATTATTATATTATCGTTCTATACATTGTAACGAACCCGAAACTGCCTTTGGTTCGAAAATCATCCCTTATATAACGATGGTTAATGCAATTGCTGAAGAAGCCCCGTTCGTCTCTCCCTCTTAGTGGGCAGTGTTCATCCCTTAAACGGCCTGTTCAGCCCTTAAACGTGGTTTGTTATGGGAAAAATTTGCACAGCATGCACAGATGGACGTCTACTTTCGATTGGCACCCTAAAAACAATTTTTTTTAATTTGGCCATTTTCGAGAAAAATCAACGATGGTTAACCCACGGTTTTTTTTGGCGAAAAATCTTTTGCCTTCGAAATCGAAATCAATTATTATATTATCGTTCTATACATTGTAACGAACCCGAAACTGCCTTTGGTTCGAAAATCATCCCTTATATAACGATGGTTAATGCAATTGCTGAAGAAGCCCCGTTCGTCTCTCCCTCTTAGTGGGAAGTGTTCATCCCTTAAACGGCCTGGTCAGCCCTTAAACGTGGATTGTTATGGGAAAAATTTGCACAGCATGCACAGATGGACGTCTACTTTCGATTGGCACCCTAAAAACAATTTTTTTTAATTTGGCCATTTTCGAGAAAAATCAACGATGGTTAACCCACGGTTTTTTTTGGCGAAAAATCTTTTGCCATCGAAATCGAAATCAATTATTATATTATCGTTCTATACATTGTAACGAACCCGAAACTGCCTTTGGTTCGAAAATCATCCCTTATATAACGATGGTTAATGCAATTGCTGAAGAAGCCCCGTTCGTCTCGCCCTCTTAGTGGGAAGTGTTCATCCCTTAAACGGCCTGTTCAGCCCTTAAACGTGGATTGTTATGGGAAAAATTTGCACAGCATGCACAGATGGACGTCTACTTTCGATTGGCACCCTAAAAAAAAATTTTTTTTTAGTTTGGCCATTTTCGAGAAAAATCAACGATGGTTAACCCACGGTTTTTTTTGGCGAAAAATCTTTTGCTTTCGAAATCGAAATCAATTATTATATTATCGTTCTATACATTGTAACGAACCCGAAACTGCCTTTGGTTCGAAAATCATCCCTTATATAACGATGGTTAATGCAATTGCTGAAGAAGCCCCGTTCGTCTCGCCCTCTTAGTGGGAAGTGTTCATCCCTTAAACGGCCTGTTCAGCCCTTAAACGTGGATTGTTATGGGAAAAATTTGCACAGCATGCACAGATGGACGTCTACTTTCGATTGGCACCCTAAAAACAATTTTTTTTAATTTGGCCATTTTCGAGAAAAATCAACGATGGTTAACCCACGGTTTTTTTTGGCGAAAAATCTTTTGCCTTCGAAATCGAAATCAATTATTATATTATCGTTCTATACATTGTAACGAACCCGAAACTGCCTTTGGTTCGAAAATCATCCCTTATATAACGATGGTTAATGCAATTGCTGAAGAAGCCCCGTTCGTCTCTCCCTCTTAGTGGGCAGTGTTCATCCCTTAAACGGCCTGTTCAGCCCTTAAACGTGGTTTGTTATGGGAAAAATTTGCACAGCATGCACAGATGGACGTCTACTTTCGATTGGCACCCTAAAAACAATTTTTTTTAATTTGCCATTTTCGAGAAAAATCAACGATGGTTAACCCACGGTTTTTTTTGGCGAAAAATCTTTTGCCTTCGAAATCGAAATCAATTATTATATTATCGTTCTATACATTGTAACGAACCCGAAACTGCCTTTGGTTCGAAAATCATCCCTTATATAACGATGGTTAATGCAATTGCTGAAGAAGCCCCGTTCGTCTCTCCCTCTTAGTGGGCAGTGTTCATCCCTTAAACGGCCTGTTCAGCCCTTAAACGTGGTTTGTTATGGGAAAAATTTGCACAGCATGCACAGATGGACGTCTACTTTCGATTGGCACCCTAAAAACAATTTTTTTTAATTTGCCATTTTCGAGAAAAATCAACGATGGTTAACCCACGGTTTTTTTTGGCGAAAAATCTTTTGCCTTCGAAATCGAAATCAATTATTATATTATCGTTCTATACATTGTAACGAACCCGAAACTGCCTTTGGTTCGAAAATCATCCCTTATATAACGATGGTTATTGCAATTGCTGAAGAAGCCCCGTTCGTCTCTCCCTCTTAGTGGGCAGTGTTCATCCCTTAAACGGCCTGTTCAGCCCTTAAACGTGGTTTGTTATGGGAAAAATTTGCACAGCATGCACAGATGGACGTCTACTTTCGATTGGCACCCTAAAAACAATTTTTTTTAATTTGGCCATTTTCGAGAAAAATCAACGATGGTTAACCCACGGTTTTTTTTGGCGAAAAATCTTTTGCCTTCGAAATCGAAATCAATTATTATATTATCGTTCTATACATTGTAACGAACCCGAAACTGCCTTTGGTTCGAAAATCATCCCTTATATAACGATGGTTATTGCAATTGCTGAAGAAGCCCCGTTCGTCTCTCCCTCTTAGTGGGCAGTGTTCATCCCTTAAACGGCCTGTTCAGCCCTTAAACGTGGTTTGTTATGGGAAAAATTTGCACAGCATGCACAGATGGACGTCTACTTTCGATTGGCACCCTAAAAACATTTTTTTTTAATTTGGCCATTTTCGAGAAAAATCAACGATGGTTAACCCACGTTTTTTTTTGGCGAAAAATCTTTTGCCTTCGAAATCGAAATCAATTATTATATTATCGTTCTATACATTGTAACGAACCCGAAACTGCCTTTGGTTCGAAAATCATCCCTTATATAACGATGGTTAATGCAATTGCTGAAGAAGCCCCGTTCGTCTCTCCCTCTTAGTGGGAAGTGTTCATCCCTTAAACGGCCTGTTCAGCCCTTAAACGTGGTTTGTTATGGGAAAAATTTGCACAGCATGCACAGATGGACGTCTACTTTCGATTGGCACCCTAAAAACAATTTTTTTTAATTTGGCCATTTTCGAGAAAAATCAACGATGGTTAACCCACGGTTTTTTTTGGCGAAAAATCTTTTGCCTTCGAAATCGAAATCAATTATTATATTATCGTTCTATACATTGTAACGAACCCGAAACTGCCTTTGGTTCGAAAATCATCCCTTATATAACGATGGTTAATGCAATTGCTGAAGAAGCCCCGTTCGTCTCTCCCTCTTAGTGGGAAGTGTTCATCCCTTAAACGGCCTGGTCAGCCCTTAAACGTGGATTGTTATGGGAAAAATTTGCACAGCATGCACAGATGGACGTCTACTTTCGATTGGCACCCTAAAAACAATTTTTTTTAATTTGGCCATTTTCGAGAAAAATCAACGATGGTTAACCCACGGTTTTTTTTGGCGAAAAATCTTTTGCCATCGAAATCGAAATCAATTATTATATTATCGTTCTATACATTGTAACGAACCCGAAACTGCCTTTGGTTCGAAAATCATCCCTTATATAACGATGGTTAATGCAATTGCTGAAGAAGCCCCGTTCGTCTCGCCCTCTTAGTGGGAAGTGTTCATCCCTTAAACGGCCTGTTCAGCCCTTAAACGTGGATTGTTATGGGAAAAATTTGCACAGCATGCACAGATGGACGTCTACTTTCGATTGGCACCCTAAAAAAAAATTTTTTTTTAGTTTGGCCATTTTCGAGAAAAATCAACGATGGTTAACCCACGGTTTTTTTTGGCGAAAAATCTTTTGCTTTCGAAATCGAAATCAATTATTATATTATCGTTCTATACATTGTAACGAACCCGAAACTGCCTTTGGTTCGAAA
Source organism: Sisyra terminalis (assembly GCA_958496175.1). Classification (NCBI taxonomy): domain Eukaryota; kingdom Metazoa; phylum Arthropoda; class Insecta; order Neuroptera; family Sisyridae; genus Sisyra; species Sisyra terminalis. The sequence goes on from OY292277.1 coordinate 2,509,610, forward strand.
ATCATCCCTTATATAACGATGGTTAATGCAATTGCTGAAGAAGCCCCGTTCGTCTCGCCCTCTTAGTGGGAAGTGTTCATCCCTTAAACGGCCTGTTCAGCCCTTAAACGTGGATTGTTATGGGAAAAATTTGCACAGCATGCACAGATGGACGTCTACTTTCGATTGGCACCCTAAAAAAAAATTTTTTTTTAGTTTGGCCATTTTCGAGAAAAATCAACGATGGTTAACCCACGGTTTTTTTTGGCGAAAAATCTTTTGCCTTCGAAATCGAAATCAATTATTATATTATCGTTCTATACATTGTAACGAACCCAAAACTGCCTTTGGTTCGAAAATCATCCCTTATATAACGATGGTTAATGCAATTGCTGAAGAAGCCCCGTTCGTCTCGCCCTCTTAGTGGGAAGTGTTCATCCCTTAAACGGCCTGTTCAGCCCTTAAACGTGGTTTGTTATGGGAAAAATTTGCACAGCATGCACAGATGGACGTCTACTTTCGATTGGCACCCTAAAAACAATTTTTTTTAATTTGGCCATTTTCGAGAAAAATAAACGATGGTTAACCCACGGTTTTTTTTGGCGAAAAATCTTTTGCCTTCGAAATCGAAATCAATTATTATATTATCGTTCTATACATTGTAACGAACCCAAAACTGCCTTTGGTTCGAAAATCATCCCTTATATAACGATGGTTAATGCAATTGCTGAAGAAGCCCCGTTCGTCTCGCCCTCTTAGTGGGAAGTGTTCATCCCTTAAACGGCCTGTTCAGCCCTTAAACGTGGTTTGTTATGGGAAAAATTTGCACAGCATGCACAGATGGACGTCTACTTTCGATTGGCACCCTAAAAACAATTTTTTTTAATTTGGCCATTTTCGAGAAAAATCAACGATGGTTAACCCACGGTTTTTTTTGGCGAAAAATCTTTTGCCTTCGAAATCGAAATCAATTATTATATTATCGTTCTATACATTGTAACGAACCCGAAACTGCCTTTGGTTCGAAAATCATCCCTTATATAACGATGGTTAATGCAATTGCTGAAGAAGCCCCGTTCGTCTCTCCCTCTTAGTGGGAAGTGTTCATCCCTTAAACGGCCTGTTCAGCCCTTAAACGTGGTTTGTTATGGGAAAAATTTGCACAGCATGCACAGATGGACGTCTACTTTCGATTGGCACCCTAAAAACAATTTTTTTTAATTTGGCCATTTTCGAGAAAAATCAACGATGGTTAACCCACGGTTTTTTTTGGCGAAAAATCTTTTGCCTTCGAAATCGAAATCAATTATTATATTATCGTTCTATACATTGTAACGAACCCAAAACTGCCTTTGGTTCGAAAATCATCCCTTATATAACGATGGTTAATGCAATTGCTGAAGAAGCCCCGTTCGTCTCGCCCTCTTAGTGGGAAGTGTTCATCCCTTAAACGGCCTGTTCAGCCCTTAAACGTGGTTTGTTATGGGAAAAATTTGCACAGCATGCACAGATGGACGTCTACTTTCGATTGGCACCCTAAAAACAATTTTTTTTAATTTGGCCATTTTCGAGAAAAATCAACGATGGTTAACCCACGGTTTTTTTTGGCGAAAAATCTTTTGCCTTCGAAATCGAAATCAATTATTATATTATCGTTCTATACATTGTAACGAACCCAAAACTGCCTTTGGTTCGAAAATCATCCCTTATATAACGATGGTTAATGCAATTGCTGAAGAAGCCCCGTTCGTCTCGCCCTCTTAGTGGGAAGTGTTCATCCCTTAAACGGCCTGTTCAGCCCTTAAACGTGGTTTGTTATGGGAAAAATTTGCACAGCATGCACAGATGGACGTCTACTTTCGATTGGCACCCTAAAAACAATTTTTTTTAATTTGGCCATTTTCGAGAAAAATCAACGATGGTTAACCCACGGTTTTTTTTGGCGAAAAATCTTTTGCCTTCGAAATCGAAATCAATTATTATATTATCGTTCTATACATTGTAACGAACCCGAAACTGCCTTTGGTTCGAAAATCATCCCTTATATAACGATGGTTAATGCAATTGCTGAAGAAGCCCCGTTCGTCTCTCCCTCTTAGTGGGAAGTGTTCATCCCTTAAACGGCCTGTTCAGCCCTTAAACGTGGTTTGTTATGGGAAAAATTTGCACAGCATGCACAGATGGACGTCTACTTTCGATTGGCACCCTAAAAAAAAATTTTTTTTTAGTTTGGCCATTTTCGAGAAAAATCAACGATGGTTAACCCACGGTTTTTTTTGGCGAAAAATCTTTTGCCTTCGAAATCGAAATCAATTATTATATTATCGTTCTATACATTGTAACGAACCCGAAACTGCCTTTGGTTCGAAAATCATCCCTTATATAATGATGGTTAATGCAATTGCTGAAGAAGCCCCGTTCGTCTCTCCCTCTTAGTGGGAAGTGTTCATCCCTTAAACGGCCTGTTCAGCCCTTAAACGTGGTTTGTTATGGGAAAAATTTGCACAGCATGCACAGATGGACGTCTACTTTCGATTGGCACCCTAAAAACAATTTTTTTTAATTTGGCCATTTTCGAGAAAAATCAACGATGGTTAACCCACGGTTTTTTTTGGCGAAAAATCTTTTGCCTTCGAAATCGAAATCAATTATTATATTATCGTTCTATACATTGTAACGAACCCGAAACTGCCTTTGGTTCGAAAATCATCCCTTATATAACGATGGTTAATGCAATTGCTGAAGAAGCCCCGTTCGTCTCTCCCTCTTAGTGGGCAGTGTTCATCCCTTAAACGGCCTGTTCAGCCCTTAAACGTGGTTTGTTATGGGAAAAATTTGCACAGCATGCACAGATGGACGTCTACTTTCGATTGGCACCCTAAAAACATTTTTTTTTAATTTGGCCATTTTCGAGATAAATCAACGATGGTTAACCCACGGTTTTTTTTGGCGAAAAATCTTTTGCCTTCGAAATCGAAATCAATTATTATATTATCGTTCTATACATTGTAACGAACCCGAAACTGCCTTTGGTTCGAAAATCATCCCTTATATAACGATGGTTAATGCAATTGCTGAAGAAGCCCCGTTCGTCTCTCCCTCTTAGTGGGAAGTGTTCATCCCTTAAACGGCCTGTTCAGCCCTTAAACGTGGTTTGTTATGGGAAAAATTTGCACAGCATGCACAGATGGACGTCTACTTTCGATTGGCACCCTAAAAAAAAATTTTTTTTTAGTTTGGCCATTTTCGAGAAAAATCAACGATGGTTAACCCACGGTTTTTTTTGGCGAAAAATCTTTTGCCTTCGAAATCGAAATCAATTATTATATTATCGTTCTATACATTGTAACGAACCCGAAACTGCCTTTGGTTCGAAAATCATCCCTTATATAACGATGGTTAATGCAATTGCTGAAGAAGCCCCGTTCGTCTCTCCCTCTTAGTGGGCAGTGTTCACCCCTTAAACGGCCTGTTCAGCCCTTAAACGTGGTTTGTTATGGGAAAAATTTGCACAGCATGCACAGATGGACGTCTACTTTCGATTGGCACCCTAAAAACAATTTTTTTTAATTTGGCCATTTTCGAGAAAAATCAACGATGGTTAACCCACGGTTTTTTTTGGCGAAAAATCTTTTGCCTTCGAAATCGAAATCAATTATTATATTATCGTTCTATACATTGTAACGAACCCGAAACCGCCTTTGGTTCGAAAATCATCCCTTATATAACGATGGTTAATGCAATTGCTGAAGAAGCCCCGTTCGACTCGCCCTCTTAGTGGGAAGTGTTCATCCCTTAAACGGCCTGTTCAGCCCTTAAACGTGGATTGTTATGGGAAAAATTTGCACAGCATGCACAGATGGACGTCTACTTTCGATTGGCACCCTAAAAAAATTTTTTTTTAATTTGGCCATTTTCGAGAAAAATCAACGATGGTTAACCCACGGTTTTTTTTGGCGAAAAATCTTTTGCCTTCGAAATCGAAATCAATTATTATATTATCGATCTATACATTGTAACGATCTCGAAACTGCCTTTGGTTCGAAAATCATCCCTTATATAACGATGGTTAATGCAATTGCTGAAGAAGCCCCGTTCGTCTCTCCCTCTTAGTGGGAAGTGTTCATCCCTTAAACGGCCTGATCAGCCCTTAAACGTGGATTGTTATGGGAAAAATTTGCACAGCATGCACAGATGGACGTCTACTTTCGATTGGCACCCTAAAAAAAATTTTTTTTAATTTGGCCATTTTCGAGAAAAATCAACGATGGTTAACCCACGGTTTTTTTTGGCGAAAAATCTTTTGCCTTCGAAATCGAAATCAATTATTATATTATCGTTCTATACATTGTAACGAACCCGAAACTGCCTTTGGTTCGAAAATCATCCCTTATATAACGATGGTTAATGCAATTGCTGAAGAAGCCCCGTTCGTCTCGCCCTCTTAGTGGGAAGTGTTCATCCCTTAAACGGCCTGTTCAGCCCTTAAACGTGGATTGTTATGGGAAAAATTTGCACAGCATGCACAGATGGACGTCTACTTTCGATTGGCACCCAAAAAAAAATTTTTTTTAGTTTGGCCATTTTCGAGAAAAATCAACGATGGTTAACCCACGGTTTTTTTTGGCGAAAAATCTTTTGCCTTCGAAATCGAAATCAATTATTATATTATCGTTCTATACATTGTAACGAACCCGAAACCGCCTTTGGTTCGAAAATCATCCCTTATATAACGATGGTTAATGCAATTGCTGAAGAAGCCCCGTTCGTCTCTCCCTCTTAGTGGGAAGTGTTCATCCCTTAAACGGCCTGATCAGCCCTTAAACGTGGATTGTTATGGGAAAAATTTGCACAGCATGCACAGATGGACGTCTACTTTCGATTGGCACCCTAAAAAAAATTTTTTTTAATTTGGCCATTTTCGAGAAAAATCAACGATGGTTAACCCACGGTTTTTTTTGGCGAAAAATCTTTTGCCTTCGAAATCGAAATCAATTATTATATTATCGTTCTATACATTGTAACGAACCCGAAACTGCCTTTGGTTCGAAAATCATCCCTTATATAACGATGGTTAATGCAATTGCTGAAGAAGCCCCGTTCGTCTCGCCCTCTTAGTGGGAAGTGTTCATCCCTTAAACGGCCTGTTCAGCCCTTAAACGTGGATTGTTATGGGAAAAATTTGCACAGCATGCACAGATGGACGTCTACTTTCGATTGGCACCCAAAAAAAAATTTTTTTTAGTTTGGCCATTTTCGACAAAAATCAACGATGGTTAACCCACGGTTTTTTTTGGCGAAAAATCTTTTGCCTTCGAAATCGAAATCAATTATTATATTATCGTTCTATACATTGTAACGAACCCGAAACCGCCTTTGGTTCGAAAATCATCCCTTATATAACGATGGTTAATGCAATTGCTGAAGAAGCCCCGTTCGACTCGCCCTCTTAGTGGGAAGTGTTCATCCCTTAAACGGCCTGTTCAGCCCTTAAACGTGGATTGTTATGGGAAAAATTTGCACAGCATGCACAGATGGACGTCTACTTTCGATTGGCACCCTAAAAAAAATTTTTTTTAGTTTGGCCATTTTCGAGAAAAATAAACGATGGTTAACCCACGGTTTTTTTTGGCGAAAAATCTTTTGCCTTCGAAATCGAAATCAATTATTATATTATCGTTCTATACATTGTAACGAACCCGAAACTGCCTTTGGTTCGAAAATCATCCCTTATATAACGATGGTTAATGCAATTGCTGAAGAAGCCCCGTTCGTCTCGCCCTCTTAGTGGGAAGTGTTCATCCCTTAAACGGCCTGTTCAGCCCTTAAACGTGGATTGTTATGGGAAAAATTTGCACAGCATGCACAGATGGACGTCTACTTTCGATTGGCACCCTAAAAAAAATTTTTTTTAGTTTGGCCATTTTCGAGAAAAATCAACGATGGTTAACCCACGGTTTTTTTTGGCGAAAAATCTTTTGCCTTCGAAATCGAAATCAATTATTATATTATCGTTCTATACATTGTAACGAACCCGAAACTGCCTTTGGTTCGAAAATCATCCCTTATATAACGATGGTTAATGCAATTGCTGAAGAAGCCCCGTTCGTCTCTCCCTCTTAGTGGGCAGTGTTCATCCCTTAAACGGCCTGTTCAGCCCTTAAACGTGGTTTGTTATGGGAAAAATTTGCACAGCATGCACAGATGGACGTCTACTTTCGATTGGCACCCTAAAAACATTTTTTTTTAATTTGGCCATTTTCGAGAAAAATCAACGATGGTTAACCCACGGTTTTTTTTGGCGAAAAATCTTTTGCCTTTGAAATCGAAATCAATTATTATATTATCGTTCTATACATTGTAACGAACCCGAAACTGCCTTTGGTTCGAAAATCATCCCTTATATAACGATGGTTAATGCAATTGCTGAAGAAGCCCCGTTCGTCTCGCCCTCTTAGTGGGAAGTGTTCATCCCTTAAACGGCCTGTTCAGCCCTTAAACGTGGATTGTTATGGGAAAAATTTGCACAGCATGCACAGATGGACGTCTACTTTCGATTGGCACCCTAAAAAAAATTTTTTTTAGTTTGGCCATTTTCGAGAAAAATCAACGATGGTTAACCCACGGTTTTTTTTGGCGAAAAATCTTTTGCCTTCGAAATCGAAATCAATTATTATATTATCGTTCTATACATTGTAACGAACCCGAAACTGCCTTTGGTTCGAAAATCATCCCTTATATAACGATGGTTAATGCAATTGCTGAAGAAGCCCCGTTCGTCTCGCCCTCTTAGTGGGAAGTGTTCATCCCTTAAACGGCCTGTTCAGCCCTTAAACGTGGATTGTTATGGGAAAAATTTGCACAGCATGCACAGATGGACGTCTACTTTCGATTGGCACCCTAAAAAAAATTTTTTTTAGTTTGGCCATTTTCGAGAAAAATCAACGATGGTTAACCCACGGTTTTTTTTGGCGAAAAATCTTTTGCCTTCGAAATCGAAATTAATTATTATATTATCGTTCTATACATTGTAACGAACCCGAAACTGCCTTTGGTTCGAAAATCATCCCTTATATAACGATGGTTAATGCAATTGCTGAAGAAGCCCCGTTCGTCTCTCCCTCTTAGTGGGCAGTGTTCATCCCTTAAACGGCCTGTTCAGCCCTTAAACGTGGTTTGTTATGGGAAAAATTTGCACAGCATGCACAGATGGACGTCTACTTTCGATTGGCACCCTAAAAACATTTTTTTTTAATTTGGCCATTTTCGAGAAAAATCAACGATGGTTAACCCACGGTTTTTTTTGGCGAAAAATCTTTTGCCTTCGAAATCGAAATCAATTATTATATTATCGTTCTATACATTGTAACGAACCCGAAACTGCCTTTGGTTCGAAAATCATCCCTTATATAACGATGGTTAATGCAATTGCTGAAGAAGCCCCGTTCGTCTCGCCCTCTTAGTGGGAAGTGTTCATCCCTTAAACGGCCTGTTCAGCCCTTAAACGTGGATTGTTATGGGAAAAATTTGCACAGCATGCACAGATGGACGTCTACTTTCGATTGGCACCCTAAAAAAAATTTTTTTTAGTTTGGCCATTTTCGAGAAAAATCAACGATGGTTAACCCACGGTTTTTTTTGGCGAAAAATCTTTTGCCTTCGAAATCGAAATCAATTATTATATTATCGTTCTATACATTGTAACGAACCCGAAACTGCCTTTGGTTCGAAAATCATCCCTTATATAACGATGGTTAATGCAATTGCTGAAGAAGCCCCGTTCGTCTCTCCCTCTTAGTGGGCAGTGTTCATCCCTTAAACGGCCTGTTCAGCCCTTAAACGTGGTTTGTTATGGGAAAAATTTGCACAGCATGCACAGATGGACGTCTACTTTCGATTGGCACCCTAAAAACATTTTTTTTTAATTTGGCCATTTTCGAGAAAAATCAACGATGGTTAACCCACGGTTTTTTTTGGCGAAAAATCTTTTGCCTTCGAAATCGAAATCAATTATTATATTATCGTTCTATACATTGTAACGAACCCGAAACCGCCTTTGGTTCGAAAATCATCCCTTATATAACGATGGTTAATGCAATTGCTGAAGAAGCCCCGTTCGACTCGCCCTCTTAGTGGGAAGTGTTCATCCCTTAAACGGCCTGTTCAGCCCTTAAACGTGGATTGTTATGGGAAAAATTTGCACAGCATGCACAGATGGACGTCTACTTTCGATTGGCACCCTAAAAAAAATTTTTTTTAGTTTGGCCATTTTCGAGAAAAATCAACGATGGTTAACCCACGGTTTTTTTTTGCGAAAAATCTTTTGCCTTCGAAATCGAAATCAATTATTATATTATCGTTCTATACATTGTAACGAACCCGAAACTGCCTTTGGTTCGAAAATCATCCCTTATATAACGATGGTTAATGCAATTGCTGAAGAAGCCCCGTTCGTCTCTCCCTCTTAGTGGGCAGTGTTCATCCCTTAAACGGCCTGTTCAGCCCTTAAACGTGGTTTGTTATGGGAAAAATTTGCACAGCATGCACAGATGGACGTCTACTTTCGATTGGCACCCTAAAAACATTTTTTTTTAATTTGGCCATTTTCGAGAAAAATCAACGATGGTTAACCCACGGTTTTTTTTGGCGAAAAATCTTTTGCCTTCGAAATCGAAATCAATTATTATATTATCGTTCTATACATTGTAACGAACCCGAAACTGCCTTTGGTTCGAAAATCATCCCTTATATAACGATGGTTAATGCAATTGCTGAAGAAGCCCCGTTCGACTCGCCCTCTTAGTGGGAAGTGTTCATCCCTTAAACGGCCTGTTCAGCCCTTAAACGTGGATTGTTATGGGAAAAATTTGCACAGCATGCACAGATGGACGTCTACTTTCGATTGGCACCCTAAAAAAAATTTTTTTTAGTTTGGCCATTTTCGAGAAAAATCAACGATGGTTAACCCACGGTTTTTTTTGGCGAAAAATCTTTTGCCTTCGAAATCGAAATCAATTATTATATTATCGTTCTATACATTGTAACGAACCCGAAACTGCCTTTGGTTCGAAAATCATCCCTTATATAACGATGGTTAATGCAATTGCTGAAGAAGCCCCGTTCGTCTCTCCCTCTTAGTGGGCAGTGTTCATCCCTTAAACGGCCTGTTCAGCCCTTAAACGTGGTTTGTTATGGGAAAAATTTGCACAGCATGCACAGATGGACGTCTACTTTCGATTGGCACCCTAAAAACATTTTTTTTTAATTTGGCCATTTTCGAGAAAAATCAACGATGGTTAACCCACGGTTTTTTTTGGCGAAAAATCTTTTGCCTTCGAAATCGAAATCAATTATTATATTATCGTTCTATACATTGTAACGAACCCGAAACTGCCTTTGGTTCGAAAATCATCCCTTATATAACGATGGTTAATGCAATTGCTGAAGAAGCCCCGTTCGTCTCTCCCTCTTAGTGGGAAGTGTTCATCCCTTAAACGGCCTGTTCAGCCCTTAAACGTGGTTTGTTATGGGAAAAATTTGCACAGCATGCACAGATGGACGTCTACTTTCGATTGGCACCCTAAAAACATTTTTTTTTAATTTGGCCATTTTCGAGAAAAATCAACGATGGTTAACCCACGGTTTTTTTTGGCGAAAAATCTTTTGCCTTCGAAATCGAAATCAATTATTATATTATCGTTCTATACATTGTAACGAACCCGAAACTGCCTTTGGTTCGAAAATCATCCCTTATATAACGATGGTTAATGCAATTGCTGAAGAAGCCCCGTTCGACTCGCCCTCTTAGTGGGAAGTGTTCATCCCTTAAACGGCCTGTTCAGCCCTTAAACGTGAATTGTTATGGGAAAAATTTGCACAGCATGCACAGATGGACGTCTACTTTCGATTGGCACCCTAAAAAAAATTTTTTTTAGTTTGGCCATTTTCGAGAAAAATCAACGATGGTTAACCCACGGTTTTTTTTGGCGAAAAATCTTTTGCCTTCGAAATCGAAATCAATTATTATATTATCGTTCTATACATTGTAACGAACCCGAAACTGCCTTTGGTTCGAAAATCATCCCTTATATAACGATGGTTAATGCAATTGCTGAAGAAGCCCCGTTCGTCTCTCCCTCTTAGTGGGCAGTGTTCATCCCTTAAACGGCCTGTTCAGCCCTTAAACGTGGTTTGTTATGGGAAAAATTTGCACAGCATGCACAGATGGACGTCTACTTTCGATTGGCACCCTAAAAACATTTTTTTTTAATTTGGCCATTTTCGAGAAAAATCAACGATGGTTAACCCACGGTTTTTTTTGGCGAAAAATCTTTTGCCTTCGAAATCGAAATCAATTATTATATTATCGTTCTATACATTGTAACGAACCCGAAACTGCCTTTGGTTCGAAAATCATCCCTTATATAACGATGGTTAATGCAATTGCTGAAGAAGCCCCGTTCGACTCGCCCTCTTAGTGGGAAGTGTTCATCCCTTAAACGGCCTGTTCAGCCCTTAAACGTGAATTGTTATGGGAAAAATTTGCACAGCATGCACAGATGGACGTCTACTTTCGATTGGCACCCTAAAAAAAATTTTTTTTAGTTTGGCCATTTTCGAGAAAAATCAACGATGGTTAACCCACGGTTTTTTTTGGCGAAAAATCTTTTGCCTTCGAAATCGAAATCAATTATTATATTATCGTTCTATACATTGTAACGAACCCGAAACTGCCTTTGGTTCGAAAATCATCCCTTATATAACGATGGTTAATGCAATTGCTGAAGAAGCCCCGTTCGTCTCTCCCTCTTAGTGGGAAGTGTTCATCCCTTAAACGGCCTGTTCAGCCCTTAAACGTGGTTTGTTATGGGAAAAATTTGCACAGCATGCACAGATGGACGTCTACTTTCGATTGGCACCCTAAAAACATTTTTTTTTAATTTGGCCATTTTCGAGAAAAATCAACGATGGTTAACCCACGGTTTTTTTTGGCGAAAAATCTTTTGCCTTCGAAATCGAAATCAATTATTATATTATCGTTCTATACATTGTAACGAACCCGAAACTGCCTTTGGTTCGAAAATCATCCCTTATATAACGATGGTTAATGCAATTGCTGAAGAAGCCCCGTTCGACTCGCCCTCTTAGTGGGAAGTGTTCATCCCTTAAACGGCCTGTTCAGCCCTTAAACGTGGATTGTTATGGGAAAAATTTGCACAGCATGCACAGATGGACGTCTACTTTCGATTGGCACCCTAAAAAAAATTTTTTTTAGTTTGGCCATTTTCGAGAAAAATCAACGATGGTTAACCCACGGTTTTTTTTGGCGAAAAATCTTTTGCCTTCGAAATCGAAATCAATTATTATATTATCGTTCTATACATTGTAACGAACCCGAAACTGCCTTTGGTTCGAAAATCATCCCTTATATAACGATGGTTAATGCAATTGCTGAAGAAGCCCCGTTCGTCTCGCCCTCTTAGTGGGAAGTGTTCATCCCTTAAACGGCCTGTTCAGCCCTTAAACGTGGATTGTTATGGGAAAAATTTGCACAGCATGCACAGATGGACGTCTACTTTCGATTGGCACCCTAAAAAAAATTTTTTTTAGTTTGGCCATTTTCGAGAAAAATCAACGATGGTTAACCCACGGTTTTTTTTTGCGAAAAATCTTTTGCCTTCGAAATCGAAATCAATTATTATATTATCGTTCTATACATTGTAACGAACCCGAAACTGCCTTTGGTTCGAAAATCATCCCTTATATAACGATGGTTAATGCAATTGCTGAAGAAGCCCCGTTCGTCTCTCCCTCTTAGTGGGCAGTGTTCATCCCTTAAACGGCCTGTTCAGCCCTTAAACGTGGTTTGTTATGGGAAAAATTTGCACAGCATGCACAGATGGACGTCTACTTTCGATTGGCACCCTAAAAACATTTTTTTTTAATTTGGCCATTTTCGAGAAAAATCAACGATGGTTAACCCACGGTTTTTTTTGGCGAAAAATCTTTTGCCTTCGAAATCGAAATCAATTATTATATTATCGTTCTATACATTGTAACGAACCCGAAACTGCCTTTGGTTCGAAAATCATCCCTTATATAACGATGGTTAATGCAATTGCTGAAGAAGCCCCGTTCGTCTCTCCCTCTTAGTGGGAAGTGTTCATCCCTTAAACGGCCTGTTCAGCCCTTAAACGTGGTTTGTTATGGGAAAAATTTGCACAGCATGCACAGATGGACGTCTACTTTCGATTGGCACCCTAAAAACATTTTTTTTTAATTTGGCCATTTTCGAGAAAAATCAACGATGGTTAACCCACGGTTTTTTTTGGCGAAAAATCTTTTGCCTTCGAAATCGAAATCAATTATTATATTATCGTTCTATACATTGTAACGAACCCGAAACTGCCTTTGGTTCGAAAATCATCCCTTATATAACGATGGTTAATGCAATTGCTGAAGAAGCCCCGTTCGACTCGCCCTCTTAGTGGGAAGTGTTCATCCCTTAAACGGCCTGTTCAGCCCTTAAACGTGAATTGTTATGGGAAAAATTTGCACAGCATGCACAGATGGACGTCTACTTTCGATTGGCACCCTAAAAAAAATTTTTTTTAGTTTGGCCATTTTCGAGAAAAATCAACGATGGTTAACCCACGGTTTTTTTTTGCGAAAAATCTTTTGCCTTCGAAATCGAAATCAATTATTATATTATCGTTCTATACATTGTAACGAACCCGAAACTGCCTTTGGTTCGAAAATCATCCCTTATATAACGATGGTTAATGCAATTGCTGAAGAAGCCCCGTTCGTCTCTCCCTCTTAGTGGGCAGTGTTCATCCCTTAAACGGCCTGTTCAGCCCTTAAACGTGGTTTGTTATGGGAAAAATTTGCACAGCATGCACAGATGGACGTCTACTTTCGATTGGCACCCTAAAAACATTTTTTTTTAATTTGGCCATTTTCGAGAAAAATCAACGATGGTTAACCCACGGTTTTTTTTGGCGAAAAATCTTTTGCCTTCGAAATCGAAATCAATTATTATATTATCGTTCTATACATTGTAACGAACCCGAAACTGCCTTTGGTTCGAAAATCATCCCTTATATAACGATGGTTAATGCAATTGCTGAAGAAGCCCCGTTCGACTCGCCCTCTTAGTGGGAAGTGTTCATCCCTTAAACGGCCTGTTCAGCCCTTAAACGTGGATTGTTATGGGAAAAATTTGCACAGCATGCACAGATGGACGTCTACTTTCGATTGGCACCCTAAAAAAAATTTTTTTTAGTTTGGCCATTTTCGAGAAAAATCAACGATGGTTAACCCACGGTTTTTTTTGGCGAAAAATCTTTTGCCTTCGAAATCGAAATCAATTATTATATTATCGTTCTATACATTGTAACGAACCCGAAACTGCCTTTGGTTCGAAAATCATCCCTTATATAACGATGGTTAATGCAATTGCTGAAGAAGCCCCGTTCGTCTCGCCCTCTTAGTGGGAAGTGTTCATCCCTTAAACGGCCTGTTCAGCCCTTAAACGTGGATTGTTATGGGAAAAATTTGCACAGCATGCACAGATGGACGTCTACTTTCGATTGGCACCCTAAAAAAAATTTTTTTTAGTTTGGCCATTTTCGAGAAAAATCAACGATGGTTAACCCACGGTTTTTTTTTGCGAAAAATCTTTTGCCTTCGAAATCGAAATCAATTATTATATTATCGTTCTATACATTGTAACGAACCCGAAACTGCCTTTGGTTCGAAAATCATCCCTTATATAACGATGGTTAATGCAATTGCTGAAGAAGCCCCGTTCGTCTCTCCCTCTTAGTGGGCAGTGTTCATCCCTTAAACGGCCTGTTCAGCCCTTAAACGTGGTTTGTTATGGGAAAAATTTGCACAGCATGCACAGATGGACGTCTACTTTCGATTGGCACCCTAAAAACATTTTTTTTTAATTTGGCCATTTTCGAGAAAAATCAACGATGGTTAACCCACGGTTTTTTTTGGCGAAAAATCTTTTGCCTTCGAAATCGAAATCAATTATTATATTATCGTTCTATACATTGTAACGAACCCGAAACTGCCTTTGGTTCGAAAATCATCCCTTATATAACGATGGTTAATGCAATTGCTGAAGAAGCCCCGTTCGTCTCTCCCTCTTAGTGGGAAGTGTTCATCCCTTAAACGGCCTGTTCAGCCCTTAAACGTGGTTTGTTATGGGAAAAATTTGCACAGCATGCACAGATGGACGTCTACTTTCGATTGGCACCCTAAAAACATTTTTTTTTAATTTGGCCATTTTCGAGAAAAATCAACGATGGTTAACCCACGGTTTTTTTTGGCGAAAAATCTTTTGCCTTCGAAATCGAAATCAATTATTATATTATCGTTCTATACATTGTAACGAACCCGAAACTGCCTTTGGTTCGAAAATCATCCCTTATATAACGATGGTTAATGCAATTGCTGAAGAAGCCCCGTTCGACTCGCCCTCTTAGTGGGAAGTGTTCATCCCTTAAACGGCCTGTTCAGCCCTTAAACGTGAATTGTTATGGGAAAAATTTGCACAGCATGCACAGATGGACGTCTACTTTCGATTGGCACCCTAAAAAAAATTTTTTTTAGTTTGGCCATTTTCGAGAAAAATCAACGATGGTTAACCCACGGTTTTTTTTGGCGAAAAATCTTTTGCCTTCGAAATCGAAATCAATTATTATATTATCGTTCTATACATTGTAACGAACCCGAAACTGCCTTTGGTTCGAAAATCATCCCTTATATAACGATGGTTAATGCAATTGCTGAAGAAGCCCCGTTCGTCTCTCCCTCTTAGTGGGCAGTGTTCATCCCTTAAACGGCCTGTTCAGCCCTTAAACGTGGTTTGTTATGGGAAAAATTTGCACAGCATGCACAGATGGACGTCTACTTTCGATTGGCACCCTAAAAACATTTTTTTTTAATTTGGCCATTTTCGAGAAAAATCAACGATGGTTAACCCACGGTTTTTTTTGGCGAAAAATCTTTTGCCTTCGAAATCGAAATCAATTATTATATTATCGTTCTATACATTGTAACGAACCCGAAACTGCCTTTGGTTCGAAAATCATCCCTTATATAACGATGGTTAATGCAATTGCTGAAGAAGCCCCGTTCGACTCGCCCTCTTAGTGGGAAGTGTTCATCCCTTAAACGGCCTGTTCAGCCCTTAAACGTGGATTGTTATGGGAAAAATTTGCACAGCATGCACAGATGGACGTCTACTTTCGATTGGCACCCTAAAAAAAATTTTTTTTAGTTTGGCCATTTTCGAGAAAAATCAACGATGGTTAACCCACGGTTTTTTTTTGCGAAAAATCTTTTGCCTTCGAAATCGAAATCAATTATTATATTATCGTTCTATACATTGTAACGAACCCGAAACTGCCTTTGGTTCGAAAATCATCCCTTATATAACGATGGTTAATGCAATTGCTGAAGAAGCCCCGTTCGTCTCTCCCTCTTAGTGGGAAGTGTTCATCCCTTAAACGGCCTGTTCAGCCCTTAAACGTGGTTTGTTATGGGAAAAATTTGCACAGCATGCACAGATGGACGTCTACTTTCGATTGGCACCCTAAAAACATTTTTTTTTAATTTGGCCATTTTCGAGAAAAATCAACGATGGTTAACCCACGGTTTTTTTTGGCGAAAAATCTTTTGCCTTCGAAATCGAAATCAATTATTATATTATCGTTCTATACATTGTAACGAACCCGAAACTGCCTTTGGTTCGAAAATCATCCCTTATATAACGATGGTTAATGCAATTGCTGAAGAAGCCCCGTTCGACTCGCCCTCTTAGTGGGAAGTGTTCATCCCTTAAACGGCCTGTTCAGCCCTTAAACGTGAATTGTTATGGGAAAAATTTGCACAGCATGCACAGATGGACGTCTACTTTCGATTGGCACCCTAAAAAAAATTTTTTTTAGTTTGGCCATTTTCGAGAAAAATCAACGATGGTTAACCCACGGTTTTTTTTGGCGAAAAATCTTTTGCCTTCGAAATCGAAATCAATTATTATATTATCGTTCTATACATTGTAACGAACCCGAAACTGCCTTTGGTTCGAAAATCATCCCTTATATAACGATGGTTAATGCAATTGCTGAAGAAGCCCCGTTCGTCTCTCCCTCTTAGTGGGCAGTGTTCATCCCTTAAACGGCCTGTTCAGCCCTTAAACGTGGTTTGTTATGGGAAAAATTTGCACAGCATGCACAGATGGACGTCTACTTTCGATTGGCACCCTAAAAACATTTTTTTTTAATTTGGCCATTTTCGAGAAAAATCAACGATGGTTAACCCACGGTTTTTTTTGGCGAAAAATCTTTTGCCTTCGAAATCGAAATCAATTATTATATTATCGTTCTATACATTGTAACGAACCCGAAACTGCCTTTGGTTCGAAAATCATCCCTTATATAACGATGGTTAATGCAATTGCTGAAGAAGCCCCGTTCGACTCGCCCTCTTAGTGGGAAGTGTTCATCCCTTAAACGGCCTGTTCAGCCCTTAAACGTGGATTGTTATGGGAAAAATTTGCACAGCATGCACAGATGGACGTCTACTTTCGATTGGCACCCTAAAAAAAATTTTTTTTAGTTTGGCCATTTTCGAGAAAAATCAACGATGGTTAACCCACGGTTTTTTTTGGCGAAAAATCTTTTGCCTTCGAAATCGAAATCAATTATTATATTATCGTTCTATACATTGTAACGAACCCGAAACTGCCTTTGGTTCGAAAATCATCCCTTATATAACGATGGTTAATGCAATTGCTGAAGAAGCCCCGTTCGTCTCTCCCTCTTAGTGGGCAGTGTTCATCCCTTAAACGGCCTGTTCAGCCCTTAAACGTGGTTTGTTATGGGAAAAATTTGCACAGCATGCACAGATGGACGTCTACTTTCGATTGGCACCCTAAAAACATTTTTTTTTAATTTGGCCATTTTCGAGAAAAATCAACGATGGTTAACCCACGGTTTTTTTTGGCGACAAATCTTTTGCCTTCGAAATCGAAATCAATTATTATATTATCGTTCTATACATTGTAACGAACCCGAAACTGCCTTTGGTTCGAAAATCATCCCTTATATAACGATGGTTAATGCAATTGCTGAAGAAGCCCCGTTCGTCTCGCCCTCTTAGTGGGAAGTGTTCATCCCTTAAACGGCCTGTTCAGCCCTTAAACGTGGATTGTTATGGGAAAAATTTGCACAGCATGCACAGATGGACGTCTACTTTCGATTGGCACCCTAAAAAAAATTTTTTTTAGTTTGGCCATTTTCGAGAAAAATCAACGATGGTTAACCCACGGTTTTTTTTTGCGAAAAATCTTTTGCCTTCGAAATCGAAATCAATTATTATATTATCGTTCTATACATTGTAACGAACCCGAAACTGCCTTTGGTTCGAAAATCATCCCTTATATAACGATGGTTAATGCAATTGCTGAAGAAGCCCCGTTCGTCTCTCCCTCTTAGTGGGCAGTGTTCATCCCTTAAACGGCCTGTTCAGCCCTTAAACGTGGTTTGTTATGGGAAAAATTTGCACAGCATGCACAGATGGACGTCTACTTTCGATTGGCACCCTAAAAACATTTTTTTTTAATTTGGCCATTTTCGAGAAAAATCAACGATGGTTAACCCACGGTTTTTTTTGGCGAAAAATCTTTTGCCTTCGAAATCGAAATCAATTATTATATTATCGTTCTATACATTGTAACGAACCCGAAACTGCCTTTGGTTCGAAAATCATCCCTTATATAACGATGGTTAATGCAATTGCTGAAGAAGCCCCGTTCGACTCGCCCTCTTAGTGGGAAGTGTTCATCCCTTAAACGGCCTGTTCAGCCCTTAAACGTGGTTTGTTATGGGAAAAATTTGCACAGCATGCACAGATGGACGTCTACTTTCGATTGGCACCCTAAAAACATTTTTTTTTAATTTGGCCATTTTCGAGAAAAATCAACGATGGTTAACCCACGGTTTTTTTTGGCGAAAAATCTTTTGCCTTCGAAATCGAAATCAATTATTATATTATCGTTCTATACATTGTAACGAACCCGAAACTGCCTTTGGTTCGAAAATCATCCCTTATATAACGATGGTTAATGCAATTGCTGAAGAAGCCCCGTTCGTCTCGCCCTCTTAGTGGGAAGTGTTCATCCCTTAAACGGCCTGTTCAGCCCTTAAACGTGGATTGTTATGGGAAAAATTTGCACAGCATGCACAGATGGACGTCTACTTTCGATTGGCACCCTAAAAACATTTTTTTTTAATTTGGCCATTTTCGAGAAAAATCAACGATGGTTAACCCACGGTTTTTTTTGGCGAAAAATCTTTTGCCTTCGAAATCGAAATCAATTATTATATTATCGTTCTATACATTGTAACGAACCCGAAACTGCCTTTGGTTCGAAAATCATCCCTTATATAACGATGGTTAATGCAATTGCTGAAGAAGCCCCGTTCGTCTCTCCCTCTTAGTGGGCAGTGTTCATCCCTTAAACGGCCTGTACAGCCCTTAAACGTGGTTTTTTATGGGAAAAATTTGCACAGCATGCACAGATGGACGTCTACTTTCGATTGGCACCCTAAAAACATTTTTTTTTAATTTGGCCATTTTCGAGAAAAATCAACGATGGTTAACCCACGGTTTTTTTTGGCGAAAAATCTTTTGCCTTCGAAATCGAAATCAATTATTATATTATCGTTCTATACATTGTAACGAACCCGAAACTGCCTTTGGTTCGAAAATCATCCCTTATATAACGATGGTTAATGCAATTGCTGAAGAAGCCCCGTTCGTCTCTCCCTCTTAGTGGGCAGTGTTCATCCCTTAAACGGCCTGTTCAGCCCTTAAACGTGGTTTGTTATGGGAAAAATTTGCACAGCATGCACAGATGGACGTCTACTTTCGATTGGCACCCTAAAAACATTTTTTTTTAATTTGGCCATTTTCGAGAAAAATCAACGATGGTTAACCCACGGTTTTTTTGGCGAAAAATCTTTTGCCTTCGAAATCGAAATCAATTATTATATTATCGTTCTATACATTGTAACGAACCCGAAACTGCCTTTGGTTCGAAAATCATCCCTTATATAACGATGGTTAATGCAATTGCTGAAGAAGCCCCGTTCGACTCGCCCTCTTAGTGGGAAGTGTTCATCCCTTAAACGGCCTGTTCAGCCCTTAAACGTGGATTGTTATGGGAAAAATTTGCACAGCATGCACAGATGGACGTCTACTTTCGATTGGCACCCTAAAAAAAATTTTTTTTAGATTGGCCATTTTCGAGAAAAATCAACGATGGTTAACCCACGGTTTTTTTGGCGAAAAATCTTTTGCCTTCGAAATCGAAATCAATTATTATATTATCGTTCTATACATTGTAACGAACCCGAAACTGCCTTTGGTTCGAAAATCATCCCTTATATAACAATGGTTAATGCAATTGCTGAAGAAGCCCCGTTCGTCTCTCCCTCTTAGTGGGCAGTGTTCATCCCTTAAACGGCCTGTTCAGCCCTTAAACGTGGTTTGTTATGGGAAAAATTTGCACAGCATGCACAGATGGACGTCTACTTTCGATTGGCACCCTAAAAACATTTTTTTTTAATTTGGCCATTTTCGAGAAAAATCAACGATGGTTAACCCACGGTTTTTTTTGGCGAAAAATCTTTTGCCTTCGAAATCGAAATCAATTATTATATTATCGTTCTATACATTGTAACGAACCCGAAACTGCCTTTGGTTCGAAAATCATCCCTTATATAACGATGGTTAATGCAATTGCTGAAGAAGCCCCGTTCGTCTCTCCCTCTTAGTGGGCAGTGTTCATCCCTTAAACGGCCTGTTCAGCCCTTAAACGTGGTTTGTTATGAGAAAAATTTGCACAGCATGCACAGATGGACGTCTACTTTCGATTGGCACCCTAAAAACATTTTTTTTTAATTTGGCCATTTTCGAGAAAAATCAACGATGGTTATCCCACGGTTTTTTTTGGCGAAAAATCTTTTGCCTTCGAAATCGAAATCAATTATTATATTATCGTTCTATACATTGTAACGAACCCGAAACTGCCTTTGGTTCGAAAATCATCCCTTATATAACGATGGTTAATGCAATTGCTGAAGAAGCCCCGTTCGTCTCTCCCTCTTAGTGGGCAGTGTTCATCCCTTAAACGGCCTGTTCAGCCCTTAAACGTGGTTTGTTATGGGAAAAATTTGCACAGCATGCACAGATGGACGTCTACTTTCGATTGGCACCCTAAAAACATTTTTTTTTAATTTGGCCATTTTCGAGAAAAATCAACGATGGTTATCCCACGGTTTTTTTTGGCGAAAAATCTTTTGCCTTCGAAATCGAAATCAATTATTATATTATCGTTCTATACATTGTAACGAACCCGAAACTGCCTTTGGTTCGAAAATCATCCCTTATATAACGATGGTTAATGCAATTGCTGAAGAAGCCCCGTTCGTCTCTCCCTCTTAGTGGGCAGTGTTCATCCCTTAAACGGCCTGTTCAGCCCTTAAACGTGGTTTGTTATGGGAAAAATTTGCACAGCATGCACAGATGGACGTCTACTTTCGATTGGCACCCTAAAAAAAATTTTTTTTAGTTTGGCCATTTTCGAGAAAAATCAACGATGGTTAACCCACGGTTTTTTTTGGCGAAAAATCTTTTGCCTTCGAAATCGAAATCAATTATTATATTATCGTTCTATACATTGTAACGAACCCGAAACTGCCTTTGGTTCGAAAATCATCCCTTATATAACGATGGTTAATGCAATTGCTGAAGAAGCCCCGTTCGTCTCTCCCTCTTAGTGGGCAGTGTTCATCCCTTAAACGGCCTGTTCAGCCCTTAAACGTGGTTTGTTATGAGAAAAATTTGCACAGCATGCACAGATGGACGTCTACTTTCGATTGGCACCCTAAAAACATTTTTTTTTAATTTGGCCATTTTCGAGAAAAATCAACGATGGTTATCCCACGGTTTTTTTTGGCGAAAAATCTTTTGCCTTCGAAATCGAAATCAATTATTATATTATCGTTCTATACATTGTAACGAACCCGAAACTGCCTTTGGTTCGAAAATCATCCCTTATATAACGATGGTTAATGCAATTGCTGAAGAAGCCCCGTTCGTCTCTCCCTCTTAGTGGGCAGTGTTCATCCCTTAAACGGCCTGTTCAGCCCTTAAACGTGGTTTGTTATGGGAAAAATTTGCACAGCATGCACAGATGGACGTCTACTTTCGATTGGCACCCTAAAAACATTTTTTTTTAATTTGGCCATTTTCGAGAAAAATCAACGATGGTTATCCCACGGTTTTTTTTGGCGAAAAATCTTTTGCCTTCGAAATCGAAATCAATTATTATATTATCGTTCTATACATTGTAACGAACCCGAAACTGCCTTTGGTTCGAAAATCATCCCTTATATAACGATGGTTAATGCAATTGCTGAAGAAGCCCCGTTCGTCTCTCCCTCTTAGTGGGCAGTGTTCATCCCTTAAACGGCCTGTTCAGCCCTTAAACGTGGTTTGTTATGGGAAAAATTTGCACAGCATGCACAGATGGACGTCTACTTTCGATTGGCACCCTAAAAACATTTTTTTTTAATTTGGCCATTTTCGAGAAAAATCAACGATGGTTAACCCACGGTTTTTTTTGGCGAAAAATCTTTTGCCTTCGAAATCGAAATCAATTATTATATTATCGTTCTATACATTGTAACGAACCCGAAACTGCCTTTGGTTCGAAAATCATCCCTTATATAACGATGGTTAATGCAATTGCTGAAGAAGCCCCGTTCGTCTCTCCCTCTTAGTGGGAAGTGTTCATCCCTTAAACGGCCTGTTCAGCCCTTAAACGTGGATTGTTATGGGAAAAATTTGCACAGCATGCACAGATGGACGTCTACTTTCGATTGGCACCCTAAAAAAAATTTTTTTTAGTTTGGCCATTTCCGAGAAAAATCAATGATGGTTAACCCACGGTTTTTTTTGGCGAAAAATCTTTTGCCTTCGAAATCGAAATCAATTATTATATTATCGTTCTATACATTGTAACGAACCCGAAACTGCCTTTGGTTCGAAAATCATCCCTTATATAACGATGGTTAATGCAATTGCTGAAGAAGCCCCGTTCGTCTCTCCCTCTTAGTGGGAAGTGTTCATCCCTTAAACGGCCTGTTCAGCCCTTAAACGTGGTTTGTTATGGGAAAAATTTGCACAGCATGCACAGATGGACGTCTACTTTCGATTGGCACCCTAAAAAAAATTTTTTTTAGTTTGGCCATTTTCGAGAAAAATCAACGATGGTTAACCCACGGTTTTTTTTGGCGAAAAATCTTTTGCCATCGAAATCGAAATCAATTATTATATTATCGTTCTATACATTGTAACGAACCCGAAACTGCCTTTGGTTCGAAAATCATCCCTTATATAACGATGGTTAATGCAATTGCTGAAGAAGCCCCGTTCGTCTCTCCCTCTTAGTGGGAAGTGTTCATCCCTTAAACGGCCTGTTCAGCCCTTAAACGTGGTTTGTTATGGGAAAAATTTGCACAGCATGCACAGATGGACGTCTACTTTCGATTGGCACCCTAAAAAAAATTTTTTTTAGTTTGGCCATTTTCGAGAAAAATCAACGATGGTTAACCCACGGTTTTTTTTGGCGAAAAATCTTTTGCCTTCGAAATCGAAATCAATTATTATATTATCGTTCTATACATTGTAACGAACCCGAAACTGCCTTTGGTTCGAAAATCATCCCTTATATAACGATGGTTAATGCAATTGCTGAAGAAGCCCCGTTCGTCTCTCCCTCTTAGTGGGAAGTGTTCATCCCTTAAACGGCCTGTTCAGCCCTTAAACGTGGTTTGTTATGGGAAAAATTTGCACAGCATGCACAGATGGACGTCTACTTTCGATTGGCACCCTAAAAAAAATTTTTTTTAATTTGGCCATTTTCGAGAAAAATCAACGATGGTTAACCCACGGTTTTTTTTGGCGAAAAATCTTTTGCCTTCGAAATCGAAATCAATTATTATATTATCGTTCTATACATTGTAACGAACCCGAAACTGCCTTTGGTTCGAAAATCATCCCTTATATAACGATGGTTAATGCAATTGCTGAAGAAGCCCCGTTCGTCTCTCCCTCTTAGTGGGAAGTGTTCATCCCTTAAACGGCCTGTTCAGCCCTTAAACGTGGTTTGTTTTGGGAAAAATTTGCAAAGCATGCACAGATGGACGTCTACTTTCGATTGGCACCCTAAAAAAAATTTTTTTTAATTTGGCCATTTTCGAGAAAAATCAACGATGGTTAACCCACGGTTTTTTTTTGGCGAAAAATCTTTTGCCTTCGAAATCGAAATCAATTATTATATTATCGTTCTATACATTGTAACGAACCCGAAACTGCCTTTGGTTCGAAAATCATCCCTTATATAACGATGGTTAATGCAATTGCTGAAGAAGCCCCGTTCGACTCGCCCTCTTAGTGGGAAGTGTTCATCCCTTAAACGGCCTGTTCAGCCCTTAAACGTGGATTGTTATGGGAAAAATTTGCACAGCATGCACAGATGGACGTCTACTTTCGATTGGCACCCTAAAAAAAATTTTTTTTAGTTTGGCCATTTTCGAGAAAAATCAACGATGGTTAACCCACGGTTTTTTTTGGCGAAAAATCTTTTGCCTTCGAAATCGAAATCAATTATTATATTATCGTTCTATACATTGTAACGAACCCGAAACTGCCTTTGGTTCGAAAATCATCCCTTATATAACGATGGTTAATGCAATTGCTGAAGAAGCCCCGTTCGTCTCGCCCTCTTAGTGGGAAGTGTTCATCCCTTAAACGGCCTGTTCAGCCCTTAAACGTGGATTGTTATGGGAAAAATTTGCACAGCATGCACAGATGGACGTCTACTTTCGATTGGCACCCTAAAAAAAATTTTTTTTAGTTTGGCCATTTTCGAGAAAAATCAACGATGGTTAACCCACGGTTTTTTTTGGCGAAAAATCTTTTGCCTTCGAAATCGAAATCAATTATTATATTATCGTTCTATACATTGTAACGAACCCGAAACAGCCTTTGGTTCGAAAATCATCCCTTATATAACGATGGTTAATGCAATTGCTGAAGAAGCCCCGTTCGTCTCTCCCTCTTAGTGGGAAGTGTTCATCCCTTAAACGGCCTGTTCAGCCCATAAACGTGGTTTGTTATGGGAAAAATTTGCACAGCATGCACAGATGGACGTCTACTTTCGATTGGCACCCTAAAAAAATTTTTTTTTAATTTGGCCATTTTCGAGAAAAATCAACGATGGTTAACCCACGGTTTTTTTTGGCGAAAAATCTTTTGCCTTCGAAATCGAAATCAATTATTATATTATCGTTCTATACATTGTAACGAACCCGAAACAGCCTTTGGTTCGAAAATCATCCCTTATATAACGATGGTTAATGCAATTGCTGAAGAAGCCCCGTTCGTCTCTCCCTCTTAGTGGGCAGTGTTCATCCCTTAAACGGCCTGTTCAGCCCTTAAACGTGGTTTGTTATGGGAAAAATTTGCACAGCATGCACAGATGGACGTCTACTTTCGATTGGCACCCTAAAAAAAATTTTGTTTAATTTGGCCATTTTCGAGAAAAATCAACGATGGTTAATCCACGGTTTTTTTGGCGAAAAATCTTTTGCCTTCGAAATCGAAATCAATTATTATATTATCGTTCTATACATTGTAACGAACCCGAAACTGCCTTTGGTTCGAAAATCATCCCTTATATAACGATGGTTAATGCAATTGCTGAAGAAGCCCCGTTCGTCTCTCCCTCTTAGTGGGAAGTGTTCATCCCTTAAACGGCCTGTTCAGCCCTTAAACGTGGTTTGTTATGGGAAAAATTTGCACAGCATGCACAGATGGACGTCTACTTTCGATTGGCACCCTAAAAAAAATTTTTTTTAGTTTGGCCATTTCCGAGAAAAATCAATGATGGTTAACCCACGGTTTTTTTTGGCGAAAAATCTTTTGCCTTCGAAATCGAAATCAATTATTATATTATCGTTCTATACATTGTAACGAACCCGAAACTGCCTTTGGTTCGAAAATCATCCCTTATATAACGATGGTTAATGCAATTGCTGAAGAAGCCCCGTTCGTCTCTCCCTCTTAGTGGGAAGTGTTCATCCCTTAAACGGCCTGTTCAGCCCTTAAACGTGGTTTGTTATGGGAAAAATTTGCACAGCATGCACAGATGGACGTCTACTTTCGATTGGCACCCTAAAAAAAATTTTTTTTAGTTTGGCCATTTTCGAGAAAAATCAACGATGGTTAACCCACGGTTTTTTTTGGCGAAAAATCTTTTGCCATCGAAATCGAAATCAATTATTATATTATCGTTCTATACATTGTAACGAACCCGAAACTGCCTTTGGTTCGAAAATCATCCCTTATATAACGATGGTTAATGCAATTGCTGAAGAAGCCCCGTTCGTCTCTCCCTCTTAGTGGGAAGTGTTCATCCCTTAAACGGCCTGTTCAGCCCTTAAACGTGGTTTGTTATGGGAAAAATTTGCACAGCATGCACAGATGGACGTCTACTTTCGATTGGCACCCTAAAAAAAATTTTTTTTAGTTTGGCCATTTTCGAGAAAAATCAACGATGGTTAACCCACGGTTTTTTTTGGCGAAAAATCTTTTGCCTTCGAAATCGAAATCAATTATTATATTATCGTTCTATACATTGTAACGAACCCGAAACTGCCTTTGGTTCGAAAATCATCCCTTATATAACGATGGTTAATGCAATTGCTGAAGAAGCCCCGTTCGTCTCTCCCTCTTAGTGGGAAGTGTTCATCCCTTAAACGGCCTGTTCAGCCCTTAAACGTGGTTTGTTATGGGAAAAATTTGCACAGCATGCACAGATGGACGTCTACTTTCGATTGGCACCCTAAAAAAAATTTTTTTTAATTTGGCCATTTTCGAGAAAAATCAACGATGGTTAACCCACGGTTTTTTTTGGCGAAAAATCTTTTGCCTTCGAAATCGAAATCAATTATTATATTATCGTTCTATACATTGTAACGAACCCGAAACTGCCTTTGGTTCGAAAATCATCCCTTATATAACGATGGTTAATGCAATTGCTGAAGAAGCCCCGTTCGACTCGCCCTCTTAGTGGGAAGTGTTCATCCCTTAAACGGCCTGTTCAGCCCTTAAACGTGGATTGTTATGGGAAAAATTTGCACAGCATGCACAGATGGACGTCTACTTTCGATTGGCACCCTAAAAAAAATTTTTTTTAGTTTGGCCATTTTCGAGAAAAATCAACGATGGTTAACCCACGGTTTTTTTTGGCGAAAAATCTTTTGCCTTCGAAATCGAAATCAATTATTATATTATCGTTCTATACATTGTAACGAACCCGAAACTGCCTTTGGTTCGAAAATCATCCCTTATATAACGATGGTTAATGCAATTGCTGAAGAAGCCCCGTTCGTCTCGCCCTCTTAGTGGGAAGTGTTCATCCCTTAAACGGCCTGTTCAGCCCTTAAACGTGGATTGTTATGGGAAAAATTTGCACAGCATGCACAGATGGACGTCTACTTTCGATTGGCACCCTAAAAAAAATTTTTTTTAGTTTGGCCATTTTCGAGAAAAATCAACGATGGTTAACCCACGGTTTTTTTTGGCGAAAAATCTTTTGCCTTCGAAATCGAAATCAATTATTATATTATCGTTCTATACATTGTAACGAACCCGAAACAGCCTTTGGTTCGAAAATCATCCCTTATATAACGATGGTTAATGCAATTGCTGAAGAAGCCCCGTTCGTCTCGCCCTCTTAGTGGGAAGTGTTCATCCCTTAAACGGCCTGTTCAGCCCTTAAACGTGGTTTGTTTTGAGAAAAATTTGCAAAGCATGCACAGATGGACGTCTACTTTCGATTGGCACCCTAAAAAAAATTTTTTTTAATTTGGCCATTTTCGAGAAAAATCAACGATGGTTAACCCACGGTTTTTTTTTGGCGAAAAATCTTTTGCCTTCGAAATCGAAATCAATTATTATATTATCGTTCTATACATTGTAACGAACCCGAAACTGCCTTTGGTTCGAAAATCATCCCTTATATAACGATGGTTAATGCAATTGCTGAAGAAGCCCCGTTCGACTCGCCCTCTTAGTGGGAAGTGTTCATCCCTTAAACGGCCTGTTCAGCCCTTAAACGTGGATTGTTATGGGAAAAATTTGCACAGCATGCACAGATGGACGTCTACTTTCGATTGGCACCCTAAAAAAAATTTTTTTTAGTTTGGCCATTTTCGAGAAAAATCAACGATGGTTAACCCACGGTTTTTTTTGGCGAAAAATCTTTTGCCTTCGAAATCGAAATCAATTATTATATTATCGTTCTATACATTGTAACGAACCCGAAACTGCCTTTGGTTCGAAAATCATCCCTTATATAACGATGGTTAATGCAATTGCTGAAGAAGCCCCGTTCGTCTCGCCCTCTTAGTGGGAAGTGTTCATCCCTTAAACGGCCTGTTCAGCCCTTAAACGTGGATTGTTATGGGAAAAATTTGCACAGCATGCACAGATGGACGTCTACTTTCGATTGGCACCCTAAAAAAAATTTTTTTTAGTTTGGCCATTTTCGAGAAAAATCAACGATGGTTAACCCACGGTTTTTTTTGGCGAAAAATCTTTTGCCTTCGAAATCGAAATCAATTATTATATTATCGTTCTATACATTGTAACGAACCCGAAACAGCCTTTGGTTCGAAAATCATCCCTTATATAACGATGGTTAATGCAATTGCTGAAGAAGCCCCGTTCGTCTCTCCCTCTTAGTGGGAAGTGTTCATCCCTTAAACGGCCTGTTCAGCCCATAAACGTGGTTTGTTATGGGAAAAATTTGCACAGCATGCACAGATGGACGTCTACTTTCGATTGGCACCCTAAAAAAATTTTTTTTTAATTTGGCCATTTTCGAGAAAAATCAACGATGGTTAACCCACGGTTTTTTTTGGCGAAAAATCTTTTGCCTTCGAAATCGAAATCAATTATTATATTATCGTTCTATACATTGTAACGAACCCGAAACAGCCTTTGGTTCGAAAATCATCCCTTATATAACGATGGTTAATGCAATTGCTGAAGAAGCCCCGTTCGTCTCTCCCTCTTAGTGGGCAGTGTTCATCCCTTAAACGGCCTGTTCAGCCCTTAAACGTGGTTTGTTATGGGAAAAATTTGCACAGCATGCACAGATGGACGTCTACTTTCGATTGGCACCCTAAAAAAAATTTTGTTTAATTTGGCCATTTTCGAGAAAAATCAACGATGGTTAATCCACGGTTTTTTTGGCGAAAAATCTTTTGCCTTCGAAATCGAAATCAATTATTATATTATCGTTCTATACATTGTAACGAACCCGAAACTGCCTTTGGTTCGAAAATCATCCCTTATATAACGATGGTTAATGCAATTGCTGAAGAAGCCCCGTTCGTCTCTCCCTCTTAGTGGGAAGTGTTCATCCCTTAAACGGCCTGTTCAGCCCTTAAACGTGGTTTGTTATGGGAAAAATTTGCACAGCATGCACAGATGGACGTCTACTTTCGATTGGCACCCTAAAAAAAATTTTTTTTAATTTGGCCATTTTCGAGAAAAATCAACGATGGTTAACCCACGGTTTTTTTTGGCGAAAAATCTTTTGCCTTCGAAATCGAAATCAATTATTATATTATCGTTCTATACATTGTAACGAACCCGAAACAGCCTTTGGTTCGAAAATCATCCCTTATATAACGATGGTTAATGCAATTGCTGAAGAAGCCCCGTTCGTCTCTCCCTCTTAGTGGGCAGTGTTCATCCCTTAAACGGCCTGTTCAGCCCTTAAACGTGGTTTGTTATGGGAAAAATTTGCACAGCATGCACAGATGGACGTCTACTTTCGATTGGCACCCTAAAAAAAATTTTTTTTAATTTGGCCATTTTCGAGAAAAATCAACGATGGTTAATCCACGGTTTTTTTTGGCGAAAAATCTTTTGCCTTCGAAATCGAAATCAATTATTATATTATCGTTCTATACATTGTAACGAACCCGAAACTGCCTTTGGTTCGAAAATCATCCCTTATATAACGATGGTTAATGCAATTGCTGAAGAAGCCCCGTTCGTCTCTCCCTCTTAGTGGGAAGTGTTCATCCCTTAAACGGCCTGTTCAGCCCTTAAACGTGGTTTTTTATGGGAAAAATTTGCACAGCATGCACAGATGGACGTCTACTTTCGATTGGCACCCTAAAAAAAATTTTTTTTAATTTGGCCATTTTCGAGAAAAATCAACGATGGTTAACCCACGGTTTTTTTTGGCGAAAAATCTTTTGCCTTCGAAATCGAAATCAATTATTATATTATCGTTCTATACATTGTAACGAACCCGAAACAGCCTTTGGTTCGAAAATCATCCCTTATATAACGATGGTTAATGCAATTGCTGAAGAAGCCCCGTTCGTCTCGCCCTCTTAGTGGGAAGTGTTCATCCCT
Source organism: Sisyra terminalis (assembly GCA_958496175.1). Lineage (NCBI taxonomy): Eukaryota > Metazoa > Arthropoda > Insecta > Neuroptera > Sisyridae > Sisyra > Sisyra terminalis. The sequence goes on from OY292277.1 coordinate 2,539,178, forward strand.
TAAACGGCCTGTTCAGCCCTTAAACGTGGATTGTTATGGGAAAAATTTGCACAGCATGCACAGATGGACGTCTACTTTCGATTGGCACCCTAAAAAAAATTTTTTTTAGTTTGGCCATTTTCGAGAAAAATCAACGATGGTTAACCCACGGTTTTTTTTGGCGAAAAATCTTTTGCCTTCGAAATCGAAATCAATTATTATATTATCGTTCTATACATTGTAACGAACCCGAAACAGCCTTTGGTTCGAAAATCATCCCTTATATAACGATGGTTAATGCAATTGCTGAAGAAGCCCCGTTCGTCTCTCCCTCTTAGTGGGAAGTGTTCATCCCTTAAACGGCCTGTTCAGCCCATAAACGTGGTTTGTTATGGGAAAAATTTGCACAGCATGCACAGATGGACGTCTACTTTCGATTGGCACCCTAAAAAAATTTTTTTTTAATTTGGCCATTTTCGAGAAAAATCAACGATGGTTAACCCACGGTTTTTTTTGGCGAAAAATCTTTTGCCTTCGAAATCGAAATCAATTATTATATTATCGTTCTATACATTGTAACGAACCCGAAACAGCCTTTGGTTCGAAAATCATCCCTTATATAACGATGGTTAATGCAATTGCTGAAGAAGCCCCGTTCGTCTCTCCCTCTTAGTGGGCAGTGTTCATCCCTTAAACGGCCTGTTCAGCCCTTAAACGTGGTTTGTTATGGGAAAAATTTGCACAGCATGCACAGATGGACGTCTACTTTCGATTGGCACCCTAAAAAAAATTTTTTTTAATTTGGCCATTTTCGAGAAAAATCAACGATGGTTAACCCACGGTTTTTTATGGCGAAAAATCTTTTGCCTTCGAAATCGAAATCAATTATTATATTATCGTTCTATACATTGTAACGAACCCGAAACTGCCTTTGGTTCGAAAATCATCCCTTATATAACGATGGTTAATGCAATTGCTGAAGAAGCCCCGTTCGTCTCTCCCTCTTAGTGGGAAGTGTTCATCCCTTAAACGGCCTGTTCAGCCCTTAAACGTGGTTTGTTATGGGAAAAATTTGCACAGCATGCACAGATGGACGTCTACTTTCGATTGGCACCCAAAAAAAAAATTTTTTTAGTTTGGCCATTTTCGAGAAAAATCAACGATGGTTAACCCACGGTTTTTTATGGCGAAAAATCTTTTGCCTTCGAAATCGAAATCAATTATTATATTATCGATCTATACATTGTAACGAACCCGAAACTGCCTTTGGTTCGAAAATCATCCCTTATATAACGATGGTTAATGCAATTGCTGAAGAAGCCCCGTTCGACTCGCCCTCTTAGTGGGAAGTGTTCATCCCTTAAACGGCCTGTTCAGCCCTTAAACGTGGATTGTTATGGGAAAAATTTGCACAGCATGCACAGATGGACGTCTACTTTCGATTGGCACCCTAAAAAAAATTTTTTTTAGTTTGGCCATTTTCGAGAAAAATCAACGATGGTTAACCCACGGTTTTTTTTGGCGAAAAATCTTTTGCCTTCGAAATCGAAATCAATTATTATATTATCGTTCTATACATTGTAACGAACCCGAAACTGCCTTTGGTTCGAAAATCATCCCTTATATAACGATGGTTAATGCAATTGCTGAAGAAGCCCCGTTCGTCTCGCCCTCTTAGTGGGAAGTGTTCATCCCTTAAATGGCCTGTTCAGCCCTTAAACGTGGATTGTTATGGGAAAAATTTGCACAGCATGCACAGATGGACGTCTACTTTCGATTGGCACCCTAAAAAAAATTTTTTTTAGTTTGGCCATTTTCGAGAAAAATCAACGATGGTTAACCCACGGTTTTTTTTGGCAAAAAATCTTTTGCCTTCGAAATCGAAATCAATTATTATATTATCGTTCTATACATTGTAACGAACCCGAAACAGCCTTTGGTTCGAAAATCATCCCTTATATAACGATGGTTAATGCAATTGCTGAAGAAGCCCCGTTCGTCTCTCCCTCTTAGTGGGCAGTGTTCATCCCTTAAACGGCCTGTTCAGCCCTTAAACGTGGTTTGTTATGGGAAAAATTTGCACAGCATGCACAGATGGACGTCTACTTTCGATTGGCACCCTAAAAAAATTTTTTTTTAATTTGGCCATTTTCGAGAAAAATCAACGATGGTTAACCCACGGTTTTTTTTGGCGAAAAATCTTTTGCCTTCGAAATCGAAATCAATTATTATATTATCGTTCTATACATTGTAACGAACCCGAAACAGCCTTTGGTTCGAAAATCATCCCTTATATAACGATGGTTAATGCAATTGCTGAAGAAGCCCCGTTCGTCTCTCCCTCTTAGTGGGAAGTGTTCATCCCTTAAACGGCCTGTTCAGCCCTTAAACGTGGTTTGTTATGGGAAAAATTTGCACAGCATGCACAGATGGACGTCTACTTTCGATTGGCACCCTAAAAAAATTTTTTTTTAATTTGGCCATTTTCGAGAAAAATTAACGATGGTTAACCCACGGTTTTTTTTGGCGAAAAATCTTTTGCCTTCGAAATCGAAATCAATTATTATATTATCGTTCTATACATTGTAACGAACCCGAAACAGCCTTTGGTTCGAAAATCATCCCTTATATAACGATGGTTAATGCAATTGCTGAAGAAGCCCCGTTCGTCTCTCCCTCTTAGTGGGAAGTGTTCATCCCTTAAACGGCCTGTTCAGCCCTTAAACGTGGTTTGTTATGGGAAAAATTTGCACAGCATGCACAGATGGACGTCTACTTTCGATTGGCACCCTAAAAAAAATTTTGTTTAGTTTGGCCATTTTCGAGAAAAATCAACGATGGTTAACCCACGGTTTTTTTTGGCGAAAAATCTTTTGCCTTCGAAATCGAAATCAATTATTATATTATCGTTCTATACATTGTAACGAACCCGAAACTGCCTTTGGTTCGAAAATCATCCCTTATATAACGATGGTTAATGCAATTGCTGAAGAAGCCCCGTTCGTCTCTCCCTCTTAGTGGGAAGTGTTCACCCCTTAAACGGCCTGTTCAGCCCTTAAACGTGGTTTGTTTTGGGAAAAATTTGCAAAGCATGCACAGATGGACGTCTACTTTCGATTGGCACCCTAAAAAAATTTTTTTTTAATTTGGCCATTTTCGAGAAAAATCAACGATGGTTAATCCACGGTTTTTTTTGGCGAAAAATCTTTTGCCTTCGAAATCGAAATCAATTATTATATTATCGTTCTATACATTGTAACGAACCCGAAACTGCCTTTGGTTCGAAAATCATCCCTTATATAACGATGGTTAATGCAATTGCTGAAGAAGCCCCGTTCGTCTCTCCCTCTTAGTGGGAAGTGTTCATCCCTTAAACGGCCTGTTCAGCCCTTAAACGTGGTTTGTTATGGGAAAAATTTGCACAGCATGCACAGATGGACGTCTACTTTCGATTGGCACCCTAAAAAAAATTTTTTTTAATTTGGCCATTTTCGAGAAAAATCAACGATGGTTAACCCACGGTTTTTTATGGCGAAAAATCTTTTGCCTTCGAAATCGAAATCAATTATTATATTATCGTTCTATACATTGTAACGAACCCGAAACTGCCTTTGGTTCGAAAATCATCCCTTATATAACGATGGTTAATGCAATTGCTGAAGAAGCCCCGTTCGTCTCTCCCTCTTAGTGGGAAGTGTTCATCCCTTAAACGGCCTGTTCAGCCCTTAAACGTGGTTTGTTATGGGAAAAATTTGCACAGCATGCACAGATGGACGTCTACTTTCGATTGGCACCCTAAAAAAAATTTTGTTTAGTTTGGCCATTTTCGAGAAAAATCAACGATGGTTAACCCACGTTTTTTTTTGGCGAAAAATCTTTTGGCTTCGAAATCGAAATCTATTATTATATTATCGTTCTATACATTGTAACGAACCCGAAACTGCCTTTGGTTCGAAAATCATCCCTTATATAACGATGGTTAATGCAATTGCTGAAGAAGCCCCGTTCGTCTCTCCCTCTTAGTGGGAAGTGTTCATCCCTTAAACGGCCTGTTCAGCCCTTAAACGTGGTTTGTTATGGGAAAAATTTGCACAGCATGCACAGATGGACGTCTACTTTCGATTGGCACCCTAAAAAAAATTTTTTTTAATTTGGCCATTTTCGAGAAAAATCAACGATGGTTAACCCACGGTTTTTTATGGCGAAAAATCTTTTGCCTTCGAAATCGAAATCAATTATTATATTATCGTTCTATACATTGTAACGAACCCGAAACTGCCTTTGGTTCGAAAATCATCCCTTATATAACGATGGTTAATGCAATTGCTGAAGAAGCCCCGTTCGTCTCTCCCTCTTAGTGGGAAGTGTTCATCCCTTAAACGGCCTGTTCAGCCCTTAAACGTGGTTTGTTATGGGAAAAATTTGCACAGCATGCACAGATGGACGTCTACTTTCGATTGGCACCCAAAAAAAAAATTTTTTTTAGTTTGGCCATTTTCGAGAAAAATCAACGATGGTTAACCCACGGTTTTTTTTGGCGAAGAATCTTTTGGCTTCGAAATCGAAATCTATTATTATATTATCGTTCTATACATTGTAACGAACCCGAAACTGCCTTTGGTTCGAAAATCATCCCTTATATAACGATGGTTAATGCAATTGCTGAAGAAGCCCCGTTCGTCTCTCCCTCTTAGTGGGCAGTGTTCATCCCTTAAACGGCCTGTTCAGCCCTTAAACGTGGTTTGTTATGGGAAAAATTTGCACAGCATGCACAGAAGGACGTCTACTTTCGATTGGCACCCTAAAAACATTTTTTTTTAATTTGACCATTTTCGAGAAAAATCAACGATGGTTAACCCAGGGTTTTTTTTCGGCGAAGAATCTTTTGGCTTCGAAATCGAAATCTATTATTATATTATCGTTCTATACATTGTAACGAACCCGAAACTGCCTTTGGTTCGAAAATCATCCCTTATATAACGATGGTTAATGCAATTGCTGAAGAAGCCCCGTTCGTCTCTCCCACTTAGTGGGAAGTGTTCATCCCTTAAACGGCCTGTTCAGCCCTTAAACATGGTTTGTTATGGGAAAAATTTGCACAGCATGCACAGATGGACGTCTACTTTCGATTGGCACCCTAAAAATTTTTTTTTAAATTAGGCCATTTTCGAGAAAAATCAACGATGGTTAACCCACGGTTTTTTTTGGCGAAAAATCTTTTGCCTTCGAAATCGAAATCAATTATTATATTATCGTTCTATACATTGTAACGAACCCGAAACTGCCTTTGGTTCGAAAATCATCCCTTATATAACGATGGTTAATGCAATTGCTTAAGAAGCCCCGTTCGTCTCGCCCTCATAGTGGGAAGTGTTCATCCCTTAAACGGCCTGTTCAGCCCTTAAACGTGGATTGTTATGGGAAAAATTTGCACAGCATGCACAGATGGACGTCTACTTTCGATTGGCACCCTAAAAAAAATTTTTTTTAGTTTGGCCATTTTCGAGAAAAATCAACGATGGTTAACCCACGGTTTTTTTTGGCGAAAAATCTTTTGCCTTCGAAATCGAAATCAATTATTATATTATCGTTCTATACATTGTAACGAACCCGAAACTGCCTTTGGTTCGAAAATCATCCCTTATATTACGATGGTTAATGCAATTGCTGAAGAAGCCCCGTTCGTCTCTCCCTCTTAGTGGGAAGTGTTCATCCCTTAAACGGCCTGTTCAGCCCTTAAACGTGGTTTGTTATGGGAAAAATTTGCACAGCATGCACAGATGGACGTCTACTTTCGATTGGCACCCTAAAAAAAATTTTGTTTAGTTTGGCCATTTTCGAGAAAAATCAACGATGGTTAACCCACGTTTTTTTTTGGCGAAAAATCTTTTGGCTTCGAAATCGAAATCTATTATTATATTATCGTTCTATACATTGTAACGAACCCGAAACTGCCTTTGGTTCGAAAATCATCCCTTATATAACGATGGTTAATGCAATTGCTGAAGAAGCCCCGTTCGTCTCTCCCTCTTAGTGGGAAGTGTTCATCCCTTAAACGGCCTGTTCAGCCCTTAAACGTGGTTTGTTATGGGAAAAATTTGCACAGCATGCACAGATGGACGTCTACTTTCGATTGGCACCCTAAAAAAAATTTTTTTTAATTTGGCCATTTTCGAGAAAAATCAACGATGGTTAACCCACGGTTTTTTATGGCGAAAAATCTTTTGCCTTCGAAATCGAAATCAATTATTATATTATCGTTCTATACATTGTAACGAACCCGAAACTGCCTTTGGTTCGAAAATCATCCCTTATATAACGATGGTTAATGCAATTGCTGAAGAAGCCCCGTTCGTCTCTCCCTCTTAGTGGGAAGTGTTCATCCCTTAAACGGCCTGTTCAGCCCTTAAACGTGGTTTGTTATGGGAAAAATTTGCACAGCATGCACAGATGGACGTCTACTTTCGATTGGCACCCAAAAAAAAAATTTTTTTTAGTTTGGCCATTTTCGAGAAAAATCAACGATGGTTAACCCACGGTTTTTTTTGGCGAAGAATCTTTTGGCTTCGAAATCGAAATCTATTATTATATTATCGTTCTATACATTGTAACGAACCCGAAACTGCCTTTGGTTCGAAAATCATCCCTTATATAACGATGGTTAATGCAATTGCTGAAGAAGCCCCGTTCGTCTCTCCCTCTTAGTGGGCAGTGTTCATCCCTTAAACGGCCTGTTCAGCCCTTAAACGTGGTTTGTTATGGGAAAAATTTGCACAGCATGCACAGAAGGACGTCTACTTTCGATTGGCACCCTAAAAACATTTTTTTTTAATTTGACCATTTTCGAGAAAAATCAACGATGGTTAACCCAGGGTTTTTTTTCGGCGAAGAATCTTTTGGCTTCGAAATCGAAATCTATTATTATATTATCGTTCTATACATTGTAACGAACCCGAAACTGCCTTTGGTTCGAAAATCATCCCTTATATAACGATGGTTAATGCAATTGCTGAAGAAGCCCCGTTCGTCTCTCCCACTTAGTGGGAAGTGTTCATCCCTTAAACGGCCTGTTCAGCCCTTAAACATGGTTTGTTATGGGAAAAATTTGCACAGCATGCACAGATGGACGTCTACTTTCGATTGGCACCCTAAAAATTTTTTTTTAAATTAGGCCATTTTCGAGAAAAATCAACGATGGTTAACCCACGGTTTTTTTTGGCGAAAAATCTTTTGCCTTCGAAATCGAAATCAATTATTATATTATCGTTCTATACATTGTAACGAACCCGAAACTGCCTTTGGTTCGAAAATCATCCCTTATATAACGATGGTTAATGCAATTGCTTAAGAAGCCCCGTTCGTCTCTCCCTCTTAGTGGGAAGTGTTCATCCCTTAAACGGCCTGTTCAGCCCTTAAACGTGGATTGTTATGGGAAAAATTTGCACAGCATGCACAGATGGACGTCTACTTTCGATTGGCACCCTAAAAAAAATTTTTTTTAGTTTGGCCATTTTCGAGAAAAATCAACGATGGTTAACCCACGGTTTTTTTTGGCGAAAAATCTTTTGCCTTCGAAATCGAAATCAATTATTATATTATCGTTCTATACATTGTAACGAACCCGAAACTGCCTTTGGTTCGAAAATCATCCCTTATATTACGATGGTTAATGCAATTGCTGAAGAAGCCCCGTTCGTCTCTCCCTCTTAGTGGGAAGTGTTCATCCCTTAAACGGCCTGTTCAGCCCTTAAACGTGGTTTGTTATGGGAAAAATTTGCACAGCATGCACAGATGGACGTCTACTTTCGATTGGCACCCTAAAAAAAATTTTTTTTAGTTTGGCCATTTTCGAGAAAAATCAACGATGGTTAACCCACGGTTTTTTTTGACGAAAAATCTTTTGGTTTCGAAATCGAAAAAGATTATTGTATTATCGTTCTATACATTGTAACGAACCCGAAACTGCCTTTGGTTCGAAAATCATCCCTTATATTACGATGGTTAATGCAATTGCTGAAGAAGCCCCGTTCGTCTCGCCCTCTTAGAGGGAAGTGTTCATCCCTTAAACGGCCTGTTCAGCCCTTAAACGTGGTTTGTTATGGGAAAAATTTGCACAGCATGCACAGATGGACGTCTACTTTCGATTGGCACCCTAAAAAAAATTTTTTTTAGTTTGGCCATTTTCGAGAAAAATCAACGATGGTTAACCCACGGTTTTTTTTGGCGAAAAATCTTTTGCCTTCGAAATCGAAATCAATTATTATATTATCGTTCTATACATTGTAACGAACCCGAGACTGCCTTTGGTTCGAAAATCATCCCTTATATAACGATGGTTAATGCAATTGCTGAAGAAGCCCCGTTCGTCTCGCCCTCTTAGTGGGAAGTGTTCATCCCTTAAACGGCCTGTTCAGCCCTTAAACGTGGTTTGTTATGGGAAAAATTTGCACAGCATTAACAGATGGACGTCTACTTTCGATTGGCACCCTAAAAACATTTTTTTTTAATTTGGCCATTTTCGAGAAAAATCAACGATGGTTAACCCACGGTTTTTTTTGGCGAAAAATCTTTTGCCTTCGAAATCGAAATCAATTATTATATTATCGTTCTATACATTGTAACGAACCCGAAACTGCCTTTGGTTCGAAAATCATCCCTTATATAACGATGGTTAATGCAATTGCTGAAGAAGCCCCGTTCGTCTCGCCCTCTTAGTGGGAAGTGTTCATCCCTTAAACGGCCTGTTCAGCCCTTAAACGTGGTTTGTTATGGGAAAAATTTGCACAGCATGCACAGATGGACGTCTACTTTCGATTGGCACCCTAAAAAAAATTTTTTTTAGTTTGGCCATTTTCGAGAAAAATCAACGATGGTTAACCCACGGTTTTTTTTGGCGAAAAATCTTTTGCCTTCGAAATCGAAATCAATTATTATATTATCGTTCTATACATTGTAACGAACCCGAGACTGCCTTTGGTTCGAAAATCATCCCTTATATAACGATGGTTAATGCAATTGCTGAAGAAGCCCCGTTCGTCTCGCCCTCTTAGTGGGAAGTGTTCATCCCTTAAACGGCCTGTTCAGCCCTTAAACGTGGTTTGTTATGGGAAAAATTTGCACAGCATTAACAGATGGACGTCTACTTTCGATTGGCACCCTAAAAACATTTTTTTTTAATTTGGCCATTTTCGAGAAAAATCAACGATGGTTAACCCACGGTTTTTTTTGGCGAAAAATCTTTTGCCTTCGAAATCGAAATCAATTATTATATTATCGTTCTATACATTGTAACGAACCCGAGACTGCCTTTGGTTCGAAAATCATCCCTTATATAACGATGGTTAATGCAATTGCTGAAGAAGCCCCGTTCGTCTCGCCCTCTTAGTGGGAAGTGTTCATCCCTTAAACGGCCTGTTCAGCCCTTAAACGTGGTTTGTTATGGGAAAAATTTGCACAGCATGCACAGATGGACGTCTACTTTCGATTGGCACCCTAAAAAAAATTTTTTTTAGTTTGGCCATTTTCGAGAAAAATCAACGATGGTTAACCCACGGTTTTTTTTGACGAAAAATCTTTTGGTTTCGAAATCGAAAAAGATTATTGTATTATCGTTCTATACATTGTAACGAACCCGAAACTGCCTTTGGTTCGAAAATCACCCCTTATATAACGATGGTTAATGCAATTGCTGAAGAAGCCTCGTTCGTCTCGCCCTCTTAGTGGGAAGTGTTCATCCCTTAAACGGCCTGTTCAGCCCTTAAACCTGGTTTGTTATGGGAAAAATTTGCACAGCATGCACAGATGGACGTCTACTTTCGATTGGCACCCTAAAAACATTTTTTTTTAATTTGGCCATTTTCGAGAAAAATCAACGATGGTTAACCCACGGTTTTTTTTGGCGAAAAATCTTTTGCCTTCGAAATCGAAATCAATTATTATATTATCGTTCTATACATTGTAACGAACCCGAAACTGCCTTTGGTTCGAAAATCATCCCTTATATAACGATGGTTAATGCAATTGCTGAAGAAGCCCCGTTCGTCTCGCCCTCTTAGTGGGAAGTGTTCATCCCTTAAACGGCCTGTTCAGCCCTTAAACGTGGTTTGTTATGGGAAAAATTTGCACAGCATGCACAGATGGACGTCTACTTTCGATTGGCACCCTAAAAAAAATTTTTTTTAGTTTGGCCATTTTCGAGAAAAATCAACGATGGTTAACCCACGGTTTTTTTTGGCGAAGAATCTTTTGGCTTCGAAATCGAAATCTATTATTATATTATCGTTCTATACATTGTAACGAACCCGAAACTGCCTTTGGTTCGAAAATCATCCCTTATATAACGATGGTTAATGCAATTGCTGAAGAAGCCCCGTTCGTCTCTCCCACTTAGTGGGAAGTGTTCATCCCTTAAACGGCCTGTTCAGCCCTTAAACATGGTTTGTTATGGGAAAAATTTGCACAGCATGCACAGATGGACGTCTACTTTCGATTGGCACCCTAAAAACATTTTTTTTTAATTTGGCCATTTTCGAGAAAAATCAACGATGGTTAACCCACGGTTTTTTTTGACGAAAAATCTTTTGGTTTCGAAATCGAAAAAGATTATTGTATTATCGTTCTATACATTGTAACGAACCCGAAACTGCCTTTGGTTCGAAAATCATCCCTTATATAACGATGGTTAATGCAATTGCTGAAGAAGCCCCGTTCGTCTCGCCCTCTTAGTGGGAAGTGTTCATCCCTTAAACGGCCTGTTCAGCCCTTAAACGTGGTTTGTTATGGGAAAAATTTGCACAGCATGCACAGATGGACGTCTACTTTCGATTGGCACCCTAAAAACATTTTTTTTTAATTTGGCCATTTTCGAGAAAAATCAACGATGGTTAACCCACGGTTTTTTTTGGCGAAAAATCTTTTGCCTTCGAAATCGAAATCAATTATTATATTATCGTTCTACACATTGTAACGAACCCGAAACTGCCTTTGGTTCGAAAATCATCCCTTATATAACGATGGTTAATGCAATTGCTGAAGAAGCCCCGTTCGTCTCGCCCTCTTAGTGGGAAGTGTTCATCCCTTAAACGGCCTGTTCAGCCCTTAAACGTGGTTTGTTATGGGAAAAATTTGCACAGCATGCACAGATGGACGTCTACTTTCGATTGGCACCCTAAAAAAAATTTTTTTTAGTTTGGCCATTTTCGAGAAAAATCAACGATGGTTAACCCACGGTTTTTTTTGGCGAAAAATCTTTTGCCTTCGAAATCGAAATCAATTATTATATTATCGTTCTATACATTGTAACGAACCCGAAACTGCCTTTGGTTCGATAATCATCCCTTATATAACGATGGTTAATGCAATTGCTGAAGAAGCCCCGTTCGTCTCTCCCTCTTAGTGGGAAGTGTTCATCCCTTAAACGGCCTGTTCATCCCTTAAACGTGGTTTGTTTTGGGAAAAAATTGCCCAGCATGCATAGATGGACGTCTACTTTCGATTGGCACCCTAAAAAATTTTTTTTTAATTTGGCCATTTTCGAGAAAAATCAACGATGGTTAACCCACGGTTTTTTTGACGAAAAATCTTTTGGTTTCGAAATCGAAAAAGATTATTGTATTATCGTTCTATACATTGTAACGAACCCGAAACTGCCTTTGGTTCGAAAATCATCCCTTATATAACGATGGTTAATGCAATTGCTGAAGAAGCCCCGTTCGTCTCGCCCTCTTAGAGGGAAGTGTTCATCCCTTAAACGGCCTGTTCAGCCCTTAAACGTGGTTTGTTATGGGAAAAATTTGCACAGCATGCACAGATGGACGTCTACTTTCGATTGGCACCCTAAAAAAAATTTTTTTTAGTTTGGCCATTTTCGAGAAAAATCAACGATGGTTAACCCACGGTTTTTTTTGGCGAAAAATCTTTTGCCTTCGAAATCGAAATCAATTATTATATTATCGTTCTATACATTGTAACGAACCCGAGACTGCCTTTGGTTCGAAAATCATCCCTTATATAACGATGGTTAATGCAATTGCTGAAGAAGCCCCGTTCGTCTCGCCCTCTTAGTGGGAAGTGTTCATCCCTTAAACGGCCTGTTCAGCCCTTAAACGTGGTTTGTTATGGGAAAAATTTGCACAGCATACACAGATGGACGTCTACTTTCGATTGGCACCCTAAAAACATTTTTTTTTAATTTGGCCATTTTCGAGAAAAATCAACGATGGTTAACCCACGGTTTTTTTTGGCGAAAAATCTTTTGCCTTCGAAATCGAAATCAATTATTATATTATCGTTCTATACATTGTAACGAACCCGAAACTGCCTTTGGTTCGAAAATCATCCCTTATATAACGATGGTTAATGCAATTGCTGAAGAAGCCCCGTTCGTCTCGCCCTCTTAGTGGGAAGTGTTCATCCCTTAAACGGCCTGTTCAGCCCTTAAACGTGGATTGTTATGGGAAAAATTTGCACAGCATGCACAGATGGACGTCTACTTTCGATTGGCACCCTAAAAAAAATTTTTTTTAGTTTGGCCATTTTCGAGAAAAATCAACGATGGTTAACCCACGGTTTTTTTTGACGAAAAATCTTTTGGTTTCGAAATCGAAAAAGATTATTGTATTATCGTTCTATACATTGTAACGAACCCGAAACTGCCTTTGGTTCGAAAATCATCCCTTATATAACGATGGTTAATGCAATTGCTGAAGAAGCCCCGTTCGTCTCGCCCTCTTAGTGGGAAGTGTTCATCCCTTAAACGGCCTGTTCAGCCCTTAAACGTGGTTTGTTATGGGAAAAATTTGCACAGCATGCACAGATGGACGTCTACTTTCGATTGGCACCCTAAAAAAAATTTTTTTTAGTTTGGCCATTTTCGAGAAAAATCAACGATGGTTAACCCACGGTTTTTTTTGGCGAAAAATCTTTTGCCTTCGAAATCGAAATCAATTATTATATTATCGTTCTACACATTGTAACGAACCCGAAACTGCCTTTGGTTCGAAAATCATCCCTTATATAACGATGGTTAATGCAATTGCTGAAGAAGCCCCGTTCGTCTCTCCCTCTTAGTGGGAAGTGTTCATCCCTTAAACGGCCTGTTCAGCCCTTAAACGTGGTTTGTTTTGGGAAAAATTTGCAAAGCATGCACAGATGGACGTCTACTTTCGATTGGCACCCTAAAAAAAATTTTTTTTAATTTGGCCATTTTCGAGAAAAATCAACGATGGTTAACCCACGGTTTTTTTTGGCGAAAAATCTTTTGCCTTCGAAATCGAAATCAATTATTATATTATCGTTCTACACATTGTAACGAACCCGAAACTGCCTTTGGTTCGAAAATCATCCCTTATATAACGATGGTTAATGCAATTGCTGAAGAAGCCCCGTTCGTCTCTCCCTCTTAGTGGGAAGTGTTCATCCCTTAAACGGCCTGTTCATCCCTTAAACGTGGTTTGTTTTGGGAAAAAATTGCCCAGCATGCATAGATGGACGTCTACTTTCGATTGGCACCCTAAAAAATTTTTTTTTAATTTGGCCATTTTCGAGAAAAATCAACGATGGTTAACCCACGGTTTTTTTTGACGAAAAATCTTTTGGTTTCGAAATCGAAAAAGATTATTGTATTATCGTTCTATACATTGTAACGAACCCGAAACTGCCTTTGGTTCGAAAATCATCCCTTATATAACGATGGTTAATGCAATTGCTGAAGAAGCCCCGTTCGTCTCGCCCTCTTAGTGGGAAGTGTTCATCCCTTAAACGGCCTGTTCAGCCCTTAAACGTGGTTTGTTATGGGAAAAATTTGCACAGCATGCACAGATGGACGTCTACTTTCGATTGGCACCCTAAAAACATTTTTTTTTAATTTGGCCATTTTCGAGAAAAATCAACGATGGTTAACCCACGGTTTTTTTTGGCGAAAAATCTTTTGCCTTCGAAATCGAAATCAATTATTATATTATCGTTCTACACATTGTAACGAACCCGAAACTGCCTTTGGTTCGAAAATCATCCCTTATATAACGATGGTTAATGCAATTGCTGAAGAAGCCCCGTTCGTCTCGCCCTCTTAGTGGGAAGTGTTCATCCCTTAAACGGCCTGTTCAGCCCTTAAACGTGGTTTGTTATGGGAAAAATTTGCACAGCATGCACAGATGGACGTCTACTTTCGATTGGCACCCTAAAAAAAATTTTTTTTAGTTTGGCCATTTTCGAGAAAAATCAACGATGGTTAACCCACGGTTTTTTTTGGCGAAAAATCTTTTGCCTTCGAAATCGAAATCAATTATTATATTATCGTTCTATACATTGTAACGAACCCGAAACTGCCTTTGGTTCGATAATCATCCCTTATATAACGATGGTTAATGCAATTGCTGAAGAAGCCCCGTTCGTCTCGCCCTCTTAGTGGGAAGTGTTCATCCCTTAAACGGCCTGTTCAGCCCTTAAACGTGGTTTGTTATGGGAAAAATTTGCACAGCATGCACAGATGGACGTCTACTTTCGATTGGCACCCTAAAAACATTTTTTTTTAATTTGGCCATTTTCGAGAAAAATCAACGATGGTTAACCCACGGTTTTTTTTGGCGAAAAATCTTTTGCCTTCGAAATCGAAATCAATTATTATATTATCGTTCTACACATTGTAACGAACCCGAAACTGCCTTTGGTTCGAAAATCATCCCTTATATAACGATGGTTAATGCAATTGCTGAAGAAGCCCCGTTCGTCTCGCCCTCTTAGTGGGAAGTGTTCATCCCTTAAACGGCCTGTTCAGCCCTTAAACGTGGTTTGTTATGGGAAAAATTTGCACAGCATGCACAGATGGACGTCTACTTTCGATTGGCACCCTAAAAAAAATTTTTTTTAGTTTGGCCATTTTCGAGAAAAATCAACGATGGTTAACCCACGGTTTTTTTTGGCGAAAAATCTTTTGCCTTCGAAATCGAAATCAATTATTATATTATCGTTCTATACATTGTAACGAACCCGAAACTGCCTTTGGTTCGATAATCATCCCTTATATAACGATGGTTAATGCAATTGCTGAAGAAGCCCCGTTCGTCTCTCCCTCTTAGTGGGAAGTGTTCATCCCTTAAACGTGGTTTGTTTTGGGAAAAAATTGCCCAGCATGCATAGATGGACGTCTACTTTCGATTGGCACCCTAAAAAATTTTTTTTTAATTTGGCCATTTTCGAGAAAAATCAACGATGGTTAACCCACGGTTTTTTTGACGAAAAATCTTTTGGTTTCGAAATCGAAAAAGATTATTGTATTATCGTTCTATACATTGTAACGAACCCGAAACTGCCTTTGGTTCGATAATCATCCCTTATATAACGATGGTTAATGCAATTGCTGAAGAAGCCCCGTTCGTCTCTCCCTCTTAGTGGGAAGTGTTCATCCCTTAAACGGCCTGTTCAGCCCTTAAACGAGGTTTGTTTTGGGAAAAATTTGCAAAGCATGCACAGATGGACGTCTACTTTCGATTGGCACCCGAAAAAAAATTTTTTTTAATTTGGCCATTTTCGAGAAAAATCAACGATGGTTAACCCACGGTTTTTTTTGACGAAAAATCTTTTGGTTTCGAAATCGAAAAAGATTATTGTATTATCGTTCTATACATTGTAACGAACCCGAAACTGCCTTTGGTTCGATAATCATCCCTTATATAACGATGGTTAATGCAATTGCTGAAGAAGCCCCGTTCGTCTCTCCCTCTTAGTGGGAAGTGTTCATCCCTTAAACGGCCTGTTCAGCCCTTAAACGTGGTTTGTTTTGAGAAAAATTTGCACAGCATGCACAGATGGACGTCTACTTTCGATTGGCACCCTAAAAATTTTTTTTTAAATTAGGCCATTTTCGAGAAAAATCAACGATGGTTAACCCACGGTTTTTTTTGGCGAAAAATCTTTTGCCTTCGAAATCGAAATCAATTATTATATTATCGTTCTATACATTGTAACGAACCCGAAACTGCCTTTGGTTCGAAAATCATCCCTTATATAACGTTGGTTAATGCAATTGCTGAAGAAGCCCCGTTCGTCTCGCCCTCTTAGTGGGAAGTGTTCATCCCTTAAACGGCCTGTTCAGCCCTTAAACGTGGATTGTTATGGGAAAAATTTGCACAGCATGCACAGATGGACGTCTACTTTCGATTGGCACCCTAAAAAAAATTTTTTTTTAGTTTGGCCATTTTCGAGAAAAATCAACGATGGTTAACCCACGGTTTTTTTTGACGAAAAATCTTTTGGTTTCGAAATCGAAAAAGATTATTGTATTATCGTTCTATACATTGTAACGAACCCGAAACTGCCCTTGGTTCGAAAATCATCCCTTATATAACGATGGTTAATGCAATTGCTGAAGAAGCCCCGGTCGTCTCTCCCTCTTAGTGGGAAGTGTTCATCCCTTAAACGGCCTGTTCAGCCCTTAAACGTGGTTTGTTTTGAGAAAAATTTGCACAGCATGCACAGATGGACGTCTACTTTCGATTGGCACCCTAAAAATTTTTTTTTAAATTAGGCCATTTTCGAGAAAAATCAACGATGGTTAACCCACGGTTTTTTTTGGCGAAAAATCTTTTGCCTTCGAAATCGAAATCAATTATTATATTATCGTTCTATACATTGTAACGAACCCGAAACTGCCTTTGGTTCGAAAATCATCCCTTATATAACGTTGGTTAATGCAATTGCTGAAGAAGCCCCGTTCGTCTCGCCCTCTTAGTGGGAAGTGTTCATCCCTTAAACGGCCTGTTCAGCCCTTAAACGTGGTTTGTTTTGAGAAAAATTTGCACAGCATGCACAGATGGACGTCTACTTTCGATTGGCACCCTAAAAATTTTTTTTTAAATTAGGCCATTTTCGAGAAAAATCAACGATGGTTAACCCACGGTTTTTTTTGGCGAAAAATCTTTTGGTTTCGAAATCGAAAAAGATTATTGTATTATCGTTCTATACATTGTAACGAACCCGAAACTGCCCTTGGTTCGAAAATCATCCCTTATATAACGATGGTTAATGCAATTGCTGAAGAAGCCCCGTTCGTCTCTCCCTCTTAGTGGGAAGTGTTCATCCCTTAAACGGCCTGTTCAGCCCTTAAACGAGGTTTGTTTTGAGAAAAATTTGCACAGCATGCACAGATGGACGTCTACTTTCGATTGGCACCCTAAAAAATTTTTTTTTTATTTTGGCCATTTTCGAGAAAAATCAACGATGGTTAACCCACGGTTTTTTTTGACGAAAAATCTTTTGGTTTCGAAATCGAAAAAGATTATTGTATTATCGTTCTATACATTGTAACGAACCCGAAACTGCCCTTGGTTCGAAAATCATCCCTTATATAACGATGGTTAATGCAATTGCTGAAGAAGCCCCGTTCGTCTCTCCCTCTTAGTGGGAAGTGTTCATCCCTTAAACGGCCTGTTCAGCCCTTAAACGTGGTTTGTTTTGAGAAAAATTTGCACAGCATGCACAGATGGACGTCTACTTTCGATTGGCACCCTAAAAATTTTTTTTTAAATTAGGCCATTTTCGAGAAAAATCAACGATGGTTAACCCACGGTTTTTTTTGGCGAAAAATCTTTTGCCTTCGAAATCGAAATCAATTATTATATTATCGTTCTATACATTGTAACGAACCCGAAACTGCCTTTGGTTCGAAAATCATCCCTTATATAACGTTGGTTAATGCAATTGCTGAAGAAGCCCCGTTCGTCTCGCCCTCTTAGTGGGAAGTGTTCATCCCTTAAACGGCCTGTTCAGCCCTTAAACGTGGATTGTTATGGGAAAAATTTGCACAGCATGCACAGATGGACGTCTACTTTCGATTGGCACCCTAAAAAAAATTTTTTTTTAGTTTGGCCATTTTCGAGAAAAATCAACGATGGTTAACCCACGGTTTTTTTTGACGAAAAATCTTTTGGTTTCGAAATCGAAAAAGATTATTGTATTATCGTTCTATACATTGTAACGAACCCGAAACTGCCCTTGGTTCGAAAATCATCCCTTATATAACGATGGTTAATGCAATTGCTGAAGAAGCCCCGTTCGTCTCTCCCTCTTAGTGGGAAGTGTTCATCCCTTAAACGGCCTGTTCAGCCCTTAAACGTGGTTTGTTTTGAGAAAAATTTGCACAGCATGCACAGATGGACGTCTACTTTCGATTGGCACCCTAAAATTTTTTTTTTAAATTAGGCCATTTTCGAGAAAAATCAACGATGGTTAACCCACGGTTTTTTTTGGCGAAAAATCTTTTGCCTTCGAAATCGAAATCAATTATTATATTATCGTTCTATACATTGTAACGAACCCGAAACTGCCTTTGGTTCGAAAATCATCCCTAATATAACGATGGTTAATGGAGTTGCTGAAGAAGCCCCGTTCGTCTCTCCCTCTTAGTGGGAAGGGTTCATCCCTTAAACGGCCTGTTCAGCCCTTAAACGTGGTTTGTTTTGGGAAAAATTTGCACAGCATGCACAGATGGACGTCTACTTTCGATTGGCACCCTAAAAAAAAAATTTTTTTAATTTGGTCATTTTCGAGAAAAATCAACGATGGTTAACCCACGGTTTTTTTTGGCGAAAAGTCTTTTGCCTTCGAAATCGAAAAAGATTATTGTATTATCGTTCTATACATTCTAACGAACCCGAAACTGCCCTTGGTTTGAAAATCATCCCTTATTCCACCACGTTATAAGCCTTTGTAGTTTGGATGGGGTTGACGATTTCTTCTTCGACTTTGATGGTCGATTTCAACCCTTAAAAGCGGTTTGTTTGGGGAAAAATTTGCACAGCATGTACAGATGGACTTAGACTTTCGATTGGCACCCTAAAACAGAAATTTTCAAATTTGATCATTTTCGAGAAAAATCAACGATGGTTAACCCACGGTTTTTTTTGACGAAAAATCATTTGGTTTCGAAATCGAAAAAGGTTGTTATATTATCGTTTATTTTTTTTTACGAACTTTAAATTATCAAAATATTTAATTTTTGAATCTTCGTGCGCAATATTGTGACCGTAAGGTAGCTCTCTCTATGTCAAATGAAAATGAGTGAACTAAAAGCTTCAGCTATATTCCGCACAGATGGCGGTATGTGTTTAGCTAGGATACAAACTTCAAAATGTCATCAAAATTTAAAAAATAACCAAACAATTGTTCAGAGAAAGTCGCAAAAGTATGTACCGAAAATTGGGATGGCAATTTTGTAATTCTTTCGAAAGGCATGATAAGAAATTAACATTTTAAATTTAAATTTGCGAACTTACTTTAATATCAACGATAATCTCGATGTTCAATGGTTAAACAATTCTTGGTTATCCGTGTAAGAATGTTCTTTGACACGAAATGGAAATATATTGCAATATTTTCGTTTAATGTATTGTAATGAACCCGAAACTGCCCTTGGTTCGAAAATCATCCCTTATATAACGATATTACATGCGATTGAAGTTTAGATGGCTTTTATAGTTTCTTCTGGCACTTTGATGGGCGATTTCAACCCTTAAACGTGGTTTGTTTTGGGAAAAATTTGCACAGAATGTACAGATGTGCAAATCGAAAATTTCAACACTTTCGTGATAAACCAAGGATGGTTAACCTACGGTTTTTTTGATATAAAATATATTTCTTTCGAATGCGGAATGTTTTGTAATATTGAAAATACATGCACAGCATGTTTGGGTGAACTTATGTTTGGTAATTGATGGCAATACAAAAAGCGACTCTAAAGGATTTTGATCGTTTTCACGGAAAATCGTTGTAACAACTAACAGTGGGACGTTGAGCTTCTGAACATAAGTTCTCTAAAGTTTTGAATAGTCTTCCAAAGTTCAATTTACTGCTTGCTCTTTAGTTTCCGGTAGAGTTCATTTTTAATTGTACCTACTAAGTGTAAATGCAAATTTTGATATAAAAAGTAAAGCTATGTCGAGATTAGAAATTCGATATGTTAAACAGAAAATGTATTTATTATTATTACTTTTTTTCAGTTGCAGAAGTTGGTATGAAGCAGTCAGCGTATACCGGACAGTAGCGAAATATTTGAATTTGAAGCTTAACTGGGGACAACCCAATCTGGTCTGATGATTGTGGAATAATTTCGTAATAGCTTTCACAAAGTTCTATTACTCTGGTTACATTATTTTTGGTCAATGTTAAGCAATTCTCAACAATCGAGTATGGTTCTAGTTAATTAACAAATAGTTGGAACTCAGATTTGGTTGAAAGTTTAAAAGTTCTCAAAAAAAGCATACTGAAGTTTTATTATATGAAATATGTTGTACTTGATTTGAAGATGATAATAATTAAAGTACTTACTATTTCCTAAGAATTGAGTTTTAATTCATGTGGATTTATGCCATAGCTTAAATTTTAAACCATTTAGCAATATTTAAATTTAAATAATTGTTTTGACGTAAATGGAATTGGCGCATAGAATTTTTTTGAAATCATACACCTGGTTCCATCTAGAGGAAATAAGCTTAACTGTTTGTAACCGAACGGTTCCGAAGGGGTACTTCGGAAGAGCTCGGAAATTCAAATTTGACCGGCAATTAGGATATTTTAAGGGTGGTTTGCCCCTTTTATTTTATAGAATCCGATTATGATTGGGGTATAAATTGAAAGCTTATGAGTTATTCTATCGATTGATATCATAAAGTTACCAATATCTCCAAGCAATTAGTTTGAAAATTGATTTTCCCATATCGACTGTTGGCCTTAATAAAATGTTATTTAAATCATGTGATTTTGCGTAAAAAGTAATTAAAAACATTACGCTTATATAAAATTGATGGTGTACAGCTAAATTTGGCATTTAAATGCCGATTAAAAGTCTACTTTTCGAGAAATAAGTGTCTAAAGCGGGTCTGTCATTATCTTCATTTAGGGCCAAAATTATCTTTATTTCTTCACTCCTATCACTATAAATCGATCAATTATTAGTAAAGAATTCAAAATATAACATTTTTTCCACTCGAACATCATTTAAAATTGTATTTTAACCAATTTAAATTTCCATGTTTAGCTACTGTCAAAGTTGTTTATGTCTTGCTTTATATGCAACCCGGTGAGCATCAATAAAACAAAATTCGACGATTTGCCTATTTTGAACATGTCAATATTCAGTACTCTAACTCAAATTTCAGACATTTAAGGGTGATTTTCTTTATGTCCAATAATGATTGGGGTGTCAATTGAAAGCTAATAAATTACTCTATTGATTTATCAATAAAAAATAACCAATATGTTAAAACTATGACATTAAAATTTGATTTTTCGTAGGCAACTATTTCCCTTTCTGACATTTAAGGGTGGTTTGCCCCCCTTATTAAATTGAATTCGATTATGATTGGGATATCAATTGAAAGCTATTGAATTATTCTATCGATTGATATCAAAAAAATGCCAATATCTTCAAGCAGTTACTTGAAAATTTGATTTTCCCTAGGTGACTCTTGACCAATTATAAAATTGTACTGAAATCATGTAATTTCACGTTAAAAGTAATTAAAAGTATTACTGTCAATCAAAATAAATGATATACAGCTAAATTTGACACTTAAATTGTGCTTAAAGCTCTACTTTTTGAGAAATGAGCGTTTAAAGAGACCTAAAGAGTCACTTAGGGAAAATCAAATTTTCAAGTACCCGCTTGGAAATATTGGTAATTTTTTGATATCATTCGATAGAATAATTCAATAGCTTTCAATTGATATCCCAATCATATTCGGATTCAATTTAATAAGGGGGGCAAATCACCCTTAAATGTCAGAAAGGGAAGTAGTTGCCTACGGAAAATCAAATTTTAATGTCATAGTTTAAACATATTGGTTGTTTTTTTTGATAAATCAATAGAGTAATTTATTAGCTTTCAATTGACACCCCAATCATTATTGGACATAAAGAAAATCACCCTTAAATGTCTGAAATTTGAGTTAGAGTACTGAATATTGACATGTTCAAAATAGGCAAATCGTCGAATTTTGTTTTATTGATGCTCACCGGGTTGCCTATAAACCACAACATAAACAACTTTGACAGTAGCTAAACATGGAAATTTAAATTGGTTAAAATACAATTTTAAATGATGTTCGAGTGGAACAAATGTTATATTTTGAATTCTTTACTAATAATTGATCGATTTATAGTGATAGGAGTGAAGAAATAAAGATATTTTTGACCCTAAACTAAGATAATGACAGACCCGGTTTAGACGCTTATTTCTCGAAAAGTAGACCTTTAATCAGCATTTAAGTGCCAAATTTAGCTGTAAACCATCAATTTTATATAAGCGTAATGTTTTTAATTACTTTTCACGCGAAATCACATGATTTAAATAACATTTTATTAAGGCCAAGAGTCGATTTGGGAAAATCAATTTTCAAGAGAATTGCTTGGAGATATTGGTAACTTTATGATATCAATCGATAGAATAACTCATCAGCTTTCAATTTATACCCCAATCATAATCGGATTCAATAAAATAAGGGGGGCAAAGCACCCTTAAAATTTTCTAATTGCCGGCCAAATTTGAATTTCCGAGCTCTTCCGAACGCACCCTTTCGGAACCGTTCGGTTGCAAAAAGTTGAACTTATTTCCTCTAGATGGCACAAGGTGTATGATTTTTGTTGATTTTTGTGGCGGTTCAGTCGACCCGCCAATTACAAAATGAACGAGGATCAAAGGACTCGAGGCTGCACTAGGCAATAATGCTACATAAAGAAGACAGATAAAATAATAATTAATTAATAAATATAGTGATCTACAAAACAAATGGTAGAGAGAGCACCCGAATCTCTGCATTTCTAAAAAATTCTATGCGCCAATTCCATTTACGTCAAAACAATTATTTAAATGTAGATACTGCTGAGTGCTTTAAAATTTAAGCTTTTGCGAAAATGTCTTCAAAACTTAAGTTCGCCCAAGGTAAAAGCAACAGTTTTTGCATTTGCTTTATTTAATTTGGTGTTTTCACGGTCCTTTGATTTACGAGGTACACCACGAGGAGGCCTGCTACATTTGTACCCTCGCAAATTGAAAAAAAACGAAATCTGTAAAAGAAATATGCATTGAGAAACAAGAAGGGTTGAAGAAAAGTTGATTAATTTACTCACGTGACTTTTAAAACCCGCGCAATCGGAGGGATGCTTGGTACCTTATTACAAAGTGAACAGAACCATGTTTAACCATTGTTGCCTTGTCTTCTTATAATATGGCAAGGATGATTGCAATAATGCCACTATCGCACATTTTAATAAGTCCTCTCCGGACATACCACATGAGGATATCCCATTGATTGCTAAAAATTTCTTCTAGTGACCGCCAGTTAAAATTTTCTTCGACCCATTATCCAATAAAATATTTGGATCGGCAATGAATTCTCGATAAAACAATCGTAAGCACTATAAAGAAAAAGAAATTAAACGACTTTTTCAGAACATTGTAATCATTATCGCATTTATTCCTAAGACATAACGTAGAGCATTTTTTTATGATGCATTTTAAACATTGAGGTAAGCAAATGTAAGGAATTTATAAAAATACAAGAAAAAAACTTTCATGGTTTTATTAACGACACAATAAAGGTTTAAGCTATTAGTATAATCGATTTTAATAATTTTTTTTATAAATAAATTATGTTGATCTTCACCACTTTGCCCCGTATAGAAATGGAGAGAAAAAAAAAAGAAATATTTTATATTACATATACAGATGATAAAATTCAGATCTCAACTTTTATTTTTTTAAATAAGAAGACAATTTTTTTTTTATTTATTTATTGAATTTAAATTGAAAATACTTTGTATACAATATATAAAATATATTGCAGTCCAATTTATTAACATAAACTTGAACAGAAGTTCAAACAAAAAAAAATTTCGTGACGTATTGCCCAGATACGTATTTTGATTGCCAAGCAATCTTCATCAGTGGTCATCAAGTAGTTTGGATCACTCCGTAACTGTGATGATTCACAAAGCAGTTACGGAGTGATCCAAACTACTTGATGACCACTGATGAAGATTGCTTGGCAATCGAAATACGTATCTGGGCAATACGCCACGAAATTTTTTTTTGTTTGAACTTCTGTTCAAGTTTATGTTAATAAATTGGACTGCAATATATTTTATATATTGTATACACAGTATAACTGTTCAAAGTCAGCGAAAAAATCTTATTTTGATGAAAATACTTTATTTTTGTGAATCAAGAAGCCTGATGAAGTTACGATAAGTAACGAAACGTAGCTAATTGATTAATAAAAATATTAAATAAAAAACGCGATCTTAAAAAACCTGAATTGTCTTCTTACTACATATACAATTAATGCATTAATGCATATATCAATGTTAATAAGTATATAATTCTTCAAATAGCTGGTCTTAACAACTTAACATAAAAGATTTTCTTAATATCGACGAGCGAATAATTCCAATTTTCCAATAAGCGATTTGTCAACAACATAAATTCACGCCTGAAAAATAATGAAATGTAAATTTCATCACTTGTTAAATAAATATACTTAATTTTATCAAAATTAATTCGATTATATTACTTTAAATCGATGGAATGAATATAAAACAGTGGGTGGGCGACTCAGGTGTTGTTAATCCAATTAAGGCGAAACATTTTCGTTTTACAATGATCCACTACGGGGGGTCCCACTACAGGTAGTCGAGTATGAAGATTAAAGGTTCATTTTGGAATAAACACTGTAATTTATCTAAATAAATATATATGGTGAAGATATTTACTATATTTACAAATATGAGTAAAGAATCTTGCAGGATCCACATGGCGAGTTGGCCCCTAAATAGGAACCTATGTCGAAACTTTTGTTAAAATATCGGCTTGATATACAAACACATTTTATATACTTTTCGCGACCAAATTCCTCTTTGACCTGGAGATATGGGCAAAAATGTCCCCCCGCATGGCTATTTTTGAAAGTTATATATCTCAAAAACTAATTAAGTTAGAAAAGTGAAATCAACGTGAGGCTTTAGATTATTTTACAGAGTATATCATATATTTTTTTGAAATTTTTAGAAAAAAAAAATATGCAAAAAAAATCCAAAAAACAAATGAAAAAATTTTTTTTTACGTTTTCTTTATAAATGACAATCACGAAACAAATATATTTTATGCTTCTACATGAGCTCTATAACTCATAAAAATTGCGTGAAAAAATATTTGTTGCAACACCGTGAAAAAAAATAAAATGTGATTTACGCCTGATAGTTTAATAATAGTATGGCTAAAATAGGTAATATATCATTTGTATTTGAAAAAGCAAATGTAATAATCAAATCACCAAAATAAATATTTAATGAAACTTTATGTTTAATAATAAATAAAAATTGTGAACTACAAATTATGAACTATATAATGTAGTAGACCAATTCCGTTTTCCTTGAATATGTACAACTTTCTTCTAAATTCTTTATATTCGGGTCCATTTTACAGTCAAATTGCAATCTCAATAGCTTTTCTGGTAGCCAAATTTTTGATTCAATCTTATAGTTTGATTTCCTTTGTTGTGGAAGCCTGTAAAAAAAAAACGTTTATTAATAAAACTGAACAGAATAATTTTAAAAAAAAAATGGATCAATTAATCATCGATAACAAACAAAATTTACTTGTAAAAGTTAAAAATTGGGCAAAATTTGCTCTAAAGCAAAGGTAAATTATGATTTTTTTAACTCATAATGATGCCACCCTACATACATTAATGTACCGCTGGTTGCATACGCAAAACATTTATTAAAATTTCACACCTTGTAACTTTAAAGGGCTGTTTTGTACATAAAAATCGATAAATTTAATCTAATTTATCGGAGAGCAAAATTTAACATCTTTAAAAACGCAAAAATTGATAATTTTTAAAAATAAAACCTCTGTTGTGTAAAAAATGTCGCTAAAAATAGTTTACCTAAGCAAAAGATATTTGAAAGAAAAAACTAGTTTTGTTAGCACATTACAATGTAATTCCACTGTTCTAATTTTGGTTTTGGGTCTACTTTAAAACATTTTTTTTTCTTGAAAAAAAAACCAATAAAATATTTAAAAATAGGCATATCTAACAAATTTTGAATTTGAAATTGCCAGATTTACATTGACCAATCAAACGAGATAATTTTCCATGGCAAACTCTGTTTTTCCTAAGCTGTTGCTCCTAAGTTTCAAACCAACAGAAAAAAAACAATAAACGACTGGTTTGGATTAACGATGAATTTTCAATTTTCCAACGATTTTATTCGAAATCTTGAAAACTCAATATTTTAAAAAACGGCTTGGTAATACCATTAAAGACAACGATATAAGTAACTTCCCTAGCCTAGACTAACAAATTGATTAATTCTTTTAGGTACATACAAACTTAATTATACAGTTAATAGAAATAATTCAACTTAATTTTAAGAAATTCAAATTAAGTCATTCTTTCAAACAATTAACCGTTAATTACCCCAAAAAAAAAATAGAAACAATCAAAGCCAAAAGATCAATACTTAATCATTACCAATTGATCCAACAAGGATGGCAACACGAAAAAAATACATGGAAACAAATTAAGACACTTAACCCCAGCCGAATTCTCGTCATAACAAATACACATAATAATATTATGAGGGGTTGAAGACTGAAAAGACCAATAAGACTTTTCAGAGTTGTTATTCAATTAACTGGTCCTCTAATTGATTTGAATTATTTCGTTTGTGCTTCCCAGAACCGAAATTTACTTAATATTCTCTGACCTGGTCCAACAATATACAAAAATGTTTCGTTTACAAAGAACTAAGAAAAAAAAAGGCCGTTGCTATATTATATGTTTATCTTATGAATACTTTAAACAAATATTGGAATGTAGACTCAAATATTTGTCCTGCCTGTGTGTTTTTTTCGTATCCTTTTTGACTTTTTTGGTCGAAGAGAAAACTTTTCAAGTTTTAAACGATTGAGAAAATTGCGTGGAAAATCGCTTTGTGGGTCATAGAAGTGAATTGATATGCGTTTTTCATGAGACTTATTGTTTGCATTTGGCTATTATTAGTTGTGGAGCGTTTAATTAATTAGCTTAATTAATTAATAAATTCCACCATCCGCCAGTGTGGTTCATCAGTCGTATTTATATGTTTATAAATAGCAAATGTTGTGCATATGAGTAATACTCTTCATGATTGACGCGTCGTTAATTGATAGACGAAATGTAAAATTTTCTATCAGCCATATCGAATGATATACGATTTGTATTTATTAATATTGAAGAATTGTTTTTTGAAATTGCAATCCTCATAATGGGTAAACCGAATTTTGGTTTTTCGACACAAAATATACGTAAAGATGACTGAATTTTGTATTAAAGTGATTGCTTTTCAGTTTTAGTAGCTCAAATTATCCAATTTGAGTGTATAAATAGTTTTTTTGAATCGATTTTTGGTAAATAAAAATTGTGCAAAAATGACAGATGGTGTAACTTTGATTGCCTATACAGCAACAAAATTAGCAAAGATTTGGTCAGATTTGATGTTTCGATTAAAAACTAGAAAAATTAATAGTAACAGTGAAAATTTATTGTTAAATACCATAAAAAACAATAAAACTATATCTATATTTAATTTTTTTTTAAACTTTAACCTTTATATTAATTCTGTCAGTCATTAAAAGCCAATTTATTTCTTTACTGTTGTAGTAAGCAAAAATATCGGAAAATCATTATCTTTAAAGTATAAAAGCAAGGCAATCCAGTTTAACTGGAAAATAATCAATTTTCCTCCAACTTTTAAGTCTGTAAACCAAAATAAAACAATAAACAATAATATTGCGGTCAACAGTTGTGTGTTTTCATTTAAAAGCTCAACAATAACATTTAGCGTTAAACTATTTTGTTCACCGACAATTAAACAAGAAAACATCATGTAAAGCTCTTCTGTTGCTTCATTTGTTGCAAAATTTACCAATTATTAGTTAGAAAATGATTTTTTGTTAGTTTTTGCGTAGAAAACCATCGATTTTCATAGAAATGAAAATAATGGGATCGTTTATGCTTTGTACCGGCGAACAGCGATTGTTTAATGTATTTAAGCTCAAAAGCTCTTCGTTATTTACACTGAAAGTACAACCAAATTAGTTTTTCCACAAAAATTACATTTATAAGCGTTGAAACTTTGGAAAGTTTCAAATGAAATCAATTGTTCATTTAAATGCTGTTATTGAAAGCTTTTAAGCTGCCATATTTCTAAAATCTTTTTTTGATCTTCCAGAAGGAGAAGGTTCAAAAAACCTTTCTCTAATTACCATAAATTTACTAAGCAAACCGTTGGTTTCTTTGATTTTTTTTTGACAATCAAAAGCTTTGCAACTTGTTAGCTATCAATTAATTGTAAGACATTTAAAAAATGCAGCGATTGTTTTATGCACTTAAACTCAAAAGCTCATCGTTATTGAACTGGGAAATTAAACATCCTAAATTTGTTTCCCATAAAAATTATATGTAAGAGCTTTCAACGTTGAAAAGCTTCAAATGACATCAATTGTTCATCATATAAACGCTGTTATTGTTAGCTTTTAAAAAGCTTTTAACTGTTAAATTTAGAATATCTTTTTTTTTTTTTGATTTTCCGGAAGGAGAAGGTTAAAAAAATCTTTCTTTAATTCCCATAAATTTGCTTAGCAAATCGTTTGTTTTTTCGATTTTTCTTTCAACAATCAAAAGCTCTGCAATTTGTTAGCTATCAATCAATTGTAAAACAATTGAAAAATAAAGCAATTGTTTCATGCACCATTCACTTAAAGTCAAAAGCTCATCGTTATTTATTCGAGAAATTTGATATCCTAAACTTGTTTTTCCATAATAATTATATTTAAGAGCTTTCAACATTGAAAAGCTTCAATTAACATCAAATGTTTATCATATGAATGCTTTTATTGCTAGATTTTTGATTTATTTGATTAGAAAGTTAGTTTTTCGGCTAACAGCCGAAAAACGAAAGCTTTCGACAGTCATTATTCCAAAAAAAAAAAAAAATAACTCCAGAAGGAAAAGGATAATTATACATTTGCTCCACAAACCGTTTATTTCTTCGATTTTTGTTTCAACAATCAAAAGCTCTACAACTTGTTAACTACCAGTCGTAAAACAATTGAAAAGACCAACTGCATACTGCTATAGTATACCAAAATTTTGCATCAGAGAAATAAGCTTTTAATCACAAAAATAAATTTCTCGACAGTCATTTGTTTCTTCAATCTTTTGATTTTCAACAACCGAAAGCTCGCAACTACTTAAGTAATACATTACACAATTGATATGCACATTATTCAAAGCTTTTTTTATGATTTTTTTTTTAATAATCAAGAGTACTTGTTCATTTCAATTGTTTCACATTCAATTGTTAAATCGATGATCTTTTGTTTTAATTATTGTTTTGAAGACCTCTAGGTCTTAGAAGAGCTACTTTTAGTTCAAGGTGGTCTTCTGCAGTAAATCAAAGATATTTTTCACCTCATATCCCCGAGAACTTAGGCGATTCCAATTTATTTATTATAATATTTATATATTTATTTATCCAATGAAAATACTCAGAACTTTGATTTTATTTCTTCCCAAGTTTCAAAGGTAAACTTTAAGCATATCAATGAAATTGTTTTTCCAAAGTTTTCGATTCTGCAACAATCAAAAGCTCAAAATTACACTCTTCATCCCAATAAAAACAAATTCTTTTTGATGCTTGGAAAATATGGTAAATTCTTTCATTTTTAGAATATTAAAAAGATAAAGAATATTCTGAGATTTGAGCTTTCGACTTGTTCAAAAGTTTAAAACTACTTGCATTTGTTTAAAAGCTCCATAGTAGAATTCATTGAATCGATAGGTTTAGCCGAAAAGTGTTTTGTTTTTGTGGGAACAATCAAAAGCTCTCCCAATCATTTTGTTGTGGTTCATCATTCAATTGTTAAACAACCGAAAAACGACAAGCTTAACTCTCTGTGTTCGTTTGTTTTAATTGTAGCATCCATATTAAATGATGGATGGAATAGGATTATTGTCATCTCAACATCCCGTTCACGAACGGATGCGACACAAACTCACAATTTATAAATTAAAATATTAAATAGATAGAAAGAGAGAAATAATAATAATAATGATAATAATAATAATAAGAAATAATTATTTGCGGGCAGCCCAGAAATTGAGAGCCAGAAAGAGTGGGGCGTTTAATGAATGCCACTGAAAAAGACAATCCAGTTGTTGATGAACTTGGATTGGATTAACGTTCACCGCTCTCACATATGAGGGCTTCAATTTCCGAGTTAGTGGCCATAAAATACGTTGAAAAGTTTTCGAAATAACTCTTTTTTTTGGGGAAATTCTAAGGTTTTAGCTTTACAAAATGGCGAGGTTTCGTTGTTTAACAATGGATTTGCTTTTGTTTAAAAAATGACTGTTGCTTAATGGTTTAGGTGGCTGTGTAGAAATGTGTGTGTGTTGAAAGTAAACAATGGTTTTTTTTTTGAAATAAAATAGAGGCGTCGATTGTTGACGTTGTTGTTTTTGTTGTTGTAAAATGGTGGCATTAAGACGTATTTTATTTGGTGCATTTTTTGTGTCTTGGCTGTTGGCGTCTGTCGCGACATTGTTGACTTCTGAACTCAGTTTTCAGGATCAATGTATTCAAGGATGCCCGTTTCAAGTAAGTTTTTCTTTCAATCTCAGCGAAATAAATTTGAAAAAATTTAAATATCATTATCGCATTATTTTAACAATTCAATCTTCACATGTCAAAAGTCAACGCTCCTAACACGCGTTTACATCTTTCTTCTTTTTTATTTTCAACAAAAAAAAAACCAAACTTTTCATATTATTTAAGTGCACTGTTACATAATGCAACAAAATGCATGTGGGACTATTTTTTTTCTTTCCCTTTCAAATGGTTCCCAAAACTTCTACAGATGTGACCAATTTTATAAAATTACATAAAAAAAAAAACTTTTGGTTTTATCAAAGATTGTACTAAATCTTGTTGACATTAAGAATGATTAGATTTTTTTGCATTGGAAAGCAAAATTAAAATTAAATTTTTGTTAGATAAACTCATCTGAGGCGGGAATGAAATGGAAAAGAGTCAGTTGGAGGGCAAGTTTTGAGGTCAATTTTTTTTTTTTGAAATGTTTTTCAAGATATTATCATAAACAAACGCAATTGTTGCTATTATTTCCGACAAAATGTGGAAATAATTCAAATAAATTTAAAGCTCCCGCTTTAGCCGAGACACGAACCAGGACAATCAGCGTAGCTGGCGTAGCCAGTGAAGCAAGCGGAAAATTATGACATTTAACCAAAAAAGTGAAAATTTAAAACTCAAATTGAAAATATATACTCTTCTGCTTAAGTTTCATATCAAAAAAAGGCATTAATACGGTTTTTAAACTTGGAAAAATCATAAATTGACACGCGATTTTGGAATAACCGAAAAGTAAAAGTATACTACAAACTTTTACGGCTTGTATGTTAAAACTTAACCAAATTATGATTTAAAATAAAAATTTAAGGATCAATTTATTTTACAGAAACGTAATTGTCACTTGTTCCTCCGAAAAAAGGTCTAAAACAAATCAAATGAATGAAAGCTCACGCCGTTTTCACGCTTTAGTCGAGACGCAAACCAAACCGTGAAAATTCGGACGGTCAATTGGCTAACGAAAAATTATAAACGCTTAAATATAAGATAAAAGGAAAATCTGGTGAAAATTTTTCAAAAAAATTAACAAAGATTATTATCCTTAGTTTGTGTCAAAGAAAATACGTTTAAACGTTAAAAAACGAAAAATACTATAAAATGAAAATTAACAGTTTAGTCGAGACATTAACCGTAAATGGGATTGACTTACCTTCAAAAAACGGCGGTTTAAATGAAAAATAAACATTCCCCAAATAATCAATTTTATTTCGATTAAAATTCAAGAGTTATTCTAAATTTTTGTTGCAAAAAAATCAAGGAAAATCCACTTTTTGTCGACTTACCACAACACAAATTATTTAATTGACCCGCATGAATAAAAAAAACGTCTCAAACCGACCATTTTCAATTAAAATTTGCTTAAAATTTCCAATTGGCGCCTTCACACTGTACTCCTCTATAAGGGCTTGATTGATCTAATCTTGGCCACTGATCTACAAAAATGTTTTTAATTATCACAATTGCAACAGTGAAATTTTCAGCATTCAAATGTCGCGGTTTGCCACTATTAATTAAACAATTAGCCATTTTTATGGGCCCAATAATAAATTAATTTCATTGCTACAAGACCAAATGGTTTCAACATAAATAAACAGTGATCAATATTTAAAAATAGCGCTTAAGAAAATAAATAAATTTGACATTGATATAAAGATCTGGAACGATGAACACATCACACCATACAAACTACTTCTTTGAATATAAATTTTATGTTTTAAATTCTCCCGCAACAAATCAAACCAATTAAAATGTTCAGCTTTTCATGGCAACCAGTAGTTTTTCCGAATCTAAAGGTTTGTGTCTAAACTTTTTGAAATTTCCCTCCATCCCACCATAAGAATTTTTTCTTCAACTTGTCTCTTTAGTAATTCAAATTAAATAATTTTATTTGACGTAAATTGTAGCCACCTACATCCCAATCTTACGTTCATATCCCATAATTGAGGCATTTCCGGATTTATTAAGCCTTTTCTTC
Source organism: Sisyra terminalis (assembly GCA_958496175.1). Lineage (NCBI taxonomy): Eukaryota > Metazoa > Arthropoda > Insecta > Neuroptera > Sisyridae > Sisyra > Sisyra terminalis. The sequence goes on from OY292277.1 coordinate 2,571,879, forward strand.
GAAGGCTTCAACTAAAAAAGAAAAAAAAAATTAGAGGGTTAGAGCATTTGATTGTACCTAATTAGAAAATTAATGATGCCACCCTTTCGTGGGCTTTGTTTTTAGATGATTAGATCCTCCCTTATTTAGATCCTACACAGGAAATGAAGAAAAATATGATTAATTATCACACTGGATTAGTGTTGGAACGATGAATTATTTAATTATTAATAATAATTCTAAATGTCAATGTTGAAGAACTTAATTAAGTCGTACGGAAATTGAGGAAAGGGTGATAATTCTAAGTTGGAGTAATATAAGATTTTACGTCCAGCTAAAACTATAGAGAACCTAATTAATTTTATTGGATAACGGCAGTGGGTATAATCCTAGAATTTAATTCTTTATTATCTGTTAATTATAGACTATGAAACTATTAATTTTGATGGAATAATTTAAAAAAATATCTAAAGTATATTTTTTGCCCTCATAAGCTTTCATTTTCTGTAAGAAATATATGTTCTCCATCCTTTTCAAGTAATTAATTGATGATTAATTTCCAATAAGAAAGTTTGCAGTTTCAAATAGGAATCGGAGGTGACTTTTTCAAACTATGATCTTGAAGAATCTAAAATTAAAAAAAAAAAACATTAAGGATTCTACATATTTTTGTACTTAATGTTGAAATGATCTTACAAGTGTTTTACAGGGTCGTTTCAGGATAAATTTACTGGAACTTTTTCCAACTTTTCTTGACATATACAAAAACCAACCCCTAAAAGAATATTTGAAAGTAAACGATTTAAATTTGTAACAAGTGCAAAAGTTAGACCAGATCTGGTGTACTAAGTAGTAAAATATACTTGATATACCGAAAAATCTTTTAAAATATTACCAAAAGCAAAATTTGTTCGGAAAAAAGGTTATAAACACGTGGATTAATAATCCCATAAACTTCAAGATTCACTTCCTGCTTTTCTAGATTGAAATAAACTAGTGACTTGAAAGGAATAACATCGAACATTACAATATCTAAGCGACTTTCTGAAGAAATCATTAAATGTATTCTCTTAAAGGATTTGCAAAAAAGACAAGAATTAAAGTTCATAAATAATTGTTGCAAAATATGATACTCTTTAAACTTTCATTAAGAATTCAATACTGCATTATACTACATTGATTATTGGAAGCAATAAACACGTGATGAAGCGCCATTTGAATACGTTCATGTACGGGATTAATCCGCAAGTGGAATAATCTCGTTTCCATCACACTATATGTAGATTAGGGTGGACCAAAAAAATCGATAACAATTTTTTTACAAGTGACACGGAAAAATGGGTTGCTGGACACCTTAAAAAAAATCTCACCAAGTATGAGCTCCTAATTTTAATAGGAAGATCCTCCGCATCGCAGTTTTGTATTTTTTTCTCAGTCCAATAGAAAAAAATTCATACCTCATCATTTATCGATTGTACAGAAAAATGTTCTGAAAGAACTTTTTAGGAAATTTAATGCTCTACAAAAAAGGTATCTGATATTTTTTCCGTAAGCCTCACCATTTGAAAGATATTAAGGTTTTAATTTTCGATTATTTTAAGACAAATTTCATTATTGTTTATGAATTTTATAACTCGACAATAAATGACTTATACAATGCGCAATACAAATTTTTGTTGGAAATTAACTGCTCTATAAAAATGGTTTCTTATGTTGTGGCAATTAAATTAACCGTTCAAAAGATATTCATCATCAAACTTTCATGTGTATGAGTTTTAAAAATTTTTGATGAGATATTCGAAAAATTTCAATTTAATTTATAATTTTTGAGGAAATTTACACGAATTTTAGTTTTTATCAACCGGGAAACTTCAAAATATTTTTCAAGTTTTTTTTATACTGAAATATATCATAATATATGTATAATGAAAACTTTACTTTTTTTATTAATAAATATTTAACTTAGCGATAAATAAAGTACAATTTTTTTTTTTAAATGGAGACAAATATACTTAAGCATAAAAATATTTTGAAGTTTCTCAGTTGATAAAAACTAAAATTCGTGTAAATTTTCTCAAAAATTTTAAATTAAATTGAAATTATTTGAATATCTCATCAAAAACTTTTAAAATCCGTACACATGAAAGTTTGATGATGAATATCTTTTGAACGGTTAATTTAATCGCCAAAACATATGACACCATTTTTATAGAGCAGTTAATTTCCAACAAAAATTTGTATTGCGCATTGTATAAAAGTCATTTATTGTCGAGTTATAAAATTCATAAACAAAAATAAAATTTGTCTTGAAATAATCAAAATTAAATCCTTAATATCTTTCAAATGGTGAGGCTTATGGAAAAATATAGAATACCTTTTTTGTAGAGCATTAAATTTCCTAAAAAATTCTTTCAGAACATTTTTCTGTACAGTCGATAAATGATGAGGTATGAATTTTTTTCTATTGGACTGAGAAAAAAATACAAAACTGCGATGCGGAGGATCTTCCTATTAAAATTCAGAGCTCATACTTGGTGAGAATTTTTTTACGGTGTCTAGCAACCCATTTTTCCGCGTCACTTGTAAAAAAAAAATAATCGTTTTTTTTGACCCACCCAATGTAGATCATTATTCTCATTTGTGGATCATTTTTGTAAAAGAAAATCTAAAAATATCAACTAAAATATATCATTTTGCATTAGTGCAATATAATAAATAGATCTTTGCTGTAAAGAATTAGATGTTATCTCATATAATCGGTTATTGGTTTTTTGAATAAATTGCCTCAAATAAATTCGATAAAAATAAATGTTAACTTCCACTAAATCACTAATTTAAATGATTACCTGAGTTAACTAATAGCTAATTAGGAATGTAGTCAGTAATTGCATTCCCTATCTATCTGGAATATATGGTATACGTCCAGATCTAGTGAGGGACAACTTGTATATTAATGAATAAGTGGTTCCCAATAAGAATAGTAGTCACTAAGAGGGCAGATAAAATTCTTTCAATGAAATTATAAAACTTTAGGGATTAGAAGGGAAAAATCAATTCTGACGTCAAAGATTTTAATTGTTTTCATCGCAACTTCAAAGTTTAAATCAGTGTTTCCCAACATTTTCTGGGTGCTGAGCCCCACCAATACTTTCCAGTATATGTTTACTGTTAAGACAATACTAAGATCTTGTAAGTCTCACATTGAGAAACACTGGTTTAGACCAAAAAAACTACTTTAAATTCTTTAGAAAAAAAAACGACTAATATTTATGGCCGACGGGATTTGATGAGCCAAAAAAAAAAAGTGAAAAAAAAAAAATAACAACAGTCATATGTGAATAGAAGATAATAATATCTCAATCAGTTGATCTATTTTAAATGGAAATGTCCTTCATTTCGAATGCAAAGTGCGCCAATCAAACAATGTTCAACATCTATTGAACAAAATCAATTTGCTTATTGAACTGGAGAGCTTTTTTTATGACGCCATCGATCATCTCTGTTGCAATTAATCCAAATGAATAGGGCTGCAACTAAATTACCTTAAAAATTTCTATTTATATTTCTCATGAGAATCAGATTCGAATCTAAACGGAAACGGGTTTTGGTTGGATTTTAAAGGTTTCACAAGTCAAAATCCAACAATATATTGTCATTTGGAAAATCGAATTTGATCGCAAGTTGTTTTGAACGAGTTTTGCCTTGATTTGATCGATACGATCGATGGATCATATATCGGTGATGAATCGGATGAAATGTGTACACAACATGGATCGGATTACATATTTTCTGACAGATTTGATGGCTAAAAGTTGATTAAAAACTAGCAAAATTAATGGTTAATAAAGCGTATAGTTTATAAAAAATGATTGATATATCTCATAAGTAGTACTAAGAATTGATTTTTTGAAGAAATCAAGAGTAACGTAAAAGTTTTTCTCAAAAATTTAGCAAAGACATTAATCGAATGTTGATTAATTTAGTTTGGTTTGAAACTTGAATAAAAAAAATCGGAAAAATATAGATTGCCATGAAAATCTCTTTAATCTGATTGGTGGACAGAAATGTACCAAATTCAAATTGAAAATTTCAATCTCTTTTAAAATAAAAAAAACCAAAATTATTTTTAAGGGAAAATCTTAAGTTCTTGGTTTTAAACTTACCCTAATTTAAGAAATTGTATTATTAAGGAAATCCACCAAGGTTTACGGACATTATCGTCAGGTAGAGAAGAATTTGTACCAACGATTAACATCAATTATCTTTATAAATCGAATTATAATTATCCTCGTTTGGATCGCAAAGCCAACACGTAAATATTTCAAAGGGAAAAACATTTGAAACGCAGGGGTGAGTTTGACCAATATTAACGCTTTGGTGATTTCAACGCACAGGTGTACAGGAAACTCTTGTATATGTACAATCAAAATTTACGACCGTTTAACCCTTAAAAGCCATCACCCATTTGATTTTTACACAAAAAATTTATAAACCAATGGATTTTTCTGAACAAATTTTCTTCTAAACAAAAAAAATAAACGGAGAATTGAAAGTTTATTTACTTGGGATGATTTCACGGTCAAGTTATGACACAAACCAATCGTTAAGGGTTGAAAAACAAAATAAACCATTGTGGGTTGAACATGAAACATCAAAGACCTTGCGGTCTCTGTTATTTACCAATTTTAAAAAGGACTTATTGACCATTTCTTCTATGTATTGGTCTCAGTTTAATATAACCGACAAATCTGTCAAGTCCAAGTTCTTCTCTGTCTTTGGGCTTTTGTAAAGGGTGTGCATTGGATCGTCCGACCGGACTTCCGACCTGAGCGCCCAAAACCTAACCGACCAAACCATCCCTTTCCTTTTCCTCTTCCTTGAACCTAAAAAATTAACATGCAATTAATTTTTTTTTTGATTTTTTTGTTTTCAGAATCGCACAGATGACACCCTTCATTTTGGGGTGGGATGCGGCAATGACTGCAATATTGAACAGGTAAGTGTAGGGCGAATCCTTTGAATTGTCAATGTGGGTATACCTGGTGTATGGAGGATTATTGCGAGGCAATCAATGGGAATTCCTGCGACAGTGATTCTTTGGAAATTGTCATCGAGTGATTTGAACGAATGTGCGAATAATGGGGCGATCTATGGAGCATGAATCCGTTTCCGGATCAACCTGTTCACCGACAATTAAATGAGAGTTGTAATGACACAAGTTGGATGTTTATAAAATTAGTTCAAACCATCGAAAATTGATGAATGAGAATTGAATTACGGTCAGAAATTTTCCCAACAAAAATTTTATGTTTTTCAATGAAAATTTCTATAGTAATGTTAACGAATTATTGGTTTGATCCGTATAGTCCTACTATACAAATTTATTCCCTAGTTTTCCTACTTGAAATTCAACCTCTTCAAAAAAATTATATATACGAGAAAATTCCTTAAAGTTTATGTTTTAGTGGACTATACTTATTTAAATTCAACCTTAATACATAAATTTTTCAACTTTATGCTTAACAAAGCCAGATATTTTTGGAAAATTTCAAAGACTTCAAAATTTCACATCCAATTAATAATTAAATTGTCTTTTTGCACTCAATGAAATTAAATTAAGCTAGGTACAATTTAATCAATTATCAATTTTTTTTATATTACGTTAAAATGCTAAAAAATCAAATTTCCATTTTCCAAATTAAAGCATTATACATGGAATTATAGTTTTCCCGTTTTTAATGGCACCACAACCCAAATTTCAAACCAAAACACTTTCCCTATTCATTACCTCTTTTATTTCATACGGACAAGGAATTTTCAAATTTTGATAATTGTAGTCTGCTTTTCCTTTGCATTCACCTTAAAATTATCAAATTATAAGTAAAAAACGTTTACTTCAAGAAAAAAAATCAAATTTTCTTAGAGCATTTGACATTTGGTCTGCACGAAACATTTTCATAGCAACCCTTATTTTTCCCAAATTTCGTATCCAAGACTCAAACCTTTGAATTTCCAAAAGCAATTTTGTGATGGATTTTCCGTCTAAGACTTATTTTGAATCAATCTTCATAAGTTTTTCACTCAAATATGGGTACTATTAAACATTTGAGCACTTTAACTGAATAGTTGCTCTCTTGTAGAGTAAATTTATTGTAAGGGCAAAAGGGCTTCATACTTTTCTTGGTCTAAACATTACTCCGAAGAATACGGAACCATTTAAGTTTACCTAAAACAAATACGGTCAGAGATTTTCCCAACAAAAATCACTTCAATTTTATGCTTTTCAATGAAAATTTCTATACTAATGCTAACGAATTATCTGTACAATCCGTATAGTTCTACTATACACATTTATCCCCTAGTTTTCCTTACAAGATTCAACCTTCTCAAAAAAATTATATATAGGAGAAAATTCCTAAAAGTAACTGTTTTAGTGAACTAGCCTTATTTAAATTCAACCTTAATAAATACATTTTTCAACTTTATGTTTAACAAAGCCGGATTTTTTTGGAAAATTTCAAAGACTTCAAAATTTGACATCAAGTTAATAATAAAATTGTCTTTTTGCACTCAATGAAATTAAATTAAGCTAGGTACAATTTAAATAATTATTATTTTTTCATATTACGTTAAAATGCTCAAAAATCAAATTTCCATTTTCCAAATGATATATTTATCTGTACCAATCAAATCAAAGCATTATACATGGAAGTACATAGCACCCAAAGGACCCAAAGTTTTCCCGTTTTTTCATGGCATCTTAACCGAAGTTTCAAACCAAAACCCATTCCCTATTCAATACTCTTTTAATTTCATACGAACAAGGAATTTTTAAATTTTGATAATTGTAATCTACTTTTCCTTTGCATTCACCTTAAAATTATCAAATTATAAGTGAAAAACGTTTACTTCAATAAAAAAAATCAAATTTTCTTGGTAAATTTGACATTTGGTCTGCACAAAATATTTTCATAGCGACCCTTGTTTTTCCCTAGTTTCGTATCCAAGACTCAAACCTTTAAATTTCCAAAAGCAATTTTGTGACGGATTTTCCGTCTAAGACTTATTTTATATCAATCTTGATAATATTTCTCTAAAATATATGTACTATTAAACATTTGAGCACTTTAACTGAATAGTTTCTCTATTGTACAGTAAATTTATCGTAAGGGCAAAAGGGCTTCATACTTTTCTTGGTCTAAATAACAGTCCGAAGAATACGGAACCATTTAAGTTTACCTAAAACAAATAAGAAATAAATAAAATAGAAATAAAAAGATTATTTTATAAAGTTTGATCTTATGTTCTTTCTATTCATACCCAGCCAAATGAAAGTGACAAATTTTTGGAGATGTTACTCTACAGCATTAGTTACAGCAAGTAAACTTACTATGGGTATTTAAATTGAATTTACAACTAAAACCGGATGTGGTTCTGTAACCGAGGTACCACACTGACATTTTCATTAGATAAACATTTACAATATAGTGTTCATTAGCGTCCACCACGACTAACAGCATCCCAATCCCCCCGAATCAAATTGATCGTAATTATAACATCATCATCATCATCATCTCCCAAGTCCCGAACTGGAAAACTTTCAAGCCGTATGAGCGAGATAGTAAATAGAACGGAATTAACGTTTATAGAACGGATGCTAATCAATTGATGTGCGCTCTCCCCATTCATAATTTTATATATATATATTTATACACAACATTTAACCGTCGCCCATATATGTAACGACCCCAACGAACCATCCAATTATTACTTATATTTATTAAAATTATAAGAACTTACAAATTCCCATCTTCTGGTGGATCCGTTGCAAACTTTTCGTTGCAATTCTGGTAAAAACTGCAACCGTTTTTCACGTCCTAAAACAAAAAGTAAAAATAAAACTTATCGCTCATTAGATTATCGAAACAGTGGAGATATGAATTCATATGTGTGTGGATTTGGTTGTGTTGGACAATTCTCGGGATTTTAATAAGGAAGTTGAAAATTAACAACCCTTTAACTCTCCCACCAGCCACTGACCTACGTTTTTACACTGACTTTCATCGCAAGTTCGTTTCACCGTTAAACTCGAGCGGTTTATACTAAAATTCAAGCGTGAAAATTGTACAATGTATTTTCCAAATTTGTAAGTAAAATAAAGATTGTAAACATTCGTAACAACATGTACAATTTGTATTGTAATTGAGATTCTTGTCTACCGGTTTCATACTATCGTTACATAAATCCTTGAATATTTCTGATACAGAATACTCAAAAAAAAAAAACTATTAAATCAGCAAATTGAAATTTTCCTCTAAGAAAACGCAAACGAAGCTTTTAAAATATTAAAAAAAAGAGTTGCAGATTTGCAATCAAAATTCTGAGAAAATCGCGTGTGTTTCTTGGAACTTTATTTTTGCTAAATAAGTTATCTTCAAACCAAAAAAAAAAATACTATATACTTCCAACGTGATAAGAGTTATCAATTAATAAAGCCATAAATTAAACGAATTTATGATTATTTGGTCCAACAAATAAAATAAATCTTGAAAATGTCTCCCGAAACGAAACACAATTGTGTTTCCAACAGAAAATTGGTGATTTCTTTTTTTCATCTTAGGCGGTGAAGAAACAAATACGGAGGTGAAGTGATCAAGTGTGACGATTATAATAATAGATCTCTCTCACATATCTATTAATGGACCTCGAGACTCTTTCAATCGTCTTCAAGCTCCCCCAATAATAAATGAGATTGTTTATATTGATACTATACACACGTGCCATTTCTTCATTTTATATTATTGTCTATTTAGAATTAGTGAAATGCACAACAATCCCAACAACTTTGACACAAACCATATGCACCTTCTATCGGGGTGTCACGCTTAACAAGCACAAATGGAAAATTTGTTCGGTTTGAAATTTCACTCCTACAATAAAAAAAACAAACATTAGTAAAAAGTTTGGGACTTCAAAAAAAAAAAAGGAAAATATTTAAGTACTTTTAAATCAATCATTCAGTAACAATCTATGAAAATTTGTGCTTAATAATTTTTAAAAATTTACAGTCCAATCGTCAAAGGGTGGAAAACATTAACTTTCGATAAAATTATATAAAATTCATGAAAAAATTGATTGAACTGTGATCGGAGGCATTAAATTTAATTACGATTATATTTATAGTGAAGAGAGATTGGAGATGTTTTATTTTTACACCCAATTATTGTTGTAACATATATGTAATTAAAAATTAGTTGGATTACACAAATCAATTTAGATAAAGTGAAGAAAACAAATCTTTTTCTCATTTTTTTCAAGAAAAATTCGTTTAAATTAAAATGTTTCGGGTCATTGACAAAGTGGCGAGACCCTTTGCCTTCGTCAATGTGTAATGAACTTGTTTGTATCGAAACCAGACCCAAACTATTGGACTATAAAAACTAATTTAATAAATTTAAAATTATCATTAACAAGTAATCACTTTTCCACAAATTTTCCAAGAAAAATTTGTTATGATTACATCAGATTAAAAACATTTTATAAAATAGTAAAACAGTAATACTGTTCTTCTATTGAATTAAAAACTGTTACAATGTTTTTTATCAATTTTTAGGAACCCCATTTCAATACGAATATGTTTTTTCCCAAAAAGGCGCTTTAATATGCAGGTTTCAGGCTAATTTTGATTCCTTTGGGTTCTTATATAAATTTTCTGGTACTATTCAACTAGTTTAGAACTGAAATCAAACATTTCTGTAGCTTCTTCTTGTATCACAATATTCCAATAGTATGCAAGCCTGTTCTCAGGCCACAAACAACAAAATTTACTTAATGAAAACGTAAATTATTATTGCTCGGGAATTATTGGCATGTTTTCGGTATTAAGTTCAAATAACTATTTTTAACTTGCTTATAACTTTTGGATATCATCTTTTTTTTGTTCAAAAGCTCAACTATCACATCTGCCACCAATTTGCCTCGAGGCCTTATTAAATTGAGTATTCAAAAAGGATTTATCATCATTCTTTTGATGCGTTTTCTTCTTTAGTGTTTTTTTCACCGGAAACAATGATTAGTATCACATAAAACGACAGAAATATGCCTAAAAACGAAAATATACATTAGTTAAACATCAATATTAAAAAAAATGATCAACGTACAAATAAAGATTTATGGGGCACTCACAACTATAATTTTATTTGTAATGGTCTTTGAGCCATTCAAAATTGGACAGCCCTGGTTTAAAACTTAATGGAATTGTTAATGGCTGCTTCTAATAGCCAGGGTTGGTACCAAGCAAGTTTAGTAGAAAAATTCTTGAGCTTTCGGTCTTAGAATCTTCGGCTTAAGAACTTCAGAACTTATCAAACAAGTTTGACTAATTTTTGAATTCCCAGTTATTGTAGGTATACAATTTGAACACGTATTCCGCCTTCAAAGCCCTTTTTTGAAAAAATACATATTCGTACTAGAAATAGGACCGGTCTGAGATTAAAAATTGGGCCAATTAACGGAATTTAATTTTCAGATTAATCCATTATGTTTTTTTTAAAAAGTGAATTGAACCAAACAGGTATTCAATTAGTTTTGAAAGCTTTTTTTCGGCTTTTAATTCTTTTTGAAGTAGGTTAGGTGTATCTTTTACATGGTCCACATGAATCCAGAGAAAACCTAAAAATTGTTTACGTGATATAATTTATTATGATAATTCTTAGACAATGTTACCTGCAATTTCCCAAAGTATAAATATTACATATCGTATTTTTTAATTATAATAATTGATAATAATTAACTACAATTCAACTTGTGATTTTTCCCGTGAATTTAAATGGCGGAAAAAGAACCACGAGACGGTGCTATTCCATTAACTAACCAACAACATTCGGTTTTATTCAATCATATTTCTCAGTTGTATTAAAGTCAAATGAGAATTAAAGCGATTATCCTCAGATTTCATTGTTTTTCAAAAAAACCAAATATAAATTTTAAAGTTTTCATCAAAAATTTTTGTTATTAAAGGCATAAAATTAGATACCGGAAAAAGAATATTTATTTAGTAATAGAAATTTAGACTTGAGCTTTTCAAATACGGCAACAAAAGAGCTTTTTGTTCATTCAGAACTAATTAAAACTTTTCAAATTTTCCAAAAATTTGGAAGTCAGCCTCTGCAATCATTTTAATTTTCATATTAAATTTGTCGTAAAATAATAATTATTATTTTTTTCATAGTTTTCATATAGATTTTTAATATATTTGTTAAATTAATGGCCTAGTGATTGATATGAAGATGCAGTGGAGGTTACGAAGGGTTAACAAACATTGGCCATAAAAAATGAGAAAAAATCATAACAGAAAAACGAACGACTTGCTTGTTGTTATTATTGTAGATAAAAAGCCACACTTACAATTTCCTATCAACAAAAAATAAGTGTACGCTCGTATTGAGTAAAAATAATTAATTTTTCATTAAATTTGTAATCGAAAAAAAATATATGTAAGAGGTTTTTATTTTTATTTTGTTATCAATCAAACAAATCATTACTGTGGCAGATAGTTATGAGTTCAAATGAAGAATTAAACGAGAATACTGGACCAGACTTTTTTCACGTGGACTTAAGAAACTTCCTAAAAGAAAATTATTTTCGATGGAAAAAAGTTTTACATCGTAGGTGTTCATATTTTAGAGGTAGGCACTGATGATGTAAACGTAGAAAAGTGAAAAATTCTCAAGTTTTTGAAATTATCCATGTGCTATACAAAATACACAGACATTTTTTGAAATTCCCTCTTTTAATTTTGAAACCAATATCCATGGCAACAATGATAAATTTAAATTAAACAATCGCCAGATTTTGTTTCACCAAATGTTGGTATTAATGTTTTCAAAACATTTACCAACTACCACGTGGCAAGTTCAAATCTCCATTTTTTCTCTCCCAAGAAATAATTTGTACTGCAGGTATTTCCGTATTTTTCTTTTTACAAATATTTATCGTTTTCTCAATTTCAGTTCCCAAATTTCCCTGAGAATCTTTCACCGGAGGTGACAAAAACATTTCAAGCACGCCACTTGAGCCAAACCGTATGGAATCTTGAATCCAAATAAATGTAACGATCTAACGTTTACATTTCACCAAATAAATGTTTAACAAAATATCAAATTACCACCACAATCTCCTTCGCGGTTTTCTCTTTCAACGTTAGACCCGTAAAACAAACGAGACAATCTCAAGTGGCGTTAAACGATATGGTCCAGCAACCAAGCCACCCACCCTTAAAGCTACCGTAAAAGAAGGAATCATTGTACCAATTCCTTTAACATATATATATTATCTGAAAGAATTGCTTCATTGTTCGCTCTCGTTTTTCTTCTCGTTCTAATAACTACTTGCAAGATTTACTCCGCGTATGAATCTTCTTCGTAACACCAATGATCTTCAATGATATTTATCATTGTCTTCGTGGGCTGAACTAGAACTCAGCTAGCACGCGTGATCTCAAAGATTAATAAATTAAACGCCATTCAACACACACAAATAGAATGCTTTTTATTTCCTCGCTTCTTCGCCTCATTTAATTCACTCTTTTAATGCCAATAAATTTACTCAGATACACTCTCGAGAGGCTCATTGAAATCTTTGTTTGTTTATTGAAGCAATTTTTGCAGAACATTTTAAAAATAGACACAGATAACCCGTTGACCTCTGCATAGGGAAACGTTAACAAAAGCTTTATCTTACAATAACGAGATCGTAAATCTATCTTTCTTTCCAGTGCGTTGCCGGTTGTTATCTTTGGCGAAATGCGTTGGAATCATCTTGCCAAACAGTTTGTGTAAGTATTTGTCTTTTTTCCGAATATCAATAGCAGAATAACGAATATTTCATTTGTAGAATGGAACTCAAGAAATGTTACCTCCAAAACAATTATATTGTGTGATTGGATGCAATGATGCGCTAACCAGATATCTAAATAAGTTACGCTCAGAAATCGGAACCCTTCCAGCACCAGCTTTAGTCGCTGATTCGTTAACCGCAACTTCGTTGCGTCTAGAATGGTCATGGCATCGGAACCAAGACATGCAACAATCACACGTCAAATACTTGGTTCAATGGCGCTACGAAGAACTCGCAGCCGCCTGGCAATATTGCCGCAATCAAACATGGAGTTCCCAACACGAAACTGTTTTCGTTGACAATTTACAACCCTACACAAAATATCGAGTACAAAAATCAAATTTACCATCCATTTAGCTCCCATAATAATGCCAATATTTTCAGTTTCGAGTGGCTGTGTTACTCTGGCCGAATTACGTAGGCGAGCCGGTGGTTTCGGAGCCGAGCGTCGTGATAAGTACGCTGCCTTTGGGCGTTCCAGCGTCCAAACCGATCATCAAACGTGCTGTTGCGGTAGACAGTTCTCGAATCAGCATATCCTGGGAACCAGGTCCTTTTCCCAACGGTCCTATCCTTTCATACGTCCTACAAATTGTCTCACAAGATCATCACCCCGTTTTCAAGGTCAGAACACGCATCTATCGGTTTTGGAACTTTCTCTATTGAAACAATAACGATCACTCGCTTCATGCTAACGTCTCATACATTCTAAGCTTACACTAACAAATTTCCTGTTTTTCAACTAACAAAACAAATGTTTGATTGATATCTCCAAATTTTAATATTTTGTTTCCTTTTTCGTAGGATATTCCGGCACAAAGCAATCCAGATTTTTATATGTTTAAACATCTGACACCGTCTCGAAATTATACGCTTTCGATCGCAATGCGAAATGGGGTGGGTCAAGGTCCAGCGGCCAGTGTTACGGTGGAAACTCCTTCCGAGAATATAGTAAATCAAACGGTTCCAATTTTGATTTTGGGATCGCATCAGTCCGTCATTCAACAGAGCGCCGATATGCTCGAAGAGCCGATTGTAATTTATCAAACAGAAAAATATATAAAAGGCGAGATATAAATATATTCGAGATACAAATCGTATGATTTGCAAATTTATTTTCCATTTGTAGGGGTGGCAATCCACGTGGACCAACGACTCCTATTCATTTCCGACTCATCCGGCTATGTTTATCGCACTCCATTACGCTCGTCGTCGACGTCCGACGCCATTCCCATAATCCATCCAAACTACGTCAATTTTCTTCCGTTCGATTTAAGCGTCGACTGGCTCAATGATCAACTGTACATTTTGGGTGAGGTGCGTCATTCGTTCAAGTCGCGCGTCTGGCAAATTGTACGATGTTCTTTGGATGGACGTAGTCGCACGGTGGCAATGGCCGGCTTTCTCACCAAACCCCATCACATTGAAGTGGACCCGTACAATGGGTACATGTTTTGGGTGAACGGAATTGGACTGTGGCGATTAGACCTGGCCGATATCAGCAACGGAATTCGCAGAGAAAACTCGCCACTTTTGCTACTGGAAATGGCCAATTTGGGTGCTTTTACAGTGGATCACACCAATTTCCGTCTTTTGGTTCCGCATCATGTTAACAACACCGTGATTTCAGTGTCTTTGGACGGGTATTTTCATTTTTCTACAACAAATTTACAAGTTTCATTAATTTGATTTTTTTTTTAATTTTAGACGGGAAGTGATAGATTTACGTAACAACACGCAAAAGCCAATGTTTAACAATGTGCTTTCAATAGCGACAGCAAACGGTTTGTTTTATTGGACCAACGGAAATGAAGTCATTGCCGAGGAATACAACCAAAAGGGTGACAGTTACTTTCACAACACATATCCGGATTTGAGCGACCGCTCATTTGTGAGCATTTCAATTAATTTGCCAACGTCGCAACCGATTCCGGTGCCGGTGAATCCTCCGACTCACGTTCAAGCTATTTTGGGGGCGAACAAAGCGAAAGTGTCGTGGCAAGCACCACATTTACTGGGCGACCAAGGCAAGGGTGCCTGGCAAAATTGGTTTTACGAACTCCAAGTTCGTGATTCCAGTGGAAATATTCATCATCATCGTAACATAAATTTGACGGCACATACGTTGAAAAATTTAAAGGAAAATACTGAGTATATATTCAAGGCAACGGCCTACACGAGATCGGGACGTGGTCCTTGGAGTTCAGAGTTTCGCGGCCGAACGTTAAATCAACCATCCAACGCAAAATTTTTGTGGTCAGCCCAGGAAGGATTGTTACAATCGGATGTTACGGGCGATAATGTTACAACGTTAATTCATAAAAATAGTGACTACCACATAACAGATATCACCTGGTTTCATGATACGTTATACATGGTAACTAACACGACTCACGTCTACAGCTATGACTTAAAACAAAACCGAAAAACTCGCCTCTTGGATATCGATTCGGCAAGCAGTATCGCTGTGGATTGGATTGGAAAAAAACTATATTGGTCCAATCCAAAACAACAACTGGTAAGATTTTTTTTCCCTCAAAAACTAAATTTTACTTATCAATTTTTTAAATTTTAGATAACTCGCGGTAATTTACACGGAGGCCAACATGAACCACTTCCAATTTTAACTTTGGCTCAAGAATTGAATGTTGATTCAGTCAATGCTTATATTTACTGGTCGACAGGTCATGCCGTTGAATGTGCTCGTCTCAATGGAGCAGATCGTCGAATTTACTATCCGGCTCAATTATTTTCTGGGAAGCAAGTGATGGGCCTAACAATTGACATTGAACAACGCATAGTTTATTGGATCGTTCGAAGTTTTGAGGTGTCAATTTTGTTCCAAGCTCCCACGGCTGAAACAATTACAGGATCAGAAGTTCTAGTGTTTCACCAACAACCGTTACAGTATCGAGACATGCTTGGTCCTTTGTGCTTTTTCAGTCAACGACTTTTGTGGCTCCGGGATCGTAACAATGCAGTTATTGGTGATTTAAACGGACAAAATGCAGCGCTTTTGAGTGGTTCTCGATTGAATGGACTTAAAATGGTAACGGTGATTGATGAAGCCTTGCATTTATATCCTCCGAATGTTACGGATGTGATTAATGTGATTCCGAATAGTGTGGATGAAGAAACAATTCGTATTGAAGGGCCTTGGAATGCGTTTAATATAACTTGGGCTCCGATTAAGAATGTGAATTACGGTCAAATTTTTTATGAAGTTAAAGTCGATGATGGCACCAATTCAGATTCAAGCGTAAGAAAATCTTAGTAAAAATTAAGAACATTTTTTAAGAGAATTTTTTTTAGGTCGTTACCAATCAAAACACGGTTTTATATCCTCTGAGATTAACCCCGTATTCAAGGGTGGTTGTTACAGTACGAGCTTTTACCTATTGGGGCTCTGCCCCACAGACAAAAACAGTGTTATATTCACCACCGTCAACACCATCGAAACCACAATCTCCTCGAGTTTATATCGCCTACAATCGGCACCCTTTTCAAGAACGAGAAGTCATCGCGACTTTTCGTTGGAGTTTACCTTTAAACTCCAATGGAATCATCCAAGGATACATTGTTAACTGTTGGTTTGAGACCGACAATGGAGTTGAAGTAAAAATTTACGATAATTTAACTTTGCCGCCAGAACAATTTGAGTTTTTAACAACACATTTGAGCGAAAATTTGACCTATTACTTCCAAGTAAATTAACTATTTATTTCACAGAAATTTTTATTTATTTTTAATTTTTTGTAATTTTAGGTGCAAGCATACACTGAAGTAGGACGAGGCGAGGCTTCGAATATTATCTCTGCGTTTACAGGAATCGAGACTTTTATTCCAACGCTATTGATTGCATCGGAAGATCGAATTTTCATCAAAGATTTCGATAACGATGAAACTGTGACGATTGCAAAAAGTAATGGAAAAATCATTGATTTTGATTATATTTACAACGAAGGAAAAATTATTTGGTTGAGTGATTTGCAAGAGATTTTCATTTCAAACTTTGATAAGAGCAATCGTAGCAAAATTGCCACCTTAAATGGAACGGGAACCAGCATTGCGGTTGATTGGGTGAAACGATTTATTTATTGGATCCAATTCGATGTGTTAACGCGAGAATCAACGATTTTTTCGTATGACATCAGCACGGCTGATGAGGGAATTTTAAAAATTCACAAAGTGATAACATTGCCGACAATGATTCACCACTTGGAAATATCGCCAACGACCAGCACAATTTACTGGACCCAATCGGCTCAGAACAGTGATAGGAATGTCTTAATGGCGAGTGATTATTCTGGAAACGATGTTCGGTCATTGTTTTCGTATCATAACGTTAATCGGGAACTGTGTAATTGTTCGTTACTGATGAATATTGAAAAAACTTTTGCCATTCATACACCGGTGGTGTCAAAACCGAAAATTGTTGTTATTGATGCCGGTACGAAAAACGTGATTGAAACGGACACCAGAGGATGTATTTGTCGGATTGTAACCCAGCATAATTTCAACGATCCAATTGAATCATTGACGGCACAAAGTAATATTGTTTACCTTTTGAGTAAAGGTCAAATTTTTACCAACTCCAACGAGACATTCATTCAGGAACCTTCAGCGGAGCTGATTTCAACTATTGGTTCCCACAAACAATTATATCCACCAGCACATTGTCTAGTTCCACATCAGGAACCCTTAGAAGTAAAACTATACAATCGTTCATCGAATTGGTTGATTTTAGAAATGCCACCCCCAACCCGCGACTATAGCTGCCTCAATTTTCCCATGCCTTCTGTTCAATATCGGATTTATTATATGCCATACAACAACGAAGATAATTTAGAATGCGACGAAACTTGTTCCGTCATTATGACGTACGATAAATATTTAAAAGTTCATCGTCTTCGGCCTTTTTCCAAATATTTGTTCTCAGTTTCGGTTAGTAACTTTTATGGTTCGCTTCATGAACAGAAAATCAATATAGGACCTGGAGTAATTTTCGAAACTGCTGCCGGAGGTAAGAAACTAAACTAATTTTTTTAAAAATCTCTAAATCTTTAAATTTACAGCTCCGTCAAAGGCTGAAAAGGTCAAAGCAATCGTAATGAATCCAACATCAATTCAAGTCAGTTGGGATCCCCCGATGGAGTTAAACGATGAAACTGTTTGGTATGAGGTGCACTGGCGCACCGAAGAGCCACTGGCCGGCGTTCGACAAAAAGGAGAACTTGAAACCAAATCAGAACGAAATGTTTTACTCGAAAAACTCTTATCGAACCATACATACTTTATCTGGATTCGCACTCATTCGAAAAACAGTGAAACCTACACTGATAGTGAATTGGTTCAAGTGGAAACCTACCCCGAGCCAAACAACATCACCCTGAATAATGTAACCGCCTATACAATCGACATAAGTTGGACCAAATCCAAAGAAATTATAAGGCACAGCATTAAGTATACAAAAGTTGGAATGAACTCTTGGACTATCGTGGCTGATGAAGATGCGGTTGATATTAACGAAAATGTTTTTCGATACTTGATTAAAAATTTACAAGCAAAATCGCTGTACAAGTTTCAATTGGTACTGTCGTATGCAAATTCGGAACGAAGTTATATTTGGCCGAGCGAAGCTCGGTTTAAATTTCAAACATTGGGTGATAAACCGTCAGCACCAGGAGTTCCAATGGTACAACACGTGCACGGAGACGTTTACCAAATGACTTGGGAACCAGGCAACGCCAATGGTTCACCTATTGTCCAATATTTGCTCGAAGGACGCAGTGATGGATCATCAAAAGTAACTGAAACTCTCATCGTAAATCGACGACGTCGAGAAGATTTTCATAAATCCTTCGAAGACACATTTTATGTGAAATATACATTGAATGGTTCTGACTATTTGAATTCAACGAAAAAAGAAAAACGAGAAGCTTCTGATAGTTTTTCGCAGGTCCAAGTTCCCGAACCATATGTCGATGAAGACGAGGCCAAATGGGACGTTTTTTATAACGGATCGAAAAATTATTGGCTAATTAGTGATTTGATTCCACATCAAAAGTATTGGTTTCGAGTTGCGGCGCAAAATGAATACGGATGGGGTCCCTATAGTAATATGAGTGAGGCTTTCGAACCCGGATCGGAAGCATTGGGGGCGAAACTAGCCCATCGTCCACCTCAACTAACAATGATTCTCGTGATAATTGTTCCGGTTGCAATTATTTTATCTTCTGTTTTCATTTGTTGTTTGTTGTGTTGTAAGTCGATTTATTTTTTTGTGTGTGAAATGAATTTACTGTTTAATTTTATTGTAGTATGTAAGAAACGGTCGAAGGAAAATAAAACTCCGCAAAATATTGCTCCAATAACAACGCTAGGACCGGATGTAGAGCTGGCGACGCTTCGTGATATGCCACGAGGAAGACCTGGAGGAACTTTTATTCACAGCACAAATATCCTATATTCAAGTTCTGATATGCCTTTGAACGATTCGGCTGATGCTCTTCCCCATATCCGGCGCGATCAAATTACTTTGACGAAGTTTTTGGGGAGTGGAGCTTTTGGAGAAGTGTTCGAAGGGAAGGCAAAAGGTTTGGATGGTTCATCGGGAGATACACGCGTGGCTGTTAAGGTATTATTTAAGTTAATTTGATGTGGAAAGGTAAAAATATTTGTTATTTATTGTAGACTTTACGAAAAGGGGCGTCCACCAAAGAACGGGCCGAATTTTTGAGCGAGGCCCAACTAATGGCACATTTTCGTCATAAACACATACTGAGATTGTTGGGAGTTTGTCGAGATAATGATCCACATTTTATCATAATGGAATTGATGGAAGCCGGTGATTTATTGTCGTATCTGCGAACATCCCGACCATTATTGGTGAGCTTTTATGATCATTATTTTTGACATCAATCAATGAAAAATTATTTTTTTTAGCAAACTCCACAAGCGTTAACGTTGCTAGATTTGTTGGCGATGTGCGTGGATGTGGCCAAAGGTTGTTGCTATTTGGAAGAACAACATTTTGTTCATCGTGATTTGGCTTGTCGAAATTGTTTGGTTTCGTCATCCGATCCCAACGAGCGTGTTGTTAAAATCGGTGATTTTGGATTGGCTCGCGACATTTACAAGAACGATTATTATCGAAAAGAAGGCGAAGGCTTGTTACCGGTACGATGGATGGCTCCGGAATCGTTAGTCGATGGTGTTTTTACGTCTCAGTCGGATGTTTGGGCGTTTGGAGTTCTAATGTGGGAAATTATGACGTTGGGACAACAACCGTACCCGGCTCGAACTAATTCGGAAGTTTTACACTATGTACGAAATGGAGGACGATTACATCGTCCAAATACTTGTCCCGAAGATATGTAAGACTTAATATTTTTCGATAAAGAATTGAATAATAAGAGGATTGTATTTGATTTAAGGCATCAACTTATGGTGAAGTGTTGGAGTTATAATGCAGAAGTGCGACCAACGTTCAAGTATTGTTTGGACGTCTTGGAAAAACTAAAAGAGCAGGAAATGGCTGATGTGTTAGCTTTAGATATTTTGCAAAGATCCAAATCGAATGGTAATTGATTTAGTTGATAAGACAGCATGCGATTTGTGAATCAAAACGAATATTACATTAATAGAGAATCATTTTCGCTTTGCTTGCAGTTACATGTCTATCTAATCCAGCATACATGCTTGACTTCAATTCTAATTTTTCCTCATTGTCAGGTACACTGCATACATTTCTAATCATCATTTCTGAGAATCTACATTGATAAATTTTTAAAAATTTCCAATTACTTGTTAATTGCACGGAAATATAAGGGGTTTGACTTTCACTTAATATCTTTGGAAATAATATGAGATAATAGTGTCATAAATTGGTACCATAGACACCTGATAATTTTTTTATGGTACCAAACATATGCTTTTTTAAGATTACATAAATCCTATGTCTTTATGGCTCTATTTTCTATAATTTATCCAATTTTGCATTTAATAAAAAATTATCAGTGTAGGTTCAAAGTTTATAAAGTATCCATGAAAACATTTCTTTAAGCGAAGCTTTATATTTTAGCTCCAGTCATTGATGAACCAATTACTCCAGTTGTACCACAACCGTCAGAAGTGCCCAAGTATCTGGAATTGATCTACGATATTGAGGACAGTCCCCAGGAGCCTCAATCAATTCAATCTCTCGACGGCTACGAGGTGCCTCGATCAAGTATCAGAAGTACAAAAAGCTTTACGAGCGCAACAATAAATCGAGCTCGACCTCTATCGACCAATTCAATAATAAACACATTTGGCCCCCCGACGCGTCCCCCCAACGGAATTATCAGGTCAAACAGCACGATATGTCGGTCCCAAGCGAGTGCCACGACAATGCCACGCATTAATCCCAACGGGATAAGTCGTTCAAAGAGCTTAATTAAACACAAGTCGGCCACAATCAACGGAGCACTATCGCATAATATTCCAAATATATTACGTAATTGTGACGGCACTAGTCGCAGCCAAGATTTAAGCTGTGAACGCCTCTTACCACCGTCGCCGTCAATCGTCAATGTTCCAAGTGTTAAATTTTGTACGTACAGCAATATTGCTCAAGCTCAAAAACCGCTCCTCACCGAAATGACTCTTCCTACCACCGTATCGAACGAAACAAGACTAGCCGGACAAAGACATTCCTTCAACAGTCATTCTATATGTTAACAAGGTGATTATTTATATACATTTTTTTTTAATTAAGAAAAATTAGTTTTTAAGCTTTCCAATTGCTTCAAGACTTCGAAATCGTTCGAACAAAGACTGTTAAAAAACTAAGCTTCTCAAGCCATTTTATTCCCAATGTACGCACATCGTAGAGGTTTTTTTTTTATATATATACATATATACTACAAACAGTACAAATAAACTAAGCGCCTAAATACCTAATTTTGTTGTGAACATAATAAGTATTAATGTAGGATATTTTTATAAACTGTAAAAAAATAGAGGACTTAAATGTATAAAGTTGGTTTAACGATATAGTGAAACGTGATATTAAATTAAAAGAAATTTGTTAGAGTTAAAAGAGCGAAATATTTGTAAATAGAAATGTAAATAAAGTCAATAAATTAATCGAATTATTCAAGAGTTCTTCAGGAATTTACTTCTAGATCCAATGATTTTATTCAATGGATATCAACACCTGATAAAATCCTAATCCTATCCTTTTTCCTATTTCAACAAGATTAAGTTCTAATAATTTGTAAGGGAAAAAAATAATCGTAGAAAATCGAAACATTTTATATACGTTTAATAGTATCACTTGAAAGAAAATTATATCTTTTACCAATAAAATATGCTCATAAATGTGGAAAAATTACCCATTTTCTTTAAGGTATATAAAAATAATTTGCGTATGGCAGGCAAACATAGATACACGCTTGTGTTGCGGGTTGCATACCCTACAACTTCAAAAACTAAAAATTATTTATTTCGTTTGACTCTTTTAAAAGTAGGGTCGTAAGGTGGAGGTAGAAGTTCAAAAATTATCTATTTTATAAATATCCACGATGTCTACATTCGTTAGTTGAAGCTGTTAAATTAGATGTGATTTTACTGCAATTTTTAACCGCTTTTTTCTGTAGTATCAAAATAGAAAATAACTGATAAGTTAATAAAGAAAGCTAAATAATAATAGTTTTTAGAAAACCATGACTTTATCAACTTCATCAATCAAATTTTATAGACATTAGACTGATTCAAAAAAAATGATGATTTTTTTTTTCTTAATTATATCGAAAATATTGTTGGGAATGACAAAAAAACAATCCTGTAAAAGTTTAAGCTCTTAATATTAATATTAAGAGATGCCACATCGCAAGTTTCGATTTTCCATTTAAATAACATAGGAACAATATTTTCGTGCACTTTGGAATTTTATAACTCACGTTGGTGACAATATTTCGAAATGACCAAGGTATATTCTTGTTGAAAATTGAACGATCTACAAAAAAGGTCTCGGACAAGTTTTTGATATATTTATTCCTTCAAAAGTTATTCGAGGTCAAAGTTGAACTATCAAAAAATTTTCATATTTTTCCATTTTTTTGACGCAACCATCAATTTTATGAGAAAATTTTATGGAACATTTTTTGTAGAACACTTTTTTTTCTATAACTTATCTCTTTAAAAGTTTTTGATATTTTTCACAGGTCCTACGTTATTTGCAATAAACGGAAAATTCCCTTAGTTATTATATTTTTAACATCAATTTTTTTTTTAATTTTAATTAAATAACTTAGGACCTGTGCAAAATATCAAAATCTTTTATAGAGATAAGTTATAGAAAAACAAGTGTTCTACAAAAAATGTCCTATACAATTTTCTCATAAAATTGATGGTTGCGTCAAAATATTGAAAAAAATTTAAAATTTCTCTTTGGTTCAACTTTGACCTCGAATAACTTTTGAAGGAATAAATATATCAAAAACTTGTACGAGACCTTTTTTGTAGATCGTTCAATTTTCTACAAGAATATATCTTAGTCATTCCGAAATATTGTCTTTGACGTGAGCTATAAAATTCCAAAGTGCAAGAGAATATTGTTGCCATGTTATTTAAATGTAAAATCGAAATTTGCGATGCGGCACCTCGTAATATTAAGAGCTTAAACTTTTACAGATTTTTTTTTTTGTTATTCCCAACAATATTTTTGATAGAATTAAGAAAAAAAAATCATAATTTTTTTTTGAATCAGTCTAATAGATATAATAGGTAAAAGGTTTTATAAATATATAGAGAAAACATTAAGGAAATAATGTCCTATTACGGCACAGGAAATCAAAATCAACCAATTTTTTTTTTTTTTAAATATTCTTTAATCACAAAAAATCTCACCTCCCACCTTTGGCGGTCTTACATTCCAATCTGCTTCTCGAACTCCTCGTTCGATATCTTCTTATTTTTCAACTTCTTCAACAGCGCCACATCCTTGGCCAGCTCTTGAATCTCCTCCGGCGTCAGTCCGCCCGATTTTTTCCGCTTCTTCTTCGGCACATTGTTGTCGATTCGCCGCTGATTGGACTGCTTGCGTTTCAAGCGTCGCTCTTTGCGCTCGGTTTTGTTCTCCTTGGTTTTCGACCAAGCCTGCGTTTGTTTCTGGACGTGTTTGATTTTCTTGCCCGGCCACACTCCCGTTGTTTTGTATGTGTTGAGTTTTTGTTGTCGCACGGCCTCGCGTTGACTGTCTTTGTACGGAATTGTGTTAATATCGAAATGGGGCACCGCAATGAAACCGTCCATGTTGCCTTTTTGGAGTTCTGGCATTTTGGGTAAACATAAGAGGCCGTAATAGTTTGCCATTTGGCCTAGAGGTAAATCCTGAAAGAGATTATTTCGTTTTGGAAATCAATTTTAGAAACTAAACCACTTGGTCAATTATATAATACCTTTACTCGTAGCAATAATGAACACTCATGTTTTGAATAGGCTTGAATGTGGGACACAAAAGCTCTGGTAGCTTTTTCCATCAAAGCTCGATCTTTCATCAAGTTTTTTCGAATCAAATCCAACAAAGTGTCGTTCAGAATTGTCTTTTCCACGCCATCAATTTCCATTATTTTTACTTTTTGATTCATTTCAATAAAATTAATGTAACTAGCCTCGGTTGGTAACAGGCAAATGAGGGCAGAGCCTTGCGAGCCTTGGCGAGCCGTTCGTCCGACCCGATGCACAAAAGCACTAGCACTAGCCGGTGGATCCCACTGCAACACCCAATCCACCTCGGGTACGTCGATTCCCCGGGCCAAAACATCCGTACAAAGCAGAATTCCTTGTGTCGACGTCCGAAACTTTTTCATAATTTTCGGCCGTTTTTCTTTCATTTTTCCGTGCAAGGCAAGCACTGGTAAACCTAGTAAATCGGGTGGAAGCTTTCGAAATATGTCAGACCAGTAATCAACGCAAGCACAGGTGGGAACAAAAAGCATTGCTTTTTGAATATTCTTTTCTTTGATAAACGACAGTAAGTAGGAGAGTTTATCTAAAAAAAATAACGGATGCTCAATTAATTTCTAAGTCATTTTTTACACTTTACAGAAAATACCTTCGGCCTCAACAATCGTATAATAGTTATCCAGTAAGACAGGTGTTGATTCGGCACGTTTTTCTTTGACAACCACCATCATCGGATTGCGTAGTCCAGCTCGGACCAGCGATTGCACTTCCCGCGTTTGAGTCGCCGAAAAGAGGCCGGTACGTCGCTGTTTTGGCAAATATCCGAGGATTGTGTCGAGCGATTGTCGAAAACCAAGGTCCAAAAGTCGGTCGGCTTCGTCCAAGATTAAAATCTCCTGAAGAAATGGGTGAGAATTTTTTTTAATTACAATACGAAATATGATGAAATTTATTGATATGTACCAAATTTTTTACGGACGAGGATAAACTTGGTTTGGAGTTTCGGGAGAGGAGATCTTCGAGGCGACCGGGGGTGCAGATTATGATGTTGCCACCGTTCTTTGTGAAGTTTTCGACGTCGTCGTCCACGTGATTGCCGCCGATGAAGATGATTTGCCGCAATTTCTGCATAAAAAAATTTCATGAATCGAAGATTTTTGTCTAAATCATAAGAAAATGACCAACTAAACGTCGTATAAAGTATTGATAAATTATCAAGAGCATTTAAAAATTATCATGAAACTATGAAGAAATGTCTAAATTGACTTATCATCAAGTTTTTTGGGGGAAAAGTCTGCAAAAAAGTTAATAAAACAATCTTCAAAGGAACCATTCACCGTAATGGACATTATTTTTAGTGATATTTCAATGAAAAAGTACCAATAAAGCCAAAAAATTTACATGAGTCGATAGAAAAATGTTTAAATTAAATCGATATAAACTTTTTAAGGCATTTTTTAAAAAATTACTATGAAAAAAATCTTTTAACCATAGTGATTCCAAGCCTCACCAGGACTCAAATTTGTTTGCAAGTTTCTGCTGGAATAACTATCAATAGCACTTAAAGACTTGCATTATCTCATAGAGAAATTATTAAACTAAACTGATATAATGTTTTTGACACAAAATTTGTCGATTAATACCAAGAAAAAGATGCAAAAAGAATGTGCCTCAAACCAACGCCAAGTCAAGGTTTATAAAATACACAGGTGGCCTCATGCGCTGCGTGACGTATCCAGAAGAAATTCGTACATATCATCAGACTGATTCAAACTTCAAAATTCTTCGTATGACGTCATATTTTTTTTCTAATGGGGCAACCTGTGTAATTTATGAACCTTGACGCCAAGTACCCAACTTTTGTCGGTGATGTTTTCCATAAAAACACCATCAATAGCATCTTAAATTTTACATAAATTCAAAGAAATACATTAAACTTGATAACAATAAAGTTTAAAGCTCATTTTTTTACATTTAATATAAATAAAATCACATAGCATCATAAAAAGTTTGCATCCAAAAGTAGGTTGCCGGATCTGCAAGTTATTCATACAAAAAAATCAAATTTAACACTTATTTCGGTAAAAATAATATTCCTTACATAATTATTAGTGATTTGCATTACCTTTTGATGCATTTCTTTAAGTAATTAATCGAAAATTTACAATTAATTGCATATTACATTGTAACAATTAACATGAAACAATAGAATATCAGACGTCACGCAGGCGCCATTTGTGTTATGCAACGGAGGCAAATTTGAAATGATTTTAATTGAAAAACTTGAAATTACTATAAATGCATTTTTATGTTGTTAAACAACTTTAAATGGGCGAGCTTTTTTATTTAGTCGCAATAAAGTTTTATTAACCACCAAAAAAAGATATGAAAATACCTACTTTCTTATACAATGCAATAACGACTTTAGTTAGGAAACTCTAGTTAAAAGATTGTAAATCAAATGCAAATTGAATCAATAATTGCCAATGCAATTGTATCTTACTTACAGGAATATGTTTGAGCATTTTACTGAGAACATCATGCGTTTGTAAGGCTAATTCTCGAGTGGGTGATACAATTATTGCACCGATTTCATGTTTTTTCCATTGATTATCGTCGCGACGGCGACACAAAATTTGCAACAATGGAACGAGAAAAGCCAAAGTTTTTCCCGATCCAGTAACGGCTTCGGCGGCCACATCCTTATTATGTAGTAACAATGGAATAACTGCAGCTTGGACGGGGGTGGTTGTTGGAAAATTTAACGAGTCAATGCTGGCTTTAACTTGCTGATCGAATTGCACATTTAATTCGGTCCATTTTTTTGCCATATTTATGTAAATTGATGATGATTTGCGAAAAGCACGTGTAGAACGTCCTCATGTGTCAATTGACAAGTTTTTATAACCTTACTTGTTTTAACTTTCGTCGAGAGAAATGTAACTTTAATGCTTGACACTTAATAATATTTAGACTTGATCTTTTTGCTGAAGCAAAAAACTTTTAAACTTTTGAAATTGTCCGTTATATTTACTATTTGTAGTAAGTTTTGTTTCGTAAATGTTTTGACACTTGATTGTTTTTAAGGAAGTTATTTGATTTAGATATTCGATTTTAATGATTTTTTGTCGAAAATATTTTAATTTTATGTTGAAAATATTAATGAAAAATGTGGTTACTTCGAATTAAGGTTTATAAAATACACAGGGGGCCTCATGCGCTACGTGACGTTTCCAGAAGAAATTCGTACATATCTTCAGACTGATTCAAATTTCAAAATTCTTCGTATGACGTCATTTTAGTGAATTAACGATGATAAGTAGAATTAAGGAATGAAAGAATTTGTGCCAAAAAAGAGAGGGAAGATTGGATTTTTTTCAAGTTAAGTAAGGACGGCAAATGTTAGATTTTAGTGTTGAGAATAGTGATGCGTGTTGACAGTTGTAAATGGAGTTAAAGTATTGCTTGGCAATTGATGGTATCTAGGCGTGAATGTGATCAAAATTAGCGAAAAAGTGAAAATTATGCCAAGACTAAACGCAAAAAATGGATTAAAACCAAAAAAATTAACGTAAAAATGGGCATTTTCAGGGTTTTCGAGAGCCGGTGTCTAGAGGGATTAATTTTTTCAAGGCTGGTACGTCGTGTACATGTAGTGTTGGCAAGCGTGGCGCCTGACTGTTCGCCATTTTAAGCCCGAGCTCAAAGTTGTTTTGTGAGTGGCCAGGAATAGATTGAAATACGCAAACGAGAAATCTGTGTCCATCCTAATAATAATTGTGCTTTATTTACTGCGATTCGCAGTAACACACACCGCCTAAATGGCCGAAACGGATAAATTGAATATTGACAATATAATAGGCCGACTTCTCGAAGGTAAATATAATAATTTCAGTGGATCGCTGTTGATACTGATCACTCAGCTGTCAATGGCGGTGCCAACGCCCGCGCTATTTAACGCCCCAATGTATTACCACTTGCTACTAAAATCTCATTTTGTGCAGTTCGCGGCGCCCGACCAGGAAAAAATGTACAATTAACCGAAATCGAAATTCGTGGCCTGTGTTTAAAATCGCGAGAAATCTTCCTCTCGCAACCGATTCTGCTGGAACTTGAAGCGCCATTGAAAATTTGCGGTAAGTCATAACACCGCCGCCGTCTACGATTTTCCATCGCAAAACCATTGCTAATTTCACGCCGCATCTCATCCAAACCATTTTCCAACGATCGAAAAACCCATCCAACAATCAATTTATCATCATCATCGCTATCACTTCCCATCCACACTATTGATTTGTTTACATTGACTTTACCAAGGTCAATGCTAATATCAAATGGCTGGACCATACTTACGCACCTGTTATCCCCATCAAACCAATTAAAACCACCTGAAATCAGTTTGTTGATCTCAAAACCAAATATTTCAATTAACATCTCAACGCTAACCAATACTCAAATTCGTTAAAACCGCCAAAAAAAAATTTACACATCAAATGCAAATTTGAAGGACAAGAAGAATTGTTTTCCTATCCATCAAGGTCCTCAAAACCATACCTTCTATCATAACTTTTTATCGACTGCATCTGGTTGCTCAACAAAAAAAAAAATGAGTGCAATACTTTAAATCTGTGATCTAATTGCAAGATTTGGCAGAAGGAACTAACAGGTCAAGGTTTTGCGACTAAAGATTTATTGCATCTAACATTTCAAGTAAATCCCTAAACCTTTTTTTTTTTCTGTTGTTACTCATATTACTCGGTTGGGTCAAGGATTTGATCGTTAAGTATTTGTTATTGATTTGATAACTTGTTTGTATACAGTTTTTTTCTCATTTCAAATTTAAAATCAATCAAAAAAACGCTTGTTTGGTTGATAAATTGGCCTTATCTGGCATACGTGAATAAATAATTAGATTGGCATATTTTAATTTATTGTTTCCACTAATACGTGACGGAAATTTTGATGACTAACCATGCGATAATTTAAATTTTATTTGTCATAAATGTGTATCCGAACGTTTTAATTATTAATTAATTTCTTGGAAAATGGTTTTGATTAGTGGTTGCGATCAATATTGCATTTTTTATTATTAGGTTTTAGTGGGAATTTGATTTTTAAGTGCCTTTTAAGTTACTAACTATCGTTTTATTCTGTATGGCTAAAATTATTTTATAATGGTCTAAAAAAAGCACTTGAAGTCAAATTTGCACTTAACTATAAACAGTAATTTTTATGTTTTACTCCTTTTTTGAATGAATAGTAACGATTTGATTTTTAGGTAAAGTAAACACCAATATTTTCGGTTACTGACACAAGAAAATGGACGAAATTTTAGAAGATTTGTAGAAAAAGATTTATAGAAGTGATCCCCAATTTTATGCCTGCACCATGCTGCCGATTAGCACTGCAAAATTAATGAAGAAATTGTTAACTTTTTACATGAATATTTGAACAATTCTTAAAGGATAAATATTGGCTCGTCTTTCGACTGATATAGAATGTGCGCGAAGAATCACGAAGTTGGGGATCTATGAAAAAATGAAAATCTTTAGTATTAAGTCTATATTATCTCTGGTTATTTCTCGACAATTATTAATCAAATCTTTCTATTATTTAGTCCAATTTTTTTATCAGTAAATTAGGCTTATAAAATCACGAAAAAATCCTATGAAGGTCATTTTTTTCCGTTTTGTACGAGAGCATTTCATTGCTTTTTTTTATTCCCTTTTGAAAGCTTGTACATTTTTGAAGGTAAAATAGTTAAATAAGGCAATAAATGCAAAGATTAAATTGAATGGGAAAATAAATTGAAAGATTTAAACTGGTTTTTGTATTTGAAGTTGAGATTATTGATGAAATGCGGTGATGTAAATCCATTCAGTATTACGGAATATCCTTCACAATGTCAAATGATTCATATAGTTGTCGTGAGATTTCCAACGATTTTTCCTGTATGGTTAAGGAGGGGGAGGGATAAATGTTTTTGTGGGAATTTTCTTGCGTAAAAGTTTAGTTTTTTTAATTGAAAATGATTTAGGAAAAACATCGAAACCATACTCAATGGTGTAGTGTTATTTTTATACAGGGTTTGTAAATTACACAGGTTGCTCCGTTAGAAAAAAAAAATGACGTCATACGAAGAATTTTGAAATTTGAATCAGTCTGAAGATATGTACGAATTTCTTCTGGATACGTCACGTAGCCACCATGAGGCCATCTGTGTATTTTATAATCCTTGATTTTTATAGCTTTATATGCCAGTGTAAACTCCAAAATTTTTGTTAAAAGAAAATTCGGACAAAATCTAATGAAGGGATTTAACTTAAACTTATTTTTTTTCATCTAAGAATGCACTCAATTTCACATCCTTAACCCCTATAACAAGCAGTATATTTTTTGAGGGTGGTTTTCTATATCAACCCCCAATATTACAATTACCAAAAAAAAATATTTTTTATGTTAATTAGTTAGCTATCATATTATAAAGTTACAAAATGATCGAATTGGTGGAACATATTGTGTATACAATATATAGGATATATTTCGGTCCAATTTATGTAGTATAATTTAATATAATTATATATTATATATTAAATTGGACCGCAATATATATCCTATATATTGTATACACACTATAACTGTTCAAAGTCAGCGAAAAAATCTAATTTTGATTGGTTGATAATGGTTTAAAAAAATAAAAATCATAGTATGTGGTCATAGTAAAGAATGCATTCTAGTTGATTCAATTGCCTATAAATAATATAAAAATAATAACGGATAGCCTAATTTTAATGAGCATTTAATCTTCAGCATTAGTAATTATATCAATTGCATCACACATGGAGGTCAATATTTCAGCAGCTTTTATAATTTTTTATTTATAATAATTAAGTGATAAGTGATAAATAACAGTCGCTACATAAGTGCAACAGTCTACTGTTATGTGCATTTATTGTAGTTTATTTGTAGTTATACATATTTTGTATGCAGTTAAAGTTTTAAGGACGGATTTATGATGATAGATATAGAGTTCACAGGTGTTAATAAAGAATTTGGTACATTGATTTTTATTTTTTTAAACTATGTTCCATCAATTTGACCAATTTGCAACTTTAATATATGATTGCTAACTAATTCACGTAAAAAATATATTTTTTTGGTAAGTGTCATTTTAGGGGTTGATATGGAAAACCATTCCCAAAAAATGTATTTCTCGTTTTTTATAGTTTCTAATATTGCAAAAATTCTCAAAAAAATATATTATAATTAGATTATTAATAGTAATGCTTAGTTTTAATTTCATGAAGATATCTTCAATAGATACTGAGAAAAATTATACTTACGTTAAGGGTGGCCATCCCCCATTATTGCCTTACTATAAGAGCTTAATTAATTAGACGCGAATGCAGTTTTCAAATGCCTAATCGATTAGATCCTTTGAGCTTTTTTTGTAATAATATAAGGAACGTTGAATTTATAAGGGTTGTTTTTTCAATTAGTACATGATCCGGCTGTGAAATAAGTGATGTAGGTAATTAAAATTTAATTTTAAGGTATTTTTACAAGTGGGGGGGGGGATTGATTTTTCATATGGTGCCAATTAAAAAGATTATCTGCCAATACTATTAATTGACTTGGAAGAACATTTCGTTTACATCTTATACGGCAATAAAACCAACGCAACTTCGCAAGAGGATTTAAACGATTTAAAAAATCATAGTGGCTGTTGATTTTTTAGCCGCAACCTCTACGCACCTAGGTGTAATATTTATTTAATTTAGAAATGCTTTTATAAAAGACAACTAATCATTTTTTAATTAATAGTACTGAAGGGCATTTTTTAATGGATACTTTATGAAAAATTTATAAAAATAGATTTTGATTATCTAAGTAATTCTTGTACTAATTTTGCAACCAGATTTTAGGACTAAATTGGAGGCAAATTTTGATAAATTCGTTTTTTTGTTGTGATAGTTTTAGTCGTTTCTTATTGATTTTTTTTTTAAAAGTTTGTTAGGGGCCGTTCATAAAATACGTCAAGCTAAAATAAGCTTTTTCTGACCCCTCTCCCCTCATTGTCACGCTGTGTCAAACTTTCTGTGACCCCCCCTAGAAATATTTCGTCACAAAACTAAGACCCCCTCGCCCGCCTGAATATGATAAATTTCAATTAAAAGTGCACAAATTTTTATATATTTATTTTATTTTTTTATTATTTACAAGTCTGGCATACATCCTATAGAGGTGCAGAAACACCTGTGCATAGGAACCAGATAAATACATTATAACATTTTAATATATAAAAAAAACTTTACAACATAAGGTATATTCAATCTCTTAGACAATAACTAATGCAAAATTACTGTATCAAAGTTTAAGGTTTTAAAACTATAATATTTAAAAACTATATATTTAATATTTACTAAATACGAAATGAATGACTTTGTATCATGATAAAAATTGAAAAAAATAGTTGAAAGAAATATTAATTTAAAATTTTTTGACGAACGGCGAACGTCACGTTACCGAAGATCCCCCGCCCCCCTTGGTATGCGAACGTATTTTATGAACGGCCCCTTAGATTTCCTGATGTAATTTGGTTTTTTTGACTTTTCCTATTCCTATGCCTTTTTGTATTGATATTTGTTCCCAGAAACATTTCCGTGATTGATTTCCTATTTCTTGTTGATTGTTTTTTGCATATAAAGAGCATAAGAAATTGCGCATGAGAGTGTGGGAAAGTTTTGGCATTGTTTTTTTTTTTGGGAGAGGGTTGAAGTTGAGTTTATCAATATTATAATGTTTTTTTTTTTTCGGTTTTTGTTTGTTCTTGAAGGTGACATTCACGGGCAGTATTACGATCTGTTGCGACTGTTCGAGTATGGTGGATTTCCGCCGGAGTCGAATTACTTGTTCCTCGGCGATTATGTTGATCGTGGCAAGCAGTCGTTGGAGACAATTTGTCTGTTGTTGGCATATAAAATAAAATATCCGGAGAACTTTTTCCTGCTCCGGGGCAATCACGAATGCGCGTCGATAAATCGTATCTATGGCTTCTATGACGAGTGCAAGCGAAGATATAACATAAAGCTATGGAAGACATTCACAGATTGCTTTAACTGTTTGCCGGTGGCGGCGATCGTTGACGAGAAGATTTTCTGCTGCCACGGCGGTCTCAGTCCCGACCTGCAGAGCATGGAGCAAATTCGGCGCATCATGCGGCCGACAGACGTGCCCGACCAGGGTCTGCTGTGCGATCTGCTGTGGTCGGACCCGGACAAGGACACGGTGGGCTGGGGCGAGAACGATCGCGGCGTCAGCTTCACGTTCGGCTCGGAAATTGTCGCCAAGTTTTTGCACAAGCACGACTTTGATCTGATATGCCGCGCGCACCAGGTCGTCGAGGACGGCTACGAGTTCTTCGCCAAGCGGCAGCTGGTGACGCTGTTCTCGGCGCCCAACTACTGCGGCGAGTTCGACAATGCCGGCGCCATGATGTCCGTCGACGAGACGCTCATGTGTTCGTTCCAAATCCTCAAGCCGGCCGACAAGCGCAAGTTCCAATACAGCGGACTGAATTCCGGACGTCCGGTGACGCCGCCCAGAGGCGCCACCAATAAAAATAGGAAGAAGTAAGCATCCGATATCACTTAATTAATTAATTAATTAATTAATTAATTTTCTTTATTACATATTTTACTTGTGTACGTAACGATTCAATTTATTTTATTTTTTACTTTTTTCTCTCCTATGGATGATCAGCTGAATTGAGAGAGGCCCTCCTCCCCCTTCTTTCCATTCATTTTCATGTGGATTTATGTTGCGTCCGTTATCAATTTTATCTAAAAGCAAACAAACAAATTTTAAGAATAAACAAAAAAAATCAGATTCTTGTTTTAATTTTATTTTGTAAATACAAAGAATAAAAAATGCAAAAAAAAAAAAAGTAAAGAAAAACTATTGTTTAAAAAGCGACTACTACTACTAGTACTACTACTTCTACTGGCATGTGATGAAAGGATTGACATTATACATATTTTTTTTTCTTTTTGAAAGTTCCACAAATCGATTTGTTTATCTTTTGTACTACTAATTATGCGATAGAGAGAATTTAAAAAAAAAAAACACTGGTCAAATGGAGCAGCCGTGTGTGTTGTAAATGTGTAAAATCACGAGGACGGATATATCTAATAATATATAAAATTTCATAGAACGAAAAAATTGTAAAAAAAAACAAAGAAAAATTATACATATATATTTAGTTTTGTATTAAAAAAAAAAAAAAGAAAAATTGTGTTTTTTTTTTGTAATTTGTGGAATAATTAATTTTTGAGAGATGAGATAAATGCAAAAAAAGAAGTATTGAATTGAAACAGAATGAGAAAATACAATAAAGTTTTACTTTAGTTTTTCGTTATTCGTCGTTTTATTTATTTATAAAAGGTTATTTTTCATATTAGCTAAATTAGATCCTTTAAGGGTTAGTTAATAAATTAATCAATTACATAATTATAATGTTAATACAATTAAGAATGAAATGTATTTACGAATAAAAGTGATGTATGAATTTTATTGAACGTCGGAATAAAAGTTGTCACATTTTCTTATTCGCCTAAAGTTCAGGTGTTTTGTTCAATTTATTTAACGTCAGATTGGTGCGAACAAAGGTAGGTATTGTTGTTTTCTGGAACTAAGAATATATCTCGTCAAATAATCGATACAGATGATAAAATTCAGGTCTCAACTCTCAGTGGGAAATTAATTAAAATCTTTAACGGGTTTTTCGTAAAATGACAAAACCATATAGCCATAAAAAATAGATAAAAGTCAAGGTTTATAAAATACACAGGTGGCCTACGTGACGCATTCAGAAGAAATTCGTATATATCTTCAGATAGATTCAAATTTCTTCGATTGACGTCATATTTTTTTTTCTAATGGGACAACCTGTGTAATTTATAAACCTTGGATAAAAGTAGCCATGTAATGTCACTCATCAATGACTGACACGGCTCAATTGGAATACAGTGAACCCCCGATAATCCGGCCCTCGACTAATCTGGCACCCCCTGTAATCCAACATGGTATATTATTTATTATGTATTGAATATTTTGTTGTATATTGAGTAATTTGTCCGATTACAAGGTACTCTTTCGTAAAAAAATCCGGACTATAGGGGATCTTAGGCAGTACTCTATAATCCGATAAATTCGCTAATTTGACTCTGCCCTGCAAACTGTTTGTCGGATTACCGGGGGTCCACTGTACTTAATTGTCAGTCACCGGTGAATGACAAAGCGTTTAATGTGTTAAGAAACTAAAATGATTAATCTTATTCTTTTTCTCACCACATTCGGACCACATTGGTTTAAATCTCAAGAACAATTTTTTTAGTTATTTTTTACCGTCGCTTTAACAACTTAGATCTTAAGCGACTGTAATAGGGTTCATAAAAAAATTATAATCGAGAAATCCATAATCGAACCTAAAACTTACCTCTTTTTGAAACGAAAACCTAAACCTCTCGACCGCCATAAAAATTATTATATAAAAAAAATGTTCGCAAAAGAAATCTTCACATGTCAGAGAAAATTGCATCAAAATCCGTTGAATAGTTTGGAAGATATGAGTGTCTAAAAAAAAAAACCTTTAAATATCTTCTGCGCATGCCTAAACTATTAAAACTGTAACTTGATAGATGCGCAGAATAAAAAGCACAAGCATGTGCAGAAGAATACAGTTTGTGCATCGCAATTCTAATTGCTAAGCTCAGGAACTGAGGTACGCATGCGCCGGGTTTAGAAATTTAGGTGAAATGTATACGCACGTGTACATTTAGTTGTCTACGTTGGAGCTGAAATGAAAACAGATGACTCATGCGCAGAAACGATAGTTTACGGTTTTGCGCAGTTGGTCAATTAATGCATGCGCAGAACAAATTATTAACCTGCGTAAATTAATAGTGCCCAAAAAAAGTGTACACATGCGCAAACGAAAAAAAAAAAATGTCACTTTGTCGATTTTTTAAAATTATTCATATCTTCTAAACTATTCAACCGATTTTAATGGGATTTTCACTGTTATTTAAGCTGGTTCTACAATTAATCGTTTGTTGTTGACGATAGTCGTGAGTCGTTAGTCGGGGGATAAAGGGCAGTGCATTCTACAATTGCGTAACGACATTTATTTTTTATTGACATTTATATATTTATTAACAAGTATTTGACATAACCTAAATGCGAACGATCCATATTTGGGAGTTGTTTACAATGAATATCCATGGTTTCCATGTTTTATAAATTAGAAAAACAAAAATAATATGCTGTCGTTTGTCGTAAGTCGGGACAAGTGGAGCATTGGCTAACTCTGTCCACGACAACGACTCACGTCAACGACGACAACTGTCAAATGCTGTCAAAATAAACCCGCATGCGCCCGACAGACGACAAGCGACTAATTGTAGAACCAGCCTTAGAGAAAAAATCGAAGATTTCTAATAATCAATTAATTTTGGGTTAAGTTACAAGTAGGCGAAAAAAAGCTATGATTTTAATCGGTTTCTAACTGCTTTTCGACCACCATAAGGAATTAATTATATGAAAAAAATGTTCGCAAATGAAATCTTCACATGGCAACAAAAATTGCATCAAAATCCGTTGAGTAGTTGGGAAGATATGAGTGTTTAAAAAAATATACTTTTAAATATCTTCTGCGCATGTCTAAACTGATTAAACTGTAACTTTCTAGATGCGCAGAATAAAAAGCACACGCATGTGCAAAAGAATACGGTTTGTGCATCGCGATTCTAATTTCTAAGCTCAGGAACCAATGTACGCATGCGTCGGATTTAGAAATTTAGAGGACACGCATACGCATGTGTAAATTTAGTTGCCTACGTAAGTGCAAATGAAAACAGCTGACTTATGCGCAGAAACGACACATTTACGGTGTTGGGCAATTGGTCAGCTAATCCATGCGCAGAACAATTTATTTACGTGCGCAAAAAAAGTATACATATGCGCAAACGAAAAAAAAATTAATAATGCCACTTTTTCGTTTTTTTTTTTAAATATTCATATCTTCTAAACTATTCAACCGATTTTAATGGGATTTTCACTGTTATTTAAAGAAAAAATTGTAGATTTTACAAATTAATAATTTGAAGTTACAAAATATAACGAAACGTAGCTAATTGAATAGTAAAAATATTAAATAAAAAAAAAACGATCTTAAACAATCTGAATTGTCTTCTTATTTAAAAAAATAATGGATACAATTAATGATTTAGTTATTGTATAAAGTTTTGGTCTAATGAAAATTTAATTGGATTTATTAATAGCCATCTGATTGAAAAATAGACGTGATTGACTTGTCGATTGATTGATTTATAAATAAATACCATTGCATTTTACTAACAAATTCTTGAGTGTATCCACTTGATATTGATTGATAAGAAAAGAAAGACTATTTGAACTTTGGAAAGTTTCGAGAAACATTTGCGCATATATTTCGAAGAAAACATCCATTTGAAATTTGATATTTTATTGAAGTATTTTATAGTTGTAAACATATTTTTTTTGTTGTTCAACGTTAAAAATAACTTTTATAATCTTATCATTTTAAGCCTCTAAAGACTTTTGTTATCATCATGACGACTAATTGAAAATTGGATTTGCAATTATAATAGGAAATTTAAATTCAATTAGTGCAGCTTTATTTGGAGATTGGTGTCTTTTAGAGGAGAAACAAACCGAAACAAGCTTTGGCTCGTGTGCTTTTTATTAGATATTTTATGGCGTATAAGAATAGCCGGAGAAGTTCAATGTTGGTTATTTTTAACAATCTAATTTCAAACGTGCGTTTGCATGGTTTTTTCTTGTGTTTATTTTTAATAATTCTAATTGCAACTGGTGGCGTAGGCGTTTCGATTTGGATTGATACAAATCATACTTGGATTATTTAATCACATCGTTATTTTTCTGATAATTGGTTGGGAAAATTTGCAATAAATTCGCCAAATAACTATAATATGTTCTAATAAAATTGAGATAATCGCAAAAATTGACTCGTTTATTTTGAAAGTGGCGTAAGTCCATTTCAAGGACGGTCTATATTCTTCTTGTAACTAGAACAAAGTATGTTTATTATTTAACTGCTTAGTTTTTAGAAATTACATTTTAGTTTAACATTGATAAGTATTTTATTTATTTCCGAGTCACAATAAATTAATGGATAATAATATATATATGTCTTTGAGACTCAATTAATAAAGTAAATTTTTTAATTGAGTCTCAAAGACATATACATATATATTATTATCCATACATTTTAGTTGTTAAAACGCCAATTATTTCCTCCTCCTTTGTATTTTCCATAGTTCCTATGATTAAAAATGATAACACTATAGGGATTGTTCTTGAAATGGACTTAACTCACTTTCAAAATAAACGGTTCAATTATACCCAGTGAACTACGTTTTCAGTTTTCCTTTAAAGTGCACTTTAGGTGTTGCAATTTTAATCGCATTATATTTCAGAATAAGATCCAAAAGATAACATCCTTACGATTTACAAGAACAAGATTTGGGGCCCATAAGCACTGCAGATTTAAGTTTATTTTCTTCTCGGGAACCCAATTTCATCGATTGTAAGCCAAGAATCCGAACAAGAGATGTTCGTTTAGTTTAATACGAAGATTAAAGAACTAAACGCTTACTGATGGTCCATTTTTACATGGGACAAAGAAGTTAAAAACCAGTTAAGCGGATACCGCTTAAAATCATGGCTTTTCTTCGCCTACTTGTAACTTGACCTAAAATTAATTAAATGGTAAGAATCTTGGATTTTTTCTCTAAATTACAGTGAAAATCCCATTAAAATTGGTTGAATAGTTTAGAAGATATAAATATTTAAAAAAAAATGACAAATTAGTGACATTATTAATGTTTTTTCGTTTGCGCATGTGCAAACTGATTTTTTTTTTGCGCATGCATTAACTGACCAATTGCGCAAAATCGTAAACTGTCGTTTCTGCGTATGAGTCAGCTGTTTTTATTTCAGCGCCTTCGTAGGCAACTTAATTTACACATGCGCATGCATTTCATCTAAATTTCTAATCCAGCGCATGCGTACATCGATTCCTAAACTTAGCTATGCACAAACTGTATTCTTTTGCGCATGCGTGTGCTTTTTATTCTGCGCATCTATCAAGTTACAGTTTAATAGTATAGGCATGCGCAGAAGATATTTAAAGGTCTATTTCTTTAAACACTCATATCTTCCAAACTATTCAACGGATTTTGATGGAATTTTTGTTGAAATGTGAAGATTTTTTGTGCGAACATTTTTTTCATACAATAAATTCCTTATGGTGGTCGAGTGGTCTAGGTGTTCGCTTCAAAAATAGGTAAGTTTTGGGTTCGATTATGGATTTCTCGATTATAAATTTTTATGAACCCTATTAGAGTCGTTTAAGATCTAAGTTGTAAAAACGACGGTAAATATTGTGTAATCTCACTTATCTGACACAATTAAATACCGGAAGATGCCGGATTATTGGAATTTTCGGATTACTGGATTATAGTGAAAGTCATAGGTAATGAATAAAATAAAGAATTTCATACAGGGAATAAATGTGTGCACAGGAATAGAGGGGCGAGAGAGGCGTGGGGGGAGAGTGCCGGATTAGTGAGATTATACTGTAACAACTAAAAAAAATTGTGTAATGTTACTAAATCCATCAACCTTGATTGTTGAATACAGTCTTGGTTGACAGTAAAGATTTAAACCAATGTGGTCCAAATGTTGTGAGAAAAAGAATAAAATTAATCGTTTTAGTTTCTTAAAGATTTTAATTGATTTCACAAAATACCTGTTAGAATAATTTTAATTTTATGTAAGTAGAAACAATAAGTGTAACGCTTAAATTTTTTATTGCTACAATTAAATCTTTAGATCGGAATTATCACTGATTAATTATCGATCGAAGAATTACCTAATAGTAGTTAAGCTCATAAATTGGAAAAAAAAGATTTATCCCTGAATTCAACAAAGAGTATAAGCAAAATAAGATTTTTTTCGCTGACTTTGAACAGTTATACTGTGTATACAATATATAGAATATATTGCGGTCCAATTTATGTAGTATAATTTAATATAAAAATCATACCATAAACATAAATTTGAACAGAAGTTCAAACAAAAATATCGTAACGTATTACCCAGATACGTATTTCGATTGCCAAGCAATCTTTCTCAGTACTTTGGATCACTCCGTAACTGTTTTGTGAAGATTCAAAAAGTGGACCGCAATATATTCTATATATTGTATACACAAAGAGTATAAGGTTTATTGAGTTTTACAATTCTTATAAACCAATGCCAGTCTTTTAGTTATCAATAAAAGGAAGTAAATTATTAAGAAATCAAAGTGAAATGTGTTTTTTTTTATATATATAATATCATAAATACATAAAGTTACATAAAAATTGTAATAATCCCATCACTAATGGAAATCAGATGTGTCTTTGGTAACTGGCGTTGTTGCACAATCGTCACCTTTGTCTTCTTCGGAATTAGGAGGTTTAGATTGATCTTCGTAATCTTTTTCGCTCTGCGAATCTTCAGGAACCACCACAGAACTAGATGTGGCAATTAAAATCGAAAATAGATTCGAATTTGATTCTGTCGGAGTACTGTTCGTCACCCGGGGAATTACTACAGTCGAGTTGGTTACAGTTGTCGTTGTAGTGTCCACGTTTTTCTGTAACATTCTTGGTCGCACCAAAAATGTCGTTTCCGACTTGGAAGCGGCCGAAATTGCCGGTTTCTTGAACGTATTTCCAATTTCTCGCACCTGATCCGGATGCATGTAGGAGTTACTTTTGAAAAACGATTCCGGATTCACATTGCGGGACTGGTGCGTGTTGATCCATTCGTCCGGATGGACCCGATACAATTGATGGATGGCGTCGACTACTTCCTGTAATTGACGCGAAAGTACGTCGGCAAAGTTAAGTAGTTCCAGAGTTAGTTGCATGTATTTGTTGGTGTCAAAATTGCTACGTTTAGGACGCTTATAATCCACGTTTAGTTCGCGTTGCTTTTCTAAATTGTCGAAACCAATATGGGATTGGATGTAGTGTTTAACGGCAATGCAAGCTTTATGGACAATATTATTAATGCTGTGGAGGTCATGGTCATGGTCGGCTTTTGTGAATTCATGCATGCGTTCCAGAAGTTCCTGGATTGGTGTGCGAAGTGTGGGTGCTTTCATGTAGTTGGAATTCAGCCATCTCATACCCTGATCGGAGGTGATAAAATCGGTAATGATTTTCAAATTATTCAGGAATGTCTGCAAAAATACCAGCACATTTTTATATTTAGTCGCCAAACAATAATTTATAGATCAAAATTTAAACACAATAAAGTACCAATAGATGAGGCGACAAATAATGATCATCTTCTAATGCACAAATTTTGTTATACGAAAGTTTATGGAAACATTAAGTTCTTCTACATATCTGATGGTTTTAGAACCTATTAAGGGTTTTTTGAAGTTATTAATTACAAATATAGTTCATGGAGTTCCTCAGATACCTGGTGATGGCGTCGACATCATCTTTTGAAGTGTTTTTTTTTTTACTAAATTGGCCATTAAATATATAATTAATTGGCCGTTAATATCTGATCATAGTAATGAAATATTTGAGTATAACTTTGAGTAAATTCCTTCAAAAGTTACAGACGATGATGTCCACGTCTACCTCAAGTTCTTCGGGAAATATTTTAAACATTTTATTCGTAATCGGCATTTCAAGAAACCCCTTATGTGTTTAAGTATTTATTTCACAAAAAATTGACGAAAACTTCTGAAGATGATGTTCACGCCTACTTCCAGATACGTTAAAAAAATTCTTATACCTTGTATTCATAATTCTCGACTCTAAAAACTCGAAAATAAGTTATTTTTATTCATTTCAAAAAAAAAAAAAATGTCAATATTCCTGAGGATGAGGTTCCTCCAGGTGTATTAAGGAACTTGTTAAACCAAATAAGTTGTTGTTATTCATTTGAAAAACAAAATGTCAATAATCTCCAGAGGATGAGGTTTCTCCAGGTGTATTAAAGAACTTATTGGGTCAAATAAGTTATTGTTATTCATTTCAAAAAAAAATGTCAATAAATTCCAGAGAATGAGGCTCCTCCAGGTGTATTAGGGAACTTATTGAGTCTAATAAGTTATTGTTATTCATTTCAAAAAAAGAAGGCAATAAACTCCAGGAAATGAGGTTCCTCCAGGTGTAATGAGGAACCTAATGGGTCAAATAAGTTTTTGTTATTCATTTCCAAAAAAAAAAAAATGTTATTAAACTCCAAAGCATGAGATTCCTCCAGATGTATTGAGGAACTTATTGGGTAAAATAAGTTATTGTTATTAAGTTCAAAAAAAAATGTCAATAAACTCCAGAGAATGAGGTTCCTCCAGGTGTATTAAGGAACTTATTGACTCACATAAGTTATTGTTATTCAGTTCATAAAAAAAATGTCATAAAATTCCAGAGAATGAGGTTCCTCCAGGTGTATTAAGGAACTTATTGACTCAAATAAGTTATTGTTATTCATTTCAAAAAAAAAAATGTCATAAAATTCCAGAGAATGAGGTTGCTCCAGGTGTATTAAGGAACTTATTGGCTCAAATTTTGTACATTTGAAAATCAAAATTTAATTTGTCGACCGTAAATGCTTTAACCATAGTAACCAAAAGCATCATTTTTGAAATAAAGCCATTGAAAGTTCTAGATCAAGCTCCCTAAAAGCTGAAAGTTTATTAATGGATGCCTCCAATAAAGGTAAGAACGACCAGCAACTATGGATGGTGGTTACTTTGGCAGATAACAGGTACCAAATGTGTATAAAACAACAGTTTATAAAGGTCAATTTTTTAATATTTTCTTCGGAATAATATATTAAAAATCCCATCCTCCATTGTCCAGACATTTAGCATGGTTCTGACACTCCTATCTTTTAATAAACTATAATTATACTTTCACTTTTACAACCTTATACACCTTTGGTACCGGTTACCTGCTGAAATAATCACCATCGGTGAAGACATCCGTAGATAAACTTGCATCTCTTATAAAATAACGAAGAATTGGCCATCGCGGGTTCTTGGTCTATTACCATGAACAATTATTGGTAATTTTCCTTTCAAAAGGTTTGTCCAATAGAAAAAATGTACCATACCGGATCAGATGTATTTCGGGAGGAAAGAAAATTTAAAATTCGTGCAACATCCCGATAATTGGTTGTATGTTCATCCATAATTGACGTACATGAAATTGACACAAAAAACGACGAAAATATTACCTAAAATAAAGAAAAACCGAGAAATATATTCTGATAATTGTATAAGGAAATTCAATATACTTACAAAGTTGGTGTAGGAAAACATTTTCATTATCGTGTTGTACAAGTTCTGGTATAAAATGGGATTACGATGGAGCTTTTATACGATTTTTTTATCGAAGAAAATATATCATTAGGACAATGTTTTATGGCGGAAAATTATGGTGGCAATTTATGTGGTCGTTACGATTCGTTCCAGCCATT
Source organism: Sisyra terminalis (assembly GCA_958496175.1). Taxonomy (NCBI): domain Eukaryota; kingdom Metazoa; phylum Arthropoda; class Insecta; order Neuroptera; family Sisyridae; genus Sisyra; species Sisyra terminalis. Next base: position 2,615,820 of record OY292277.1, read on the forward strand.
TCATGAACGGAAAAATGTCGGTGAAAATTGTGTATTGGTTAAGATCGCAGCCGTACGTTTCGGGGTTTTTCAGCGAAAGTGATGTGATTCCTCGCAAGACGAATTGGTTGTTCCATTTTTGGATTATTCCAACGCCCGAATCGCCATTACATGGTCCAGATCCGTCGCGATTTCCTTAAAAAATTGATATTCAGTTGAATGTTTAATGTGGGGGATCAACTAACCGGCACAAAAGGTGGTTCCGGACGTGAAGTATCGAAACTCGAGTTTCGAACGTAGACATTCTTCTTGACTAACAATTGGCATTTGGATTCTTTTCGGTGCAGTCGTTAGTCGTTGATTGTCATGACCCCATCCGACTACCTAAAAAAGAAATGCATTAATTTCCGCACAGAAAAAAACCACTGGATTAACTTACTATTCCCATAGTTCCAAGACTAGCAACTACTGATTCATCCACTAGACAAATAGGTCGAATAAAATGGCTAAATGATACGGGAAACGTAAGACGAAGAACTCCAATGTCGGAGTCTAAAACGCCCAGCTTTCCATAGTTGGGATGGAGGAAAATTTTGTCCACTTCCACAATTGTCGAGCCGGATTCACGCCAATTTCTGAGATTATGTTTTCCCAACATAACAAGAAGTTCCGATGGACTTAAAGGTTTAGCAATTCCATATTGGATACAATGAGCAGCTGGAATTTAAAACAAACATTGTAGAAATTTACAAGAAAAAAATTAGCCGATAACTTTACTCACCAATCACGATGTGAATTTGTGTCAATAGAGTGCCGCTACAATGAAATTCAAGTCCAAGTTCTGTTTGTTTATAGATTGCCGCCAACCAAGGGAATTCTCCACGTTGCACCCCTTGCCCGTTGACAACCAAAGGATTAATCGACTGGCCTATGCCACAAATTTCGTTGTACTCCATCCAATTGGGAAACGGGAATGAATCGATTTCCACGTCCGGATTAAAATCAATTTCAATGTCTTGGGGTCTACGCGGTGTTGTACTCGAGGTCAGAGGCGGAGGAAACGGTTTCGGTCGTGGTCTAAGTTTAGGTCTTTCGGGTCTTCTGGTCGCCGGTTTTGGAATATCAAAACGTTGCACCGGTTGCACCAGATCCACGGGACCTTCGGCTGGTTCATAGTTACGATTGGCAATGTTGAAACGATGTTCCAAAGAAATTTCGGTGATTAAACCCGAAACTAAAACCGTTGAATTTTTCAAAGAAAATATTTAGATTAGTCGGGATATGTCTTACCAGACGGTGACGAACAGATTATTTGATCGTTGAGGGTGATTCGAGAAATTTTCGGAATTGGATTTGTTGTGGGAAAAGTTATTTGATAATTAATTGGTTTGGCGTTTGTCAACGATTTTTGTATGTCGTTGTAATTGCCGAGAAGTTCAATGGTTCCCAAATTGTTCTGTAAAAATTAAAAGAATTATAAAAACTTTTAAATTCAATAGTTTTTATACGAATTTACGTTGGAAATCACCGCTTTAACGTTCATCGCTACATTTAATTTAATTGTTTCGGAAAATGATGCACTTTTCACTGTAATTAATCCATTCCACTTGAGGCCATCGTAGGTGTACTTGAAAATATCGGGACAAGGACTGGTAGGATGTAAAACATTTTCCACGTCCACAATAAACACTAAAAACACAATAATTATTGCAACCCTCATCGATATGGAGATACTTTTCGGAGCGGAGTTTAGTTAACGACTGCCGAAAAAAAAAACGGTCAACTGATTTCAAAGATAAACCTGTCGATAATGGATCGTTTGTTGTGGGATCAGGTAAGGCTTGAGTTAAGAGGATTAAGATTTGGTGAAGTGGTAAGTATTATCGGTGAGAAGGTTTCAACTTGAAATTAAATGTTTCTACAGGCTGATTTCTTTTCGTATTTTTATTTTCTGATAAATATATAATACATAAACTTTCTTCTTCCTTTTATAAAGTAAAAAAAAAAATTGGCAGAAATTTGTGGAGAATAAATGCGTTAATTATATCACATTAATGCTTAAGTGGATCGATTGTTACTTAACGGCTAGCTGTTGAAAAAAACGACTTAAAAATTAAGGATTTTGAATTGATTTTTTGAATAATAGAAAAAATCAAAAATAGTCTAAGATTCGACTGAGAAATTAATACATGTGTAATAGACTAATTCAAAAAAAAAAGATCTTTTTTCTAATTATATCAAAAATATTGTTAGGACTGATAAAAAAAAAATTTGTGAAATTTTAAGCTCTTAATATTAAGAGGTGCCGCATTGCAAATTTCGATTTTCCATTGAAATAACATGGGAACAATATTCTCTTACACTTTGGAATTTTATAGCTCACGTTGGTGACAATATTTCGGAACGACCAAGGTATATTCTTGTAGAAAATTTAACGATCTACAAAAAAGGTCCCGAACAAGTTTTTGATATATTTATTTCTTCAAAAGTTATTCGAGGTCAAACTTGAACTAAAGAGAAATTTTAATATTTTTTCAATTTTTTGATGCAACCATCAATTTTATGAGAAAATTTTATAGGACATTTTTTGTAGAGCACTTTTTTTCCTATAACTTATCTCTGTAAAAGTTTTTGATATTTTTCACAGGTCTTAAGTTATATGCATTAAACTGAAAGTTCCCTGAATTATTATATTTTTAACATAATTTTTTTTTTATTTTAATTAAACAACTTAAGACCAGTGAAAAAAATCAAAAACTCTTATGGAGATAAATTATAGGAAAAAAATTCTCTACAAAAATTGCCCTATAAAATTTTCTTATAAAATTGATGGTTGCGTTAAAAAATTGAAAAAATATTAAAATTTCTCTTCAGTTCAACTTTGACCTCGAATAACTTTTGAAGAAACATATATATCAAAAACTTGTAAGAGATTTTTTTTGTAGACCGTTCAATTTTCTATAAGAATATACTTTGGTCATTTCGAAATATTGTCACATACGTGAGCTATAAAATTCCAAAGTGCAAGAGAATATTATGAGAAAATTTTATAGGACATTTTTTGTAGAGCATTTTTTTCGTATATCTTAACTCTATAAAATTTTCTGATATTTTTCACAGGTCCTAAGTTATTTAATTAAAAAAAAAAAAATAGTTTTTATGTTAAAAATATAATAATTCAGGGAATATTCAGTTTAATGCAATTAACGTAGTACCTGTGAAAAATATCAAAAACTTTTACGGAGATAAGTTATAGGAAAAAATGTGCTCTACAAAAAATGTCCTATAAAATTTTCTCATTAAATTGATGGTTGCGTCAAAAAATTGAAAAAATATTAAAATTTCTCTTTAGTTCAACTTTGACATCAAATTACTTTTGAAGGAATAAATATATCAAAAATTTGTCCGAAACCTTTTTTGTAGATCATTTAATTTTCTATAAGAATATATCTTGGTGACCAACGTGAGCTATAAAATTCCAAAAGTGCAAGAGAATATTGTTCCCATGTTATTTAAATGGAAAATCGAAATTTACGATTCGGCACCTCTTAATATTAATATTAAGAGCTTAAACTTTCACAGGATTTGTTTTTTGTTATTCCTAATAATATTTTCTTTAAAATTACGAAAAAAAAAATTATCATTTTTTTTGAATCAGTCTAATATGTAATGTAGATAATCAAGCTATACGACGTAGTTATTCATGAATTTCTATTTTTATATACTTTTGTCTCCGATTGTACCTTCATAATAACCTTCAGTATTTTTACAAGTGCGGAAATTTATTAATTGACTTTTAGAAAATCATTTTGTTTACATCTTATGGAAATAAAACCATTGCCAATTCATAACAGTGTATTTTAAAGACTTTAAAAATCACAGTTGCAGCTGATTGCTTAGCCGCAACCTCTACGCACCCAGGTGTAACCAGGTATAGTTTCCTGTAAAACTTTTCGTTCATGACGTATATTTATATCACTTGTACCACATTAAAGCTATTTTTCTGTTGTAATTAATGTTGTAATGCTATCTGTAAAAAAGCAACTGTAAATCCAAGATTTTAGCCCTTAAAGATGGTAGATAGATCACAGGTTGGCACCTTATGAAAAATGGATTCCCCCCTCCCTCCGTGAGGTCACTACCAACTATCAATTTCTTAATCTCATCAGACTTCTAACGGAATCAATTTTGATTGATTTTTCTATTATTCAAAAAAACGACTTCAAAAGCTTTCAAAACCCTTAAAGTTCGGTCAATTTAGATGGAGACCCTTCCATAAAATCCCAAAAAGCTGAAATTTTTTATAAACATTGGGGACCTCCTTTTACTATGAGGGTAAAAATTCCGAATCGATTTCATATATGCCAAAAAATTTATTCCCGATCAAAGTTCGTAAAAATGGGTATTATTGAATTTTTTAGCCAATCACCTAATTTTACGATTAAAAATTTAAGACAATAACTTTTGGGATAGAACCGTTGGGAACTTTTCAGAATTTCATTACGTTGGTGTCAGTCAAGGTTTATAAAATACACAGGTGGCCTCATGGTGGCTACGTGACGTATCCAGAAGAAATTCGTACATATCTTCTGACTGATTCAATTTCAAAATTCTTCCTATGACGTCATTTTTTTTTCTATTGGATCTGTGTAATTTACAAACCTTGGGTGTCAGTGGCGTAGCTAGGTAACCAAAGGCCCTGGGGCCAAATTAAATAAATAGGGCCCCACTGCTATGTAAACTGATTTGGTTTTCTCAAATAAAAATATGAAATATACAAATACTTTAAAAAATGCTACGCTACTTAAGCTCTTTTTTGTGCACTGCAGGACAGGTAATAAAAATATTAAACAGTACCAACATAAATTATAATTAATACTTGGTGTAGATTTGGCTAATAAACACGAAATAGGAGAAGATTCAAGGGTTTATTATATAAAGGTCAGGCCTACCAACTGATTAAATAATAATTATATTTACAATTCCTTCCTAGCTTTATCGAGATTTCTGGTAAGGATTTGAGGCCCCCTGGGCCTGAGGACCCCGGGGCACTGCCCCGACTAGCCTTGGTTGGTATCCTTAACGTTTATACAAAATTTCAGCTTTTTGGGAATTTATGCAAAGATACTATTAGTTATAGATGAATTATTTGAAATTTGGTAACACTGGGTCAAGTATGATTACAATTCAGTAAATTGGTGAAAATGGTATAAAATCGTAAGATTAGAAGTAGTATAAAAACCAGAAGGAGCATTCTTTTATAATACAATTTGTATACAGAAACTAAGACTAGAAACTAGGAGATTCAAGGGGTAGGAAGATATAGTGAAGTATTGTTTTTCTCCTCTAATGAAAATGCACATATTTCTTCACTATATCTGGTCATCATTAGTAGTTGAGTCTCCCTGGTTCTAGTCTTCTGACACTGTTTTTAATGTAGTAACTAAAAAATCGAGTCTTTTACAATAACACTACTATATACACGTGGGGATAAGTTCACGCCAGACTTTCGGAATGCAAATCACTTTTCTGGAAATGCGGATGATGGACGGGTCGTTTTGTTCGTGGAGGTTTAACGGGCGTTTGATGTACCCCGATTGGAAATTTGGCAGTGGTGGTTTCGGGGGTTTTGTTGAATTTGTCTTTGAGCCATTTTTTCAGAGTCCGCCCGCCTTGGTAGTAGTAAATGTAGACGAGGGCCACCGAAATAATGACAAGTAACATTGCGACCATCGCAATAAAAAGTCCCATCCAGACGTTTTCCATGGTTGTTGTATTGTGCACGTGGTATGGTGGAAGTTTTTCATGGGGACTTTCATCGTCGTCGATTTCATTGCTGGTTGGCGTGGTGCTCGATCGAGGTGGTGCCGGTTTATACGGTGGTCTAGTACCGGGTCGCCGTATTGGAACTGTTGGTCGAACAATGATATCCGAATCGCCACTGATTTGAATATCAGCACATGCCCGAAACTCTTCCTGCGGTCCGCAGCCTACGGCTGATGTTCCATCGGGACATTCGCCCCAATTGTTTCCGGCAATATATTTCCATTGTAGCACACAGTGGGCGCACGTGATGTTTGGCAAGTGGTACCGCATTTCGTAGATTCGGTTTCCATCGTTGGGAAAGTATCGACCCGAAACCGGTGGTTGCAGCAGGTTGTCTTGGGGTCGCGCCAGCTGGAGCAGGTGTTGGTCGAGGCATTGTTGCGTTGTGTTTTTGAAGTGGGGACAAACGCGGAATTCAAAGTAGCCGTTGTGGTTGGCGGTGATTTCGACGCGGATGGGAATCACGGCGGCTGTTTCGTACTTGCGGACGATCACGCCTTGGCCGTAACGACCGCCGTATTCGTGGGCACGGGGCAGTTTGCCGTCCCAGGCATCGCCGCAAATGCCACACTTGCCGCCGTTTTTGTTCCACTGACGTGAAAATCCGCCGCAGTAGAGTTCGTGGTCGTTGTAGTTGGGCGGCGTGTTGAAGCCGTAACGCCAGGCCGAAGCTCGACTTGGAGGTTCTATAAGCCGACCATGGCCATCAACCAGTGACCACACCACGCCGAACATCAACAGGAGCGACAACCTTGCCATTCTGAAAAAAATAAAAATTCGAGTTTATTACTACGGTAATTATTCCATGGAACCGGAATTTCACTTTCGATTTTATTAATTCTTTAAAGGTCTCACGAATTTTCCGTTCTTACACCAAAGGAAAAAAAATACTCACATTTTTCTTTGGACTTGCATCAATCTCGTACTAATTTCTTTATCGAACCATAGTTTAAAGTTGAAATTTTTAAACTAAGACCATTAGACTTAAATGTTATGATTCTGGGAAACTTTTTTATCCAAAGGGTCTAGCAGAATCCACATGGCGAGTTGACCCCCAAATAGGAACCTACATCGAAACTTATGTCAAAATATCGGCTTGATATACAAACACATTTTATATACTTTTCGCCACCAAATTCCTCTTTGATCTGGAGATATGGGCAAAAATGTCCGCACCCCGCATGGCTATTTTTCAAAGTTATATATCTCAAAAACTAATTAAGCTAGAGAAGTGAAACCAAAGCGAGGCTTTAGATTATTTTATAGAGTATATCATATATTTTTTTTGAAATTTTTAGAAAAAAAATTAAACAAAAAAAATCCAAAAAACAAATGAAATATTTTTTTTTTGTGTTCTCTGAAAATGACAATCACGAAAAAAATATATTTTATGCTTCTACATGAGCACTATAATTCATAAAAATTGCGTGAAAAAATAGTTAGTGCAACACCTTGAAAAAAAATTAAATATAATTTACGAATTTACGCCTAATAGTATACCTCGGTTTTATTTTTTTTCGAAGTGTTTCACCAACTTTTTTTTCTCAAAACTTCAATAAAAAATAGGACCACATATAGGAGCAAAACATATATTATTTTCATAATTGTAAGTCTAAGGAAATAAAAAAAAATTGTTGATTTTTTTTTTTTTGTTTTTCTATATTTAATCTTAAGATGATTACTTTCAAGATCAAAATATTTGATTCCAAAAGAAAAGAAAACCAACTAGTGTTCAATTTTTTTAAAACAAGAATAAAAAAAAATATCGTCACTGTTATAATTTATTACAACTGGAATACTATGCGTTTTCAATTAACTCTGCATACATATTGACGGCATTTGATCCCATGTGTGCTAAAAAAAATTTCATGGTCAAAGGTTAAAATTTTCAGTTTTTTGCAATATCTGGGAAATGGTAGGTCTTAGTGAAAAAATTATACAGACCATTTTTATAGAGAATTTTAAGATCTACAACTTTGGTTTGAAGTAATTTTTCGATAAAACTGACCGTTTTTGAGAAAAATTCAAAAAACTGAAAATTTTGGCCTTTGACCCCGAATAATTTTTTTAGTACACATGGGATCAAATGCCGTCAGTATGTACCCAGAGTTAATTGAAAACGCATAGTATTCCAGTTGTAATAAATTATAACAGGGACGATAATTTTTTTTATTCTTATTTTAAAAAAATTGAACACTAGTTGTTTACTTTTCATTTGGGATCAATTATTTTGATCATCTTAAGAGTAAATATAGAAAAACAAAAAAATTAATAATTTTCTTTATGTTTCCTTAGACTTACAATTATGAAAATAATATATGTTTCCCTCCTATATGTGGCCTATTTTTTATTGAAATTTTGTGAGAAAAAAATTGGTGAAACACTTCGAAAAAAAATAAGACCGAGGTATACTATTAGGCGTAAATTACATTTAATTTTTTTTCAAGGTGTTGCACCAACTATTTTTTCACGCAATTTTTATGAGTTATAGTGCTCATGTAGAAGCATAAAATATATTTTTTTCGTAATTGCCATTTTCAGGGGTCACACATAAAAAAAATATTTCATTTGTTTTTTGGATTTTTTTTGTTTAATTTTTTTTTCTAAAAATTTCAAAAAAATTATAATATACTCTGTAAAATAATCTAAAGCCTCGCGTTGGTTTCACTTTTCTTGATTAATTAGTTTTTGAGATATATAACTTTGAAAAATTGCCATTCGAGGGGAGGACATTTTTGCCCATATCTCCAGGTCAAAGAGGAATTTGGTCGCGAAAAGTATATAAAATGTGTTTGTATATCAAGCCGATATTTTACTAACATAAGTTTCGACATAGGTTCCTATTTGAGGGCCAACTCGCCATGTGGAGTTTCCCAGAATCATAACATTTAAGGCTAATGGTCTTAGTCTAAAAGTTTCAACTTTAAACTATGGTTTGGTAAAGAAATTAGTAAGAGATCCACAGAAAAATGTGAGAATTTTTTCTGGGAAAACAAATCCTTCATTCACCCATCCTTTTTATTCGTGTGAATTAGCCAGAAAATTTTCGAAATCCATTTCCACATAGCCATCGATCACCAGGTGTGCTAGATTCTAGACCGATAGGCAAAGGTCCCACACTATGGTATTTGAACAGAAACCGAAACTGTTCACCGTCTCGCAGCCCTTTTAGTAGGTTAATGAAATGCATCTAAGTTCATTATACAACATTGTTATCGCAATGGAAATCAACCTTGACTATGCCAAACGCATAAATCCAGTGGAAAATAATAGTAAGTAACAAAATAATGGATGGAGAAAACGAGCCACACAATGCACGTTCATTAACCCCCGCTGTCGATCCAAATTTCGATCCACGGTGTGTGTGATGAAATGATTCAGGTCAAATATTATTCAATCTATTAAATTTGAATAAATGCAACTTGAATTCGAATTAATTCGAAACGAACGCACATTGTAACACAACAATAATGGGGCGGCCTCGTCTAATTCGAAATTATGTCTTAGGTATTGAAGAAATTAAGCTTTTTCAAATCGTTCGATCGAATGATGCAATTAAAAACCAATAGAAACGTGACCGAATGCATTGGAAGTCTTTTTTATCATTTCAATGATGAAAAATTGGGAAATTATTTGATGTGCACCAAAATCAAAAGAAAAAGAAATTTGTTTTGAAGTTGAATCAGTCCAAATCACCTCAACATGTTGGTAGTTCAAATTCATCATTATTTTAATTTCATTGTTTTTAGTTTTCCGGTGGTGGCCATATTAGTTGTACTAGGCGCAGACATTTTCCCACTTTTAAGGGTTTACGGAAACTTGATTATCTCAGACCCTATTAGTCTTATCAAAATGAAACTAAAAGTAGTGAGTTCATAAAAATATAAGCTATAAAGTTGTAATAAGACGTTTTCACCAAAATGTAATTCTAAGGGGTGAAATTTCAGCCTAAATTTTGTAACTCTCATTTGTAAGAATTCCAATTTTCACGGAAAGTTGTGAAGGAAGGGAAAGAGTCTACACGTTAACACTTTTTTTTACAAACAATTAGGTACTAGTTGTATTCAAAAACAAAATTTGAAGTCTGAGACTTTAAGCCTTTTTAAAATAAAAAATAACAAAATTTGGAAATTTCAAAAATTTGCAATTTTCTGAGCTCAATATCTCTGGTGGGGGACCAGATAAAAATCTGAAATATCACCTCATTATCGAACTGTAAGATAGTATTATGCACCTAAAATTTGGAGTTTGAGATTAGACTAGGAGCAGAGGTATTGCAAGCACAAAATGTCAAAATAATGCATACTTCAGTAGGTGAATGTAATGTATTTAACCATCTGATATGTGACATATACTTGGCAAAAAGGGCATTTTACATAAAACAACATATACTCTGGGCTAACTGTTATTCATATCTTAAATTTAAAACACATAATTCTTTCTAAAAGCTCATAATGTATGTATGTACCCATAGTCATCAACTAATCTTGGTGTTCGACAAAGAGCTGATATCTTTTAACACAGAATTGAAGGGTGAATTATAAAAAAAATATTATGAAAACATTAAATATATGAAATGAAAAAATATTGTTGGAAATGACAAAAAAAATCCCGTGAAATAAGTTCTTAATATTAATATTAAGAGGTGCCGTATCGCAAATTTCGATTTTCCATTTAAATAACATGGGAACAATATTCTCTGGCACTTTGGAATTTTATAGCTCACGTTGGTGACAATATTTCGGAATGACTAAGGTATATTCTTGTAGAAAATTAAACGATCTACAAAAAAGGTGTCGTTCAAGTTTTTGATATATTTATTCCTTCTAAAGTTATTCGAGGTCAAAGTTGAACTGAAGAGAAATGTTATTATTTTTTCAATTTTTTGACGCAACCATCAATTTTATGAGATAATTTTAAAGCACATTTTTTGTAGAGCACTTGTTTTCCTATAACTTATCACTATAAAAGTAATTGATATCATATTTTTCACAAGTCCTAAGTTATTTGCATTAAACTGAAAATTTCCTGAATTATTATATTTTTAACATAAAAATTATTTTTTTAATTGTAATTAAATAACTTAGGACTTGTGACAAATATGAAAAACTTTTATGGAGATAAGTTATTGGAAAACAAGTGCTCTACAAAAAATGTCCCATAAATTTTTTTCATAAAATTGATGGTTGCGTCAAAAAATTGAAAAAATATTAAAACTTCTCTTTAGTCCAACTTTGACCTCGAATAACTTTTGAAAAAATAAATATATTAAAAACTTGTACGAGATCTTTTTTGTAGATCGTTCAATTTTCTAAAAGAATGTATCTTGATCATTCCGAAATATTGTCACCAACATGAGCTATAAAATTCCAGAGTGCACGAGAATATTGTTGCCATGTTATTTCAATGGAAAATCGAAATTTGCGATGCGGCACCTCTTAATATTAATATTAAGAGCTTAAACTTTCCTAAACTTTACTTTATATATCTTGAATCTTTTGCTATCATAGATAAAATCTAAGTAAAAAAAGAATAATATAAGTTAAATATACTTAATTCTATATTAATGTCATTTTTAAATGTATTTTAGATAATTTTTTTACTAATTTTTCAACTTAAACCATACTAAAACTTTGATTTTCTATACCGTCATAATATGTCCTTAACGAAAAAATCACCCAAGAGCTTTTTCATATTACAAACTATTAACATCTGATTTTCACTGAATTTTTGTTTGAAACACCAAATTAAATTATTAATCTTTGATTTTTACTAAGTTTTAATATTTGTTATTACTTTATTTGTTCAAAATCACAAAAAGCTCATCACCCTTTTTGGCCTTCATATTCAGTACATTTAGCCTACTTATGTCACTGACGTTTATCCGAGAAACAAACCTTTTATGATTTTTTTGAAAAATTGTATTTTTTTTAACGAAATATCGTCTTAAAACATGTTTTAAAACGGAATTTTCAAAATATTTTTTGTTCTACTTTTAAAAGATTGTCTTCTCTATTTAAATCTATACTCCAAATATTATTTTAAATCGTTATCCCAATATTATCCGGCCATATTTACCTAAGTTTTTGTCCTATTTTTTTACAGGAATATAAGCGTTTCTATTTAAACTTTAAGGGCCTTTTTTTTTAATAGGACTCTATTAAACTTCTTTTATTTAAAAATTAGACCAATTTTAATTATCGGTTGACCTGTAGGAGTGTTGTATTTCTCCATGGTAACATTAGATTTCTCATATACTTTGATGGCTTAGTAAAAGTTTCTGAAGCTTAATTGAAAAGTTATTATCCATTTAATTGATAGTTTGGACTCAACTTTAATCGATTGTCATCTGTTTTCCTTGGGGCAAACACTCTTGATCTTGTAAAACTGATTTTTCCAAGAGATGCATGGGTGAAAGTTAGATATTTTGGTTTTTCGTCGTTAAAGAAAATTCGTTTCAGGAAATTGGTTTTTGACAAGTAAATGACTAAAATAGGTGTTTTTTTTTGAATTGATGCCTTAATTTTCTTAAATAGCGCGATGAAAAGTGTTGTTTTTAGGGAAAATTTCCACCTGGTTTCCCTCAATTAGATAAAATGTTCTTCCTTATTTCAAGTTTTATTGTTTGAAATTAATTTTGCGTAGAATTCTCAGCCGCGTTGCCATTCGAGGAGAAAATCTGCTCTCTTGTCTTGGACGATAGTTATTTAATTAAAAAAAAAGAACAGACAATTTTTCGCCTGTAGAATTTCTTTCATTCATTGCTTTGTTCGTTTCCCATTTTAATTATTCATTGAACATTTTATTCGCTCCAACAATGATGAGATGATGAATATTATGTAAATTTCTTTTGCAAAATAATTCAATTGAATAATAGAAATAATTGTGTCTTTTTCTTTTTTCCCATTTTGATTGATTTTCTTGGGAAATTTGTGAATTGATTTAGTTGGGAATTGGCTTCGGTTGGTGACCCTCAAATAAATTACATTGGAACGTGCAAATTCCGAATGAATCAATCATCGAATTGATTAATCAATAAAGTTCTACTACTCTTCAGTACAAATTGATTTGTTTTGGAGAAATTAGATTGTTTGCCATTGTCTGCTAATTTAATCGTTTTAATTATATCAATCTAGAAGTTAATGGGTCTTTGTTTTGAATGCATAATATTGTTGGTTTATAAGGCGAACAATCTTTGTATGTAGCGAAAAATATGAATTTAATGTCTCATTAGAAGATGATTAGCAACTTGTTGGCATTGTTGGCCAGATTTAATTATTCATGAAGGATTCAAAGACTGGAAAAAAAAAATTAAAACGTGACTGAAATATTTTGGCCGATTTCTAATTTGCATCTGGCCAGATTTTGAACCGGATGCCCGAAAAAAACCACAAGTTTAACATTGGTTTTTGGAGGAAGAATTTTTTTTTTTTTTTTGGTGCAAGTCTATGATTTTTTGCAGAGTTTTAGATAAGATTATTGAAGTCAAACTTCTATAGCACAGTTATGTAACAATAATCAAGTCGATCGAGTTGATCGCTAGCACAGGCTGGCAAAAATTTGGCAAAAACTAACTTAAGTGGTTTTAATTTGAAATTCGAAGGAAAGCCAGGTCCAAATTTAATAATTAAATAAAACGATGTTTGAATTTTGGTTTCCATTTGGTAATTTTCTTTGTCTATTGCAATAGGCCCAGCAGTCGACTCCCTTTGTTCAAATTAATTACGGAAGCAAACCACCATACCAAATCTTTTTTTTTCATCTTTCAATCTAATGTTTTTTTTTTTTTTTTTTTTTTGGTAAATGCAAGAATAATTAAAGAAAACTTACATCCAAAGCAATTACCGTAGAGCGTAGACTTGGCTGGCACATTTTTTCGATCTCCAGCTGCGATTATTACGAAAATTTCATAATATCCGCTATTTTTATTCCGATCAAAATGAACAACGAAAAAAATTTTTTTTTTTGGAAAATTTTCAACGCTATTATGCACGAGAGGGCTTTAATAAAAAAAAAGAAAGTATTTACTCTATCGCTAATTATTATATTATTAATACTTGGATGGACAAATTCTATCCACAAATTTAATCAAACTTTGCCCCTATTGGGGCAAAGAAAAATTAATTGTAAATATTCAAGTAAACTAATTTTAAATTTTAATTTCACTTATAAAAAAATAATTATAATAATTGTCACGAAATACAATTTAAAAAAAAAGAAAAAAGAAAGTTATCGATCCGAAAAGTTAAAATTAAACTTCATTTAATTATTAGTCGAAAAAATTTATACGTATCTAACGAAATTTCTCTCGATTTTTGCCCAATTTCCTATCCATAAAAAACGCGAGGAATTCATTAATTTCTACGAAATAATCATTAAAAACAATTTTCCAAAAAGAAAATTTCCTCGCAATCAATATTTATCGGTGGGTAGATAATCTATTTTTCTATTTCCTCAATTTCTTTCCCTATTTCTTTTCCGCTTTTCATCGAAGTCGGGAAAGGTATTGTAGATAAAAGACTGATTCAAAAAAAAAATTATGAATTTTTTTTCTTCTTAATTATATCAAAAATATTGTTGGGAATGATCAAAAAAAAAATCCGTGAAAGTTTAGCTTCTTAATATTAATACTAAGAGGTGCAGTTTCGGAAATTTCGATTTTCCAATTAAATAACATGGGAACAATATTCTCTTGCACTTTGGATTTTATAGCTCAGATTGGTCACCAAAATATATTCTTGTAGAAAATTAAATGATCTACAAAAAAGGTATCGGACAAATTTTTGATATATTTATTCCTTCAAAAGTTAATCGAGGTCAAAGTTGAACTAAAGAGAAATTTTAATATTTTTTCAATTTTTTGACGAAACCATCAATTTTATTAGAAAATTTTATAAGACATTTTTTGTAGAGCACTTTTTTTTTTCTACAATTTATCTCTATAAAAGTTTATGATATTTATCACAGGTCCTAAGTTATTTGCATTAAACTGAAAATTCCCTGAATTACGGAATTATATTTTTAACATAAAAAATATTTTTTTTATTTTAATTAAATAACTTAGGACCTGCAAAAAATTATAAAAACTTTTACAGAGATAAGTTATAGAAAAATAAAATGCTCTACAAAAAATGTCTTATAAAATTTTCTCATAATATTCTCTAGCCCTTTGGAATTTTATTGCTCACGTTGGTAACAATATTTTGGAATAACCAAGGTATATTCTTGTTAAAAATTGAATGATCTACAAAAAAGGTCTCGTACAAGTTTTTGATATATTTATTCCTTCAAAAGTTATTCGAGGTCAAAGTTGAACTAAAAAGAAATTTTAATATTTTTTCAAATTTTTGACGCAACCATCGATTTTATGAGAAAATTTTAAAGGACATTTTTTGTAGAGCACTTGTTTTCCTGTAATTTATCTCTATAAAAGTTTTTGATATTTTTCATAGGTCCTACGTTATTTGCTTTAAATTGAAAATTCCCTGAATTATGGTATTTTATTTTTAACATATTTTTTTTTTTAATTTAATTAAATAACTTAGGACCTGTGAAAAATATCAAAAACTTTTACACAGATAAGTTATAGAAAAAAAAGTGCTCTACAAAAAATGTCCTATAAAATTTTCTCATAAAATTCATGGTTGCGTCAAAAGTGAAAAAATATTAAAATTTCTCTTTAGTTCAACTTTGACCTCGAATAATTTTTGAACGAATTAATAAATCAAAAGCTTGTACGAGACCTTTTTTGTAGATCGTTTAATTTTCTATAAGAATATACCTTGGTCATTCCAAAATATAGACACTAACGTGAGCTATAAAATTCCAAAGTGCAAGAGAATATTGTTCCCATATTATTTAAATGGAAAATCGAAATTTGCGATGCGGCACCTCTTAATATTAATATTAAGAGCTTAAACTTTCACAGGATTTTTTCTTGTCATCCCCAACAATATTTTCGTTATAATTAATAAAGAAAATAATTCATAATTTTTTTTTAATCAGTCTAATAGATAAGGTAATATAAAGTTACTGACGTGATGTGGAAATTGCGAATTTTCTTTCTTCGGGAAAACAGGCGGTGAAAGTCATTGAACCGCAATATAGATTTGAGAGAAGAGGAAAAAAAATGTATTCTTAATGGAAATAAATTTTATTTGAAACGACCTCTTTCCCACACTGGAACTCGTCACAATTCAATGGAGAAAAAAAATAATCACAAAACACGAATAAATCATTGACCAATGCAATTTTTGCATCAGCATTGTGCATCAAGGTTTGATTTTTTCAAAAAAAAAACAACGGATAATAATTTTGAAATGGCTTTTCTATTAAATTGAAACAGTGAAGAGAAGGAAATGATATGTTAAAGATCAATTCTATTATCTCAGGGATAAGGTAAACCGTTATAAATAAAAAAAGTGCCAATATAGGGACAATATTTTAATTCCTATTAATTAATAAAAATTTAATCAATACATCGAAAACTAACAATTATAATTATCAACCGTAAAAATGGGGAATAAAGTGGATTCAACGGAAAATTAGGTTTTTAGTTCCATAAGTTATACTTTAGATATTATTTATAGTTAAGGCTTTCAATTACATTGTACTTTAAATCCTATGCGGTATTATTCCTCTTTGCTGTTTTTTTTTTTGCCGTGATATCCCAAAAAGAAAAAGTACTAAGCCGATTGAGAACCAGAAAAGAAAGACTTATAGAACTTCAAATGGAAAAAAAAACGCTCTATCTAGTGTTTCTAAAATTAAGTAATAGATATCATTGTCATGCAAAATATCACTTTGCACTCTATTAAGGAAGAGCTTAGTCCCCTTTCTTTTTAAAACATATATTTTGACTATAGAACAACCAAATACTAGTGACAATTTATAATCTTATTGCATAATTTATTATTATAACATTTTATCTGCAAAAAATGTTAGTTTTTTCTTCATAAATACTATAATTTAATTACGCATGCACTTTGCAAATTAAAGCGTTGCACACCTAACTTTAAGCTCTGAACACTTGGAGTTCTCAAACATCAAAATTTATAACACAGAATTAAACTTCTATATAAGTCTTTTCTGTCGAAGCCAATAAGTAAGTTACATTTCATTACTAAATGGATTGAAATAAAAGTAGTTTATTTTTTTCACCCATATATAAGTAAACCAAAAATTTATTGTTGCATAAACATATGATTTTTTTTTTCTATAAAACAGTGAAAACCGCATCAAAATCCGTTGAATAGTTTCGAAGATATGAATAATTAAAAAAAACGACACTGAGATAGCACTATTACAGCTTTTTAAGTTTGCGCATGTGCAAACTATTTTTTTTACTCATGGGAAAACTATTTTCAATTGCGCATGCGTGTGCTTTTTTGTGCATTTCCATACTGTTCCACTGCGCAATGAAAATCTGTTATTTCTGCGCATGAGTAACCTACTTACGGTTGCGCATGCGTATTTTCTCATACTGCGCATTTGTAAACAACTGACACCACGCATGCGCATACTATTTTCTATTGCGCATGCGTGGCAAATCGGTAAACAAGTGGTTTTGCGCATGCGCAAACTGTATTCGTTTATTCTGCGCATACTCATAAGGTTTTTCTGCGCATTTAAAAACCTGATTACAGTTTAACAGTTTGGGCATGCGTAGAAGTGGTTTAAGTGTCGATTTCTTTAAACACCCATATTTTCCAAACTATTCAACGGATTTTGATGCGGTTTTCACTGATATTTAAAAAAAAAAAATCTGCTCATTATTTCAAGTAAAAATTTTCTTATTTAAAAGAAAATATATTTGCTGTTATAAATAAATCAGCAAACCTTGATTCTTGATTACTGTTCTAGGTTTCGATGCATTTTATAGCCAGTATGGTCCTAATTGCTTTTCTAATATGACTAGAAATATCGAAACTTTGCTCGATTTAGGTTTGATCCTCGTATCGATCAAATTTTTCATTTACGGATTATTAAGACCTTAAGACCTTAGTAATTAAAGTGAAGGTAAATAGCAATTAAAATATATCTAAAAGCATTGAATAATTGTATTTCTTCGGCAATAATAAGTCTTAATTTAATTGTTATATCTTATATTGTTATTGTTGCACTTAACAATCATTAAAACATTAAAATTTTACCCTTATCAAATGAAAATTCACAAATAGCGCTTTTTTTCAATTTTAGTTTAATTATTGATGTTTTTTATCATTTAAGAATTAAGTTGAGCATTTACTAGCATTAAAAGTTTTTGAGGACTCTGGTCAAAATACAAAATATGAAAAATATGATCTTAGTTATTTCTAACCACTATTTTTCTTTGTTTAAATTAGGCATTAAAAATATTATTGTTTTTGAGGAATTTGGGCTCGAATCCACTAATCATGATACCAATTTAGTGGTTTGATTTGGCTTAAGAATAAGTCTGCAGAAAGTTAAGACTGTTTAAAAGGTGACCTTAATATTAAGGAATTTGAAAGAATTTGATCTATCAGATGAAATTTTTTGAAATTGAAATCAATAAAAATCACTAGAAACTACCAATTTAGTTACTTTTACAGTTGGTTTCTAAGGAACCAACTTAATATTAACGTCTTGTTTCTGTTTATACAATTTATAAAATATATTGTGGTCCAATTTATGTAGTAAAATTTAATATCATACCATAAACAATAAATAATAAACCATACCAAAAGCTTATTGGGTTTTCTTTCATTTAGAAGCTTTTAACAGCATCCAAGATTAGAAATTTTGGATTTGATAAATAGAGGAAAAAAACTAGCATAAAAGTGATCCACGAATGATTTATAATTAATAATATTTCTCTCTAATATTTTTCTCCTAGTACTGCCCAAAATACTCGATTATATCCTGCACCATATTACGTTTAGCTTGCCAGGAATTTCTTCAAAAAAAATCGAAAATTTCTCCAAAGTTCCACTTGAAAATTTTCTCATTTTGCAAAGCAATCAATACTTGGCGCTAATGTGACACTGCGTGACATCAACCATTGCCTCTT
Organism: Sisyra terminalis; assembly: GCA_958496175.1. Taxonomy (NCBI): domain Eukaryota; kingdom Metazoa; phylum Arthropoda; class Insecta; order Neuroptera; family Sisyridae; genus Sisyra; species Sisyra terminalis. The sequence goes on from OY292277.1 coordinate 2,634,655, forward strand.
AACTACATTTCGATTAATTTCTAATTTAGCGTTCCACTCCAATAAAAGAATTAACCGTGAAATTTCAAAAAAAATATAATAAAAATATCCAATACTTTGTTAATCAACCGCAAGATGAATTTGACTGACAACAATTTTTTTTTTCACCAAACCGCAAAATAAATAAATAAAGTGCATCGACGCATCAGATCAAAGCAAAGTGTGAACTTTGCCTAATTTGGTTAAGTGACCACTAAATCATTATCAAAAGATTTTGACAATATCTGGAGGAATTTGATTTCTTGGATTTTGACATTCTTATAATTATCATTGCTATTTGGTGTGATTTCTTTAAGGTGCTGTTAAAAATGATTTATTATTATACAGATTCCTGCCCCATTTTAATTATTTCTGCCAATTTACATCTGGAACATCCATGAATGTTCACCTCAACGTTTAACAAGGTAAAGATATGCAACTCTATTTTTGAACGGTAAATAATTATTTATTAGAAATTCAGAAATTAAAATTATCTAACATTCTGTTTTTAGAGCAAATTTGGCACAAACTCGTTTCAATTTGCAATGGATAATCGAATTAGGTGGATATTCAAATGAAACAAAATTAGTTGTGGTAAATTTGTCGAGAAAAAAAAAAAATTTAAGACAATGCGATAATGTTAAGTAACTTTTGCTCTCGAATTTAATCCTTTAATTTGATGGTTGAACCAAACAATAAAAAAACTAATTAGAATTAGGTAAAAATTTCATGAGACTATCGATTGCGTATCAATTGGTGTAATTAAAAGTGAAATTTCTGAATAATTCGGTGTGGAGAGTGTGAAATATTTTAAAGTTATTACGAAGAGAATGAGGATGAATTACAATTATTTCTATAATTTTTGATATATTCGATAGAGATTTTTTTTTTTTTTTTTTGAGTTTTAGTTTCACTCCAGCTATTTCTATTATTGACAGTGGGAAAATATTTGTTCGTAGAAGGCAATTAAATGGTGTGGAGGTTTGCAATTGTATAAGAAGCGAGGTCTTTTCTTCTCTCTCTTCGTCCAGTGGTTCTCATGATCATGCAATTTTTTTTCTTTTCATTTGGCCAAAGTTATGACATCTCTGGTTGCTGGCTGCTGAAAGATGGTTTCAAGAAGAAGTCGTGTTGAAGAATTGATTGGAACTTGGGAAATGTTTGCATAAGATGTCTTTTTTTCTCCGAATGAATGACTTCTGTGCGACTTTTGCAAAAATTGGATAGTAAAAGATTCATAAAAGATACCGGATGGATTACTGGAAAACATAAATTCGTATCTAAATCAAAATTTAAACTAACAAATCTTATTTTTTAGGAAGAATTACCGATGAAAATTTATCAGTAAAAAATTAAAACTTAAACTTCAAAAATATGAAACTGAAGATCTTTTTTTCCTTTGACACAATCGTTTATATTTTCTTCATTGAAAAAGAAATTAAAATTTCAAGAGGAAATCAATTAACTTAAAAATTTTGTATGAATTCTAGGAATTTAACTTTTTTGTCTTCACAATGATTCAAAAGTAAAAAATTCATCAAAATGATTCATATTTTTTGATCATAAATACATTGGGTGGTCAATATACGGACTCAAAAAGAAATGATGATTTTTTTTCTTAATTATTTCGAAAATATTGTTGGGAATGACCCATAATAAATAACATGGCAACAATATTCTCTTGCACTTTGGAATTTTGTAGCTCACCTTGGTGACAATATAAAACTATTAATACTATTACCTACTTAAATTTGTTTCAAACTTTCGATTTTCTATAAAAAAAATCGGTGTTTAAAAGAATTAATTGCAAAAAACGGTCTTCATTTGATAAAATTAATATAATTCGGTAATTTTCATATATGTCGCTTTATTTTGCAAAATTGCAGCCTTATCTTGTCGTCAAACTTGACGACCTTTAGTTTAAAATAATCCTTAAACTTTAAGTTCAAAATTTAATTACACTTTTTTTAAACAACTATGGATAAATATAATTTTTTGCGTTGAATAAAATTTCTATGTTTCATAAATAAAACTACGATTGTGTTTCGCCCAAATTTAACAAAAGATTAAAGACAATTCCAAACTATTCCAACAGGTATTTCCTGAACTTATATAAAGCTTTTAAAAAGAAAAAAAAAGGATACAAATATTATTTTTTTAACAACATTTCGGCGTCATTAATTTTAATCTTCATCGTGAGCCAGAACAATATTTAAGAGTTTAGTTGTATCAATCGAATTTTTTTCTAATAATTAAAAATTGATTTTGATTTTATTATATGTAAGAATGCGCGGATTTTTTTTTTATAAATATCAACGAAAACCGCATTAAAATCCGTTAAGTAGTTCAGAAGATTTAGATGTTTGAAAAAATCCATAGTTAAATCACTTCTGCGCATGCCTAAACTGTTAAACTGTAATTAGGCTTTTAATTGCGCAGAAAACCCAAATGAGCATGCGCAGAACAAAAAGCACAGGTTCTTAAAAACAAATACGAGTTGCGCATGCGTCGAACCCGTTGTTTACCGATATGCGCATGCGTTGGTTTTATTATAAACACACGCATGCGCAATGAGAAACAGTATACGCATGCGTATTTTCAGTTGTTTATAAAAGCCGAATAATTGAGAATACTCATGCGCAACCGAAAGTAGGTCACTCATGCGCAAAACTAAGAGTTTATCATTGCGCAGTAGAACCGGATATCTAAATTCAAAAAAGCACACGCATGCGTAAACGAAAATAGTTTTTCCATGAGCGAAAAAGTAGTTTGCTCATGCGCAAACTTAAAATGCTGTAATAGTGCTATCTTAGTGCTGTTTTTTTTTAATTGTTCGTATCTTCTAAACTATTCAACGGATTTTGATGCGGTTTTCACTGTTATGTAGAGGTTTTTTTTGGGATTCTTATTTTTTAATAAATTTTAAATCGACATTTGAATAGACAAAAAAATCAATGATTTCTATCTAAATCCACCAAACTTTCTGCCAAACAAGGGTTTCGGAATGTTTTGTTTTACAAATGGGTACTTATCAATAAGCCTATTATTTTTATTATGAAATTTAATTGGACTCTTATTGCCGGATTTTTTTTTGTTATTAGATTTTCCAGGAAAAGAAATATTTGAGAAAAGAAGACTTTTACCGCTCAGGATTTAATAGTATTTTTTTTTAATACTGTGTTAAGTAATACTTAAGGTGGTAGCTCCTGCGTAAATTATACATGAATGTTTTGTTTTACTGAAGTAGATGCAAAATTAAATTCAACGATTATTATTAATTTAGATTTGTTGATTAAATTTTATCAATTATGTTAGTAATTGACTCAGAAAAATTATCAATATCAGCTTTGTTTGAGATAAAATATATTATTTTATAATTATAATATAATTTTCTTATTAATTTATGGGAAAATGAAAGTTGTTTTCCTTGAATATAAAGGGAGTAATTAGCCAAAAAAATATCCAGTGATCATCTTAGAAGATCAAACATTTCTTCTATTAAATTTCATTAAATTTGGATTCTTTGGTTCTAAACATATAGGTAATAGGATAATATATGATTTCAAATTGTCATAAAATTTAATATTCTGATCAAAGATTTTCCAACGATGATAACATTTATTTTAACGAAAATTTCACCAATTGAAAATGTTTCAAATTTCTCATCGAAATCATTGATTCTTTGTCGTCAAACCTCTAAATCAAATATTTGTTTTAATGTCAGCTATTATCACCCACGCATTTACCAAAGTACCGCTATTTAACAATATTAAATTCACAGTATCCATAGACAGTAATGATTGAATATTTCATTCGAAAATTTCGAAAAAAAATCTTCTCATCGCTTATCTGTTTTTTTTTTCTATATTTCGAAAGCGGAAAATATGCGTAAAGATAAACGACAGTGTTAGTCAAAAAAAAAATGGAAAACCATTTTGCCTTCACGTGTGTTAATTTTCTTTTAAACAATGGTCGACTTTTTCGTCCAAGAAATTTCTATACGAATACAAATATCCATTGAGCAATTGCGTTTCACATAATTTACGTTTTGATTATCGACAAAACAACAGGAAGAATTTCTCATAATTGGCCGTAAAAATAAAGGATAATCGAATTGAATCGGACGAGAAAAATTGTAAATTGTTCACTTGATATATTTGCTTTGCAATTGTATTGATATGATTTTATAATTGGTCGAGTTTCTATTTTGAGTTTGTCTATTACGTCATTCGTATCTAATACGAACGACATTATCGATATTTATAGTTATTAACGTCTAATAATAACATTATATGATATCTGTACGGATAGCTTTCGAGTAAATTGCAATTTTTGAAAGTGTATTTTTGGTGTAACAATTTTATTTTTTTTTTCTCTCTAATTTCCGACAAACGTACCGGAAAAATTGGCAATAGTCGAACGATCTATTTGTTTAATTGAACTTCCTACAAACACAAAACAATACAAATAGAAAGTCTGAAAGGATTTGTGATTGTTGTTGTTGTTGTGATTTTTAATTTTATTTGCTCTGTGGAAAAGTCTTTCCTGGTTCAAGGATTCGTTTAGGTATTCGTCAAGTTAATTGACCACTAGACTGATTCAAAAAAAATGATGATTTTTTTTTCTTGATTATATCAAAAATATTGTTGGGAATGACAAAAAAAATCCTGGGAAAGTTTAAGCTCTTAATATTAAGAGGTGCCGCATCGCAAATTTCGATTTTCCATTTAAATAACATGGAAACAATATTCTCTTGCACTTTGGAATTTTATAGCTCACGTTGGTGAAAGAATTTGGAATGACCAAGGTATATTCTTGTAGAAAATTGAATAATCTACAAATAGGTCCCGTACAAGATTTTGATATATTTATTCCTTCAAAAGTTATTCGAGGTCAAAGTTGAACTAAAGAGAAATTTTTATATTTCTTCAATTTTTTGACGCAACCATCAATTATATGAGAAAATTTTATGGGACATTTTTTGTAGAGCACTTTTTTTCCTATAACTTATCTCAATAAAAGTTTTTGACATTTTTCAGAGGTCCTAAGTTTTTTAATTAAAAGAAAAAAAAATATTTTTTATGTTAAAAATATAGTAATTTAGGGAATTTTCAGTTTAATGCAAATAACTTAGGACCTGTGAAAAATATCAAAATCTTTTACAGAGATAAGTTGTAGGAAAAAAAGTGCTCGACAAAAAATGTCCTCTAAAATTTTCTCATAAAATTAATAGTTGCGTCAAAAAATTGAAAAAATATTACAATTCCTCTTTAGTTCAACTTTGACTTCGAATAACTTTTGAAGGAATAAATATATCAAAAACTTGTCCAAGACCTTTTTTATAGATCATTCAATTTTCTACAAGAATATACCTTGGTCATTCCGAAATATTGTCAGCAACGTAAGCTATAAAATTCCAAAGTGCCAGAGAATATTGTTTCTATGTTATTTAAATGGAAAATCGAAATTTGCGATGCGGCACCTCCTAATATTAAAAGCTTAAACTTTCACAGGACTTTTTTTTGTCATTCCCAACAATATTTTTGATATAATTAAGAAAAAAAAATTAGTAATAAATATGCATTTGAGAAATAACCAAACATAACAATCATTATTTCAAATTTAAATTAATTGATTATTGTCATATATCGCAACTGTAATTTCGATTTGATTATCAATTTTTGTCATTTGTCGGTTGATTGTGAACATTTTAATTCCAAGAAAACATAGTACAATTAGTTTGCCACGAAGATGATCACCAGGTCTCATTGTGTTTTTGTAAGTTACAGTAGTGTTTGATATTAACTTTATAAGTAATTGTCAATTGTTTTAGATAAATGGAGTCTCACCATATACAATGGTAATATTTTTGAAGCAATTTTGAAATCAATTAGCCCACGAATTGATGGTCAAAATATTGGAATACTAAATCAATACTTAAGAGGAGTCAAAAGTGACACTGTCGTTAAAATATCCCAATTCCAAACGAGTTATTTCATTAAGACTAAGTTTACTCCGCTCTAATAACTTGGAATATTAACCAAACATAATAATCATTGTCTCAAATTTGAATTAATTGATTATTGTTATTTATCGCAACTGTAATTTCGATTTGATTGTCAATTTTTGTTATTTGTCGGTTGATTGTGAACATTTCGAGTCCAAGAAATCATGGTACAACTAATTTGCCACGAAGATGATCACCAGGTCTCATTGTGTTTTGGTAACCTAATAGTGTTTTATATTAACTTTATAAGTGATTGTCATTTTTTTTAGATAAATGGAACTTCACCATATACAATTGTAATATTACTGAAGCAATTCAAAAATAATTTAGCCAACGAATTGATGGTCAAAATATTGGAATACTAAAACAATACTTTCAGAGGCGTCAAAAGTGGCACTGTCGTTAAAATATCCCAATTCCAAACGAGTTATTGCATTAAGACGAAGTTTACTCCGCTCTAGTAACTTGGAATATTCATTGAAACATTCTATCCTGGCAAAATGATTTGATAAAAATTCGTAAAATTGGAATGAAGAGGAATTAGTACGTGGAATTTATACGAGCGATACGGCGATAACCGGACGGCAAGCTTGTGATGTTGATGATGGGTTAGTGGGTTACTGAACCAAGATTACTTCGTATGGTTTCCTTTTCATGAACATTATTTTATATTTGTAGGTATTTTATTCGTACGCAATGGTTTGGCCCAAACCACACCACACCACATAATGTATGCAAAACGTAATTCTCCATTTATAACAATATCGACGTTGAACAATTTCCAAAACGAGTTGCGAATTTCAATGAAATTTCATTTCTCCAGCACTAATTTCCATAATTGACTGTTTTTACTATCAAATTTAAAGAAAAAAAATTGGGCATATAAAAAAAGAGAAACTATTTTTATTTTTAATTTGCATCGTTTCAACTTGAAATTAGTGTAAAAATAACTAAATTATTGTAAAGCGGTTCCGAGTGCGAGTTCAATTTGTTCCATGAATATATATATTGAAATTTTTATTTTCCAATTAAAAATGAAAGTTTCCCATCTCTGGAGATTGGATCTCGACGACTGCGCCTTTGTTACCAATCAATTTCGTGTGGTGATTTTTTTAAAAATTTTTCTCAATCCAATGCACCCCCCGAGCTCTCCACCGAGAGAACCGTACGCTTGAGCGATTCGTAAATATTTCACTTTTAATTGAAACTTCAAATGTACTTAAAAAAAACTCCGTTTTTTTCTCAAATTTTCTTAAGATCAAGCAAAAAAGACGGAAATGAGAAACGAGGCCAATGTTACAATGACAATCTAGAAGGAACTACCAATTTTGGATGACAATTATTTGAATTAAAAAGCTGGAACCAAGCCGAAAACGGTTTTTCATTTTCATGATGATTCCAATCTCAACGAAGTTTTCTTGATTGCATCGCGAGATGTGTGGAAATAGACGAACAATTTGGGTTATATGAGCTGCAACGAATCGCAAATGCCACATTTGCCTAATCGTCTATTCACTACTTTTTTTCTGCGCCAAATTTTCGATTTCATTTTTCGTCTTTGACGTCTTTAATCGCCGTGAAAATTGGTCTATTGTCGCTGCGGTTGAGGCAATTTATCGCAAAATTAACCGGTTTTTTTTTCTGGTAATTTTGTGCCACTGAAACGATGCTTCCTCGAACAGTTTTACTACCAACAATAACCAAATTTCGTAAACTTTAATTAGTTTTAGAGGAATGGGTTGTGATTTTGTCAAGAGGCCTTAAAATGGGCGATAAAACCTTTAATTTTTTAGAAGTACCCTTTTTAATTTTTAAGACCAAACAATTAATCTTAATTCTTTCGTAGGACCTCCAGGTGGGAAGAAATCAAGGTTGTGAAATTGTCTTTTGAACTTCAAACGTTGATGGATGATTCGATGATTAATTATGGTGAAGTAGGGGAAAGAAATATGGTAATTACTCATAAAATATTAGGGCTATAAATAATTTTAATTTATTTTTTTAGGCAAATAATTGAGGACTGTGATTCCATGGATGTGATACTTCAAAACGGCAGTAAGCCCTCCAAATTTTCCAGAGGGATTTTTTGAATCTTTTATGACCAAAAAATTAGTTTTAAATTCTTTGTTTAACTTCAGATTGGCAAAAATTTAACATAAGACTTGGTAGATGATTAGATTCGCAAGTACGGCAGATTAAGGGACAGAAAAAGGGTGCTATTGCCCCTTAATTATGTTATTAAGCCATCAAAATAAGACTTTTAATGTACCAAGTAAAATTTAAACTTAAGCAGGGGAAAGAATTTCGGTAATTTTTCTTAAAATATTAGAGTTTTCAATAATTTTAATTCATATTTTTGGCAAATAATTGAGGACTGCGATTTTATGGATGTGGTAGTTGAAAAAGGCAAAACGCTCCCCAAATTTTCTAGAGAGGTCCTTTTAATCTTTTATACCAAAAAAATTAGTCTTAGGCTTTTCGTAGAACTTCAGATTGGCAAAAATTCAATATAAAACGTGGTAGATTATTAGATTCGCAAGTAGAGCAGGTTAAGGGGGAGGAAAAGGATAATATTGCCCCTTAATTAAGTTATCCAGTCATTAAAATAAGACTTTAATGTACCAAGGGAAATTAAAATTAAGTATGGGAAAGAAATACGGTAATTTTTCTTAATATATTAGAGCTATAAATAATTTTAAATTATTTTTTTTAGATAAATAACTGAGGACTGTAATTTCATGGATGTGGTACTTCAAAACGACATAAGCCCTCCAAATTTTCCAGAGGGATCATTTTAATTTTATGCCCAAAAAATTAAATTCTTAAAATCTTTGCAGAACTTCAAATTGGCAAAAATTTAATATAAAACTTGGTAGATGATTAGGTTTGCAAGTATGGCAGATTAAAGAAGAGAAAAAGGATACTATTGACCCTTAATTAAGTTATTAAACCATTAAAATAATACTTTTAATGGTCCAAGATTTAAACTTAAATATGAGAAAGAAATATGGTAATTTCTCATAAAATATTAGAGCTATAAATAATTTTAATTTATTTTTTTAGGCAAATAATTCAGGACTGTGATTCTATGGATGTGGTACTTCAAAACGGCAACAAGCTCCCCAAATTTTCCAGATGAATCCTTTTAATCTTTTATGCCCAAAAAATAAAATTCATAAATTTCTTGTAGAACTTCAGATTTAACATTTAACACAAGTAGGGCAGGTTAAGGGAGAGAAAAAGGATACCTCCACTAATGCCCCTTAATTATGTTACTAAACCATCAAAATAAGATTTCTGATGTACCAAGTAAAATTTAAACTTTCCTGGAAAATATTTTTAATCGAAATTTTTTTGAATTGAAACTTTTAATGTCCTTATTTGAATGCATAAAGTGTATTCGATACTTTCTCTGATTATATAAAAAAAAGTGAATACTTTGAACCCTCCAATGATCTACATAGTCGATATTCAAATTTTATCGTATTTAAAAACAATTGAAGTCGATAAAACAAAACAAGACTGGCTTAAGAATGTTGATTTTCAAGTGTTGGATACTTAAGCAATAATTGAGTACTATAAAAAAGATTTCTGTTAATTTTTTTGGCTTAAATCCAAATACTTGGCAACTGGAAGTTAGGGAATAAGTCCAAGCTTGATTTCTAGCAATTTTTTGGTCCTAAAGACCCAAATTTACTTCTTTTATTCAACGCAAAACTTCTTAGAATTATATGATTTATGGTATTAATGTAATCGATTTTTTTTTATACTAAATAAGTACTTTTTAAAGACCTCACTTAACTTTAAAGTTGTTGATTCTTTTAGACTTTAAATGTTCAATTCAAAGACCTTTTAAATTAGTTTATCTTGGCCATTAGATTGAAAATCGGATGTAGAACTTCAACTCGAGAAATTGGGTAAATCGCCGGAAAGCGATTAAGATAATGCCACAAATAAAAATAGCGCTTAAAGCAAAACCGGATCGACCGGTCTATCTCTCTGTTATTGGCGCTATCGGATCGAAAATAAAATTCAAAGACCTCAAAGACTTACTTGCAAGCGGTCGAGAGCTCTTGGCCAATTCCATTTAACACATCCGAACACCAAAAAATCAAACAAGAGGCCACAAGTGTCTTAGTGCATTTGTTGTAACGAAAATCACGAAAAGCACCACAAAGACGAAAAAGAACTCTTGAGAGACTAGTGGATGATTTGCGAGACAACAGAGCCGAACCGCGTCCAACCGACAATTAGAGAAAGAACTTCAAGTCGACTTCCATGTCGTTCGTTGGCGGCCTAGATTTTTTTTTTTTTTCGTTCTTGCATTTGTTACGATTGTCCGTTAGCCCGTTAGTTTTGCCCCGTTCGTTGATGAAACCCACCGTCGAGTAGTACTCGACGACCACTTCTCTTCGGCTGGTCGTTGTGGGCCCACCATCCGCCTCAATGTTGATGATGGCAATGGTAAGACAACAGACAATAGAGGTTGCCTCTCCGTCCGGCGTTGCTCGATTCAATCGAGCACTGTTTAGACCAGAATTGTTGATGAACTTTGTTGGAATTCCGCAAAATTTCACTCGTAAATCGACCGCAAGAATCTGTGTTGTTTGATGCGAAGGTGTTATTTATTTGGTATGAAATACCGGTTTTAGAGGACAATATTTGGGTTAAAACTTAAACGAGGAAATTGAATTGGTTGTTTGACACTGAAAATCCCTTTACTTTAGCCTCATTTTCTTTGGAGGAAGGAAGGAAGTTTTTGGATTTTCGATCCAGTTAGAATTAAAACGTTAAGTTAAAGCTGAAATCAATTTGTTTTGATTAATTAAATAGATAAAATCAAAGCTTAAAAGCTCTTGTCACTGATTATCTCTTTATATATATATATAAATGCATATTAATAGGGAAGTGTAAACCGCAATAAACGTCAACCAACAATTAAAAGCTGCTAATGAGATAATTTATGGTCTACAACCACACATTATCATCAAATTGTAATTATGAAATGAAAAGCTTTACATCTAATTGAATAAAACGAAATACTAAAATCCATCACTTTTGAATAATAACAATTCTTTGGAGATTGAAGAAAAGAAAAGCTCCGTCAGCGATTGTTGGTATTTCTTTTCAATGTTTGAATGTTCCAGTGAGAATTTACAGTCAAATAAGTTAATGATAATAATTTCGAAGTCATTGAAGGGAAGAAGAAAATCAGAGAATTTCAAACGGGAAATTATAGTAATTGATTGAGATATGTTGGTCGAAAGATTCGATTTATGTGGATATATCTTTCAAATGGAAATCAGTGGAAATCAATCGTTGTTGGATGGCTCATTTCTCCATTCAAATCAATCGAATCGATTACGGAGGCGTAACACAATATACACAATGATTTCAAGTAGTTTTTTTCTGGGATAATTTATTATTTAATTGATGGTTATTAACCCCTAGATAGTAGCCTTGACTTCTTTCGAAATTAAAGAAAAATATATATAAAAATATCATATATTATTTGAAGAAGTCATCCAGCAACTATACATTTTTTTTCATTAAATTTAAAAGTACATTTAACTGTAGAACTTAGTGGAATTAATTTCTAGATTTCCCATTTTAAAAGATGCAAGAATTTTCTTATGCAGTCAATTACTGTTTTTTTTTTCAGAACAAAATAAGTATACCACTCATTTATAGGAATCAAATTCCTTAATTTTCTTGGAATTTTCTTTTTTCAAGACTATATTAAATAGAATTCAAGATTTGATCCTATCGAGTCATTTTTGTAGATCTTCGTAAGTGATGTTCAACAAGTGGGTGTCCAATCGATGCAAATATGTAACGACCTGAAAAAGTCCAGTTTGAGGAGTAAGTCGCATACAAAAGTATTTCCAAATTAAATGTCGCAACCTTATTTTTCACTCGTTTTTCAGGGTGGACAGATGGCCAGGGGAATTACCATTCAGCAATAATCACTTTGTACACTACCAATTTGGATATTTTGGCCGTTTTTCGCGGTAAAGCTTCGTTCAAATTTACTACTACAAGTTTTTGATGCGTAAGACTACCATTCTAATCCAACGACTTCAACAATTTGATGTTTTCAAACTTCTTCGGTGGTGTTCCACGTTTATCGTTGTCCACGTCGATATAATCGGATAAAAAGTATATTTTATACTTCTAGAAGATTAAGATGTTTCTCGACATCTTCTGCAAAATTTACGCCTACTTACCTATATACTATTTGTAGTCATTGATGCCTGTGACTTATTTTGACATAACGCTTAGCAATCGTTTGAATTTGGCATTTTTATTTATTTAATTTATGTGTTATTTACATATTTATTATACTATGGAACAATTGGGGAAATGACAATCATTTGCCAATATTGTAAGGCGTTAAAATACAGCGGTGAATCTACTGGGTTATGTTGTACTGGTGGAAAAGTAAAATTGACCCAATTGGTCCCATCTCTAGATCCATTACACTCATTAGTTTATGGGATAGGAAATGATTGTAAAAACTCCTTGGCCAATATTCAAAAACTAAATAGTAGTTTACAAATGATATCGGTTCGCCCATAAAACAAATATATTTAAGGAAGTACTAAAGAAATCAGGAATATTTCCGGTAAGCTTCCAGTCCCTGATTAATAGTGATCTTTGGATCGAATTGGCCAAAAAAACAATTCAATTTTGAAGGACACAAATAAACAAATACAAAAATATGTTTAGAAATGTTTATGTATGTCTTTAAACTCATATATAAGTGAAAATTTATGGATTTTTCGTATGCATATGAGTTTGAACATGATTAATGTTTTTAACGGTGTAGATAAGACTAATTAAAAAAAAATATGAATTTTTTTTTCTTCATTATATCGAAAATATTGTTGAAAATGGCAAAAAAAATCCTGTGAAAGTTTAAGCTCTTAATATTAATATTAAGAGTTACCGCATCGCAAATTTCGATTTTCCATTGAAATAACATGGGAACAATATTCTCTTGCACTTTGGAATTTTATAGCTCACGTTGGTGACGACAATATTTCGGAATGACCAAGGTACATTCTTATATAAAATTGAACGATCTACAAAAAAGGTGTCGGACAAATTTTTGATATATTTATTCCTTCAAAAGTTATTCGAGGTCTAAGTTGAACTAAAGAGAAACTTTAATATTTTTTCAATTTTTTGACGCAACCATCAATTTTATGAGAAAATTTTATTGGATATTTTTTGTAGAGCACTTGTTTTCCTATAACTTATCTCTATAAAAGTTTTTGATATTTTTCACAGCTCCTAAGTTATTTGCATTAAAATGAAAATTCCCTGAATTATTATATTTTTAACATAAAAATTATTTCCTTTATCTTAATTAAATAACTAAGGACCTGTGAAAAATATCAAACACTTTTATAGAGATAAGTTATAGGAAAAAAAGTTATTGAAAAAAACATGCTTAAGGGTCAGTCAAAATAAAGTGGTCCAAAAATAAATTAAAGGGTTGCTCGATAATTTAAAAAAAAAATTGTGTGCTATCACCCCAACATGTTAGTAGTTCAATTTCATCATTATTTTAATTTCATTGTTTTTGGTTTTCCAGTGGTGGCCATATTAGTTTTACTAGGTGCAGACATTTTCGCACTTTTAAGGGTAAGTGGAAACTTGATTATCTCAGGCCCTATTTGTCCTATCAAAATGAAACTAAAAGCAGTGGGTTCACGAAAATATAAGCTATAAGATTATAACAAGACGTTTTCACCTAAATGTAATTCTAAGGGGTGAAATTTTAGCCTAAATGTTTAGCTCTCGTTTGTAAAAACTTCAATTTTCACGGAAAGATTGTGAAGGAAGGGAAAGAGTATACACGTCAAAACTTTTTTTACAAACAATTAGGTACTAGTTGTATTCAAAAACAAAATTTGAAGTCTGAGACTTTAAGCCTTTTTAAAATAAAAAATTACAAAATTTGGAAATTTTAAAAATTTTCTGAAATTTTCTGAGCTCAATATCTCTGGTGGGGGATCAGATAAAAATCTGAAATATCACCCCATTATAGTACTGTATGATAGTATTATGTACCTAAAATCAGAGTTAAAAAAATAATCAAGCGACCAGTGCTGGACCGACTGAATTGTACTAACCCTTAATGTTTTTAAGGGTGTAGATGGAAATAAGTAAAATGCAATTTATATTAATTTAATTGTTATTATTAGTAATTTAATAATTAAAAATGTAGTAATATTACCGATATCAATTAATTTTCGCAATTCACTTTTAGGTGGAACGAAATTACCGGGTCCTCTGATATTTGATAAAAAAAAATATTTGCATATAACATAATGAAGTACATATCAATCGTAACGCAGGCAATTTATAAATGCTTTATTTTTTAGATTTATTTAACATTATTAACATACACAAAAGAATTTAATGAAATCATTAAATAAAATTTGGTTTGTTTGTAAAAACATTTAAAATATTATTAAATTGTATATGTACGAAAATTCAAGCATATGCTCAACTGTTGATATGAAGTACAATAGTAAAAGCTTGAAGGCCAAAATGAGAGAATGGCAGCTTTAAATATGTCGTTTAAGGAATTTGAAACCAGTTTGAGGTATTTATTATTTGTTGTCAATTATAAATACATTAACACTTTTTTCCGAATCCATTAGTGACACTTTTGAATCAACCTTTTTCACACATTTTGGTCTTCAAGCTGTAATTATGTTAATTTTATACCACCCGTTGAGACCAGGTAGAGAATCTTTTGCAATTTCACACCAGCTCGGAATTCAGCCGGTTTCGGTCACAATATTGATCATTATAGATCAAAGGTCGATAATTCGAACGTAAATTTCTGCCTGCCTGCATTCTTTCGTATGATTCAAAAACAGGTTTATTGATTTTGATAATAATTTGTTTTCAGGTACATCTAAAACGTGTTTCGCCAAAAACACGGTATAAAAGTCACAAACAAGTTCAATTTAAATAGATGTACCAATATTTTATTCTGATTTCACTTATGGTTCCAATCTGAAGACAGCTTTACTGATTTGATAGAAACTTTGTAATTAAGTTAAAATAATTTTTCTTCGGAAGAAAAGGTTGCCTATTTATGTTTAATTATTAATAATAAAAGTTGCATTTAGAAGAAGCCCGATTATAATAATTAAATGTACACCCATCAGTTGGATATAAATTGGACCCTTTAATTAAAAATCTATGTTCTTTTCTGAGATATCAAACAATCAGCATATTTTAAATCAGAGGTGGCCAACCCAAATTGTATTGCGGGTCACTTCGGAAATGCATCGTAATTCCACGGGCCACCATTAAAGTTAAATCTCAATTTCTCCATACTAAATTTAGATACACTGTAAACATTTATAATATATTGATTTTCACCACAATGGTTATTACAAAATGTATGCATTTTATAAAAGTCTGATGCATCTTGCGGGTTGGTCACCTCTGACAATCTCTGATTTACATAAACAATGAATTATCTATGTTTTATCTACTTATATAGAATTGTTATTTGGGTTTGTGTAGATTTCAAAAACTCAAAAAGTTTTGCACCGATTTAGCTTAAATTTTGTCACGATATATAATCCACTTTAATAATTGTTTTTATCTTTTCTTGCGTCAGTAATATACCTGCGGTCGCATAAAATTTTTTTTCAACGGCCAATACAATAACCGTTAACTGTTAATACTTTAGTATTGATGATCGTATAGTAATTTTTAGAAGTAGAGGTTCCCAAAATGTAATTTATTAATGTATATATTAACGGTGAGTTATAATTGGTACAACAAGGGATGCTGTGGGTTGATAAGGGAGGGGATTCAAATAATTTTCAAGCTTTTTTTCCTAAATTCAATTTATCTATTTACAAATATTGGCTGGCAGGACTACGTCTGCCAGGTTTAGCTAGTAGATGATAAAACTTATTTTGAGATTCGGTAGTAGCGAATTTGGAAAATAAAACAACGGATCTTAAAAACAGTCTCGAATTTTCGACGTTAAACCTTTGATTCCATCTGCAAACATTTCCGGAATGGTTTAAGTTTTTCTGCGACATTTTCGTTGATTTAGATTAGTTCAATCTTTCTTTTTATAATTGAAAAAAAATGTTAATTATTCAAATCATTGTGATTTTAATTATTCGCTTCGGATCTTTTCCTCAAACCAACGATTTGTACCATTGTCACCAGTTCAATGATACAAATGCGGAAATTGAACGACCAACTTCTATTTTCGTGCACAAAATATTTGTCCGAGACGAGGATTTTATCTCAGTTCGGTTTGGTTGGCATTAATTGACTTTCTCTTCCTATTTAATTTATGGATAAAAGAAAATTAATAATTTCTTTGTGTGTATGTGTGTTTGCATGATTAAATTGGTTTGTGTGAGAAATTTTTCCTCTCGGATAAATCAATTTTTCAATTTAAATACGGCAGCCTATTTGTTTTCTTTAAATAATTATTTTTATATAAGTAAATATTCTCTCATCATAATTACTTATGAAGTGAAAGAAAAAAATTAATGGTAAACGCCCCGACCTCTGACCTTAGAAAACCGTGACCGTTTTTTTCTCAGGGCGAAAACAATTTTTTTCCTGTGGAAATCATAAAAATTATAATATTTTTTTTCAAAAAGAAAACTTAAAAATTACCCGATAATTTCCACTGAAACTTTTGGTGGCATTGAAATTGGCAAATGCAGCACTTAGGTCGAAAGAAAACACGGAAATTATTGTAATTAGTTTTCCAAATAATATTGGTGTGGCCTTAGATTTTGATTTGTTTCCCGATTAAAACATAAAATGCTAAATTGGTAACGTGTAAACGCACCTGTATTAGGTCATTGCTAAATTACCAAATAATAGAAATATAAAATGATAAAAAAATTAACGCAACATTACCTAGGTGAATGAAAATATTTCACGACTCTTTAATTTCCAACAATGACCAATTTACGGTCGCTTGTTCGCCACTTTCGATTAATTTCTGAATATTAATCAACACATAAAACATAGCATTAGGTGAATAAATGAGCCAGAATGCATAAAAAAAAAATTATATTCACTTTCTGTGGCGAATTTATTCCATTTGTAAGGGTTTAGAACTGTTTTTTTTCGAATTAAATATTTAAGAGAGGCATTTCGCCACTAGAAACTAAATTTCAGAATTGGAAGAAGTGAAATTAAATGTTAACTTTTGCAATGATTTAATTTTCGGGTCGAGTAAAAGCAAGAGTTTTAGTAAAATCAAAATTAATAATTAACATTTTTACAGTATTGATAACTTTAGCAGTCGTGGAAGTAAAGAAGAAAATGATTAATTTACAGATAAAAAATATATTTAAACGATCTTCATTGGAATCTGAAATCATTTTCCTTTCAAACTTTAAGCTCTAATTTTTCAACTAATTCCATTTTTGGGTCAGGAAAATTCTTAAATAGTTGAATTGGTCCACATTTTCTTCGTCGGAATATAGACGTTTGACTTTTCAGTCTTAATTATCTGATTTTAGGTGATTCACATTAGGGTGATTTTTTTTTTAGTCCCATCGTGAAATTTTGTTGGAAATACCAAAAAAAAAATCTCTGAAAGTTTGAGCCCTTAATATTAATTTTAAGTCCTCGACCAAATCATGTAAAGATTTCCCATTGAAAATACACGGAAACTCTGATTTTTTATTTTTAAATTTCTATATCTCAACGGTATTTCATGGGATCGCTTTTACCGAAGATGATTTTTTCTCAGAATTAAACGCTCTACAAAAGTGCCCATTGCGACAAAGTCGTAACTCACACCGGTGAGGTAGTACGGGCCACTGAACCTGATTTTTCCATAAAATTCAACGCTTCATATCTCGTTTAATATTGATCTTCGCGATTTGGTCTACACGAACTTTTATGTAGGAAATCAAATTCTCTACAAGTTTTTCATTTATAATTTTTCCGTAGCTCTTGTTATTTACGAGATAAATGCAAAAAGAACGCGAATTTTATGGAAAAATCAGGTTCAGTGGCCCGTACTACCTCACCGGTGTGAGTTACGACTTTGTCGCAATGGGCACTTTTGTAGAGCGTTTAATTCTGAAAAAAAATCATCTTCGGTAAAAGCGATCCCATGAAATGCCGCTGAGATATAGAAATTTAAAAATAAAAAATCAGAGTTTCCGTGTATTTTCAATGGGAAATCTTTACACGTCTTGGTCGAGGACTTTAAGTTAATATTAAGGGCTCAAACTTTCAGGGATTTTTTTTTTGGTATTTCTAACAAAATTTCACGACGGGACCAAAAAAAAAATGCACCCTAATATTATATGTATATTATTATAGTTTTGAAATTTATGTATGATTGACATACTTTGTAATTATTTTAATTTTTTTATAGAAGCCTGATGAAGTTACGATACGTAACGAAACGTAGCTAATTGAATAGTAAAAATATTAAATAAAAAAAAAACGATCTTAAACAATTTGAATTGTCCTCTTATTCAAAAAAATTAATTAATATTGCATTTATTAATGTCAACTGTTCCGATTTACAGAGGTGAAAAACTTATACCGATTGCATTGTATGACGTTGCATTTAAACAGTGCTTGTATCTAAAGAAAATTCTAGTTTTTCCCAATCTTTGAATGAAAACACTTTCGGCTATAAAATTAAAAATGGAAATAAATCTTCAAAATTATTACCATAAAAGCTTAGTCAATTAAATTTTATCCAGAAACATTAACATTTAATTTTCCCAATTACAACTTTAACGACTTCTTTTTTACCAAATCGTTGCATAAATAATTGCTGCAAAAACTTGTGACACCAACCAATTAACCAACATCCGACAAATTGGCAAACTAGGAACATTGGCAAAGGATTTATTATTTTTTCGACAATTTAAACACCAAATTAACGTATAATAAAACATTTCTTTAATTGTAACTATTTTTTTAAATAATTGTCTTTCTATTTTTCATCATTTTGTTGCATAATAGATTTTTAATTTAATTTATTTGCAATATAAACAATTGTTTTTATTTATAATATATAATATATTTATATAATTCCTTTTTTAAAATTTATTTCCTTTTTTTTATGTTAGTAATTATATATAATATAATTTTTCTCATATATATATAACTTTTGGCACTAAAATCTTGTATTTTGGTAGGTTTTTTTCTTAATAAGATTTTTCATTTTTAAAATACTATTTCTTTTCAATAAATATATGTATAAATTTCCATAGCGAGTATATGCAGCACGAATAACTCAGAAATTAAAAATTGGCTCCGATCACAAAAATCAGACGAAACAGAGCCACGAGATGATAATTTTCGAAGAAAATAAACTTTTTTTTTTTAGTTGAATTAAAAATTGGCACACAAAGTGTTTTTCATCAGTGTTTTTCTTTATTTATATCTATCAATTGTCTGTTTTAGACATCGAATTCGGACGAGGGGGAGTGATGTTGTGGTCGGTGCTGCTGGTCGGACGCTGGAAGTCGCGGCGCCGGTTGGTTCTGGTGCTGGTGCCGATGATGATGACTGATCAATTGGTTGGGCGAATTTGGCGAATTCGGCGAACTGGACGAACCACTGTCGTCGTCCTCGTTCTCGCTGCTACAGTGCAAATTGAGGATGACATGCGGCGACGATTGTTGCACATTTTCCTAAAAAAAAAAACAACAACAATCAACACTTGCATCAGTGCAAATTTCCACCACGTATCAATATGTATTAGCTAATTGATGGAGAAACATGACTAGAACTTTAATCGGCCTTTCTCTAATTAGCAATGAAAGACAATAATTACATCTTTGATTCCAATTTGAAAGACAAAGTTCTCGAGTTATAATTGTGGAAGAATATGATAAATAATTGGAAAGCTTATAACAAGTTATTTATACTTTGATTACCACAAATTTGAGGAAAAATCATTCAAGAAAAAGATCAAAAGACTAAACTTACAAAAAAGACTTTTTGAAGGTGGATATCTACATAAGTATGGATCAATCTTATTAAGTACTAGCAAATACCCGCAACTTCGCCTGCGTAACGTAGGTGTTATTTATATTATCTATTTAGATTTGCTGTTTGTAGTGATATATGTAAATTTTTATTTTTCTTATTTCTTTTGCAAAAAACATAATCATACCTGAAATACTTATTTTGTCAATTTTAAAAAAACACATTTAGTAAACTTGCTTAGAATACAATAGTTAACGATAATGATCAATTTATTTTCAAAAATATTTAAATAAGTATGAAATATTGCGTTAACCCACGGTAGGTATTAGACTGGGCCAAAAAAATCGACAATTTTTTTTTTTGAAAAGTATAATGAAAATATTGTTCAAAGTGACAAAAAAAATATCGGGTTGGTTTGAGCCCTTAATATTAATATTAAGAGATCTATCATCTTTAATTTCGATTTTTTATTTCTGCTTTCACCTTGTCACCTTGAACAATATTTTCGATATACTTTTCAAAAAAAAAAAAAATATTTATTTTTTTGGCCCAGTTTAGTAGGTATAGAAGGTATACATATTTCCCTTTAGTTCACCAAATTTCCGGGGTTTTTCCAGGGCTTTTCTTTAGCAGAGGAGTCTTGCATTACCATATTACAGCATAGAATTTTATCTGTTAACAGTTTTTGGACATTTTCGGATATTTGGCCGATTGATTAGGATTATTTGATGGCTTTCGACTTTGTGGCATACATTTAGCCCCATTTTCCCACGTTAAATTTTTATTAGTTAAATTTTTTGGTCATATTTCGTTGGTACCAGTTGGAGAAATGAAAATGATCGAATTTGAACTTAAAATATCTCATTTGGCATTAATCAACTTCTAATGCACTTAGATAAACATTGAAAATGTTTTTTGTAAGAACTTTGCATTGCTATCTTGTAAAAATCGAAGAGCATACAATATCGAATTAAAATTCTTTCAGATTTTTGGTCCTACCATTTCTATATAGATTTCGAAATAAAAAATATTTTCTTATTTTTACTAAATTGATAAATTACTCCAATCATAAAATGTTCTTAGTACCACTTTAGAAATAATTAATAAGCAGATAAATTGCAAATGATTGACTATTTGGGTTAAAGACGATCTAAAATACATTTTTTTTCATCCCTCAGTTTTTACTTAAAGGATACCTTCCCTTATTATTTTTAAGGAATAATAATTAGCCTAATGTGAGTGAGTAATTGTGTTTTATCTTAATACCAAATTTCATTAACTTTGGTTGTTCTGTTCTTAAGTTATAAAAAGACACACAGAGAGACGCAAAAATTATAAATTTGAAATAAGGACAACTTGAAACAAATACAGTGTAATCTCACTAATCCGGCACTATTAAAATCCGGAGGGTGCCGGATTACTGGATTATAGTGTAAAAATCATAGGTAATGAAAAAAATAAAGCATTTCATAGAGGGAATAAATGTATGTCCAGGTATAGAGGGGCGTGGGTGGACGGTGCCGGATTATTGGACGTGCCGATCTATCAAAGTGCCGGATTAGTGAAATTATATTGTATTGGGTTCAAATTAAAATCTATAGACAAACGTAAGAATAAGAAAATCGTTACCAAAAGATTAGGAGTAGAAAAACTTGGACGTTCCTGCAAAACCGGCGCCATTTGAAACGGTGCAAACTGTTGCGTGATTTGCGCCGTGACAGTGGTCGTTTGTATCGCGGCCGACGACGCCGTCGTCGTCATCGACGACGATAAACGTTCCAGCTCCTGAATTCGCGATTGTAATTGACAAATAATCTCATCACGACGTCGCACCTCAAACTCGAGATTCTGAAATTTCGTTTGCATCTCTTGCAAGTGACACTGTATCACCTGTTTGATACCACCGACGACAACTTCGTCGAGCGGTCCTGGAATGGTGGTTTCGGAGGAGTGCGTGAAAATCGTACGGGTCGCATGATGCAACGGATAATCGCCACGCAACAATTTCATTTGGTTCACATTCTTGGCCAAACTGTCCCAGTAGTCTTCGGTTTGCGTGGAACAGTCGGATATTGGTCGGGTGGGGCTGATTGGGAAGAGAACGGGCGGCCGAGAGTCCTGCGGCGGACTTTGTAGCGTGTCACGATTGAACGTCACGCTTTTCGAGAGTTTACTGTGGCGCGCCGCGTAGCCCTCGATCGTGGGTGCCCGCATTAGGCGATGGAGTTCTGGAGGATTGGGCGGCGAAGATTGGTCTTCTGATAGTTTTTTCAGTATGCTTTTCAAGTTGCGACGTTCGGGTGTTTCGTTCGACTCGGGACTCAACGGTGGATTTCCAAAGTCAAACATTGGTGGTACACATAGCATGGCGCATGCCTCCGAATGGGATCTGGTCAAAAATGTATCATTGGGAATGTTCAGGATGGAGGATTCAGTCTCAGGACAATCCAAACTTGCACTACGTGTCTTCACGACCGATTCCAGTTCGGCGAGCTTTTGTCGTTCGTTGAGAATCTTCAACTTCTTCACAAACGGCAGTCCGCAATATTCGGGCGACAAATCATCGATTGAAATATAGTTTTTGGTTTTGATGTGAAGCATGCACGGTTTCCGTTTGCGGGCGAATAACGATTGATGGGGTTTGGACGTGGGAACGGTTCGCGAAGATGCCCCCGTGCCGAAGGCCCTGCTCGTGGTGGGTGGCGGTTTTTCGCAATCACTATCACTGTCGTCGGTGACAAGACTCTTGTCCCGGCGCTTGTCCAATGCACTTGTATTATTATCACTAATGATATCAGGAACGCGGGATAAAGTCGGACTGATTTTGGTCGTGGAGTCCGCCGTTGCGGGCACCGATAAACTGTACGAATTATCACTAAGTATTGCTGCCTTTTTGAGTTTGCTCCACGGTCGGATGCTCTTCGCGACCGGCGGCGTGTTACTGGAACTGCTGCTGCTGCAACCGCCGGCGCCCAGCAGCTCCTCGTTACTTTTGGTCACGGAGTCGGGGGTGGCCGAGTCCATCGTGTCGGGCGGCTCAGGAACTTCTTCGATCACTTTGGGCGTCGTTGGCGTCGTCGTTGACAGTGCCGAGTCGAGCGGAGAGCCGTGGGGCACTCCGGCGGCGCTTGTCTCTCGGGACGCTGCCTCCTTGGCCTCGCGTGCCTCTTTGGCTTTTAACAGCAAAAGACGTTGCAACAGTGGCAACCCGGCACCGATAACCTCCGGTTGCGGCTCCGGCTCCGGAGCTGCTGGTGCCATTGAAATCACAGATGAATGACCGGCTTGCTGGTTCTCCTCTCGATCCTAAAAAAAAAACATCCAAACATTTTAGTTTCTTCTACCATCACGTAAATGGAGGTATTATAAATAGTTTAGGAATTCTCTTCTACAGAACATTCACTAGGAATTTACGAAAAGAAGGAATAACCAACAAAAACGTAGACGGATGTATGTTTGGAAAAACATAGGACTATAGTCCATTAGAGTATACTCCATTATTACTTATAGCGCCCCTATTTGGTCTAGGACCATGTACTTCTTCTCGACAAAAGCTCAGGAAAGCATTCCAAACTTACGACCTTTTTAATCAAAGGAGTCCCTAGAAAAGGATATAAAGTACCAAGCTACAACAGCCGGAATTCCAAAAAAATGATCTAAACTTTTATATGAGGAGAATGAATGATATTTTGCTTTTCCTGATGATAATTTATGGTTCCAGAACTAGTTATTTGAACTAACTTCTAAATTGAGTAGATGGAGCAACTTACTAGATAGGAAAAGTCCTAAGATGGCGAATTGCCAAAGGTTTCTAAATTTTCTCTAGGTTCCAAGATGGAGGAACTTATAAAAAAGCTTCAGAAATTAGTAGAAAACCAAGTAAACCCAAAAAAAACATTGCCAAAGGCTTCTAAATTTTCTAGTTTCTCTAGGTCCCAAGATGGAGGAAATTACAAAAGAGCTCCAGAAATCAATACAAAAAACAAGTAAACCCAAAAAAAAACATTGCAAAAGGTTTCAAAATTTTAAAAGGATTCTCTAGGTCCCATGATGGAGGAACTTACATAAGAGTTCCAGAAATTAGTAGAAAAATAAGTAAACCCATCAAAAAACATTGCCAAAGG
Organism: Sisyra terminalis; assembly: GCA_958496175.1. Taxonomy (NCBI): domain Eukaryota; kingdom Metazoa; phylum Arthropoda; class Insecta; order Neuroptera; family Sisyridae; genus Sisyra; species Sisyra terminalis. The sequence continues at coordinate 2,658,787 of OY292277.1, forward strand.
TTTCTAAATTTTCTAAGGTTTCTCTAGGTCCCAAGATTGAGAAACTTACAGAAGAGCTCCAGAAATTAGTAGAAAAATAAGTAAGCCCAGAAAAAAAATTCTGCAAAAGACTTCTAAATTTTAAAAGGTTCCTCTAGGTCCCAAGATGGAGGAAATTACAAAAGAGCTCCCGAAATTAGTAGTTAAACAAGTAAGCCTAAAGATTTCAAAACTTTCTAAGGTTCTAGGTCCCAAGAAAGAGGAACTTACAAAAGAGCTCCAGAAATTAGTAGAAAAACAATTAAACCCCAAAAAAAAACATTGCCAAAGGTTTCTAAATTTTCTAAGGTTGCTCTAGGTTCCAAGATGGAAGAACTTACAAAAGAGCTCCAGAAATTAGTAGAAAAATAAGTAAACCCATCAAAAAACATTGCCAAAGGTTTCTAAATTTTCTAAGGTTTCTCTAGGTCCCAAGATTGAGAAACTTACAGAAGAGCTCCAGAAATTAGTAGAAAAATAAGTAAGCCCAGAAAAAAAATTCTGCAAAAGACTTCTAAATTTTAAAAGGTTCCTCTAGGTCCCAAGATGGAGGAAATTACAAAAGAGCTCCCGAAATTAGTAGTTAAACAAGTAAGCCTAAAGATTTCAAAACTTTCTAAGGTTCTAGGTCCCAAGAAAGAGGAACTTACAAAAGAGCTCCAGAAATTAGTAGAAAAACAATTAAACCCCAAAAAAAAACATTGCCAAAGGTTTCTAAATTTTCTAAGGTTGCTCTAGGTTCCAAGATGGAAGAACTTACAAAAGAGCTCCAGAAATTAGTAGAAAAATAAGTAAACCCATCAAAAAACATTGCCAAAGGTTTCTAAATTTTCTAAGGTTGCTCTAGGTTCCAAGATGGAAGAACTTACAAAAGAGCTCCAGAAATCAGTAGAAAAACAAGTAAACCCAGAAAAAAAATTGTGCAAAAGGCTTCTAAATTTTAAAAGGTTTCTCTAGGTACCATAATGTAGGAACTTCCAAAAAAATTGCAGAAATTAGTAGAAAAACATGTAATTATTCTAGAAATGATGATAATAAAAGTATGTGTACAAAGAGGACCAGAAATAAATGGTAGAATGAATTGAGGAGCTTTTTTAATCTTCTGATATACCTGTTTTTCTTTAAGCAATCGTAGACGACTTAACAGCGGTAATCCGGCACCTAGTGGAGAACTAGCGACGGGTGGTGGATCCGATATTGGTGCCCCATTATTGTTTCCAGGTTCGTCTCCATGCGACAAATCGTCGGAGCGGACTCGCGACATTCGCCGCAAAACTCCTTTGGATGAACTTGTCGAATGCAACGGTTGCAGTTCAATTGAATCACCTGATCGACGTGAAGTTCTCGACTTCCGCAAAACCTTACGCAACCCCTACAACAAAAATAAAAGAATTAGTATTACACAAGGCTACATAGAAAATGAAAATCGAAGAAAGCTTTCAACAATAGCAAAGAAAAAAATATTATTTTTTTAGTAAACTCAACCACGAATTTTCCTATTAAAGCCTTAGTTTTCCACTGAAAATTTCAATCTAAACGAATTCCATAGCTGGTAATCGTCGCGGTATTCATATGCAAATGTCGCACGAATCCCACGACAAAAATCACCCGAAACGAAATAGTTAATAACCGCGGCCTGATAAAAATGATTGGAAATCCTCCACCTCCTCTCATCTCCTAGAACTAGGAACCGAAAAAAAAAATCTCTTCCATTCCCCGCATAAATTTTCATTCCTTCCCCACATACACTATCCACATTTTTATGGATGAACCACCACGCGCCGGAAAAACCAACCACTTTATATGTAACAGGAAAATTAGGCAAGCCGCCGTACGAATGGGGAAGGAAAATATACGGTGGAATGCTAACGTACAGATTTGTATTGTGAAAATTTGCCGGAACAGAAAAAAAAATATGGAAATGAAGTTATCTTTTTGAGAAGAGAAATGTACATTTTTATTGGGGAGAAATTGAACTTTTAGATGGATGCTTTAATAATTGAGCTTTTAGGTGATTTCGTGAACGAAAGCGCTTCTATATAATCATTTAAAATGCCCTTTATGTATATTAGTTTTGAAAGCTTTGATGCTCATTAATGTTTTAGACGGTTTCAAAAGTTTTCACTGCTTTTTGATGGAACTGTTGTAAAGAAAAATTTTATTTTTTTGTCGTTTTAAAATTGGAATAATGTGAAAGCTCTTATCTGCAAAGGAACATTGATATTTTCTATGATAAAAATAATTATTGCCCATCTTAAAATACTCTCAATTTTCTTCTAAATCATCAAAATAGAATTAGTTTCAGCTAATGCCAACTTCTGGTACTTTTTGGTTCAACTGAATTTCCAAAATTGGAAATTTTGCAACATATTTAAACACAAACTATGTAAGAAATATAATTTTTTCGTCAATTGTCAACGTAATTCCATAAAAAAATTCGAATATTAAATCAATAATTTACTGAATTATTAGTACGATAATTGCATCAATTTCTCAAGGTTTCCACTGAAAATTAGGCAAGTTTATTGTAGCATTTTAATTACATTCTAATTGCTAGTTTCTAAAAAAAATTATTGTTCGTAAATAATCATTATAATTATGTTTCAATGAAAGTAATTTTTATAAAATTTGCATGACTAAGTAAAATTTTTTGCTGATAATAAATAATCAATGCTGCCATGTGAAATTGCAAATTTTCAGCTTGGTAAAACAACGGCTCAATGGTCTAGGGGTATGATTCTCGCTTTGGGTGCGAGAGGTCCCGGGTTCAAATCCCGGTTGAGCCCATTTTTTTTTTTTTATTTTTTCTCACCATTTTGTGAGTCAACCAAAGAGCATTGGCGTAATTGAATTTTTTAATCTAATTTGAAAAAATTATTACAGTGGCGGCGCCGAGACCGATGGAATGGGAGGATAGGTTTTATGTGCCGGTTTGCATATATCGAGGAGATTTTCTACGTTCTTGCCGTGTTTTATTTTCTGCTTTATTTTTTGACGAGATATAAAATAAACGGCCAGAATATATATATATATATATATATATATATATATATATATATATATATATATATATATATATTCGAGAGTGAAGTTTGCTTCTCATCTGGCGATTTTTATATCGTTTTTTATCGTTGAACTTTTTTGCGGCCGTTATGTTAATCAAACCAAACTGGAGCACAACAATGCAAATTTACATGGAGAATTTTTTTTGGAATATATGAGGCGTTATTGTGTATTCAACTAATTGTTTATTTCAGGGATGATTTCAGTGGCCAAAAGTTGCAATAACACGCAATGTTTTCAACCTGGAAAATTCAAACATTTATTGAAACTTTTCACTCTTCAGTGATTAAAGATTTTTACCTGCAATTTCCTTGGAAGTGGAACATTGTAGTTAATATTCCATTAAAAATATAATTATCAGTGCTATTGAAGTGCCATCTCTATGATCTTTTCTAAACCAGCATTGAGTTCCTGGTCCCTAATGGGAACCATAGCGGCCCAGATAGTACGACCGAGTTTTTCTTAATAACTTGAAATGGAAAGTTTTTTGAGAGCAATACTTTGTAGGACTGCATAACAGCTATAATTCAATACATTGAATTCTTATTAAATCGAATAATTTCATTTCTAAAACTTTAAATTTTTTAAGTACTTATATAACTAATCTGGAACCAAAAGTAATTTGTAAGACACTAAAAAAAATCAGAATTTTAATAAAAAAACCAATTGGTGTAAGGGAAAAATTGAGTATAGAAATAAAACCTAAATATTTTCTTTCTAAATCACAAAACTTTTTGGATCCATATCATCCCAAATATAATGTATACAATATGTGGAATATATTGCGATCCAATTTATGTAGTATAATTTAATATAATAATATATATAAAAATCATACCATAAACATAATTTTGAACAGAAGTTCAAACAAAAATATTCGTGACGTATTGCTTAGATTCGTATTTCGATTGTCAAGCAATCTTCCTCAGTGGTCATCAAGTAGTTTGGATCACTCCGTAACTGCTTTGTGATGAATCATCACAAATCAAGTGATCCAAACTACTTGATGACCACTGAGGAAGATTGCTTGGCAATCGAAATACGTATCTGGGCAATACGTCACAAATATTTTTGTTTGAACTACTTGTTCAAATTGATGTTTATGGTATGATTTTTAAATATATTATTATATTAAATTATACTACATAAATTGGACCGCAATATATTCTTTATATTGTATATACACTATAACTGTTCAAAGTCAGCGAAAAAATCTTATTTTGATTATTCCCAAATATGTTTTCCATTTAAAATGGAATATGTTAATTTATCTCAAACTATTTCGTTTCAAATTTCAATTAACATCAGTATGATGTTCAAATTACTAACCTAATTTCGTAATCAATCAATCAAACGAGATATTTCCGAAAATGGGAATATTACCGCATAGGATTTAGAATACAATGTAAACAAAAGCTTCAACTTGATATAATGACTATGGTTCATTCGTGGAAGTACAATTTAGAAGTGAACTCAAAAATAAGTTTGTAAAAGTTAATTATTTGATTTATTGATTAAGAATATGATTTCCAAAAAAAAAACCACTAAAAGAAAATTTAGTATTTTTTTCAATTTTTTGACGCAACCATCAATTTTATGAGAAAATTTTATAGGACATTTTTTGTAGAGAACCATAAAATTGATGGTTGCGTCAAAAAATTGAAAAAAATATTAAAACTTCTCTTTAGTTCAACTTTGACCTCGAATAACTTTTGAAGGAATAAATATATCAAAAACTTGTCCGAGACCTTTTTTGTAGATCGTTCAATTTTCTACAAGAATATACCTTGGTCATTCCGAAATATTGTCTTTGACGTGAGCTATAAAATTCCAAAGTACAAGAGAATATTGTTCCCATGTTATTTCAATGGAAAATCGAAACTTGCGATGCGGCACCTCTTAATATTTAATATAAAGAGCTTAAACTTTCACAGGATTTTTTTTGTCATTCCCAACAATATTTTCGATATAATTAAGAAAAAGAAATTTATCATTTTTTTTGAATCACTCTATTGACCACCCAATGATTTCATGATTTAGGTAAGCTCCCGAACAAAATTCGCCCCCGGGAGACGTAGTGTTTTACCCCAAACTCGCTTTTTCAAAAAAAATACTTTATAACTTTTGAACCGTGCTAGATACAAATAAAATAGTAATTATCCAAATTAAAGCTGAGGATATTTCCTACAAAAAAGGTGTTTTAATAATTTTTCACAAACGCCATAGTTTGGCCGAAAATTGATGTTGAAAGCTCCAATGTCATTTTACATGAGATCATATCTCGCACCACATTTTTGCAAGTTTTTGCTATTACATATACATGAACTACTGTACTACAAATACAATGCTTAAGTTGGTGTTGAATACATGTATTTCTTTACAAAATTTAACACAATACAGTTTTTTACAAAATGAAATAGGTCTAAAATTATAGTCGTTAACTATTGCTATTTTTAGTTTACTGATTAAATTTTTGTAATTATAATAGAAATTGAGACATCAACGATAAAAAATCCTTTAAAAAATTTCCCTTAAAAATTGTAAATGGTACTCAATTGAGAACTTATTACGAAAAACAGTGCCAGATATACTCAAGTGTAACACTGTACATCTACCCACAAACAATTGTTTGATCAAAGAAAATTTTGAATGTCAATTTCAACATGGGCTGGTTGGTGTTATTAAATCCCGGATTTAATCCGTTTGACTAATTACAAACTATGCAAATCCTCTCACTCAATATGCAAGCGAACCGTTGACAGTATGCCGGAGAGGGCATTAGCCAACATATCACTCTACATAATATAATGAGCAGCAGTTCTTCGTCTTGTCTTTGGAAAATTTCAACGAAACGTTTTCTCATAGTTAATAGAACACGGAGGCAAAACTCAGATGTTAAATTATATATTTAACGGTACAAGTTTGTCACTAAGAGAGAAGTGAATTAATGAATAATTGCTCATTTCATATTTGATTTCTCTGTGCAAAAGTATTTCGGTTTCCATCTAATCGGTTTCGTACATATCAGATGTCAATTTCAGTGGTTCACACCTTCACGCTACGTTGGAGGAGCAAATGAACAGTTCTGGCAGTTCATCAAACTATTGAAATCTCATTAAATAGTTTGCATTGTATCAGAGATTATCTCCAATGTTTAGTCTTGAAAATTTTGATGTTCAAGTTAGTAATATTTGATTTTGATATACTCCGATAGCCTAACTATACCAAAAGCATTGGTTAAGGGGGGGTAAGGTTTTTACTATCGAAAAATCGTTTTTTTTTTCTCTTATCTTATTGCTTAACATTTCAAGAATATGTCTTTAAAATTTTAGATCGATAGAAGCAATATTTTTAGTTATTGTCTTATTAATCTCCTGGCCTTTAAGGGGGTATTCTACTCTAGATATTTGAAAAAATCAAAAAATTTTTTTTTTCATAATCCGATAGTTTAGATATTCAAAAATATCCTCCTAAAAGGATTTTTCAAAATTCAAATTATTTCCGAAGTTATAGCGGTTTTGTGTGAAGCTGGAATGGCTGATTAAGAGAATGTAAGTAATACATACTATTCTATCAATTACGCTGCCTGAAACTTAACGTAAAACTTTAAACGCGTTTTTCTCGAAACTACAATTTTCGATGCAGTGTCCACAATATCTCAAGTTCTAATCAACCGATTTACCTGAAATTTTTAGAGAATCTTCTTTAAAGACTTGCCTATGTCTGGAACTATCCCCATCCCCAAATTTTGATTTTTACTATTTTTAAAAAATTCGAAACAGTCAAAAAATGTGGTACAAAAATTGTTTTTTTTTCAGGCAGTCGCCATTTCGTGAAAATTTTTTTTTCATACTTTTCCGTAGTTCCAGACGTTGCCACATTATTCTAGATTTATAAATATTTTTTTTTTTTGGTTTTAGATTACTAGGAGGGTTGAAATCGTGGGTATGGTCACGTGCCAATTTTTTGAGACCCCCCCACTTCATCAGCTGCTAATTTTTGAAATTTTTAACTTTTTTTATTTTTTTCTGTATTCTTGAAATGTTATTAAATAACTGGTAAAAAAATGGATGGTAAAAATATTAATTGGCTATTTTTTATGACACTTCAAAAATTACCTGAAATTCATGCTTCTAGACTAGAATACTCCCTTAACGCTCCAACTCTAACAGCTGCGGGGGCGGTCGGGGTAGTTCATAAACTTTAGACTTTAGTTTTTCTCAAAACTACTTTTTCAAAGTCCGTGTTCACTGCCATTTCAAAACTACTTGACCAATTCATTTCAAACTTTATACACATTTTTGACATATAAAATACCTCCCCCCCCAACGTATAGTAAAAATTTTTTTTTTACATTAAGGTTGTTTCCCCCCCCCAAATGGCGGAATTTTTATTGGAAAATAACAGTTTACACTTTAAATAGCCGCCAACAATTTGTAAACGAAAAAAAAAAATTAGCAGAGAACGTTGGGGGAAGATTTGATCATAATTTGACTAATTTTTCTTGGTTTTTTATTTTCAAATAATTTCCAGCCGAGTTCAAGGTGAACACCGCAAATTGTTTTTTTCTCAAGACGTTCTGGGGAAAGCTCTGTTACCGGCTGTTATGCTTTAATATTTCTGCATTAAAAAATTACCCTATATTGTCGAAAGTATGCTCAACAACCTACAAAAGGTCCGAATAAAATTACTCAATCCATATTTAAGAAAAAATTCGCAAAAAAAGTATTTTTTTTACCTTGAAATCCTAACCTCCTCCTTAAACCAAAAATCAGTTCTAGGTTGGTATAGAAGACATGAAGGTGTAAAAAGTAAAGAAATTACATGCAAATGTTTAAGAGTCTTAAGATTAGCAGTAAAAACATCACCAAAGAATGAATTTTTTCAAGTTCCAGGATTTTTTATATCTACTTCTTTATATCTTCATTCAGAGTTCTGCATTTCCATAGACCTTCAGAAGTGGTTTCGTCTTCTACCGAACAGAATCTACATTTTGGATCATCCACAGGTAATCCAATTGAATATAGGTCTTTCTTTAGTCCGCAGTGGCCGGTTATTAGACTCGTTACCATTTTCTTGTAAGATTAAGTATTCCAGTAATTAGAATCATGGATAGTTTTACCGTCAATCTTTTATTCTTTTCCTGTAAATTTTCTCAGGTCAATGAAATAGGAATCCAGAAACTATGAGAGCCATTGGTTGAAAAATTAACGCTAATAAGACCAAAATAATGATCGTTGACCGTGCTACCGAACATGAAAATCAGCCGGAAAGAATAGGGCCCCTTCTTGGTTGTGGATAACTTTATTTATCTGGGATCGATGATACATAAATCCGGATCATATGAGCACGAAATTAGACGACACATTGAAATCGCTAGATCTACCGTAACACAACTGTCCAAAATATGGAAGGACCGCAATAAAACCTACTAAAATTGGTTGGTACACTGATTTTTCCTATTTTCTCCTACGCTTCGGAAACGTGGACTATCCGTGCAGCTGATCGGCGACGAATTGATGCCTTCGAAATGTGGGTCTGGAGGAGAATGCTATGGATCCAATGGACGGCTAAAAGAACTAATGTCTCTGTCTTGAACGAAGTTAAGCCAGTCCAAAGACTCTCTTCACTGACGTATGGATGAATCCTCAGGTTTTCCATGGAAATGCTAATGGTACAAGGACGACCTGAAGGGGAAAAAAACGAGGGGGATCGCCAACTCGTTGGACGGAAGTGGTGGAAAAGATTTGAGTTTCACGTCCGCAACGCGACAGACAAAAGAGCGTAATCGCTGAAGAAGGATCATCCAACAGGCTCAGAGAAACCTGGAACTCCCCAAGGTTTATAAAATACACAGGTGGCCTCATGGTGGCAACGTGACGTATCCAGAAGAAATTCGTACATATCTTCAGACTGATCAATTTCAAAACTCTTCGTATGACGTCATTTTTTTTTAATAGAACAACCTGTGTAATTTACAAACCTTGGGAACTCCCCACGTGACAGCCATTTTTTTTAATCGCCATACATCGGCAGTGATGTTGGATTAAGAAGAAGATGAGAGCCAAGTGATCTAAGAAGATCCTTCGATTCCTAATCTTAGAAGATCCTAATTAAGGAGCCGTAGGGACCCACCTTTTCCTAAAATACCCATTCCCTACTAGAAAATTAGTTGTACAGAAATAATACCTGTTTTCCCCAATTTATCCACCAACCCCCTGCCCCACCTTGACACAAATTCGGTCATCATTTGATTTTCCATTACATCAATGTGTCACTCAACGGCACAACGGTAATAAAACGAAAATGTAACCTAATAGACGAAATAATCGAAATGCTTCGTTATTTATGTTTTTATTAGGGGGAGGGAGAGGATACTATGTGCGCCACTTTTTGACATACAGAGAGTATAGATTCTATTTATTTTGGCACGGAGCCAACGTTTTGTGAATGTCAGCGAAAAATTCGCCTCCGCTCCATTTCAGTCCACCCCAGCACCCCCGCCTCCCCTCCCCCTTTTATCAGACGGAATAATATTGTGTGCTGGCAAAGACGGATGGATGGATGGATGAATGGATAGACAAAGATTCGCATCTATATATCGTCTCGATCATTCCGTTTTTCGCACACTCGTTTCGTATTTTTCGGTGGCCAAAACGCCACCCCCTCCCCCCTGTCGTCGTTTGGCGTAACATCTTGGAAAATCGTTTGTGCGAACATGCGATGAATAGAAACGAAACGAAGCGACACACGGCCGTTTAGCTCGTTTTCAACCCTCATAACCACCGTCTCCGTAAACCCCCACCCCCACCCTACCCCACCCCCACCCTACCCCACCCCCTCACCATACTGATCAATATTACGCGTAAAAAGTCACATTTTATTTCAACTCTCTATCAAGATATTTGCTTCAAGGGTTGAATTAATTGCAACAACCACCGTTTGAATACTAATTGTTTGTGTTACGATAGTTATCGCGCACCTCCCCCTAACCTATCCCTGCAAGGCTAATATGGAGATAATATTTATACAATAATCTCTGAAATTAAACCTTTTACGGTAACAATGCGCGCCTTTACGTCTGAAACATTCGAATAATGCCTTTATATACCCAAATGCAATTAACTGCTCGTCTCCTTCTTTCTCTTTCGCAATTAAAGCTCAGAGCTTTCGGTCCATCGAATAAACTGCGGTCGAAAAACATGTGGCATTAGACGTATCGTAAATATTTTTACACGATTACCATATTATCTTTGTAATTTAATGTAAATTTTAATCTTATATGTAACCCTTTGTACGGTGCTATAGTTGAAGGACCTATCATTACTTTAGTGTAAGACAAGGGGTCTTACTGCAAGGTGTCCCTTGTTTTTTTTTTTGATATAAACTTTTTGATTTTTCTAATGATCTCAATCAAAGAAGATAACACTTTCTATATTAAACTCATTTTTTTTAAAATTAGCAATCAGTTAGTGCAAACTATGAGCTAATATGATGACTTGGCTGGAGCTCTTGAGCTCCAAATGGCTTGATGAAGAAGTTCTTAGTGGAACATCTTCCTACTACTTTGATGTCAATTCATATGGAGTTTTTTTTTTATTTTAGTCTTCTAATGGTTGAGTGCTTTTGAAGTGGCTCCATCAGTCTTATAAAGTGAGCTTCACTTCTTTGTGTGACCATTTCTGAGGTCGGACATATGTGCAGGTCTTTATGCAGCATATCGTTGGTGACATACCATAAAATTTTTGACTGACATCTTTGGATCATTTTGGTGCTTGATTTGCTGGCACACGCCCATAATTCAATCCCATAGCTCCATATCGGAACTATTATGGCCTTGTAAAGGAGCAGTTTATCTTCCATAGACATTACGGATTTCCTTCCCATAAGCCAGTATAGCTGTTTAAACCTCTGCATGATTTGGGTTCTCTTTTTTGCTATATGGGTTCTCCAGATAAGTCTTTTATCGAGGTAAAGTCCGAGATATTTCACCGAACTCGATTCTGAAATACCCAACCCCTTGACATAAACAGTGGGGCAGTTGCCTCTTCTGAGAGTGAAGTTGACCAGTTTCGTTTTTGCCTCAAGCTTCAATTAGGCCGATGTGGTGTTGGAGATGAGTACTGCAACCACAGAATCCTCATCGCTAGCCATTATGACTATATCGTCAGCAAATGTCCCAAAAAATATGTTGGTGGTTGTTGGTAGATCGGCAGTGTACAGTAGGTAAAGAATGGGACCTAGTACACTGGCTTGGGGAACGCCTGATTTGATTTGGCTATAGCTAGAAGTTTTGTCATTTACTCGTGTTCGGAATTGTCGGTTTTGCAGGTAAGATGATAAAAGCTTGTGATATGCGGGCAATACCCATTTTTGTTTTGTATGGTAGACCGCCATGCCAAACTTTATCGAAAGCCTGACTTTGGTCTAGGAAGACCGAAGGGCAGTACTTTGTATTTTCCATAGCTTTATGGTGTTGACTACTCTGTGGCGTTGTTGTATAGTCGAGTGGTCTTGCCTGAATCCACATTGATAGTTAGGAATTTCTTCTAGAAGGGGAAGGAATTTTTGTAGTATGAACTCTTCAAGGAGCTTAGAAATAATTGGAAGAAGACTTATCGGGCGGTACGGAAAAAAAATTCTTAAAAATGAAAGTTAATCGTTTGTCCTGATTGACTGAATGAATGATGGAACAACGCACAGTCTTAACCATCAGTCGTAGAGACATGAAATTTGGAGGGTACATTCCTTATATGACGTAGGCATCATATATGAAAGAATTTTTAAAAAATCCCTCCCTCAACAGGGTGAAAAGAAGTAGCAAAGTATGTATGATAACATGTGATAACACGTGGCTACCAACAATGAAAGTTTCAAACTTTACAATCAAAGTACCATGAAACACGAAACATGAAACGATCTTAAAAATTGAATAAATGCTTCAATCATAATTTGAGAGTTTGATTTTGAAATAAAAGCACAAATATTTGCGTCATAAATCAGAAAAAATACGAAAATAAAATTCAAGTACCAAGTGTGTGATGTTTGTAATTTTTCTAAACTAACTATTTCAATACTTTTGTGTCAGTTTGTATATCTTTTAAACAAAACAACAGATAAACCGATTTTTATGAAATGCAGTATTTAGATAGAAAAGGATTTTCTAAATTCAAACTTTAAAATTTTGTTGGTTAATCGGTAAAGGGTTATACTTAAAGGACATAGGACGATAAGTATAGTGAATCGGCCCCAGACGGGTATTTACTTCATAATTTCAGAGTTTTTTACGATACATTAATTCGACAAGTTTCAGATCCCTATGTATTACCGTTTCTTCTGGAAATCAGAAAAAAAAATTCTCTAAATCTTGTGAATAGATTTATTTGAATTTTGGAAATGTTATAGAGGCTGATGGTAGCTTCTAGAAAAAAAATTAACAGCTTTATCGGTTTATAAGATCCTTGAAAAAAGAGCTTTTTCGTTTTTTTTTAATTTTTGAACCATGATTAAATTTTGGTACAGTTACGAAACTATTTTTTTCGAATTCCCCATCCAATTTGCTTTAAAATTATGTGTTTTTTAAATTTTAAAAAACGGTACGCCATATTGAAAGAAAAAATTGAAAACCGATTTTCTCACACAAAAATCCATAAATGTAATAGAGACAGAAACAAAGCTTATTTGATTACTATACGAGTGCCAGCGACAGAAAATATTAAAAACAATAATATTAAAAGCAGTTGTTTTCTATTAAATGAATTCAATTGTTTATATAAAAATTATTTGGCACTATTATGATTAAGTTTGCATCAAGTCTTATCTTACACAATAAGATTACTATGCTTTTACGGAAAAGCTCTCTTTTTTCAAGGATCTTATAAATCGATAAAGCTTTTAATTTTTTTTCTAGAAGCTACCATCAGCTCCTTTAACATATTCAAATTTCAAATAAATCGATTCACAAGTTTCAGAGAATTTGTTTTTTCAGAGTATGTTGGTACTATTAAGATACATTGATTCGGCAAGTTTCAGATCCCTTCAAAAATCGAAAAAGCTGAACATCAAAAAAAAATTCTTAGAAACTTGTTAATCGGTTTATTTGAACTTTGAATATGTTATAGGAGCTGATGGTCGCTTCTAGAAAAAAAATTAGGAGCTTTATCGATTTATAAGATCCCTGAAAAAAGAGAGCTTTTTCTCTTAATTTTAATTTTTAACCATGATACAATTTTTTTAAAATTTAAAAGACTCATAACTTTAAAGGAAATTGGATGGGGAATTCGAAAAAAAAATAGTTTCGTAATTGTACCAAAATTGTATCACGGTTAAAAAAATTAAAATTAAAAGAAAAAGCTCTCTTTTTTCAAGGACCATATAAATCGATGTAACTCTTCATTTTTTTTATGGAAGCTACCATCAGCTTTTATAACATATCCAAATTTCAAATAAATCGATTCACAAGTTTCAGAGGAAATTTTTTTTTTCTGATTTCCATCATTTTTTGATTTTTGAAGAAACCATAATACATAGGAATCTGGAACTTACTGAACCAATGTATCTTAATAGTACCAACATACCCTGAAATTATCAACCAAATACCTTTCTGAACCCGATTTACTATATTTATCGTCCTATGTCCTTTAGAATTAAACGACTACATTTTTCGATATAAAACTTTTAAAAGAGAATAATTTGATAATAAATTACCAAACTTTCTTATAACAAGTATCTCTGGATATTAATTTTTTATTTTTTTTTCTCGACAGTAAGCAGTAGTTTTATGGTGCAATCCTATGCAAGTATATAGTGAAATTTAATTTCCCAAGAAAAGTGCCGAGCATTTAAGTTAATATTTCTTTGATACAGTCAATTATGCGCGGCAATGATACCTATGCGGGTTACGTTAAATTGTTTGCATGTTTATTAGCATAATACAATCAAAGATTGTTTATTTTCGACATGGAATGATAATAATTTCATTAATAAATTTGATATTTCATAATTGAATTGGCGGCTTTCTCCTCGCGTGTAAAGCTCGTCGTATATAGCTTGAGGGAAATTTCATGAATATTTCCCAGAGTGCATAATTTTCTTGTCTCAATGCAACTGCAACTCAACGACACGACGGCTAATTGATTGCGTTATGGTCGTTTTGCACGAAATGAGCTTTTGATGATGATGCGCCTTTTCAACGTTCGATGGACGTGAAAATTAAATGTACGAACGAGAGATAATATTGTGTGCTTTGTGTAAATGAAAAAAGTTTTTTTTTTTTTCGGATGTGTTTTTCCCACGTGGGCAAAGTTTGAATGAGAAAGTTGAGACGCTAACGATTCGCTTGAGATCTTTCCCCCCTCCCCCCGCGCGTTTTCAATCAGTCGAATCGTGTGATTGAGTTAACGTCGAATTGGAAATGGCTGCGACGGAAAATATTTTCATTTCACTTGCGTTTTTTTGTCAATCGAAACGACAAGTCAATCAAAAACTGTTCCAGATTCGATAAATGATTTGATTTGTCACACAAAAATCCAAAACAGTTTGCATACTTTTTGATTAGTTTTCTCGCAAATTTTCGTATCATTTTCCATTTTGGTTCAGCGAGCAAAATGTTGTGTATCTTTGTTAAATATAATTGATTCAGCTCCAAATATCCTTCAAGTCGGTTGGCATCGTCGTCGTTTAAATGGGGAAAACTGCATTAGTGCAAACGAACCACCTTAACAGTCTGCAGTCTGACAAATGTAAACGAGCACCGCGTTGCACTCAACAATATAGACACATTTTCTATTTAACTCTATATGATGAATAATAGTTGGGAAAACGAGATGCAAATGTCAAGTTCATATCTCTCCACTCAATTCGTAAAAAAGGTAAGCTTCTCTACACTGGAAACTTTTCGCCATTAAATTTTCATTTTTCAATGCGAGAACCAAATTCGAGCGATGTCGGTACATTCGAGAGCTTTTTTTTTCTTTTCTTTTCTTCAATAGACTTGCCAACACTTCAATGAACATGTTAACTTTGTCGGAGTTGAATTTTGCCTCAATTACAGGAAAACTTTTTAATCTCAAATAAAATAATTTATCAATACGTAAGGCAAACGGTATTCCTCATTAGCATAAGTGAAACACTCCTGTTTATCAAATTTTCTTTTTCCTCGCATTCAATAATAACTTGGGAATATAATTAATTGATAATTGGATAATTTTAGAAAATTGGAAAAGGTATTTCATTTCTTTTTTCACAGAAAAACCTTTCACTTCCTTGCCTCTTGGGTGCTTTATTTTCCACACGAAGTATAGATACAAGAAGAGTCCAAATTTAATGCTGAAAAATTGGCAACAATTTGCGGTCCAATACCGGTAGAGCTTTTTCATTAAACTCCTTTAAATCATTACTTGAGAATTATTGTAGTTAATAAACACTGTAAAGGGTATAGCAAGGTTTGTATGGGAAAACTACCCCCGTGATTTTTTTTAAAAATTTTCAGGGAATTATTTTTTATCAGTTTGGAAGCATTTGAGCCTCTGGGAGCAAAAAAATTCGAAAACACCCCTATTAAGGACCACCCTATTCTACAATATATATTTTTTTCAGATTTGTAAGAATATTAGACAATAGTTAAAAAAAAAGAAGTATTCCTTAAATATTTTTTTGTGTGCTAAAATCTTTTAGTACCATCACGTATTTTTTTGTACATCATCCCTTTATCTCAGTTTACTAAATATAATTTTTTAATTCAGATTTTCAGCTCTTACGTACTTTATTAGTAGTTTTTTTCTAAAGTATTTTTTTTTTGTTCAGTATCAAAACGTTCCCCTGACTTTGAATTGAAAAAATTACGGGGGTAGTTTTCCCATACAAATCTTGCTATACCCTTTATAGTGTTTATTAACTACAACAATTCTAGAGTCATTTTGAGAATTTGAAAAAAAAATTTTTTGTTTTTTACACAAAAATGCGTCATATTTTAGAGTTGAAACTTGGCTGAGATGTTGTCCATACTATAAGGCAATTTCAGAAAAAAATTTGCCCGATTGCAATGGGGGCATTTTAGACCATCTTATCTGGCGAGGGCCTTTTCAGGATTTTATCTCAAACGGTTTTCGAGCATTTAAAAAAAAAATTTTTTTTGTTAATACTTTAGATTAAAAAAATATCTTGAAATCCCTGAAATTCATAATTTTGTTTGTCTTCTTTAATCCCATATATTCATTTAACAAAGAACAGGTAAATTTCATCTTTATTAATCAAGAATGTCCATTGTATTCCGCAGAAGTTGAAAATCAAATGGAAGAAGTTAAAATCCCAAGTTCCATAGAAATATTCCATGATGGAGTTATGGATAAGTCAAAGAAGACTCATTCAATTTCAAGTTACCAAATTGATACCCCTAGGGGCAACCACCTCGTCTCCATTCATCCATTTTTCCTCTTCTCTTACTTCATCTTCTCACCAACATGATCAACAACTTTCAAATCACCTATACCATTTGATGAAGGTCTAAATCGCTGAGCTTAATATGAAATTTAGCAAAAGCTCCAATATCGACTGTTTTCTAGCCAGTCAGACATATCCAGATGTGTCTGATGCATTTGCAAAGAAAAGCGTCGTGTCTGGCGACTTAAATAATTTTCTATTTGCAAACATATTAGATGCACCTCCGGCTCTCTGTATAGATGCACTCGACACAAATAAAAATAAATTGCATATTTACACAAATGCATTTTGTTGCATTTCCTCCTCCGCTTCGCGGAGGAGTTTGTGCTTTTCATCAGCCACCCCCACACCCCCGTCAACCCCATCAGACTCTCGAGGCAGCCAACGATAATTTATTTCATACGGTTCGTTTATTGTCTATTCATTAATTTCACCCTTCATCGCGTTCAAAAATTGCGCGTCTTCTGCGTGTCGACGCTCCCATATATCTCAACGTTGGCATTGACATAGGTAGCTGTGGATTTTTGTTTTCAATTGTTTCATAATTGAATAAACTTTCCGGACTGTTTACATTTTGTTGCTAAATTAAATTTCCTTCCTCAAAAATTTGTTCAAGACTTGATTTTGGTTGCTGATATTTTTGCGTTGGGCTCTCATTTGAAGCCCCCTTAGGCAGGGTCGTATTTACCAATCGGTTAATTAGGCCGTGTCTTAGGGGTCCTAAGATTTAAGAGGCCCAAAACTTTCCAACAGAGCAGTAACCGGTGACGGTTTTATAAACATATTTTTGATTGATATTTTGATGATTATTTTCCATAGTTTTTAAACTAAACGATTTTTTTAACTTTAAATTTTTTGTTTTTGTACACCACTTTTCATCGGTTTTCCAACTTCTTCAGGTGCTAATACAATTGACAGTTAATAATTGACAGTTAAATTGTGCTATAAAAAATTGTCTTAGTACCTGAAGAAGTCGGAAAACCGATGAAAAGAGTTGTACAAAAAAAAATCCTTAAAAAAAGAGAAAAAAATAATTCATGATTGTTATTTAAAAATCAATAATTTTTGGTGATTCTAAAGGGTCCCAAGAATGCGTTCATCTTAGGGTCTCTAAATGTTTATATCTGGTCTTGTCTATAGGGCTACCTGGACCTAAGAGTGGAGAGAGAAAAAATATGAACGTCAAAAATATTACAACGAATTTTAGTTATTTTTCGTAAAATTGATCAAAATTAATGCAAATTTCCGTCGGAAAAACCAGAAATAAATTTCAACCGTTCTTGTTTTATTACTAGAATTCTTAACAGATTTCACATCATTATCATAATAAAATACTAGTAGTAACCCGTGAAATATTCACAGCAAACGCTGACACAACTAAAAAATGATTTGTTTATTTTGAAAGTGGCGTAAGTTCATTTCAAGGACGGTCTATATGGAGATTCTTCTTCTTGTAACTGGAACAAAGTATGTTTTAATTATTTAACTGTTAAGTTTTCAGAAATTACTGATTTTAACAAAAACGCCAATTATTCCCTCCTCCTTAGTATCTTCCATAGTTCCTATGGTTAAACATGATAACACTATAGGGATTGTTCTTGAAATGGACTTAACTCACTTTCAAAATAAACGGTTTAAATGACAAAAGTTGATAATTTAATGAAATTGAAATGACAGTGTATTGAAATGATAACATTAATTAGATCAAATTTGAGGTAATGCTTATTATATTTGATTTTATTTTCATTCAAACGTATGAACTTATATTCTCTGTTCTATGGCTTTGCCGATATATTATCAACCAACCTTTGCCAATTATTACATTGGCTTAAAATATTTGATTCCTTTTTTCAACTGTTTTAAATTCAAACATTTATTTGAAACACAAAAGTCACTTTTTTAAAAGCACATACATTATTTCTGTAGTTGATTTGGTTCATATTTTAGATATAACAGAAGTTACCCGATTTGGCATATGCGTAGTGACAGTCTCAATCCATATTTCTGTACTGTTTAATGAATGAAACAGACTAAAACAATTTCTGTAAGTGTAGACAATATATAGAATATATTGCGGTCCAATTTATGTCGTATAATTTATGTAACATAAATTTGAACAGAAGCTCAAACAAAAATATTCGTGACGTATTGCCCAGATACGTATTTCGACTGCCAAGCAATCTTCCACAGTTCTGTTCAAATTTATTTTTATGATATGATTTTTATATATTATTATATTAAATTATACTAGATAAATTGGACCGCAATATATTCTATATATTGTATACACAGTATAACTGTTCAGTGAAAAAACCTTATTTTAATTTCTGTAAGATCGTTTATTTTATTCCGTTCGCATGATGCGCCTAAACAAGTAAAACAGCAAAAATTTGCGTGGCAAAAAAACCTGTACAATTTGGTCTCCTAAACTGACCTTTATAGAATAAGCACAAATATTTGAAACCGGGTCGACTTTTTAATACTTTGGCATACATTTTAGTCGTATCTTACCTTAGCTTCGCACTTGATTTTGTCGACAATGCGACGTGGAGTGTTCGCATCGGAGTCGGTGCTGTTGTTGTCGCCGCCGGTGGCCGCGTCGTTGGCGACCGCTTGCGCCACGGAACTCTTCAGGTGCCAGCGGCCGCTGGCCTTTTGGGCGGCCGCCTTTCGACTTTGCGCGTTCGAATACTTCACTTCCATCAAACGTTTGCGGCCCAACGCCTGCAGAATTTCCTGCGCCTCCGGATAGTCCTTCATCGCCGCCAAAACGTCCTCGCGCGACAACGAAAACAGCTCCGAATATCCGACCGACCGAACGTCGGCTGTTCGTCTGCAAAAAATTGCATAAATTTTAGCAAACATTCCAAAAAAAATTAAGCTTTTTCACCATTAGGAACCATTGAAAATTCACGGGCGTACGTACATTGAAACTTGAGGAAAAAATCCGGCAAGTCTCTTAAATAAGCAATAAATTATCATTTATTTTCAATTTAGACGAAACTCTCCCGACATCTCCAACTTTTCTTCGTTTGGCAATTAAATATACGTAAACGTAATTATTATTTAAATTTATGCATGTAATTATGGCTGCGGTGCACGACCGATATACCACGACGATGAAAGAGGCGAAAAGTTTCACCAACACCACCACCACCACCAACTACGTGTACTCGTTGTAGACACAGAAAACACAGAAAACCATTTTCTCAATGAAAATTTTAATAATTGAAGCTACAGAAAGAATATTGGGAAGTTGATGCGGAGAGTCGGTGTAACTTTTTGCAAGCTCTTCCCCCGCAATTAACACCCTAATCAATCTCCCATTTGCGCAGTGAATAATCGAAGAAATTGTCTCAAGAGTCTCAAGCTTCTCCCTGGATTTCAATTAAACCTTAATTTTCATAACTACACTTTTCTGTTGAACATAATGAACCAAAAGCAATTCTTTCTTGCTTTTATATTCATAAGGGAATGAATTCTTTAAAACTCCGGATTAATAAAAGTAAATGTCATCAATTTATGAATTATAATGCACTTCAGCACTTTAGACACTTCAACTTAAGAAGTTTGCACCCAAAACATTTGTAAATATTTTAACCATTAGATTGTAGAGAAAAGCATTTCAATATTTGCACATAGTAAAATTCCATTGGCTACAAACATCACAATCAATGTTTTTTTTAACCTGTAATTATCGTAATATATTTCCTTAGAATGGAAATCTTTTTCACAATATTCTATCAATCATTACAGCATTTTCAGTGGTTTGAATTGCAAAATATTTTCAACTTCACATAATATTAAGTTGAGAAATAAGTTCGAACTACTCTTATATTTTATTTTCTTGTGTAAAAGTTTCATTTGATAAAACTCTTTCTGCTATATAAGACATTTAAAACATTTAAGAAGCAATTAAAACATAAATCTTCATTTTTAGTAACTTAATTTGTTATTGTTTTAAGTCTTAAATAGAATATCCAGGAGGTATAAAGCAAAATTTTCGATAGCTGGTCTTTTTTTCGTGATCAAAAAGCTGCTGAATGAAACGAAAACATTTGCAACGTATATAAAGAAGGTGGCAGGCTAGTTTATAGTATGGAGAAGGATTACAAAGTTCAAAAATGACAATTTTAACGTGGACAATACTTTCTGCAGTGGAAGATCTTTTAAATTCGACGAAAAGCGTTTCAAAGCATTGTTGAAAGAAGATGGTCACCAAAAAAGCTTGACAAGGAGCTTTACATAGCTCAGCTGAATTTGTTGTCCCACTATTGAATTTTGCTTCAATTAGTCTTTGTTAAAAACGCTAAGAACTTGTTCTCCTATCTAATGTCTAAAGCAATGTTTAAATTGATACTGAATACGTAGATTAGTAGCAATGAATGTTTTGTGTTGCGTATTTTTATATTTTCTTAAATTGACCATACTTAAATCTACTTAAATCTTACTTTTTAGTAACATAATTTATTATTGCTTTTAAGACTTAAATATAATATCTAGGAGGTAAAAAGCAAAATTTTCCATAGCTGCTCTTTTTTTCGTGATCAAAAAGCTGTTGAAACAAATGAAAACATTTACAACCTATATAAAGAAGATGACAGGCTAGTTTACAGCATGGAGAAGGATTACAAAGCTCAGAAATGGCAGTTTTAACATTGACAATACTTCCTGCAGAGGAAGATCTTCTGAATTCGACGAAAAGTGTTTCAAAGCATTTTTGAAGGAAGATGGTCACTCAAAAAGCTCGATGAAGAGCTTTACATAACTGAGCTTATTTTATTGTTCCTACTATTGGATTTTGCTTAAGTCAGTCTTTGATAAAAAATGAACTTATTCTCCTATATAATGTGAAAAGCAATATTTAAATTGACATTAAATACATATATTAGTAGCAATGAATGATTTGTATTGCGTATTTTTATTGGCCAAAAAAATTTAAATCGTTAATTTCACTAGATTTGGATATGATTTATTTAAATTTGAAAGGTATTATAGCAATGGAAATAATTTCCATTAAAATAAAACCATTTTTACTAAAGTTGGTTAGAAACAATGAAAATATAAATCTTCCTTTTAAGTAACTTAATTTATAATTGTTTTAAGACTTAAATAGAATATCTAAGACGTAAAAAGCAAAATTTTCGATAGCTGGTCTTTTTATTGTGATCAAAAAGCTGTTGAAGCAAACGAAAACATTTGCAACGTATATAAAGAAGATGACAGGCTAGTTTACAGCATGGAGAAGGATTATAAAGCTCAAAACTGACAATTTTAACGTTGGCAATATTTCCTGCAGAGGAAGAACTTCTGAATTTGACGAAAAGTGTTTCAAAGCATTTTTGAAGGAAGATGGTCACCCAAAAATCTCGATAAAGAGCTTTACATAGCTGAGCTTATTTTATTTTTCCCACTATTGGATTTTGCTTAAATTAGTCTTTGATAAAAACGCTAAGAACTTGTTCTCCTATCTGATGTCTAAAGCAATGTTTAAATTGATACTAAATGCATAGATTAATAGCAATGCATGTTTTGTATTGCGTATTTTTATGTTTACATAAATTGCTCCTACTTAAATCTTACTTTTGAGTAACTTAATTTGTTATTGCTTTTAAGACTTAAAAAGAATATCTAAGAGGTAAAAAGCAAAATTTTTGATAGCTGGTCTTTTTATCAAAATTAAAAAGCTGCTAAAGCAAACGAAAACATTTGCAACGTATATAAAGAAAGTGGCAGGCTAGCTTATAGCATGGAGAAGGAATACAAAGTTCAAAAATGGCAGTTTTAACATTGACAATACTTCCTGTAGAGGAAGATCTTCTGATTTCGACGAAAAGCGACTCAAAGCATTTTTGAAGAAAGATAGTCACTCTAAAAGCTCGATGGGGATCTTTACATAACTGAGCTTATTTTATTGTTCCTACTATTGGATTTCGCTTAAGTCAGTCTTTGATAAAGAACTTATTATCCTATATATTGTCTAAAGCAATATTTAAATTGACATTAAATACATAGTTATGTAGCGATGAATGTTTTGTACTGCGTATTTTGATGTTTACTTAAGGTGACCAAAAAATTTAAATCGTTGTTTACACTAGATTTGGATATGATTTATTTAAATTTGAAAAGTATTATAGCAATGGAAATAATTTCCATTAAAAAAAAACAATTTTTACTAAAGTTGGTTATAACAATGAAAACATAAATCTTCCCTTTAAGTAACTTAATTTATAATTGTTTTAAGACTTAAAAAGAATATCTTAGAGGTATAAAGCAAAATTTTTGATAGCTGGTCTTTTTATCGTAATCAAAAAGCTGCTGAAACAAACGAAAACATTTGCAACGTATATAAAGAAGGTGGCAGGCTAGTTTACAGTATGGAGAAGGATTACAAAGTTCAAAACTGGCAATTTTAACGTAGACAATACTTTCTGCAGAGGATGATTTTCTGAATTCGACGAAAAGCGTTTCAAAGTATTTTTGAAAGAAGATGGTCACCCAAAAATCTCGATGAGGAGCTTTACATAGACCAGCAGAATTTGTCGTTCTCACTGTTGGATTTTGCTAAAATCAGTCTTTGATAAAAACGGTATAAAATTATTCTCCTATCTAATGTCTAAGGCAATTTTAAATTTACTAAATACATAGATTAATAGCAATGAATGTTTTGTATTGCGTATTTTGATATTTACTTAAGTTGACCAAAAAATTTAAATCGTTAATTTCAATTGATTTTGGTATGATTTATTTAAATTTGAAAAGTATTATAGCAATTGAAATTTCCATTAATATAAAATCATTTTTAAAAAAAAATGTTATGTGTGGTCCTTAAAACAATAAACGAAATAATTCCTTATTTTTTCATGGGTTTAATCCCTGTAATCACAAGTTTCCTTTATTCCTTATTTCATATCAATTTTCCGCTCTTAAAATCAATGAAAAGGACATAGGACGATAATTATAGTGAATCGGCCCTAGAAGAGTATTTGCTTCATAATTTCAGAGTATGTTGGTACTATTAAGATACATTGATTCGGCAAGTTTCACATCCCTATGTATTACCATTTCTTCAAAAATCGAAAAAAGCTGGAAATCAGAAAAAAAAAATTCTCAGAAACTTGTTAATCGATTTATTTGAATTTTGGATATATTATAGGGGCTGATTGTAGCTTCTAGAAAAAAAAATTAAGAGCTATATCGGTTGATAAGATCCTTGAAAAAAGAAAGCTTTTTCTTTTAATTTTTAACTATGATACAATTTTTTTAAAATTTAAAAGACTCAGAAGTTGAAAAGAAATTTGATGGGGAATTTGAAAAAAATAGTTTCGTAATTGTACCAAAATTATATCATTGTTAAAAATTAAAATTAAAAGCTCTCTTTTTTCAATGATCTTATACACCGATAAAGCTCTTATTTTTTTTCTAGAAGCTGCCATCAGCCTCTATAACATATCCAAAATTCAAATAAATCGATTAACAAGTTTCGGAGAATTTTTTTTTTCTGATTTTCAGCTTTTTTCGATTTTTGAAGAAACTGTAATACATAGGGATCTGAAACTTGCGGAATTAATGAATCTTAATAGTACCAACATAGTCTGAAATTATGACCCAATTACCCTTCTGAAGCCGATTCACTATACTTATCGTCCTATGCCCTTTCATTTCTCTTTCTTGGTCGATTAAAAACTACAAAACTACAAGTTAAAAAACTACAAGTTTTGAGATTTAGGGTAGTTTTTTGCGATGGCTTTTGAAGAAGAATTAATCCCTAAAAACGATATTCATATAAATATCACTAGGAAAACCAAGATTCAAAATGCTACTTAAAGATGATTCAGTCTAGAAAGTCGTCTTATAAAGTGCCTAAAGATATTTAAATTGATTAGTAGTATTTCGGAAAAATTTCCAGACTTAAGGGTAGTTTTTTCTTGGCACTATCGTCAGAGTACTACTATCCAACCAAACAATGTAAATATTTTGCAATACAAATCATTGATAAGGGTGGAAAAATGGATGCTCCGAGTGACCAAAGGTGAAAACCTCTTTTACATTAAGAGATTAATACTTTAAGGAGTGTAGGTTGTTAATATGATCTTGGGATGTGTAGGAATATCTGCGGTATAAATACAGTAAAGTACTGGCCCCAATATGCTGCCTTGAGGAACATCAGCTTGAATTTGTGTTAGTGGAGAGAATTCATTGTTGCACCTCACTCTAAAACATCTCTGTTGGACAGGTAGGACTTGAGGATAAAATAGTATTGAGTGGAAAGAACATTTTTGAGCTTATATACCAGTCCTGGATACCACACTCTACCGAAAGCCAGTATGCAGATGAAGAAGCGATAGTGGTGCTATTTCTCTTCGTAACACGACATCAAATACCACCCCAAACACAATAAAAATAAAGTTTTATTCGCTTCCTGGAAAATTATATTAAAATCCAATAACTTTTGATGTATTTTTTTCCACGCCCGTTTTCCACCCTTACTAGTGCTGGTTTATTTTATTATTATTTTTCTGTGCTCGTCTAAAAAACAGATAATAATCCGGCAAAATAGGTCACCCTATTCAGACAGCACCGACTACCCGACATTGAATGCAATGCAACGCTTGACATCCACCCCCGTCATTACAAATTCAAACTACAAGCCGAAACGCTCTCGATGAATCATCCCATTTGCATCAAATAACCCATTTGTAAATTTGAAACAAACTTGTGAAAATTCGGCACATTGTGGTCGTTGTGGTTACATAAGGGTGCATTTCAATGCACTTGTAAATCAGTGGCAAAAAATTTATTGCTGAAAAATTTTAAAAAGTGTACATTAGACTGATTCAAAAAAAATGATACTCTTCTGCGGATGATTCTCTATACTTATCGTCCTATGTCTTTTGTATATTATTATTATAAAATTAATTATTTAATTGATTTTTGGATAGATTAATGGATTTTTTTTCTTAACTATATCGAAAATATTGTTGGGAATGACACAAAAAAGAACCCTGTGAAAGTTTAAGCTCTTAATATTAAATATTAAGAGGTGCCCATCGCAAATTTCGATTTTTCATTTAAATAACGTGGGAACAATATTCTCTTGCACTTTGGAATTTTATAGCTCACGTTAGTGACAATATTTCGGAATGACCAAGGTATATTCTTGTAGAAAATTAAACGATCTACAAAAAAGGTCTCCATACAAGTTTTTGATATATTAACTCCTTCAGAAGATATTTTAAGTCAAAATTGAACTGAAGAGGAGAAATTTTAATATTTTTTCAATTTTTTGACGCAACCATCAATTTTATGAGAAAATTTTATAGGACATTTTTTGTAGAACACTTTTTTCTATAACTTATCTCTGTAAAAGTTTTTGATATTTTTCACAGGTCCTAAGTTATTTAATTGAAATAAAAAATAATTTTTATGTTAAAAATATAATAATTCAGAGAATTTTCAATTTAATGTAAATAACGTAGGACCTGTGAAATATTTCAAAAAATTTTATAAAGATAAGTTTTAGAAAAACAAGTGAATTTAATCTAATTTATTATCAAGGTCTATATATTTCAACATTTATTATTTAGCTGTGCCTAAATTACAAATATAATAATCAAAATTTAATTAAAATTATTTCAAAATCAATCGAAATAACGTATTTGATTTTGGGTCAGCTTTAGTGGGGATAAAAATACGTAATTCAAAGTTATCAATGTAAATTTACATCGTTAGTACCAGCTTAAACCTAGCCTTGGGTATTGTTGGAAATTAAACATTTTGAGCAAATTGTACCCTAATTCCTATGCGGTAATATTCCTATTTTACTAGATATTGTTTTGATTGATTGGGAAATTAGGTTAGCATCTTAAACGACATACTGATTGAATAATTTTCTTAATCACATATATTTGTTAGTTATTTCAAATTCACCTTTCTTAATTATATCGAAAATATTGTTGGGAATGACAAAAAATATCCTGTGAAAGTTTAAGCTCTTAATTTTAATATTAAGAGGTGCCGCATCGCAAATTTCGATTTTCCATTTAAATAACATGGGAACAATATTCTCTTGCACTTTGGAATTTAATAGCTCACGTTGGTGACAATATTTCGAAATATGAAAAATATAAAAAACTTTTATAGAGATAAGTTATAGGAAAAAAAAATGCTCTACAAAATATGTCCTTTAAAATTTTCTCATAAAATTGATGGTTGCGTCAAAAAATTTAAAAAAAAAATAAAATTTCTCTTTATTTCAACTTTGACCACGAATAACTTTTGAAGGAATATATATATCAAAAACTTGTCCGAGACCTTTTTTGTATATCCTTCAATTTTCTACAAGAATATACCTTGTTCATTCCGAAATATTGTCACCAACGTGAGCTATAAAATTCCAAAGTGCAAGAGAATATTGTTCTCATGTTATTTAAATGGAAAATCGAAATTTGCGATGCTGCACCTCTTAATACTAATATTAAGAGCTTAAACTTTCACAGGATTTTTTTTGTCATTCCCAACAATATTTTCGATATAATTAAGAAAAAAAAATATAATTTTTTTTGAATCAGTCTAATAAATATCCTATGATTTAATATGTATGTCAAATATGTACTTGAAATCAAAATAAGACCATAGAGTTTTATATCTCTACTTCAATTGGTTATTAATACAAAGAATAATATGTGAATATACTTTAACAAAGAATATTTAAATGAACAAATAATATTATTTTCAATGACATTATATTCTCTTTTTAATAGAACCTTATGGACTTTTCCAATGTTTGTTCCCTTGCATACCCAAAGTTAGAAAAAAAAATAAGAA
Source organism: Sisyra terminalis (assembly GCA_958496175.1). NCBI lineage: Eukaryota > Metazoa > Arthropoda > Insecta > Neuroptera > Sisyridae > Sisyra > Sisyra terminalis. The sequence continues at coordinate 2,686,135 of OY292277.1, forward strand.
AATCATTGTTTTTATTGCTTCATTCTAATACATTATATATGAGTTTTTCCATCATTAGTTTTTGGTACTCAAATTCAGAACCGTCCAAGAACCATTGATGCTCACTTGTTTCCTTCGCTGCTGCCGGTATTACGGTGGTGCGGGTGTCATAAACAAAGTGTTTAGTTCCGTCCATTTTCAACGGTGAAAAGTTTCATAAGCCGATGAAAATCTTTCAAACATTAATTAATCCGATCGATTTAATTCAAAATAAATGTGTAAAGTGAACATTTAGTGTTTGGTGCATCAACTGAACTAATTATTTTTAAAATTGTAAGTACACTTTATTAAATATTGATCGATAAAAGATAGCGTCAGTGGAGAACGTGGGCTTTATGCATGTCCATGGAAAGTTTAATTTTACCATAACTTGGCTAGATTTTATGTTTATCATCATTATTAGGGTAGTTTTTATGAAACAAATCACTTTTTACAGTGGTTAATATTATTTGGCAGTAGCAAATTGGGGTTTATATTTCGTATATGGAATATTGGTAAGGCACCATGAAAAACAAATGCTTGTTGTTGATTGTGACGTATTTACTTTGAAATCAACAACACTATGTTTTGTCCAATGCTTAGTATAAGTCATCTTAAATTTAAGTTTCATCAAAAAAGTTTCATAGTTCTCGGAATTTAAGTTATCACTATTGTTATTTGTTTTTATAATAAATGATTGAATTTTTTTTCCCAAATTTCAAATTTTGAAGGTGATTTTTTTCAAAATTCTCAATAACTATTTACAAATAAAACACAATCCCTTAAATATCTTAATGATCTAAAAGAAAAAGTTTCAATGGAAGAACCAAAATCTTATACAATATTTCTTTTTTTTAGATGTGTAGTGTGATAAGTGCCCTTTGGATTACTTGCTGGAAAATGCGTTGGATCTGGAGAAGCTGAGATGCTGTGAAGACTTCAGTCAAGCTAAGATTTTCGTTTCACGCTAATTCTTTTCTTTTGCCGTTTCAGCGGGAAGGGCCGCGGGGTTGCTGTTTTGAGCCACAATTGTCCCCATTTTGCCCCGTTTTGTTTACAGGAAATGGATTCTAGGGTATCAATTGATACTAGGCCTGCAGTTCGAATCCTAGTTGCATCGTGAGGTACTGAGTTTAATTTTTTCTTGTCCTGGCTCAAGGCAGTTGCCTTTTTTTAGATCCCTGTGTAGGTAGGGTGGGGTACCATAAGTTAGTAACGTTAGACTATTACGTTTCTAATTTAAAGTGAAGTGTTTGTGTTTTCTTCGGTGACTTTTTTGCCCCTTGGCATTAAAATTCACGAAGGCAACGAGAGAATATGGTGATCATAGAAGATCATGAAGATTGTTGGCTAAGAAGTACAGAATCGAGGTATTATGATATCTTAAATTATTTTTTTTCATAATGATTGATGCATACTTTTTCAGAAGGATCAATAAATTTCTCATAAATATTTTCAAATAATATGGAATTATTTGAAAATATTTGGAGATTAAAAAGTTTTTGATGCACAGGTACAACGATATTGTGTTAATTTTATATTGAGAAAATAAACAAGTATTATTTTTTTCAGAATATGTAGGAAAATTGAAAATATCTCCAACATTAGTCAATGGATCGTACGAGTAAAAAATTAGAAAATTTAATAATTTTTTAATCCACATTTTTTCAAGTTTCATATACGTACTGTATACGTGAGGGCTTCATCAATGCAAATTTATAAGAATCTTCTAATAAAAACCAAAGAAAACTTTGATTATACAAGTATGGATAGAATGAAATGAAAAAAAAAATTGCTAGAAAATTCATTTTTTTTTTAAATTTTTAGTCGTTCGTTTTGTTTCTACCCCAAAACACTTTTGTGTGTCCTGTTTTATCTAGCGAAACAATAAATTTTGTTGGCCGAAATTTGAGCTGCGGTGGGTGGTGAGGGGGGGTTGTTAAAGACGAGCGATAAAATTTGAGAATGTGAAGAGGCGCAGCAAGCAAGCAATGTGGAATGAAACGTGGGACGACAGCCACGCTCTATCTCTATGGGAAAATGGACTACTGGGGGTGAGGGTAAGGAATGAATTATTCGAAATCAAGTGAGCTTTGCAATGATAAATGATGCAGGCTTTAGAAATTTCATAGAAACTTCGTCGTTCGTGTTAGTTCATTTTGTCTCGAGCCATCCAGTCTACTACTCATTTGTGTCGGATCTCAGATGCCTGGCAATAAGAAAAAAAAACAGAAAAGAATCTGAAGGAAAATTAAATCGAGGAATGTATTGAATTGTTAACGGATGATTAAATCGTTGGATATTTGCAATTGCACAAATGCAATTTGAAAAAATGATAATCATAAATATCCATGTTGTTTAAGTCCTTGGCTTTTTAAATATAATAATTAAATTGTGGGCAATAAGGACGAAGTTTCTTGTGGAATATTATTTATTTTATCGCCAACATTTCGTCAGTCATTCCTGACTTCTTCAGGACTCCATAATGAAATTTTTCATTATATGAAATCATATTTATTTATAATTTTGGCAATAATGTGTTGCTATTTTTTAAATGTTATGTAATTTCCTTATAGAGACCTGAAGAAGTCAAGAATGACTGACGAAACGTTGCCGATAAAATAAATAATAATCCACAAGAAGCTTCGTCCTTACTACCAACAATTTAATTATTATATATTCATAAATATTGAATAACGATTTTAACCGTAATTTGGGTATTTTCAACTAAAAAAAAATGAATTTAACCTGTGAAGACATAAAATGTATAGACTGAGACGTCACAAAAGACCCATAAGCGCACCCATTATTTTTAAAGATTCATTTGTTCATTAATATTAATTCTTTTTCTGCCAAAATATAAATTTTTCAAAATTGGATTTTCCTTACTTTAAGGGTTGCTCACCGTTAGAAAAAAAAAATCGTTTTTTTTTTCCATAAATGTCTTCTTATAACATTCAAGAATAACGTGTTAAAAGGATTGGAATAGCTGACTAATGTATTTTCACTGATAAAAATTGAATAAATTGATAATAACATAAAAAAATATCTTAAAAAAACTTTAAATGCGTTTTTCTCGAAATCAACTTTTTAAAACTGGGAGACAAGATTTCTCAGAAATTATCCGACGGATTGACTTGAAACTGGAGAATGTTATAGTTCAACACGTCTTCTTGGTACTGAACCTCTAAAATTGGCCAAACCTCCCCCCCCCCCTTCAAAGTGGGAGAGGGGGAGAGATCCAAAAAAGGTCGTTTTTTAATTTTTTTTTTTCAACGTCGCGCCATTTTGTGAATTTTCAACTTTTTTCGGATTTTCGAGATTCAGTATCAAGAAGACGCATTACCAAAACCTACATTCTTTGGAAAATCATGATCCAACTTCCGGTTTCTGAGAAAACTTGTCTCCCGTTTGCCTCCTCATTTTTGAGGACCCTTTTTCAAAGCGCTGTAAAAGGGGGAGGGAGGGGGACATATCGGGGCATATAAAAAAAAATTGTTCAAAACTTCAACTTTTACATGCCGAAGACCGTTTTTTAATATCTCTAAAAAAATGGCAGCAGTTTTAAAAAAGTCATTTTTTTTTACGTTCTGACGGTGATCCACCCTTAATAATATCCTCCATCGATTAAAAATATAAAAAAATAATGTGCATCTGGTCTTTTCTTCCCAAAAAAAAGAAGGTATCGCTTAAAAGAATTCATCTGTCAATAATTTAAATTCCAAAAAAATAACAGAAAAGAGCGAAAAACCGTTGAAATTTGGAAAAAGCAATCATACCGTTTGTGATGTTTGTAACTGGTACTAGTAATTGAGTTGAAAAGTGGTATTTAAAGAACTTTTAGGGAAAAATGTTTCAAACAATACTTGTTTGGATTGGCTCAAGTAGTTATTGTTGAAAATTTGAACCAAATCATTAAGGTCCTTTTTGACAAAAATCAATAAAAACAGCAAAATTCACTCAGTAAAGTGGTTGTGTAATTTGATCAAGTGACTTGAAAATTTGTATTTGATGATCAATAATTTCGATAAATGATTTTTATTTCTAACAATTGGTTTTCTATATACTTGGAAAATAGGCAAAAAAAATTTAAAAATCTTTTTCTTTTTTTATAGGGCTGCACTTATTTCTTTCGATCAATTGATTTCCCAATAATTGATTTCAAACCATTTACGTATCAATAGAAATTATAATATACTTACTTATTAAGGCCATCGAGGCAAAGTATGCCAATTTCCCCAAAAAAATCGCCCGCTTTCATTGTTGTCAACACTCGGCCCGTTTCGCTTAGTACTTCCAAAATGCCATCGGCAATAATGAACATTTCTCGAGCCACCTGAAAAGCAAAAAAAAAATAATTAATAACCTGATGAAATTTTAAATAAAATATTTTGAAATTTAAAAAACTATTGAATTTTTGAGGCTACCAGGGCCTTATGTAAACCTTGGCTTAATTAATTTTTTTCATTCCCCTGTAGAAACTCTTTTTAGATCAATTAAATTGATTATGATTTGAATTTAATATCTCTATACCACCTGTATTCAAAACACCCACCTTTTGCTTTTCTCCCAGCCTACTTTAGTTATTCCTTCCATTTAAAATTTCCACTCCTGTTTTCCAGTACCCACATTTTCCGATTTTCCCACTTTTCCTTCTAGCAAACCATTAATTTTAAATCCCCCTCCTCCACAGAAAAAAAAACAGAAAATTCTATGACAATATAATTTAATATCCCATATATAAATGAAATGAAAATTTATTCATTACAGAACAATAAAGTGTTGTTTTTACATATAATAGTTTATCTTGAGAAGAGCGTTTTTCTTCCGGAAAAACGTTTCTTCTCTATTGGTTTCCATTTCTTTCTCGGACGACGTTCAAGTCAAAGATAATTAAATTTTAATTAAAAACGGCACCAAGCATTAGTGAATACAAATGTCACATTTTCCGCTCGCTTATGTGAACATTTACTTTGACTTCCCACCTTCACCCCGCCCCACCCCCCCGCCATAGTGCAATGTTATAAACTAGAAATAGATAGGGGTTGCCATGTTATAAATGAATGTATATGTCCATCTCCATTTTGTTGAGAACAAAAAGAAAATTGGTATTGGGATGGAAGAAAATCATTTTTTTTTTTGTTGTATAAAGGGCAATTATTATGGATTTGATGAGATTTTATGAGAAAACTGAAATCTTTTGTCAGCCTTGTATGTCTTTAGAGGCTTTGTGTGTCGGCAAATTACAAATGGGGGATGTTTGGTTTTTATTGTCGACGAGAGATGTAATAAGGGATGATTTTAATTGAGATTTGATCTCAGACAATTTCAAAAGCAAGTGATAATGATGCAGAATCTAATCATTTTCAATAGATGCAAAAAAATGCCTCTATCATTTTTCTCCATCCCGTTTTTCATTTAATTGGACCATTTGGTTTTGATGATATCCCTTAAGTTTAGTGTACAATTATTCGGAAATTCTTGCAGTTCTCACGAATTTTGCTCTTGTTAATAAAGCAAAAGAAGAGCTTTTGAAAGGAACCTCTGGAGTATAGGAATTAGTTACTAGAATTCATATATCTATAATAGGATGTCCGTTATTTTCCAAATTGTTTTTTTTACAGCGATTGCCCCCTGAATTTTTAGTTTAAGATACAAAAAAAAAATATCCAATACAATTAAGCTCTTAATTTCTGGATTAAACCGTGCCGGAATCATGTTACTTTTACCATTTAAATAACATGGAATTATTTGACTTTTTATTTTTAATTTTTTTTCTCAAAAACAAATAGATCAAAAGATTTATAATTAAACTATTCTGACGTAAAATTTAACGCTCTACAAAAAAGGTCTCTTATGAATTTTCGATTAAATCACTCCATTCAAAGTTATTCAACATTTCACTTTTTAACGACAAATCAATCGACTATAGGCTCAATAAAAATGACGTTGACTACAAGTTCTAAAAAATTTCTCATAGATGGCGTCAGGTGAAATGGTAAAAATTCGAATTTTCATTGAACTTTTGTTGATAGTCTCATTAATTACTATGAAATTCACTTCGTAGGTACAAAATATTGATTAAAGTACGAAAATTTATCCTGGATAACCAAAATAAGATTTTTTCGCTGACTTTGAACAGTTATACTGTGTATACAATATATAGAATATATTGCGGTCCAATTTATAGAGTATAATTTAATATAATAGTATATAAAAATCGTACCATAAACATAAAATTAAACAGAAGTTCAAACAAAAATATTCGTGACGTTTTGCCCACATACGTATTTCGATTGCCAAGCAATCTTCCTCAGTGGTTATCAAGTATTTTGGATCACTCCGTAGCTGCTTTGTGATGATTCATGTGAATCATGTGAAAAGAGTAATCCAAACTACTTGATGACTACTGAGGAAGATTGCTTGGCAATCGAAATACGTGCCTGAGCAATACATCACGAATATTTTTGTTTGAACTTCTGATCAAATTTATGGTATGATTTTTATATATTATTATACTAAATTGGACCGCAATATATTCTATATATTGTATACACAGTTATCCTGGATAAATTGAATTTCACGACTATAGCGAATGCGGATTTTAGGTCACCTGTTTTAATTGTCAAAAAATGTTTTTTTTTGTTTAATTTTCAGTTCAAGCCATAAAATTAACACAAATAATCACTTGCGCTCTAATGATAATAATTTTTATCTTCTCTTCCAATGATTTTATAGTTAAAAATAGTAAAAATGAGCAAAAAGTTGAAAATATTAGGCACAAATTAAATGTTGAATAACTTTTAATGGAGTGATTTAATCGAAAATTTATGAGAGACCTTTTTTGTAGAGCGTTAAATTTTACGTCAGAATAATTTAACCTTAAATCTTTTTATTTATTTGTTTCTGAGAAAAAAATAATAAATGGTAAAAAGTAAAAGAATCCCATGTTATTTAAATGGTAAAAGTAACATGATTCCGGCACGATTTAATCCAGAAATTAAGAGCTTAATTGTATTGGATAGTTTTTTTATATCTTAAACTAAAAATTCAGGGGGCGATCGCTGTAAAAAAATCAATTTGATAAATAATAGACACCCTAATCTAAAACGATTTCAACAGGATTTATTTAATTCAAAAAAAAATTAAAAAAATGAAGTTTCTTTTAACTTTATTGCTTAATTCATATGCATTCAAGTTCACGTTAAATACCTTAAAAAAACTCTAGAAATCCCTTTTACAAATGTAGCATTTAGTTTTTCACACAACCCTAAAGTTAAACTTTAAATTTCGATAACAATTCCTCACTATTTAACCGCTTTATACCTTTTATTTTACTTTAAATATCTTCAACAAATCCAACACTTTTTTTTTCCATCCCCAATCGATTTTTAAAGCCGATAAACTATATACGTACAACCCGGCGTACAGGATGAGGGAGCTTTAAGCTCCCCCTTTCGATAAATAACGTTCAAGCACTTCATTAATATTATTAAAATACAGCTGCTGATCCCAGCGACCTTGGTTCGATTTTCCCAGATTAAAACACTTGAACGTTTTTTGATAAATTAATTCGAGAGATTTTCCCCTTCATAAAAAACAAAAAAAAAACGATATCATTTTCACCTTTAAATAAAACATCCCCCAAATTAGTGTCAGAATTCGACTTTAAATTATCCCCGACTTGACATTAAATCCCGTGGGGAAACTGTGCGAAAAATTAAACATAACTTTTATAAATAATCCCACTTATCAAATTTTGACAATTTTTTTTTTAGCAGATATTTTTCTAAAGCTATTCTCTACTAACGAGAATGTAAAATGAGATTCTAAATTCTGTCACGGGTCACGGGGGGATGAGGGAAAATTTCGTGCGGGCGGTTTTGAATAGCGGGGATGAATTGCCGAGAAGCTCAAATTCAACCCTTTTCTCGTATGAGACTTGGTCAGGTATAATTGGAACAGTCGAAAAACGGGCAAAATTAATGAAAGGATTTCGAGTGAGCCGAGAAAAGCTCTCGTTGAAATAAGCTCGAAGCTTTGTCGGTTTTTCCTTACACTTTTCTCTATTGATTTGTGATTCTAAAACCAGTACTTGAACAAAACAAGTTCATCTTTACTATAAATACCAAAAAATTTCTGTAAGCACTCAATTGTTTTGATCCCTCCCCTTGCTGGCAAGCGTTAAAAGTTAAATCGTATTCAAAATAAGATTTTTTTCGCTGATTTTGAACAGTTATACTGTCTATATAATGTATAGAATATATTCCGGTCCAATTTCTGTGGAATAATTTAATAAAATAATATATTTAAAAATTATACTATAAAATATTCGTGACGTATTGCCCAGATACGTATTTCGATTGCCAAGAAATCATCCTTAGTGGTCATCAAGTAGTTTGGATCACTCCGTAACTGCTTTGGGATGATTTACAAAATATATATACATATTCTAATATTCTTAATATGTATTCTGTGTTATTATTCTGTGTTCTGTATATTGTGTTCACAGTATAACTATTTTATGTTTATGGTATGATTTTTATATATTATTATTTTAAATTATTAAAATATACTACATATATTGGACCGCAATATATTCTATATATTGTATTCACAGTATAACTGTTCAAAGTCAGCGAAAAAATCTTTTTTTGACAATGTTGGAAAGTAGGTACGGAGTGATTCAAAATACTTGATGACCACTAAAGAAAATTGTTTGGCAATCGAAATACGTATCGGGGCAATACGTCACGAATATTTTTGTTTGAACTTCTGTTCAAATTTATGTTTATGGTATGTTTTTTATATATTACTATATTAAATTATACTACATAAATTGGATCGGAATATTATCTATATATAGTATACACAGTAAAACTGTTCAGTCAGCGAAAAAACAGAAGTTCAAGCAAAAATATTTGTGATGTATTGCCCAGATACGTATTTCGATTGCAAAGCAACATTCGTCAGTGGTCATCAAGTAGTTTGGATCACTCCGTAACTGCTTTGTGAAGATTGCTTGGCAATCGAAATACGTATCTGGGTAATACGCCACGAATATTTTTGTTTGAACTTCTGTTCAAATTTATGTTTATAGTATGATTTTTATATATTATTATATTAAATTAAATTGTAACAAAATAGCAAATCCAAATATAGTTTGTTAGGTAACCCCTGGTTGTTAGAATCCTATTCTGTACCGTCAACTGGTGGTATACAATGTTAACTAACCAAAAATTTAAATCCTACAAAAATTTAATTTTTTGACAAACAATTGTTTTGACTCCTCATCCCCTTGTACTCATAACAATCTATAGAGAGGTCCATTGACAAAATATACTTATATGAGTTGAACATCTGCTTATTTAGGACCTCTGTTTAACAAGTATAAAAACAATTCTTAAGATGAAGTTATAAACCCAAAAAGTTTTTTCACAGAAATCCATAAATTTACCTAAGACCTACGTCAATGCATTGTTGTAAACACTTTTGAGGTGAGCTTTTTCATTGGTGCAACCTGCACTGATATTTTGATGGTTTTGATACCGTAACAATTGCGCCGACAACAATTGGTTCGTGTTAGTCAAAATGTTAACAATGCCAGAAGCGCGCACACCTGCGACACAAAGATAAAGCGCTTTTTGATTTAAGCTCACTCATGCCGAAAGCACAATCTAAAGCCTCGAATAATCGGATGTTTATCTCGCACCCATGTTTACTTCCTCCCGCCGCCCTCACGCTCCTCACCCAACCACTACATTCACGTTTAGAAACATGTTGTTAAACGCCTTACCCGCACACCCATACCAGCTTGCCAGTTCCTAAATTGCCGAAACAACAACGCGAAATTTATGAGGAAGACACCAAGTTAATAACGAGCCCCAAAGAAACAAGAAAATAGACGAATGATGAAGTGAATTCTTCTTCGAGACGTGAGCGTGGTGAGGGGGGGGAGGAGGTAGGGAGCGTGGTACGCGAGTTGACTTACGGAATTGTCGAGTAATTAAGTGCTGAATACGGGGAATTTTCCCTCTCGGAAAAACTTACCTCGCCTTTGCGGCAAATTGTATCACCGGGGGTGAAGATGTAGGCCTTCATTTTTAAGACAAGGTCGTGCAAGAATTCCGGTTGGCATTCCTGGAAAATGGTGACCTGGAACAAGAAGAAAATTGTAACTCCATTTGTATGATTACCGTTGGAGACGGGTACCTTTTTAAGCACACTGAGATTGACGTGCAGCGCCAATTCGGTTTTGAGTTTATCAGGCAAGAGGCCCAAAGCGGTGTTGATGTCGCCGCCGCCTTGGATTCGGCCACGCGACCACGAATAGTCGTACCAACGTAAAACGCGTCGTTTCATTCCACCAGGAACCTTGTGGTGCCGCATGTACGTCTTGGCACCGTCCAACAATCGCTCGAACTCCAACCGATTGGCGTTTCGGTTCGTTATCACATTTCCGACTTGACCTATCCAGAGAGAAATCAAACATTAAACAGCTGCTTTTATCGCGAGCTTATCAAATGCAACAATGTCACTTCCGCAGCCATTAAAGTGCCACATGGAAGCTTTCGCTGTAGCTTTTGAATCATATTTCACGATGCATAAACTCGAGCGAACGAAAGTCGTTTATCTGTCGTGGCTATAAAATTTGCAACTTTTAAATTTTTCTACTCTTATGCCATTCTTTGTCGATTTTATTGTGGTCTATATAGGGAAAATATTTATGCACTTAGTTAGATGAGAATGTCGAGGAAAAATTATCTCAACAAACTTTTATTTACCTTGGAGAATATGAAATTCGATTCATTTCCTTATTTTGAAACAATTTTCGAGAATATTCTCAAGAGGTTTTAGTCAATCAGAAATTAAATTCCTTCGACTTATTTTTCGAGATTATTCCTTCCTAACATAAATCTAGTTATCCAGGATTTTCTAGAAATTTTTGGTTCTTTATTCTTATTATGCATTAAGTAACCGTTCTGGAATGAAAATTTTTAAGCAAAAATCCAAAATTCGAATGATAGAAAGGAACTATCAAATTGAAATATTCCCATTTATAAGTCAGACATTTTGAAAAAAGTATATTTCAAAATGAAACTCAAATTATCAACGTTACCTTGGAATTTAATGATCGCTTTATTTTTTCCAGCGCCATTTTCTTCAAATTATTCCCGATAATATTTTATTGAAACATTATTAATTTAAGTTCCAAAAGCTTTAAATTTTCATTTAGCATTCAATCCAGCTTCAGATTTCACCACAACAAAGTATCGAAAACATTGCCTTCCATAAAAATGTCATTTACAATGGAATACCTAACCAATCACAATTATTCAATATTAAACAGTATTTAACCACAAATCTTTCGAAAACACCCAAACAAACACTTATCAATTGCTTTTAACACTTATTAAAATATTTACACAAATTTTTTTGCGACTTAAATGCAAAAAATGCCCCAATTGCATAGCCCACAAATGTCCCATGTAAAATATTATTCAGTAATGTTTACAAAACAAAAGTTTTATTTTGATATAACTACAAACTTTGATCAAAGTTTTAAATAAATTTTCTCAAACAAGAACCGGGAATTTTAAAATATGAGAAAACTTAAATATTATTAAAAATAGTTTATTTAATCGTGATTATTTATATTGACAAAAGCAATTATATTAATAATTATGCTTGGAACTAACTTTTAATCATTTAAATTACTAAACTTTAAAAAATTATAATTAGAACATATAAAACTTTTACAAAAGCCGATTAATAGTCGATAATTTTTTAGACAAATTTATTTGTTCTCAACTGATAACCTTAGATTACACATTAAATATATCCTATCAATAATTTGGACTAAATAATCTTGTACAAACGTATTTCTTGCAACTAATGTACTTGTATTAATTGCAACATTAAAGATTTTATGCATTTTAATTTGGCAAAAGATTCAGGCATGTAAATAATTATAAGTACTGATTCTATGGTGTTAACATTATTTGGATTGTATGTTTAACATTGATAAGTATTTTATTTATTTCCGAGTCACAATAAATTGATGGATAGTAATATATGTTATGGGACTCAATTTCTTCTCAAAACGAGTCAAAAACTGTTGAAACGCGTCGTAATAAAGAAGAAATTGAGTCCCATAACACATATATTATTATCCATTACTTGGATTGTATGATTTTAAGTTCGTGGGAATTGCAGAATTATAAGATTCGATAATTCTAGGAGTTCGAATGATAAGTTTAAGTTTTCCATCGATTTTACGTACAGAGTTGTATACATTGGTATACACAAACTATTCATTTACAATTTGCAAGATTTCCCGAAATGTTTGTATCTAGAAGTACAAATTTAATGTAATATATACGTGATTTGGATTAAATGACTTATAATTTCACGAGAGTTTCAGTATTATTTGTCTAGTATTACGATTATTAAAACGTCCACGAGATTAGAAATAAATTATTTTAAATTCGTGGAATTCCAAAATTATAAGTTTTCTAGATATACGAAAGTTAAAGTACATGAGATTTGGATTAAATGATTTGAAAATCGCTAGATTTATAGCGTTTTTTTACTTAGAGGGTCCTATGTTATCTAGATGTATTTCATTCATTTTTAATTCGCAAGAATTCCAGAAATATCCATATCTAAAGATATAAATGCTTAGGTATGGAATCTATGATTTTAAATTCGCAAAAGTTCCAGTATTATCATATTTTTGGGTCCTCTGAGGATATTTGTCTGTAAGGAAAAGCTCCACTTTAATAATTGATTATAAATTGGTTGTTTTATTGTATATCTACTTAAGTTTTCCCACCGATCTCAGCTTGAGTTTCAAAGTTCATTTAGTACATTTACGTTAGTTTCAAAATCGAGGAAACTTATTCTTTACACTCCAACTCCTTGGAAGCTTTAAATATTCGGCATTATCGTAATCTAAAATTAACAAATATCATGCCCAGAACATTATCCAAAATATAATATTTGAATGAACTTACTTTTCCAATTATTTTCGTTGTTCAAAAGACTCATTATTCTTTTACACTGGTCAAAATAATGAAATATTTTGTGTTTAGGCTTGTACGTTAACTTTTGACTATATGAATTCCCTTTTTTATCGTTTTTATCACATATTACTTTCACTCAATCGCTATTAGCTCACGAAGGAATATACTATTTTCCAATTATTGTCATTGTCTTTTACCAACATGCACAGGAAATAAATTTTCCTGCCTACAAATGATTTAACACAAATAGTTTTTATTTTAAAAAGTTTATTTCATTGGGACCTAGTTGTGTACATCATGAATCCGACAATCATACTGTGATTATTGAAAAGTATCAGTTTTTAAAAATTCCGGTTAAAATTTCATAGGTAATAATTGAAATTTAAAATTTTTGATTATTACCAACCAATTCTTTCTTTTAATAAATAAAATAATTAACGTTCGATGATGATTATTAATAAAGTGAATATTGTGTAACAGATCTAACGACCAATTCGTACAAAATAGATCTTAATAAATCGAAAATAAGGAGTATTAAAATATTCATCTTTGTCTTGTTTTTTTTTTTTATGTATAACTAACTAAACCCGACAGACGTTGTCCTGCCAGCCAATAGTTGTAAATAGATAACTTGAATTTAGGAAAAGAAGCTTGAGAATTATTTGAATCATCTTCCTTATCAACCCACAGAATCCCTCGTTGTACCAATTATAACTCACCGTCAATATATACATTAATCAATTACGTTTTAAGAACCTCTACTTCTAAAAATTACTATACAATTATAACAATGAAGTATTGACCGTTAACGACTATTGAATTGGCCGTTGAAAAAGCCGTTTTTTTTTGCGATCGCAGGTATATTTTGGACGCAAGAAAAAGATAAAAACAATCTTTGAAGCGGATTATATATCGTGACCAAAATTTCAGCTAAATAGATGCAAAACTTTTTGAGTTTTTGAAATCTACACAAACCCAAATAACAATTCTATGTAAATAGATAAAACATAGATTATTCATTGTTTATTTAAATCAGAGATTGTCAGAGGTGGCCAACCCGCGAAATGCATCAGACTTTTGTAAAATGCATACATTTTATAATGACCAAAGTGGTGAAAATCAATATTTTATAAATGTTTACAGAGTATCTAAATTAAGTATGGAGAACTTGAGATATAACTTTAATAGTGGCTCGCGGAGTTATGATGCATTTCCGAAGGGACCCGTAATACAATTTGGGTTGGCCACCTCTGATTTAAAATATGCTGATTGTTTGATATCTCAGAAAAGAACATAGATATTTAATTAAAGGGTCCAATTTATATCCAACTGATGGATGTCAATTTAATTATTTTAATCGGACTTCTTCTATATGTAACTTTTATTATTAATAATTAACCTGTTCTTCCGAAGAAAAATTATTTGAACTTAATTACAAAGTTTCTATCAAATCAGTAAAGCTGTCTTCAGATTGGAACCATAAGTGAAATCAGAATAAAATATTGGTACATCTATTTAAATTGGACTTGTTTGTGGCCTTTATACCGTTTTTTTGGACAAAACACGTCTAAGATGTACCTGAAAACAAATTATTATCAAAATCAATAAACCTGTTATTGAATCATACGAAAGAATGCAGGTAGGCAGAAATTGACGTTCGAATTATCGACCTTTGATCTATAATGATCTATGTTGTGACCGAAACCGGCTGAATTCCGAGCTGGTGTGAAATTGCAAAAATTTCTCTACCTGGTCTCAACGGGTGGTATGAAATTAACATAATTACAGCTTGAAGGCCAAAATGTGTGAAAAAGGTTGATTTAAAGTGTCACTGATGAATTCGGAATCAGGTGTTAATGTATTTATAATTGACAACAAATAATAAATACCTCAAACTGGTTTCAAATTCCTTAAACGATATATTTAAACCTGACATTCTCTCATTTTGGTCTTCAAGCTTTTACTATTGTATTTCATATCAACAGTTGAGCATATGCTTGCATTTTTCGTACATAAACAATTTAATAATATTTTAAATGTTTTTACAAACAAATCAAATTTCAAATTTCATTTCATGGTTTCATTAAATTCTTTTGTGTATGTTAATAATATTTAATACATTTAAAAAATAAAGCATTTTATAAATTGCCAGCGTTACGATTGATATGTAGTTGATTATGTTATATGCAAATATTTTATTTATCAAATATCAGGGGACTCGGTTAACTTCGTTCCACCTAAAATTGAATTGCGAAAATCATTTGATATCGGTAATATTCCTGCATTTTTAAATATTAAATTACTAATAATAACAATAATTATTAACAATTAAATTATTATACATTGCCTTTAATTTATTTAAATATACACCCTTAAAAACATTAAGCATATTAAAACTCATATGCATACGAAAAATCCTTAAATTCTCACCTATATATGAGTTTAAAGACATACATAGATATTTCTTAACATATTTTTGATTTATTCTTCAAAATTGAATTGTTTTTTTGGCCAATTCAATCCAAAGATCGCTATTAATCAGGGACTGGAAGCTTACTGGAAATATTTCTGTTTTCTTTAGTACTTCCATAAAGATATTTGTTTTATGGGCTAAACGACATCATTTGTTAACTCATATTTAATTTTTGAATATTGGCCAAGGAGTTTTTACAATAATTTCCTATCCCATAGACTAATGAGCGTAATGGATCTAGAGATGGGACCAATTGGGGCAATTTTACTTTTCCACCAAGTAGATTTACCGCTGTATTTTAACGCCTTACAATATTGGCAAATGATTTTCATTTTCCCAATTGTTCCATATTACAATAAATATGTAAATAACACATAAATTAAATAAATAAAAAATGCCAAATTCAAACGGTTGCTAGGCGTTTTGTCAAAATAAATCACAGGCATCAATCATTACAAATAGTATATAGGCAAGTAGGCGTAAAAATTTGTAGATGATGTCGAAAGACATCTTAATCTTCTAGAGGTATAAAATATACTTTATATCCGACTCCCATGCCTACCGAATATACATAGAAAATTTCATGAAAATTGGTCCAGCCGTTCTTGAGTTATAAATAGTGTAACTAACACGACTTTCTTCTATATATATATAGATATTCTATAAATTGTCCATAAGGTAATTATCATAATTATATGTTTCAGAACTTAAAAATAGGACTCGTAACAGTGTATTTAGCGTTGCTGAATAATAATTTTGATGATTTTAAATTTGGGAATTTCAAAACTAATACCTAGTGCTCCAGATTGGAAAGGATTATTTTGAGAAGGTTCCATCATTTTCTTTAAAACTGACCAAAAGGAATATAATTTTATTAATTGAAAAGGGTAATTTCTTTTAATTGAATCAATAATAATAATTTTTATTCGCAAAAACGTAAATGATTGTACTTAGTCTAACTTTCTTTCCAACTATAATCCCTTTGACATTGGAACTATTTTTTGAAATTTTAGAAATGAAATTGATATTTTTGGACTGTCAATGCTCTTTTGTACGTAAACGAAGCAAAAAAAAGATCTTTTGCTTTCTTAATTTTCGATTTCTATTGGCAGATTTTATAAGAATCATTCGTCCGATTTTGTCGCCGCGGAAACTAAACTCTTTACTTCCTCCAGGATATGAGGCACCAAAAAAATAATTATAAAACAACCAAGAAACTTCATCTTTAAATCACGATAGTTCATTCCCCATTTAAATCAATCCAGGATTTTCTTTTCCCATTATCTTCCTTAATTCTTGACAAATTTTAAAAAAATCAAAAAAAAAATGGAAGAATACGAATTTTCTTATTACAGCTTTTCTCTATAATGGGAGACAATGGTGAAAATGTCCCAACTGACTCATTTTCACCAGTCACACAGCTTTCCCTGAGCTTTTTCCGCCTGGCCTCCGGCAAGCAATGGATTGGCTCTGAATTTGGCGTTGGTCGTTGCCACACGATCATTTCGTGTAAATGAGGGGGTGGGTGGGGTCGGGGGGTGGAGACGATGTGAGGAAATAGGTCGCAAAACGTTTCGAGCTTAATTTTTCACAAGAACAGTCGGAGTGTCAGTGTTTTCCTCATTGAACGAAGATGTGATAATGTGAAGATTAAAAGCTTTTCTTGTTAACTTTCCGCGTTGAGCTTTTCAATTCGACAAACTACCCCATCTATGCTGACGACCAGGAGCTTTTCATTTGATTAAAATGTGCAATAAATATACATGCTAAGGTAAACATTTGAAAAGATCACAGCAAAACGTCATCCCCTTGAATTTACTCATCTGAATACATAACTTGCATAGTATCAATTTAATTTTTGCATTCAAAATTACTATTTGAATAAAAGTCTACAAACAAATCAATGTTTTATTTGAATAAGATCTAATTACTTTTACAAATTTCTAGGAAAAATCTAAATCTCATTCGCAGTGGAATTGAGAACCAAAAGCTTGAAAGTTTTACAGAATTATTTCCACAAATTTTAAATTTCTTAAAGTGGACGAAACACATTTTCGGAAAAATAAAAATCCACCGGTTTTACGTTAAAAAACAAGTGGAAAGAATAAAAATAAGGATAAAGTGAAATGTCTGGCAGTTACTCCGACATACATCATCCTTCATCCCCAAATGCAATTTAAATCTAACAGAGAGACTAAAAACCTCTTCGTATTCCTCACATAAATAAAACAAAACCATCGAGGTAAGAAGAGCAACGGAAAAAAGGCACTAAAACTCACCCCCATTAAAATGAAACAACTTCTTCTCTTTTTTTGAAAAAAATAAATATATTTTTCAATCATTAGAAATGATTATATAAATAAAAAAAATTGCTTTATCTATCATGACAAAATAAAAAAAAAAAAACTTAAGTAAAACAGGAACGAGGAATGAAATAAAATCAGGAAAACACAAGAGATATATTCCTGAACAAACGAATAAATTAGCATTATAATAACGACATTATGGAAACGACCAGGGAGGATACAAGCGTTGATGAGGCAAGGGGGTATATACTCCCCCGCAATCTCACCCCCTCACCCCTGCAAGGGGGTGGGGGTGGGGTGGTAGAGTTTACTCGAGATGGAATGAAGTGAAAGGATATGATGCGAAAGGGTATGGACTAATAATAATCAAGAGGCCGCGCGCGAACTTGGGGGGGGGAAACAGGGCACCTCTACCTAACCGGAATACGACAGGATAATGTGGGATAATGTTATTCAAATGAGTGTGGACAGTGACCCTCTTATGTTTGAATATTATTACATAATCACCAGACCAGAATTGATAGCGGGGTGAACTCATTCGAGATTTGGATCAGTTTCACGAACATATCGGATGTGACATTTGAATTTTTTTTCATTCCCATCAATTAATAAGGGGGCATTACAGCCACGGCGCAACGACTGAATATAAATTGGTGATGATTTTTTTTCTTATTGGGATTCATTCACAAAAGTTGATGGCTTGATTTATTTGCATTTTTTGTCGTTCAAGATTGGTCCAAACAAATTTTTTTGGTATAAAATCAATGCTGTTTGCGGCTTTTCTTCCAAAATTGATGATTTTCAAGAAATAGTCGAAAGATTTTCCTAAAAAAAAATAATTTTAAAAGTTTTGTTCTTCTTTATCAAATAACATCAGGAGTTGTAACCAAAAATATTTAGCTCAATCTTTTGAGGAATGAACCATTTTTTTAAATATTTCTATTATTATTATAATCCGAAACAATTAAATATGCCAATTCATCTATCTATTATTATAAAGAAGAAAGATTTGATTGTTTGTTTGCTTTGAATAGGCTCCGAAACTACTTGACCGATTTAAAAAATTCCTTCACTGTTAGGAAGTTACACTATTTTCGGTGAACATAGGCTATATTAAATTTTCAAAAAAATTAGGGATCCATACTAAAACTCCAATAATGTGTGAAAAAATTACCAAAAAACTTTATTACATCGCGTGCGCTGGCGATTTAAAAAACTTTATACTAAGATACAACACAAATACACACACACGTTAGACTATTTATTATTCCTTAAAAATAATAAGGGAATGTACCCCTTACGTAAAAACTGAGGGATGAAAAAAAAATTTACTTTAGATAGGCGAGTTATATATCATTGAAAAGGTATTTGAAAGTTAAAAAAAGATCTGTATTAATATTTTTAGTTGACCTATTAAAAAGCACAGTAATTTAATTTAAAGTACAAAAAATTGCCTTTTAGAAATATAAATGTTTTTATAGATAATAATCTGACAGAAAACTTTTTTTTTTACAAAGTTGTTGTAAATAGATCCTTAGTAGAGTTGCTCAGTAAGGAAATATTAACGAAAAAAATGTAAAAGTAATACTAATAATAATAATAGTAATAAAACTGAAAGTAAATACGTTTTTAAAACCGTATATATATTAAATGGTGTATTTATATACTCCTCTGACTGATGAAATTTTAATATTCGGTGTATTCCTTATAGGAAGTAGGCATGTGATAAGATTTTTTTTTTGAAAATTGCTACCCTAACGGACAAGGGTGGATTCAGGATTATTTTCTTGGGGGGGGGCAATATCTTTCATTTGCAAGTACGTGAAAGGGATCACGAAAAAAGTTCGCAATTCCAGCCAGAAATCATCATAATGATAAATAATAAATAATCATATCATCATAATGATAAAAGAAATTTAAAATCTTCTTCCAGAGCAAAAGGCATACGCCAAATCGTGTATGGTGAACTCTGGACTATCCAATATGGTTTAATTATATAGTTGAAATTCAGATATTTCAATAATAAGTTTAAAGATACATAATGGTAATACATGATTAAGGAAGAACTGGGTTTCGTGCAATTGTAAAAATTTCAATTTCGCGGTTGTGTTGTACAGTGCAATAGTGTAATAGTTTTTGGAAAAAGGTTCATTCGGGAATCAAAAAAAGGAGATGGGGTTATTTTGATGCGAGTATTTTGATAACTTTCGATTTTTTTTAGTCATCATTAAGACCGAATTTATTGAACTTGACGATATTTTTTATTTGATGTATGATGTAGTATGATTACATTTTTCGTAAAAGAATAAGAAAAATAAAATACGTTACGCAGACGAAGTCGCGGGAACCAGCTAGTTAAATATAAGTCCTCCAGAGGTGTAAATTTTGACTTTAAACGACCCTTCAGCATTGGCAAAAGTTTTAGGTCATTTGGTAGTAAATTCAAATATTTCCTTGCTTCATAATTGGAACTTTGAGCTTTTGTAAATGTTTGGAAGACATAAGGTTCTTGTTTTAGACTTTTCTTTGTACGCAAGGTATTATTGTCTTCAATCCCTACTGTGGTACATTAAATTTGTTTAGCCCATTTATTTTATCTTTTAATATATTCTGAAATTTGATCGGTGTATTAAAATTGTCATCATATCACCTTCCCCATGCTATGATCCACTTACAAAAAAAGTACATGGTTAACTTTTGGAAATGAATTTCCAGGTAATTACAGTTTTCCACCCTTTTATCGTATATAAAGCTCAAATAAATTTAGCACATTGTCCAATAACTTTCTGAGATAATAAATGTTATTTTTTTGACATTGAAGAATACTTAATTGTCATGCAAGTACTTCTCAATGATCCTCAGTTTAGGATATATTAATCGATGATCTCTTGATCACAGTATCATTTGCATAAGCAGCCAAGCCATTGTTTGGTAGAAGATCAAACAAATAATTAATATAAATCACAAAAAGTAGTGGTTCCAAGGTGGTTTCCCGAGAAATACCAATTAAAGATTTGGGGTGACTGGAAAGAAATTTCCATCGTGCTAAGTGTCCAATGGAGGATATGATTTTTAATATTATTCCAGAGAAACTATAAAAAAAGTCTTTATACTTTGATGAAAGTGAGCTTTTTTTCTATATACCTGTGCCACCCTGACCTGTGCTTTGCTACCTATTACCTGTCAAAGTAACCACCATTCAAATTTCATAGTCGCTGATTGTTCTTATTTGTGTTTGATTTAAAAATTTGCTCATTTTACATGAAGAAGCACTCAAATTCAAGATAAAAAACTTTTTTTTAACACACATATTGACCGTTAGAACCAAGGTTCTATAATAAAAGATGAGAACCAAATAGTTAAATTGGCTGCATGGTGAAGGAAAACAATTATACTCTTATACGAAGAAAGGTTCATCAGGTGAACAAATTGATATCCCAATTGGTTAAGGGTCTATTCAAATGACAAATTAGTCAATTAAAATTAAATTAGTCAATTTACTAAGTGAATTTACAATAAAACACTACTTTGGCTTACAAAAACCCAACGAAAATGAATTAGTGGTTGCAATACATTTCCTTGGAAATGAAATTCTTCAATGAAACTTGCATTCAAATTTTAGGACATTAAAGCTTCTTGATTTGTAATATTTGCATATTTTCATTCTCCAAACACTTCTTTACCAATATCAATTCATAAAAACGGAAATAATCTAAAAATTTTGGTAAAAAAATTAATTTCGTTAATGTTAACATTGGACACATAAAAATTACCTGTTTTTCATTTTTCCGACTTCCAATTATTAGTTTTAAATCTAATTTTAATAATACACCAATACATCACTGCTTTTTCCAATTGTTTTTCCCATTAAAAAGGAAAATTATTTAATCAGTTTGACGTTTAAGATGCTAACCTAATTTCCCAATCAATCAAAACAATATCGTGTAAAATGGGAATATTACCGCATAGGAATTAGGGTACAATTTAATCAAAATGATCAATTTCCAACAATACCTACGGCATGATTTAAGCCGGTACTAACGACGTAAATTTACATTGAAAACTTTGAATTACGTATTTTTATACCCACTAAAGCTGACCCAAAATCAAATTCGTTTGATTTTAAAATTATTAATTAAATTTTGAATATTATATTAGTAATTTCGGCACAGCTAAATGATAAATGTTGAAATATAGAGACCTTTTAAGATAATATAAGAGATTAATTTTAACTCATATTTTGCCGATCAAAACCATTTATAATTTGAATGCCAATTTCATCAAGTTTCTTAAAACAATTTCCTACAAAGATTTGAGTAATTGTTGATTCACCAATTAAATAAATAAATGCTCCTCAACTCCGAAAGCTCTAATTTTGTTGGAAGGAACTTTTTTCATTGTTGTGAAACCAGTGCGTACGAATACGAATATTGTTGGTTTAGGTTCAGTGAAAACGGCCGAAAAAATTGGGTTTAGTAAGAAAAAAATAAATAGAATTCATCCTCTCGAGACTTGACGTAAATCTTTGCATCACATTATTGCCTTTTGGCCATCATTCAGTGTTTATTTAAGCGTCGGTTAAAGCAACAGTGACTGGAAACAGTCCAATAATCTTCTTTTTAGCCAAATCTCAAAAAAAATTAACGGAAATCTATGTAAAATCAATAAAATAGAGTTTTTTTCTGGTAGGCACCGGTTTTTGCTAATAATTAAATAAATTAATTAAAGAATTTTAATTGAAAATATTCAAGAGTGGATTTAGCATTTATAAATTTTCCATTTGATTACTTTAATGTTGTTATTTGTTGCATATATAAAGAAATTTAGTCAGGAGAAGGTTATGACCCCAATTATTTCCTTCACCCACTTGAATTAACGCTTGCAAACTTGGTGCATCTTGGCACCACGAATTGCATAATATACCACTTGTGAATTATGCAGTTTATACTTTTAGTTTAATGAAACAACAATCGTTCACCACGAGTTATATATAAAATAAATCATAACTTACCAACAATCGTGGCGAAAATGAAGACTCCAATTAAATAACTGACAATAGTAAAAACATATCTGCAATTGATAAAAAGACAGAAAAACCATTAGAGAGAAGTTATATGAGAAGGATAGAATCCGAAAGTTTCAATGATACAGTACACGTGAGTTTTCGAACAGTTTCACATTCACCAAATCAGAAACGTTAAAAAATTTAGTAAAAGTGCGAATTTTTTGATACAAAAAAAAAAAAAAAAAAATTACATAAAAACGGAAGACAACAGGAAGACACATCAGAAACGGATACAGGCGTGAAAAATGAATTATAATCGGGAAGAGCCGCGACAGGAGTTTGCATGAAGGCTGTTCGAAAACCGTGCGACAAAGAGGAAACATCGAAATCTAGTTCAATTACGCCACTTTTCGTCACTCTTCATTCGACCAAACAATTTCACACGTAAAAGAAATGGTTCCATCTTCCAAAAAACCAAAAAAAAAAAAAAACTAAACTCCTGAAAATGACAAAGCCTGACATCCAAAAAAAAAAATAATGAATTTTGCGTGGAACAGCCCTCAAAATTCCTGCCGCTTTCTTTTCCCCAAAGCTCTCCAAAAAGTTCACCACGTGGTTCACACGTACGTGTGATATATATGTAGGTAGATGTATAAAGCGCGAGTCCCAAGCAGAAAGTGGGTTGCGGATCCTTGCGGATATCCACTTTCGGTTTGGGTTCTCGATATCGTGCGAGTTTTATCAATGAAAATTACCAAAATGTTTTTGTACTAACAACTACGATTAAAAATATGTTCACGTGTCACAAAAAGGGAAAAGAGTTGTGAGAAAAGAGTTCGATCACGCGGACGTACCCGTTATTTGAGTTGAACTGCAATAGTCGAGATTTGAGACCTCGCCGCGGCAGGGATTTTGGGCCATCCGGCGATGATGATTTCCTAGAGATTAATTCAATGAGATAGACAAAGAGAGAGTGATGATAGATGTGATGACAAATATTGATATCTACCAAAGTGCAATGCAACAATTGAGAGACTTACTCAGCGTTTGTTTCGGGCGTCGGAAGATCTCCGATCGTCGTCAACGTCAGCGTCGACCAGTACAGGGACCCCAAGTACTTTCTGGACAAAGTGGCATAATCGCCTGGACGGTGTGGATATACCCAGTCTCCCTATAAAAAAAAAACACATCATAAATCATCCTACAAAATCAATAACTCTTTCAACTTTTGCCGATTTGGTTCTCCGGATGAATCCTGCACCGTATGAACGTACAGCTCAGTTTTCCTCAACGGTTCTGGCAATTTTACTCTTAGGTCTCCAACTTGTTTTGGATTAAAGTTTTGCCCAATAAAACGCTCGCAAAAAGGGGTGAATTTTTTAAACTTTTGTCCCATTTCCCCGCGTAAGTTTGATTTAAAAGTTTGCTCATTTTACATGAAAAAGCACTCAAATTCAGAATAATAGAAGTTTTTTTTTTTGGTCATTAGAACCGAGGTCCTATAATAAAAGTTGAAGACCAAAAAGTTAACTTGGCTGCATGGTGAAGGAAAACTATTGTACTCTCATACGGAGAAGGGTTCATCAGGGTAAACAAATCGGTATTCCAATTGGTTAAGGATCTATCCAAATCACAAATTAGTAAAATCGAACAGAGGTCAAAAAAACACATATTTTAGAGCTTTTATCTTAGATTGTTGATGACTCAATGGTGAAGGATTCATCCAGAGGATTAATTGACAAAAATTTAATTCAATCCATCACTGGTAACAGCTGAGATTTCCATCAAGCAAGCTTTGCTTTCTTAGCCAACTTGATCTAATGATCAGGTGCAATAAGCTTTGGCGGTCAATGCATCAATGCAAAAAAAAATTCTTTTGATGAAAATCAAAAATTAACTAAAATTAATTAGCCTTTTAACGATTCAAATCATAAATTCATAATCATTATTTTTTTAAATGTCTTAGCTTTGGCCGATTTGGTTTTTCTAATGAATTCTGCACCGTATGAACGTACAACTCCGTTTTCCTCAACGGTTCTGGCAAATTTGCTATTTGGTCTCCAGCTTGTATTTGATTTAAGTTTTGCCCAATATAACACTCGTAAAAATGGAGTAATTTTTTTTCAAACTTTCGTCCCATTTCCCCGCGTAAGTTTGATTTAAAAATTTGCTCATTTTACATGAAGAAGTACTTAAATTCAAGATAATAAAGGTTTTTTTTCTTTTAATACAAATATTGGTCGTCAAAACTGTGTTTCTAATAATAAAAGTTGAAGATCAAACAGTTAAATTGGCTGCATGGTGAAGGAAAACTATTGTACTTTCATACGGAGAAGGGTTAATTAGGGGAAACAAATCGGTATCGCAATTGGTTAAGGGTCTATCTAAATCACAAATTAGTAAAATCGAACAGAGGTCAAAAAGCACATATTTTAGAGCTTTTATCTGAGATTGTTGATGACTCAATGGTAAAGGAAAACTGCCAGGCCTGGTACCAACGGGTGAAGAATTCATCCAGAGGATTAATTGACAAAAATTTAATTCAATTCAACCCTGGTAAAAGCTAAGATTTCCATTAAAGCAAGCTTTGCTTTCTTATCCAACTTGATCTGAGGATCAGGTACCAAAAGCTTTGGCGGTCAGACCAAAAAAAAAATTTTTATGATGGAAATCAAAAATTAATTAAAATTAGCCTTTAAACGATCCAAATCATAAATTCAAATTCATTATTTTTTTTTTAAATTTCTTAATTTTTGCTGTTTTGTTTTCCTGATGTATCCTGCACCGTATGAACGTACAGCTCAGATTTCCTCAACGGTTCTGGAAATTTTACTATTAAGTCTCCAGCTTGTTTTGGATTTAAGTTTTGTCCAATATAACACTCGCAAAAAAGCGGTAATTTTTTTTTTGAATTTTTGAACTTTCGTCCCCTTTCCCCGCGTACGTTTGATTGAAAAATTTGCTCATTTAACATGAAAAAGTACTCAAATTCGAGATACTAAAAGTTTTTTTTTAATACACATATTGATCGTCAGAACCGTGGTTCTAATAATAAAAGTTGAAGACCATACAGTTAAATTGGCTACATGGTGAAGGAAAACAGTTGTACTTTCATACGGGGAAGGGTACATCAGGGGAAACAAATCGGCACTCCATTTGCTTAAGGATTTATCGAAATTACAAATTGTCAAAATCAAAAAATTTTCATATTCTTTCAAAGCAAATTCTCTAACCAAAAGCTCAATAAAGTTGAGCTTTTTTCACGACACATATAGTTTTTATGAACCGTTGACGTCCTTAATTTGATAACTTCGTAATTACAACAAATAAAACAGTGCCACCATCGATTTTTGATTAAGCTTATTGTTGGTGAAAGTTTTGTGGCCTCGAATAATTGTTCGGCGTTTTGTTGCTCCTTTTGCCCCTCTTTCATCGATAAAAGACAAGAGCGGCTCCATATATCTTCTTCAATATGTTCGCAAAGCGAACAAGGGGTTAATTAACCCCTTGAAAAAAGTTTGTGAAGTCAAAAGTTTTTCGACGAAAAAAAAAATCAAGATCCACCAAAACGGCTACAGTGAAAATCGTTTTTGAAAAGCGAATATTTTTAGTGGAAAAAGACTGCACGCCTATGGAAAACCTTCTAATCTTAATGAAAATATAATCAGTTTTATTTTCCTCATTTGCCAGATAAAAATAGTGCCAGAAATTTTGTGCAATTAGCCCAAATTGTATCAATTTGACCCAGTTAGTAATTGAGGTCAAAAAAACACCAATTTTTGAGCTTATATCTTCGATTGTTGACTTAATGGTAGTGGAAAAATGGCAGGCTGGCTGCCAACGGGTGAAGGATTCCCCAAAAGAACAAATCAAACAAGCCTTGGTTTTTTGAGCCAACTTGATTGGACGATCAGGTGCTGATGAGCTTTGGCGGTCAGTCCAAAAGTTTTAATGACAAAAAAAACACAAGAGAAAGCTTCAAAGCTCCTGACTAATTGAAAGATGGAGAGAATCCACCAGGCGCGCGCGGCGGATATGTCTTCGTCTAATTAGGCCAATTAAACGAGAAAAAAGCCTCTGAAACTCACATCCCTTGACACTCAAGTATTTCATCCATTCATTTTTTTTTTTTTTTGAAATTTATTTCTATCCCCAATAACTTCACATTATAATTACTCTCCAAACCCGAAACATAGAGTGTGGCAAACTTTTGATTTTAAGCTCAACGTCTAAACTCGCTCCTGTTTTTGTAACGAATGATTTTAATGTTGAAACTTTTATCCCCCGATTGCCCTCCCCCCCTCGCCACTGCCGCCCGGATAAGACAAACTTGGAGGATGAACTCGACGTTTGGAATTTGAAAGTTTTAACGTTATTCGTTATAAACTTGCGACGGTTTCTCTTCCGGGAACTCACATTCGTTTTCCTCTTTTTCGATGGGACGCTTCGCGTCGCTAATTTACACGAACTCGTTTACGGAAATTAAAATGATAAAACTGTTCAACTTGGTGATCGTAGATCACCGGGAAAATAACTTAAAAACAAGTAAATACACGTTTAAGACGCAAAGTGCAGGTTGGTGGATGGATAATGTGGAAAATCCGACGGTTGGAGGTAATGGGGGGAAAAGGGTATGAGCTAGTTTGTATGGCAAAAGTGCACCCGCGGTTTTTTTGGTTTAAAGTCAGCGGGTCGTTTTCTCAGTAGTCATCCAGTAGTTTGGATCACTCCGTAACTGTTTTGTGAAGATTGCTTGGCAATCGAAATACGTATTTGGGCAATACGTCACAAATATTTTTGATTGAACTTCTGTTCAAATTTATAGTTATGTGATGATTTTTATATATATATTAGGGTGATTTTTTTTTGGGTCCCATAGTGAAATTTTGTTGGAAATACCAAAAAAAAAAATTCTCTGAAAGTTTGAGCCCTTAGTATTAATTTTAAGTCCTCGACCAAGACGTGTAAAGATTTCCCATTGAAAATACACGGAAACTCTGCTTTTATATTTTTAAATTTCTATATCTCAGCGGCATTTCATGGGATCGCTTTTACCGAAGATGTTTTTTTTTTCAGAATTAAACGCTCTACAAAAGTGTCCATTGCGATAAAGTCGTAACTCACACCGGTGAGGTAGTACGGGCCACTGACCCTAATTTTTCCATAAAATTCGCGTTTTTTTTTGCATTCATCTCGTAAATAACGAGAGCTACGGAAAAATTATAAATTAAAAACTTGTAGAGAAATTGATTTCCTACAGAAAAGTTCCTGTAGACCAAATCGCGACAATCAATATTAAACGAGATATTAAGCCTTGAATTTTATGGAAAAATCAGGTTCAGTGGCCCGTACTACTTCACCGGTGTAAGTAACGACTTTGTCGCAATGGGCACTTTTGTAGAGCGTTTAATTCTGAGAAAAAACCATCTTCGGTAAAAGCGATCCCATGAAATGTCGCTGAGATATAGAAATTTAAAAATAAAAAATCAGAGTTTCCGTGTATTTTCAATGGGAAATTTTTACACGTCTTGGTCGAGGACTTAAAATTAATACTAAGGGCTCAAACTTTCAGGGATTTTTTTTTTTTTTGGTATTTCCAACAAAATTACCTTTCCAATGATATATAACTAATCTATCTAGTGTACAAATTTCTGTTTTCATCCCTAGGGAATACCTTCCCTTATTATTTTTTTGAAATGATTAGTAACCTATAGTCTGTGGAAAATTGTGTTGTATCTTAATACCAAATTTCATTAAATTCGGTTGTTCCGTTCTGTAGTTAAATCGGGATACACAAACAGACAGACAGACAAAAATTTTAAATTTTTGGAATAAGGGCCTCTTGAAACAAATATTTACCCTAAAATTGAGTTCAAAATCGAAATGTACAGACAGACGTAAGAATTTTATATATTTGTATAGATTCTACATAAATTGGACCGCAATATATTTGATATATTGTATACTAATTTTGTTTTATTTAGTATCAAAAAGTGCGGGGACACTTTTACCATACAAATTATCGCTCTTTTTGCCTCAGTATTGCTTAAATTAATTAGTATGATTTTGGGAAAACTATGCGAAATCAAAGCGGTCCTAAAACTGATCAGTGTTTGTCGTCCCGTTTATACATAGGCGCAATGATTGTGACGTAATTTAGTGATGAAAATAAAATATTTTTTTTTATTACAAACAGCTCATAGTAGCACCAACTCTTGCTAATTGCTGATCCCATCACAAATTTAAGCTCAGTTCCTCCGGAACCCTCTTAATTTTAGTGATAATCTACGCTTTATGCAACCGTGTGTGGTCTATGTAATCCCTGAAAACTCTGCTAAATCTAACGCAAAAATTCGTTTACATTTGCCAGACCAAAAACGTATTGCTCACCTGAAATCCTTCGGCTTCGCTCAGCAGATAGTAAAAGCATCCGAACCAGTGGGCCAAGATGAGCAGAATATGGATGAGGTTGAGGACGCGCCACAAGTTGGGCCAAACCGTGCGCGACTCAACCATATAGTAGTAGTTAACGGCGCGATAGACTTTGAGAAAGCGGGGAAAGCGCAGCATTGGCTGCGGCCCGAGCCGCAGCTGCAGCAAGTCCAGGGGGCACAGGGCGCATATGTCGAAGAGGAAGGCGCGCGAGTGCAAATAGTGGCCGGCCAGCTTTTTCGAGTCGTACACCATAAGTCCCTGTTCCAGGTAGCCGGTGCGCAGTTGCACGACAATGTCGAGCAGGAAGGCAATGTCGCTGATCCAGTCGCAGCAGTTCCAAAACGGTTCGGCCAGCTGCTGCAACTCGGGAAAGCTTTGGCGCACGATCAACGTCCACAGGTTGTAGAGGACGCAGGTCGTTTGCAACAGCAGCCAGTAGAAGTAGAAGTTCTCGTCGGGATTGACGACGCTACGTGGATGACGGATGACGCGACGGCGGCGTCGTGGCACTTGCGGCGTCTCACCCAAACCCCCCTCACTGCCCGTGTCGTCCACCGTCTCTTGCGCGCCAGGACTTTGCCGCGTCGAAAACCGTTTCAAAAAGGAGTCTTCCCGTTTCAGTGGCGGCTTCTGGAACACCAAAAACTTTTTAAATTTTGTGGGTATCACACGGCGGGTAATGCCTTGATCCAAAATTTACATTTTGGATCAAGGACTAACTGGACTAACTGGGTACTCGGATTTTAAACTAGCAAGAAAGCACTAAAATACGTTTGTGTCGTAAAAGTTTTATGGTCACTGGTTTTGTACAATAGAGCAATTAATGGTTAAAAATTGTGTGCAAAGTGGTAAAATACAAGTAATACCTGTTAGTATAATGATAGATATTTCTGCCATTTATCAGCATTAGACTGGGCCATAAAAATCGACTATTTTTTTTTTTTTTGAAAACTATATCGAAAATATTGTTCAAAGTGACAAAAAAAAAAAATATCGCGAAGGACCTCTTAATATTAATATTAAGAGGTCTATCATTTTTTATTTCGATGTTTTTTTTTGTGCTTTCATTTTTGCGTCAATGCTGTGAAATTATCAAAGTAAAAAAACTCATCTGCATAGATTTTTATAGAAAATTAAATTCCCTACAAAAAAGGTCTCTTTAAAAATTTTTGCCAGACACGCCGTTTTCGAATAATCAAGCTTCAGACATTGATATAATTTTTAGATTTGTCTTCTTTATTTGGGAGTTTTATAACTAACGAACATATTAATATTTAGAAATGAATATTCTAGATTCTTAAAGGGAATTTAATGATCTACAAAAAAGGTCTCTTAATATTTTTACATAAAATCACTTTTTCAAAAATTATTCACAATTAAAGTTGAAGTTGATAAAATTAAATTATTGGTTTTTCGTTGTTGAACCAATTTTTTTATATTTCGTGGGACAAATTGATATTTTACATGATTGGAAATCATCATTTTATCAATCTTTTCGCTTGAAATATCTAAATTTCATAATATATCCAAACCTATTCTCGGTTAACAGCTTTTTATTACACAAAAACGTAGAAAAACGAAAAAAACAATAATTTAATTTTTCCTTCAACTTTAATTGTAAATAACTTTTGAAAAATTGATTTTATATAAAAACGTTAAGATATATTTTTTGTAGAGCATTAAATTCCCTTCAAGAATATATATTGTTCTATATATTGTTCATCATAAATTTGAGTTTATTCGGGAAAATATTTTTTTTCATATCCTTTTTGATAAAGTTAGAGTTAAAGGGTTGAGGGTTGAAATTATGGATCAATAAAAAGATAGAAAGGAGTTTTATTTTTCCCAATAATAATAATATGGCAATAGAAATCACCTGTTAATCTTATACCTCAATTGCTTTTATCAAAAGTGGTAGTGCATTAAAAGTGCATTAATGGCTCAGTATATGTGCAATTTTTTGGCTCTGGAGAACATATGAATTTAAAGGGATGTATATCCACTACCAGAACAAAAATTTTCGAAAACCAATTGTTTGAAAATTATATTTTTAAAGAACATTTATTGATCAAATTTTAGAAAAAAAATAGTTCACTAAAGTTTAATCCCTTGTTTCTTTTAAATATTAATCAGGAAAATAATCGATGAAAGTAAAAAACTTTTTATAAGTACCAATTTTAATGTTTGTGATGTTTGTACTTGTTACAAATATCATAGCTAAGATAAATTATTACTTCAATAATTCGAAACCTATACTAGACTGGGCCAAAAAATCGACTATTTTTTTTTTTGAAAAGTATATCGAAAATATTGTCAAGGTGACAAACAAATAATTAATTTAATATTAATATTAATATTCAGAGGTCTATCATCCTCATTTTCGATTTTTTAATTGTGCTCTCATTTTTGCGTCAATGTTGTCAAACTACCAACGTAAAAAAAATTATCTGCACATATATTTATAGAAAATTAAATTCCCTACAAAAAAGGTCTTTGTGAAAATTTTTGCCAGATTCGCCGTTTCCGAATAATCAAGCTTTAAAAATTGATATAATTTTTAGATTTATCTTCTTTAGTTTGGAATTTTGTATCTACGAACAAATTATTATATAGAAATGAACAATATAGATATTTGAAGGGAATTTAATGCTCTACAGAAAAGGTTTCTTAACATTTTTATATAAAATCACTTTTACATAAGTTATTCTCAATTAAAGTTTAAAAAATTAAATTATTGCTTTTGTCATTGTTGAACCAATTTTGAAAGAGTGAAAAAAACAGTAATTTAATTTTTCCTTCAACTTTAACTGTGAATAACTTTTGAAAGAGTGATTTTATATAAAAACGTTAAGAGACCTTTTTTGTAGAACATTAAATTCCTTTTAAGAATCTATATTGTTTATTTCTCTCTATATATATATTTGTTCATTAGTTACAAAATTCCAAAAGAAAGAAGATAAATGGAAAAATTATATCAATGTCTGAAGCTTGATTATTCGGAAACGGCGTGTCTGGCAAACATTTTCCAAGAGACCTTTCTTGTAGGGAATTTAATTTTCTATAAATATATGTAAAGATAAATTTGTTTACTTTGATAGTGTGATAGCATTGACGTAAAATTGAAAGCACAAATAAAAAATCAAAATTAATGATTGACCTCTTTATATTAATATTAAGGGCTCAAACCTTCCCGATATTTTTTTTTGTCACCTCAACTATATTTTCAAAAAAAAAAAAAAATTAGTCGATTTTTTTGCGCCCAGTTAATAACAGAAAGTTGAATCATTTTTTTTTGAAGAAAAGCCATAATGCTAATTTTTATATCTTAATTTGCTTGAAATGAAATAATAAAAGTATCAGAACATCAATTTCCGGGTGTTATACGAGATAACAATTTATGGCCGAGAAAAGCGTCGGAGCTTTCGTCCACCGCTGGGAAGCCATAAGGCATTAACGACACAAACGGAAAAACGTTGATCTTATCGCAACACTTCCTTATTGTCCTACGCCGAAATAAAACTAAGATACGAACCTTTTGTATCGTACTGATGGCCGACGATAATTGTACAGTCGTTCGTAATTTCATCCATCGTTGATTCGATTTCGTTCTAGAATAGCGAAAAAAAAATAAATTACAATATGTTCGCAATTTGGTGTCCCGCAAACTTTTCGCTAATATTCAACAGAGACGAAAAGAGAAATAGAGAGTGAGAGACAGAGAGTTAACATTGAAATCATTCATAAAATGAGAGAGACAGACAGTCAGCAAGTTCAGAAACTCCATCAAAATGCTAGAAAAGACTGCAATACATCCACTAAGTTAGTCGTTCGCTTTCGCTTTAATCTCCAAACAAAACAGACATAGAGGAAGAAAAGGATAAAAACTAGATCATAACACTTTTCTATTTGCCTAAAAACATCAATTTTTTCCAACAATTCTAACATTAAAATGAAAGTGTAGTTGGGAGAAGGTAGAAATAAGAAAAGTTCGGTTTTTCGTAAATATTTCATTTCCGGTGCATTGTGCACGATTGCAAGTTATTATAAAATTTGTGCATCGTTTAATTGTCTATAAATTTGGTGTCTTCATTTTTTTTCGTTGTTCAATTGTTTTCGAGATATTCAACAAAAACAATCAAATTGCAGTTTGGATACAATTTTTTTCATATATTTCAAAAATGCATCGTCTTAGAAAAAAAAATAGTCTAATAAAATTTGTTGAAAATTTTATGATAAAGAAATTTTATAATAACCTTAAAACGAATACAACATGTAGAACTCGAGATATTTACGAAAAACCAATTTCTGAAGGTTTATTAAACCATGGAGCTTTTATAAAGTTTGGAACGCGTCATTGTTGATTAGAAAAGGACAGCATACTTAAAACAATGGAAAAACGAGGTAGTTGGCTGGTTGTGGTAAATCAATTGTTCGAAACCATTAATCAATATTGGATCACTTGAAAGTGAAAATGTGATAAAATTATGGATCAGTTTTTGGATTTATACTCTTTTTGGTCTGCCAAAAAGGTAATTTTTTAAAAAGGTTCTATATCTTCAATAAATTTGGCTTTACATTGAAAAAGTAAAGTCCAAAAAATTTTTTTTAATGTTGGCCTACTGGTGGCCAAGTGGTCAAAATGGCCGCTTCAAAACTGATAAATGTTGGGTTCAAATCTCGAATCGAGCAAATTTTTCGATGTTTCTCGATTTTAAAATTTTTTATTAACCCTAGCGTCACTTAAGATCTTAATAATTCAAATAGCGAATTTTCTTCGCAGCAATAACGAAATTTTGGTTGATTTTGTTTGATAGCCTATGCAGTTCTACTTGAAAAGTTTGAGGACCCCTTATTTAATGCACCGCAAATTGTTTTTTTATTAACTCTAGCGTCACTAAAGATCTTAATAACTCAAATTGCGTTTTTTTTTCGCAGTAATAACAACATTTTCGTTGATTTTGTTTTGATAGTTAATGCAGATCTCAACTTGAAAAGTTTGAAGACCCCTTATTTAATGTACCGCAAATTGTTCTTGTATCATCATTGCACTGCATAAGCTATGGAAGCATATTCAACTTTCAATCCTTCCCCATACTTTCCATACTTGCTTTTTTAGATTTTTAGTTTTTAAGATTTATGGGGTGGAAACAGTTGAAAAACGTCATACACACACACTCAACACAATATATGAGGGTTCAAACAATTAAACTACCCTTAGTTTGCCTGAACCAAGGCAACCGAATCGTTGCACAATTTTCATAAAACGTGCATGAAAGCATGAAATTTTCGCCCGTGATTCTCGACCATATTTTTCGAATTCTCATCCCCCAAGGGTCTTCATGTTTGGCTTTGTGTCCTGACAAAAGGAGGTATGTTTTGACAGAAAATTGTAAAACGTATTACTGGCAAGATTTTTATATCATTGAATCCTTTGTAAAAACTACACATTTTCGAGAATCCCTACCCAGAAGGCAACCAAGCTTGCCTCTAGCCAACTATGCTTAATAACTCAAAAACAAATGAATTCTGAAAAAAAATGTGAGAATCAAATTTATAGAAAATTTTACGCTTCACAAATTTTGTAATAGCCGATGAAAGCGTACGATACACTGGAAACGCGATATTTACAAAAAATCAAATATTCAATATTATTCGAGAAATTCCAATTGTCTGAACCATTTTTGTCTCGTTTTTCTTGTGTCAAATGAAAATCAAAACAAATCCATTGAGCTTTAAGCTTTTCAGCTCTGGAAAATTATTTTTATTCATGTTATATACGCCATTTTGGCTGAACAAAATGATTGACAAATGACGAGCGATATTGAATAACAAAAGCCAACCATGAAATTGATGAAAAGGAAAAAAAAACTATTCATACAATGTTGTGGGTTATTGCCCCATTCAATCGGCAAGAGACATGTCGACAAGTAGTTTAAGGGTGGTTTTTCACGGAGGTGAAAACTCGAAAATTTGTTTAAAAATTTTATATTAAATTCAACCCTTATTTTTAATTAAAAGTAAACGTAATTTTATGGAATACCATCTTTTTGTAGTGCATCCCTTAAAGTCAATAATTTTGAAATCAAACATTTGAAATTCAAGGATGTTTCATCAAAATTAAATTTGAGTTTATTCGGGAAAATATTTTTTTTATACCCTTTATGATAGGGTTAGAGTTAAAGGGTTGAGGGTTGAAGTTATTGTTAAATTAAAAAATAGAAAGGAGTTTTATTTTTCCAAATATTAATAATATTGCAATAGAAATCATCTGTTAATCTTATACCTCAATTGCTTTTATCAAAGGTGGTTAAGAAAAGTGCATTAATGGCTAAGTATGCTTGTAATTTTCTTGCTCTGAATAATATATGAATACTAAGGGATGCATGTCTACTATCAGAACAAAAATTTTCGAAAATCAATTGTTCGAAAATTACGAACATCAAATTTTATCGATTTTTTTCTACTTAATTCACCAATTGGATACTTAAAAATTCTGAAGGTTATCTGCAAAATATTTCCATTTTTTTTCGTCAGAATTTGTATTCCTGCCCCTTGCTTGTGGTCTAACAATGCCAGTCTTTCAAGACTCTTCCCCTCTTGTGAGCGTTTCAAGCTTTTGAAGATCCTCAACCAAAAAAATCATTTACTTTATAAAAACTCAAAAAAAAAATTTTTTTTTTAATAAAATCAGATATCCTAATTCAAAGAGCTTCCCCCCTTGATTTTCCATTTCATCACATTACCGGAATTTTCTTCCCCTTCGTCATGACAATTTTTTTTGACCAATTGTCTCGTCAATGTATAATATGCCAATTTTCCATTGAAAATTAATTAAAAATTTAAAAACCATAAATAATAAATAAATTGGAATAAGTCAACCCCTAATTTTTCATAAATTAATCAGCCCTGATAAATAACGTATAAAATTGAAACATTTCAATTGTACCGTTTGTGATGTTTGTATTTTTTTTAATATTAAGGGAAATGCCTTTTAATGCTTTTTAGAGAAAAAAAGCTTAATAATTACTTGTATAGAGCTTTAAATTAGAAAAAAAATTCACTTAAGTTTAAACCCTTGTTTCTATTAAAAATTAACCAGGAAAATAATCGATGAAATTAATTTTTTTTGTAAATAGCGATTTTTATTGTTTGGGATGTTTGTACTTGTTACAAATATCATAGCTAAAATAAATTATT
The DNA here is from genome assembly GCA_958496175.1 of Sisyra terminalis. Classification (NCBI taxonomy): domain Eukaryota; kingdom Metazoa; phylum Arthropoda; class Insecta; order Neuroptera; family Sisyridae; genus Sisyra; species Sisyra terminalis. The sequence continues at coordinate 2,722,594 of OY292277.1, forward strand.
GTTTCAATAATTCAACATCTTTACTAGACTGGGCCAAAAAAATATTGTTCAAGGTGACAAAAAAAATTTTCGGGAAGGTTTGAACCCATAATATTAATACTATGAGGTCTACCATTTTTTATTTTAATTCTTTATTTGTGCTTTCATTTTTGCGTCAATGCTGTCAAACTATCAAGGTAAAAAAATCATCTGCCTATATATATATAGAAAATTAAATTCCCTACAAAAAACGTCTCTGTAAAAATTTTTACCAGATACACCATTTCCGGATAATCAAGCTTTAAATATTGACATAATTTTTAGGTTTATCTTCTTTATTTTGGAATTTTGTAACTAACGAACAAATAAATATATTGAAATGAACCATATAGATTCTTGAGGGGAATTTAATGCTCTACAAAAAAGGTATTCTAACGTTTTTACATAAAATCACTTTTTCGAAAGTTATTCACAATTAAAGTATAAAAAATTAAATTATTGCTTTTTTCATTATTGAACCAATTTTGAAAGAGTGAAAAAAAAAAAAAATTTAATTTTTCCTTCAACTTTAAATGTGAATAACTTTTGAATGAGTGATTTAATATAAAAACATTAAAAGACCTTTTTTGTAGAGCATTAAATTCCCTTCAAGAATCTATATTGTTCATTTCTATATATTTATTTGTCCGTTAGTTACAAAATTTCAAAATAAAGAAGAAATATCTAAAAATTATATCAACGTTTAAAGCTTGATTTTCCAGAAAAAGCATGTCTGGCGAAAATTTTTAAACAGATCTTTTTTGTAGGGAATTCAATTTTCTATAAATGTTTGTGTCGATATATGTTTTTACCTTGATAGTTTGACGGCATTGACGCAAAAATGAAAGCACAAATAAAAAATTGAAATTAATGATGGTAGACCTCTTAATATTAAATATTAAGGGCTCAAATCTTACCGATATTTTTTATAACGAACGAACAAATAAATATATAGAACTAAAAAATATAGATTCTTGAAGGAAAGTTAATGCTCTACAAAAAAGGTCTCTCAACGTTTTTACATAAAACCACTTTTTCAAAAGTTATGCACAATTAAAGTTGAATAAAATATTAAATTATTGTTTTTTTCGTTGTTGAACCAATTTTGAAAGAGTGATTTTATGTAAAAACGTTTAGAGACCTTTTTTGTAGAGCATTAAATTCCCTTCAAGAATCTATACTGTTCATTTCTATATATTTATTTTTCCGTAAGTTACAAAATTCCAAAATAAAGAAGATAAATCTAAAAAATTATATTAATGTTTAAAGCTTGATTATTATTTAAAGCTTAAACGAGACCTTTTTTGTAGGAAATTTAATTTTCTATAAATATATGTGCCGATGATTTTTTTTACCTTGATAGTTTGACAGCATTGACGCATAAATGAACGCACAAATAAAAAATCGAAAAGACCTCACAATATTAATATTAAGGGCTCTAAGCTTTCCAATATTTTGTTTAGTCACCTTGAACAATATTTGTGATATACTTTTCAAAAAAAAAATTTTCGATTTTTGGTCCAGTCCAATCTTTACCACCAAACGGCTGAAGTCCACATATTTAGTTGACAAAACGGACTGGTGAACAATATGGTGCAGGAACCATTTGTCGTTGAATTTTGCTTCACTTATCCCATCAAGCTCGGAGCTTTCAAATGGCTTTTTATATTTAAAACGATATTGAAGTAGAGCAACCATTGTTGCACTATATAATAGCCAGAGGAGACGTAGAAAGTAGTGCATGGTGTTGAGATATATAAAAAATTTTTTTTGAATTTAATTTTTTTGACATAGAGAAAAGTCTTGACTTTGGAATTTTTGAATTTCAATGGGTTTTTATAAAATCTTGACAAGGGTTGAAAATTTTACTCTAAAGCTGGCCATACTCTCGCAAATAATTTCACGTTTCGAACAATTGATTTCAAATGATTTCCCTAAACTCCAACTGTAGGTATTGTATGACTAAATGCATGTTTTTGTTTTATTACGTCAATTGTTTTATTATAACCAGTTTCCTCCATAAATTTCATTTTGGTGAAAATTTCCGGAAAATGTTGTCGCCTGTTGAATCATAAAATCGCGCTCTCCATTGTTAATAGCATTTGATTCGAACAGAAACTATCCACACGTAAATACGTAGTGGATGACAAGCGCGATGGCAGTGGGGTGCAGGAGTGTAATGGGGCAAATTTTGCGAATATTTGCCTGCACAACTTTCATTTGTCCAACGATTCGTGACGGGGTCCAGGAATCCCTGCCAACGACAGACCGACAGACAGACAGACAAATTCACGCTCCAGTTCCTCGCGAAACTTTACGTTACCGCTTGCAACGCTGCTGCGGTTTTATGGATCCATATTTCGTGATTGTAAATTCCTGCATAGTTTGCCGAAGGGAGAAAGAAGAAAAATTTAGAAGAGGTTTTCTTTTGATTAGTTGAAGATTAGTAGTGAGAGAGTTCATGTCGCGAAAGTGGAGGAAAGATGAGAAGATTTTTTTTTTGTTTGTTTATGGTCTGTTTGTATGAAAAGTGCACCTCTTGATCTTTCGCAGTGAATGGTAATAGGCCATCGCGGCTCGCACATTCAACCAACTCTGCTTGCCGGCTTTTGCCGTCGACTCATCGTCTTCGTCGGCTTCGTCTGACGCTTTGCGGCCCTTCGTTACGTTTTCGTCAGTGTAACTCGTTTGTGTTGTGCGTTGTCTCAGAAGACTTCTTCTGGAACTCGGGAAAAGATGCTCGAATTGCCGCCAATTGCGGCCAAGTATAACAAGTGTTTAGCATTGGGGGGGGGGGCGCAAATTGGGGAGTTCAAAAAGGCGTTGGGAGATGAGTGTTATGTGGAGACTTACCGTTGTCCTGGACTGCGGCAGTCGTTGCTGCTGTCTTCGTCGTCTTCGTCCCGTGACGTGTGCAACGACGGCGGTGACATCGGCGCCACGGACAACGTGGACGCCTTCGATGGTCCGCTACCTCGGCGGCGATATGTTTCCGATTGATTGACGGTTGTGATTTCGCCAAAGGTCACTGTGTTGTGACCATGGCCCCCATGACCTCCACCTCCTCCACCCCGATCGTCCACTTGCCCCCTCATCGGGCCACCACTGTTGTCTTCGTCTTCTTCTTCCATATCGGTTTGCGAGTCGCCTCCATAACCACCCTCGCGTTCACCTTCGGTCAGAATTCGTAAATTACCCTGAAACAACCAAAAAAAAAAGTTATTGCACTTAACACTTGCTGAAGACATGGAAGATTGAACCTTTTTAACTTGAAAAACTCATTTTGTCATTCTTAATATCTTATAGCAGCATATAGTCTAATTTTAATTTCGTATAAACGCCATTTAAGGGGTATATACGGTTGTATATAACAAAAAAAAAATGATTTGTAAAAATCAACCGATTCGACAGAAAGTTTATGATAATCCCGGAGAAATGCAATCAGTTGCAGTCGAGAATGGAATATATATATATTGCACGGGATTCCCAGGGATCCAAAGGGATAATTGCAACGTGGCCGTGCAATAAAAGTGGAACGAACCGAGTCGAGTAATGGAGTCATAACGTTTTTCTCCACATGGTGTCCTTTTTGTCGAGACATCACGCCAAATCCACGAGTTATTGAATTTTATATTGCATCTCTTTTAGTCAACATGTTGCCACACGTACATTAAATCAAAATCGATTTTCCTCGACAAAAAAAAAAGACCAAAATTGTCTCACGAAATAGTTTCCACCCGTACAAATTGATCAAGTAGGCTGCTTTTTATGATCACAGACAGCCATGGGGCAATACTAGCTCACTTGATTATTAGGCATTTAAGTTTTTTTTTTCAAACGAATTCAAAGGCAAAATGAATAAGGGTTGTTAGGTTTTTCTTTTTGGAAATTTCCCAGAGAAAAACACATGGCGTATATTTAGGCAGTTTTTTTTTTGTCTTATAAATTACTCATAATTTTTGGTGGGTAGTTTTGTGTAGTACGTACGTGTTTTGTTTTAAAAGTTGTGAATCGAGAGACATAAGAACGAATTAGGGGATGGAAATGGGGAGCGTGAGGTGTTGTCACAAACGGAAAGAATGAAAACACAGGTCGGGGCCGAGGGGTGAGGTGAGGGTAATTTTGAATTTTGAAGATGTATCGTCGATTGTAATCTCATAATAAACAAAATATATTGGAAAAGTTTGCCCCCCCACACCCCCCACCTCCCCCACGTCGAATAGATTTTGGGGGTTGCAAAAGTTTGGCGGGATGATTTATTATTCGGTGATATCATATCTCGGAAAAATTTCCAACTTTAACCACCATCACCACGGTGGTGGTGGTGGTGGTGGTGATCCAATTTTTTTCGTCTTCGACATTTACATTTTTGCTCCACTTTTCTCGACAGTCATTTGTTTTCATCTCATTTCCGTCATTGTAGAACGCGAAAAAAAAAACCTATCAGTCAATTGTTTGGCATTGTCAAAAGAAAAACTGAATAATATCCAGGGGTTGGATATTGGATCGAAAAGAGTGGCGACAAATGAGTGGCGACATTGAAATTAAAAAAAAAAGACAAAAAAGAAAAAAAACAATGAACAAATGAAACAAAAAGTTGAAAAATAACAAAACACGATGCTCATTTGTTTCTTCTCTTCCCAAACATTCAACTGAACAATTTAAAACTTTGAGCTTTTGGTTTTTGTTCTTTTAAAGCTTTATGTTTATTTTATATAAGTCTTACGGCCATAAACTTTTGATATTGGTAGAAAACAATAGAAGCCCACTTTAACAAAAGAAAAATAATTATTATATTTTTTCTTTTGCAAATTTGCATCTAAAATCTTGAAATATAAATTTTCTTTAGTCCCTATTTTTTAAATAGCTAAGTAAATAAAAAAAAAATCCGGCTCGAAGGACCAAAATTTTTACGACATATTTCAAAATTACTCATTTAAAAACAATTGGTATTACTTCATAGGCAAAAACAAGCATTAGTACGAGGATAAAATTACCCCTGTTCCCTTTATCATGAAGAAACAAAAGAATAACGATCAATATCCGTGACTATTATGACGAATATAAAATTATATTATTGCAAAATTTTTTTCCCAACTACAATTCCTAGTTTATAAGAACAACCCTTCCTCCCTGCACCCCGGCATGTTTACATACACAGCACCCTATCTAAACGAGTCGGAAAATGCGGAAGTGCAGGAAACTCATTTTTCTTCATTATGATTTTGATCTCAATATGTTTCGACTTTATGTGGGGGAGGGGGATGCGTAATCGGAGCAAAGTGTAACCAAGCACGAAGAGACACTAAGATCACGTACTGTTTGATGCATACTTTGAACAAATAATGCAACAATGCATAACAACCCCCATACAATGCAACTATTGGAACTAGCACTTTTCAATCGCAACTTTGTATGTTTATAATTTTTTTTTTAAAATTTAATCCCAAATGTTCCCCAAAAAATTATTTATGTAAGATTATAAAATTTTCCCTATTCCACCCCTTTGTAAGAGATTAAGATTTTTTCAATTTTATCGTTTAAAAACTTTCTTTAAAATTTAAAATAAAGATATTTGTTTATTATCTTGGGACAGATTGCAAAACATCACAAATTATAAAAAAAAAAACTTTTATCAACCCCTTGTAAGGGAAGATTTGTATACAAATAAAAAAATATATTTTTTTTAATTTCACTCTTTGAAAATTCAATTTTACTCGAAAATTGGGTCAAATTTTGTTTTAATTTTCTTACTCAATTCTTTACAAATTTAAGGGATGAATGTTCATCCCCCTTTTACAATTAATTTTATATTATGTAATTGATCTTCGAAAAATAGATCAAATCCACATCAAATCTTTGTAATACATTTATTAATCCATATTGTTTAAGTCCTTGTCTTTTAAAATATAATATCAAGCATGGCAAGAGGAAGATGGTGAAGGAAAACGGGGATTTATCCCATAAATCTGTGACCAATGCTTAGCAATATTTCTGAGACTTTAAAAAGATTTTTATTAGTAATAACTGAAAAATAATAGTCAAATAATTTGGGTAAGGGTAGGGGGCTATTTAAAAAAAAAACATCCAACTTATTGGTAATATTTTTGAAATATTATTAAATGTATAATAATTAAATTGTGGGCAGTAAGGACGAAACTTCTTGTGGAAATTTATTTATTTTATCGCCAACGTTTCGTCAGTCATTCCTGACTTCTTCAGGGCTTTATAATGAAAATACATAACATTTAAAAAATTGCAACATATTTTTGTCAATGTTAGACTATATTGACATTATATAAGACTAAAACTTATGAATTGTAATTTATTTGTTTATACTTTTGACAATAATGTGTTGCAATTTTTTAAATGTTACGTATTTTCATTATAAAGCCCTGAAGAAGTCAGGAATGACTGACAAAACGTTGGCGATAAAATAAATAATATTCCACAAGAAGTTTCGTCCTTACTGCCCACAATTTAATTATTATACATTTATTAATATTTCAAAAATATTACAAATTAGTTGGAGGTTTTTTTTTTAAATAACCCCCTATCCTTACTCAAATTATTTGGTTATTTTTTTTTTAGTTGTTACCAACAAAAATCTTTTTAAAGTCTCAGAAATATTGCTGATCATTGGTCACTGATTTATGGGATAAATCCCCGTTTTCCTGCACCATCTTCCTCTTGCCATGCTTGATATTATATTTTAAAAGACAAGGACTTAAACAATATGGATTAATAAATGTATTACAAAGATTTGATGTGGATTTGAACTATTTTTCAAAGATCAATTACATAATAGAAAAACTAATTGTAAAAGGGGGATGAAAATTCATCCCTTAAATTAGTAAAAAAATGAGTAAAAAAGTTAAAGCAAAATTTGACTCAATTTTCGAGTAAAATTGAATTTCCAACCAGTTAAATTAAAAATTTTTTTTTTTTTATTTGTATATGAATCATCCCTTACACGGGGCTTATATGTGCATAATATATGCATAAATCTGATGAACTTATGTACGTGACGACAGGGTAAATTTAAAAAAAAGTTTTTTAACGACAAAATTGAAAAAATCTTAATCTCTTACAAAGGGTTGGAATAGGGAAAATTTTATAGTCTTACCCTAAAATAATTTTTTGGGGAACCATTAAAGGGTTAAAAACCCCCTACCCTTACCCAAATTATTGGTTATTTTTTTTTTAGTTGTTACCAATAAAAATCTCTTTCAAGTCTCAGAAATATTCCTAATCATTGGTCACTGATTTATGAGATAAATCCCCGTTTTCCTTCACCATATTTCTCTTGCCATGCTTGATTTTCGTAGAATTATGCCATCTCACCCCCGCGAAGCTAGTCATCAAACACTTTGCCCACTCAAATCTCCAACGAAACGTAACGAACCAGAATTTTGTCAAGTCGAAAGTTTTCCGTTTTTCGTCATAAGTGTTTCTCATACATAAGGGGGGTGGGGTGGATTTCAACAACATAAATATATACATACATATGTATGTATATAAAAGATATGTTTGTCAACGGAATGACAGGACGACTGGAGGACCTGACGGAAAGATTTTAGCAGATATATTGCCAGATCTTGACCTAAATTTCGCGAAAGACGTTCGATTTTCTTCAAGATTTTCGTTTTTTTTTTTTTTTTTTTTTTTTTTTTTACTTTTCCTCCACCGTTGTCGTCGTTGACTCCAACCCTTAGTTCTGGTCGATTTTTTGTCGCAGAAACTTGTCCAATCCAATGTGTAACGATGACCACTCGACGAGATTGGAAACTTTTTCATTGATAAAGTTGGCAAAAAATAAATCGTACATTTTTGGCAACAACTATACATTTTACATCATTCAAACGACCATTGAAAATTTCAAGGGTTGAATTTAAAGTTGGTGATTTTTTTGAGGTCTTAACCATTTCTAAAGTGTCTCGGATATTTTTTCCACAGTCTCCATTCCTCATCATTGTTGATGGAAAATGATGAGAATTTTATTTAAAGCTCATTTTTGCGATAAATTACGTGGAATCCTCTAAGTTTAAAGTGAAAATGAGCTTTTATTTAATATATACCACGTCAAAGCTTTAGCTGTACGTCTACAATAGTTTGGCAGCGATTTAAATTTCGCTTCAAAAAAAAAAACAGACAGTAGGTACAAAGTTTGTTTGATGGCATATTTTATGTTCGAAATCGGTTGGCAAGTTGGCAAGTTTCAGTGGCAGGCGCCTGATAGAAAAGCCAATAGATATCCAATTTTGATCTAGTTGCCGTCGCCCTGTCGTTGCTATGCCAACGTGTAACTGTAACACACATCATTTGTTCGTAATAAAGCTGGAAAGCGTGGAGCTTTCGGTGAGACGAGTAGATGACGTAGGGGTAGGGTTACGAGGTGGGTGCTGCTAGCAGAAGGGGGGGCGGTGTAGGCGAAAAAAGTTATTTTTCTACTTAATCCATAAACGTTAAGCCACCACGAAACACGGGCAAAAGGGAAAGTCTCGAAAACTTTTGGTTTCCAAACCACCCCCACCCCCGTTCACTCGCAAACTACAAATATTGAAGTTCGGAAAAAAGAGTAGAGCAGCGACGATTTAAAAAGCTTTCACATTGAATTTTGTCGTTTGGTGCCCATTTATTTCAGTGCTTCACTTGTTTTTTGTGTGCAAGAAATCGCCACCAGTTAAAGTTTCTGCAAAGTTTTTCAAACACAAAAAATAAAACGACTAAAATGAAACAGCTTTCAAATGTCTAAAGATTTTGATTACATTTTCATTGTTTCGCCGATCGTTTTTTTTTTTTTTTTTTTTTTTTTTTAATTTAAATTTTCCCCTAATGTCATTGAACTCGTTAGCATCTATTTTTAGAAAGTAGTCAGTGGAAATATAAACTTTACAAGTCCGGTTTTCAAACTACCAAAGTTTGTATAGATTTTGAGTTTTGGTTTTAGTTCATGTTAACATCAGAACATCGGGGGTTGTAAAACCACCCCTTTAGCATTTAAATGTTTCCTTAGACTCCAGTGACCAGTAATTATGATAGTTCTATCGTTTCCTTAAATTCTGCATTCATGGTTTAACTTTGAAAAAACTTTCCACTTATCCCTTTTTCTCTAAAATTGATCAATAGTAAGATGCATTAAATTTCTAGCTCTTCATTTGTTTTTATTTTTGTTATATTCTAGGTCAAAAAAAAACTAATCACCTTAAGAACTAGGCCCTTAAATTGTCCGTAACACCTTAAAACTTACCCTTAACAAGTGTCAAATTTTCACTGAATAACCTTAAAAAATCTTACCTGCTTCACTTGTTTCACATCCTCTTCGTCATGATGCTCTGCAATGACTTCCAAAATCGAATTGCAAGTTTTGAGTTTCGACATTTTTTGTTTATGCCAATTGTTTTTCTCTATTCCCCAAAATACAAAATTTTGACCTAAAATAAACATAAATGTCGTATCACACACCCCAATTAATAAGCTAGGCATTTGATTAAACGGCTAGCCATTTGATTAAATGACAAAATTTCAGTAAAATATGATTATGAAAGTTGTAAGTGTTGATATTAAGTAAGTATACATCTATTTCTCCAAGGGAAATAGGAAAGAGAGAAAAATTACTATCTATTTCCCTCTCGTTTCAAGAAATGCAATGGATTAAATTTTAGATCTCTGAAAATTTTATTTTTGCCCAATTTTTTTTTTGAAATATTTCATAAACCTGTTTCCGGACCATAAATGTATTGGTAGAGAGGTTTCTCCCCGAAGGGGAGGGAACACATTATACTTTCTATAAAAAGTTTTAAAAATGAGATGCAGTTTAGTTTTCTATGATCGTTTGAGCAGACCAAAATGCAACGATACATCTCTGTATATAAAAAGTAAGTTTTTCGGGGATTTAAAATGGTTTATGAGTATTTAAATTATAAAAAGTAGGCATTTTGCACACTTATCTATCAGTAGGCCTGGTAAAAACAAAAGAAGAACCACTTGAAAACAATTGTTTTCCTGAATTGTTGGTCCAACTGGTTCAAAGGACCGCAAATTCGCCATAAAACTTAATAAATTTAAATTTAAATAATTCAATCGTGCTTACATATGATTAATGATTAGCCGTTTAATGAAATGCCTAAAATTTATAATAAAAAAAAATATGTTGACTACCAAATTGCATTTTTTTTGGTGTTTCTAGCGTTCCAAAATAAAATTCACCAAAAAATGCGTTCATATCAATTTTACTTCCCCTGCCGAGCTTTTCGTTGACTATAATCTCCTAATTATGACTAGCCGTTTAATTAAACGCTAAATATTTATAATAAAAAATAAAAAAAATATTTTGACTACCAAATTGCATTTTGATTTGGTGTTTCTAACGTTCCAAAATAAATTCACTAAAAAAATGCGTTCATATCAATTTTAACTCCCCTCCCAAGCTTTTTATTGACTACAATCCTCTAACTATGACTAGCCGTTTAATTAAATGCCTAATATTTATAATTAAAAAAATAAAAAAATATTTTGGCTACTAAATAAAATTCATTAGAAAAACGCGTTCATATCAATTTATCCCCTGCCCCTTTCACTTTAATCCCCTCCAAATTTTATGTGTGTAATTTCCACACTTCATTCGTCACGCTTGATCGGTGGGTGCACCGTTTTTTTTTTTGTTGCGAAGCATAAAATAAAAACAAAATTGGAAAAAGATTTTATTGAAGTCAGAAATCCCGAAAGCTCAGCAACAAAAGCTCAGCCGAGGGAAGACTGAAGCAAGACAGAGACCGAGCGAGTGGAACAAATGGCCGCGCCAAAAGCTCCATATAATGATAATGATAACGACACAAAATGGGCGAACAAAGTATAAAAACAGACTCTCTCCCCCCATATACTTTCCAATAAAATAAAAGACGGCGATGATGATGAGGGGGTGGAGGGGGTGGCAATAATAATTTTTTACTATTATACACATTAGACACTCCTCCACACCAACTAAGCTCACCTACATGTGTGCATTGTATAATTTGTAATATGAGAAATGAGCTTTAGGAGCTCATGAAGGTACATAAGCGAAATTTATCTGTATCTCCACTGTCTTTTGTCTTTTGAATGCAGACCGTCATTTGTTTCTTGCCGCCTTTCTTTTGTTTGCACTCGATTCTCGTGTTATATATATATATATATAAATTTAATAAAAATGGTTCGACTTCATCAATATTATATTCTTCCGCTTGACATCACATCCGGATAGCCGGTCGGTCGAATCGTAAAACTTTACGTTTATATCGGTACAAATTGCGGAACTTAACGACTGTAATTAAATAAAACTATATTCGGAAAGATGAGGGTGAGGGGGGGGGGGAGGAAAAAGAAAATGGGGGATAGAAACATGAGTATGATGTGATAAAATTTAATAAAAAAAAAGCGACTAGTGAGGAGGATTTTTTTCTTTTTTTTTTTTTTTGGGTGATAACTCAAAGTTGAGCTTTGAGCTTAAAATGAGCATTTTTGTTGGGCGGGCGAGGTTGGGAATTAATTAAATTCATCTGAGTTCCAACCGTTTTTCGTGAAGACGCTTTTGGGGCGCGTTCATTTTTCAAAGCTCGGTCGGTTATCGTAACTCATTTGTTTTTTGTCACTCAATTTTTTTTTTTTTTTTTTGGGGCTGTTGATTGTGAGTGTTAAATTTGTTTTTTTTTTTTTTGTTATCGTTTCACTTAAATTTATGAAAAATAATTTTTCATCAGAAAAGATTTACATGTTTGTATGCGGGGGTGAGGGGTGTGCGGGGTTGATGAAAAGTATGAAAAATTTATACATTTAAAGCTTTATGTGTGGGTTTTGCAAAGAAAAAAAAATGTACAGAAAAACCAAATTTGTTTTGATTTATGGAAATAATAAGGTTGGCAACTTAAATTCTGTCGTTTTTTTTTTAGGGTATTACCATGTGGAGAAAAATGGCCGGAATTAAGTTGCTTTTCTATTAGATGTTTTATAGGGGGCTGTGTAACCAGTGGCCTACTTGATTGAATATTAGCTAACTTAGATCTTTTGAAAGTCAAATTTTTATATTAATTACTAATAGATGTTAAATTCAGATCTCAGCTTTTATTTTTTTAAATAAGAAGATAATTCAGGTTGTTTAAGATCGGTTTTTTTTTATTTAATATTTTTACTATTCAATTAGTTACGTTTCGTTACGTATCGTAACTTCAGCAGGCTTCTTGAATCACAAAAATAAAATATTTTCAATTTAAAAAATTGAAGATTTTTAAAAAAGAAATTGAAAATATTATATTTTTGTGAATCAAGAAGCCTGATGAAGTTACAATACGTAACGAAACGTAGCCAATTGAATAGTAAAAATATTAAATAAAAAAAACCGATCGTAAATATCCTGAATTATCATCTTATTTAAAAAAATAAAAGCTGAGATCTGAATTTAACATCTATTAGTAATTAATATAAAAATTTGACTTTCAAAAGATCTAAGTTAGCTAATATTCAATCAAGTAGGCCACTGGTTACACAGCCCCCTATAAACCATCTAATTTATTGCATCAAAAAAAACAACGTATATTAAGTGTAGTGAGCTTTTCACAGCTATTTCCGGGTCCGGATTTAATTTTTTTTTTCTCGTACATATAAGTAGATCAAGTTGGCTGGTTCAAAAGACTTACGAGTGCTTTTCAAAGCTAATTTTTTGCTTTTTATTTTCTCTCCAAAGCTCACTCGAATATCATATAAAAATGAAATATTGACGATGAAGAAAAATGAGCATCGAAACGAAGTGACTACTGGGGGGGGGGGGGGGGGTGAATGGGGGAGGAAGAAGAGGAGGAGGAGGCAAAATCAACCGTTACACATTGATTAATGTGGAACGAATGGACGAGCTTCAATCGTGGCCACGGCTATTTTCTACATTCAAACAAAGAGCTTGAAAAGCTCGAAAAGCTCATCGAAAGTATGTCTGTGTGTGACATACGTGTGGCGCTGAGGCCAAATTGGCCGCGTGAATGGCGCACCACGCAAGCTTTCGAAGTTTACGGGGAAAAAAAAATCCCTATACCAAAATTTTTGAGCTTTTTTCGTAAGTATTTGGTTGTTTACCGCAAGCGGTAGTCTCGCCGCGGCGTCTCTCGTCATTTCCATGAGGAAAAACACGCTCGGAAAAGCGTTCATGCTGTCTCATTCCCACTCGTGCCGGTCTACTAAAGCGGCGTCTTTGTTTCCAATGCCTCTTTGTCACACCCGTAGAAAAGACTTTCCCCGTTTCCATAGTGATACAAAAGTTCACAGATAGAGTGATACAAAACGCAATGGTAATAGGGTAGCACGGGCGAAACGGGAGAGCTGCGAATCAACTTTCAAGAATAACAACGTCGAGGCAAAGCGAAAAAAAGCATAGAGAATGTAGGAGCGTAAAGGAAAATCGACGAAAAAAAAAAACGAGGACAAGGAAAAATAAGGACGTCGCCGGTTTTTCCGTTTTCCCGTTTCGGAAATTTCATTTTTTTTCCCACATGTAACGTATTGCCTTTTAAAAGTCCACAGACTTCCATATAGATTTTTTCGTAAATTTAATTGTTGTTTTCATTGGTCTTTCATCAATTGCCAAAAGCACTAAGGGAACACGGGGCAGAAAGGGATACCGGGGCAGTATGGGACATGGAATTAGAATGGAATTTATTAAATATGAAATAAGTTCAATTAACTTTTCTGCGTTATAAAAAGTGGCTATTGCCAGTTAAGAGTACAATTGTTTTTATTTTAAATCAAAAGTCGAAATTAACGTTTCCGAATTCTAATTTTTGCAAAATACATTAAGTTAATTATATCATTTACTATTTTTTGTCAGAATATTAACATTATATTTTTAATTTAAACATATTGTTGACTAATTAAAAGCCTAGTAATAAATCAAATATAACCAATTAATCCTTCCATAATAGTAATGCTTGTGTAAAAGGTCCTTTGGGGTACAATGGATGGGGTATACCATTACGATAGTATTTCCCATTCAAAAGATATTTTTATCAGCAGATAGTGCGTAATTATATCAGGAAAACTAGCCGACATTCCATATAAAGATGCAGAGGTAATATGCTTATTAGACTAGGCCAAAAAAATTGACAATTTTTTTTTTTTGAAAAGTATATCGAAAATATTGTTCAAGGTGACAAAAAAAAATATCGTGGAGGTTTGAGCCCTTTATATTTAATATTAAGATCTTTAATTTCGATTTTTTATTTGTGCTTTCATTTTTGCGTCAATGCTGTCAAACTAACATAGTAAAAAAATTCATCTGCACATATATTTATAGAAAATTAAATTCCCTACAAAAAAGGTCTCTTTAAAAATTTTTGCCAGGCACGCCGTTTCCGAATAATCAAGCTTCAGACGTTGATATAATTTTTAGATTTATCTTCTTTATTTTAGAATGTTGTAACTGACAAACAAATAAATTTATAGAAATGAACTATATAGATTCTTAAAGGAAATTTAATGTTCTACAAAAAAGAACTATTGACGATTTTATATAAAATCACTTTTTCAAAAGTTATTCACAATTAAAGTTGAATGAAATATTAAATTATTGTTTTTTTCGTTTTTCTACGTTTTCGTGTAATAAATAGCTGTTAACCGAGAATAGGTTTGGATATATTATGAAATATAGTTATTTCAAACAATGAAATTGATAAAATGATGATTTTCGATTATGTAAAATATAAATTTGTCCCACTGAAGGAAAAAAAAAAGGTTCAACAACGAAAAAAACAATAATTTAATTTTTCCTTCAACTTTAACTGTGAATAACTTTTGAAAGAGTGACTTAATGTAAAAATGTTAAAAGACCTTTTTTGTAGAACATTAAATTCCCTTCAAGGATCTATATTGTTCATTTCTATTTATTTATTTGTTCATTAGTTACAAAAAAGTTCGGGAAGATTTGAGCCATTAATATTAATATTAAGAGGTCTATCACCTTTAATTTCGATTTTTTATTTGTGCTTTAATTTTTGGGCCAATGCTATCAAACTATCTAGGTAAAAAAAAATTTTTGCACTTATATTTATAGAAATATAAATTTCCTATAAAAAATGTATTTTTGAAAATTTTTGCTAGATACGCCGTTTCCGAATAATCAAGCTTCAGACATTGATATAATTTTTAGATTTATCTTCTTTATTTTGGAATGTTGTAACTAACAAACAAATAAATTTATAGAAATGAACTATATATATTCTTGAAGGTAACTTAATGTTCTACAAAAAGGGTCTCTTAATATTTTTAAATAAAACACTTTTTCAAAAGTTATTCACAATTAAAGTTGTATGAAATATTTAACTATTGTTTTTTTTTTCGTTTTTCTACGTTTTTGAGTTATAAATAGCTGTTAACCGAAAATAGGTTTGAATATATTATAAAACTTAAATATTTCATAGATTCCTCTAATAATAATTTTCGATCATGTAAAACATCAATTTGTCCCACTGAATGAAAAAAAAATGGTTCAACAACAAAAAACCAATAATTAAATTTTTTCTTCAACTTTAATTGTGAATAACTTTTGAAAAAGTGATTTTATGTAAAAATGTTAAAAAGACCTTTTTTGTAGAGCTTTAAATTCCCTTCAATAATCTATATTGTTCATTTCTATATATTTGTTTGTTCGTTAGTTACAAACTCCCAAAATAAAGAAGATAAATCTTAAAATTATATCAATGTCTGAAGCTTGATTATTCGGAAACGACGTGTCTGGCAAAAATTTTCAAAGAAACGTTTTTTGTAGGGAATTTGATTTTCTATATATATTATTTTTTTACCTTGGTAGTTTGACAGCATTTACGCAAAAATTAAAGCACAAATAAAAAATCGAAATTAAAGATGATAGACCTCTTAATATTAATATTAACGGCTCAAACCTTCCCGATATTTTTTTTTGTCACCTTGAACAATATTATCGATATACTTTTCAAAAAAAAAACAAATTCGATTTTTTTGGCCCAGGCTAATATAGTCTAATAATAATAGTAATAATAATATAGTCTAATAATAATAGTCCGGATTTATACTCCAAATTTACTGAATTCCTGCAGTATTTGTCAAAAATGGGCACATTTTGGCAAGTGCTGAGCCAAACAGAATTTCATTGCGCTCCAGGTTCATTTCCCATTGTTGTCCAGGGGTTGGGGCAGAATGGGAAATTTCCATTTGTTTTTGAAACCTAAATTTTTAATATTAGTTACTAATTAAAACCAATAAAATCTTTTTTTATTTGTAGAGAGTGAATTAAACAAACATATAAATTACAAAACAATGAGATTGTTTCTTTAAGTCTGTTGTAAATTGTAGTAAAAGCTCAGGTATCCCGTTCCGCCCCAGGTTCCCCCACACTGTCGTAATTTTAAAAAAACAACTTTTGAATATTTTGGTGTTTTTTTGTCAGTTCTCAAAAAAAAATCTTCATAACTTGCTTATTTTTCCGGGAAACGTTATTCAATGAAAAAGCTCCATTTCGGCCATTTTTCAAATATTGATTTTTCCAAAGCTTTTAACTCACTATTAATTGGTGTTGTTTTGTTGTTCTGAAAGAAATAATGTCATCTTACGCATATATTATGATCGTCGATTGCTTTCATAAGTATCAAAGCTTCAATATTTAAGATATATGTGTAAATAGAGCTTTTTCTTTATTAGCGTTTCCCAAGAATATATGCCAGCTTCTAATTTTTTTCTTTCGAAGCTTTCGAACGACCAAAAAGAAACACCAATTTACGGCGTAAGAAAATCAATTTTTACATTAT
Source organism: Sisyra terminalis (assembly GCA_958496175.1). Lineage (NCBI taxonomy): Eukaryota > Metazoa > Arthropoda > Insecta > Neuroptera > Sisyridae > Sisyra > Sisyra terminalis. Next base: position 2,739,411 of record OY292277.1, read on the forward strand.
AATGGAAAATACGCAAGTTATGATTTTATTTTGCAAAACCCTTGAGCAACAAGGAACATCAATTAAAAGTGCAAAAAAAATTTGAATTATTAATATTTTGAGAAAAGCTCAAAACGTCAAATTAGTTCTACATAAGGTTTTCCTGGATAATATACGAGCGAAATTTTTTTCTCCAAATTTCTAAAGAGTAGTGCTAACTTAAAGGACATGTCAGAAATTTCAAAAGCTCAATCCAGAGAAGAATGAGTAAGACAGAGACCGAAAGAGTGGAACAAATGGCTATGCCAAAAGTTCCATATAATGATTATGATGATCTTTCCTTCATATACTTTCCAATAAAACAGAAGACGGTGGTGATGAGAGAGGGGGGTAATAATATTTTTTTACTTTGGAAGCTTTTGAGGTGCAACTGAGCTTTGACTCATATTTGTCATATTACTCCTTTGCCCAGGTATTCAAGTTATTTTCAATTAAAAATTAAATTTCGAAAGAAATTACCTATTGTGTGGATCAGATTACAAGGGGTGCGGGGGTGAAAGGGTTAAAATTTAAATAGGGTTGTGTCAACATTCCTGTGTGTAAAAGTTGCAAAGAAAACTTTGTTTGATTAGGTATTTCTTTGGGGAGTTGGAAAATAAATTTTAATTTAGATTGAAGGCAAAATTAAATCGAAACAATTTACGGCAAGAAACAATCTTTGTGGGGAAAGGGTGAAGAGGGGGAAATATTTTTTTAGGTCACAAAAATTTTTTTTTTTTGGTACTTCTAATAAATCAATAGAAATTAGTAATTCAGACAGTGTCTCTTTTTATTAGGAGTACCTAAACTTTTGTATGGTAGTGTAGTTTTTAGGGGTGGAAATATGAAAGGGGTAGTCAAAGCTTTAAATACACATTAAAATTTGCATTTAATAGTAAGAAAAAAGGAAAAGTATTAAGAAAATTGTAAACACAAAGATAAAGGAAAATATAAACATCATCATATTTTTTGCCGAAAATATGAAAATTTAAGAATTTTTTTTTATTTAATTTTTTAAAGAACTAGGCCAAAATTTAAATCCTTTAGCCTAAGAAGAAAAGCCTTTTAAAAATAGAGTAAATTTTGAATTTTTTTCGAGGGTTAAAAAGCTTTGATATCTTTTACGATAAATTTCCAGTGTTGGCGTTAATATTCTGTGCTCGTCTGGCGGCAGTTGGGGATCGAGCCACGTTTGGCCAACATCCCCTTCGACAACCCCCGATATTCTCTCTATGTGCCATAAAAAATATCACAATATAAAAGCTCATCACAACCATCATGTACAACTCTATAAAAACTTTTCCAAATTTTCTTGAATTTTCCACGTTTACGTTTTGCTTTCCACACCATTTTCAGCGATTTCAAGGTAGACTGTTCAAATCTTTCACATCTTCACCACCCCCCACGGTTAAGCTTCGCCACCCTCACCGATAAGGGTCGGCGTCATCCCATGGCACGGCCAATGTTCGGTCCATTAAGCCAAATATTCCTATTGTAGACGACAGATAAACCGCAATTTATCACTCGGACCAAACCGATTACACAGCAACAAAATTTCGTTCGGCCACCCCTAATCTACCCCAAACAAGCCGACAAGAAACTGATCTACGATTTGCACCCCGAAACTCGCTGTCCAATACTTTAAACACAACCACCAATTCAATAATTCAGGTTTAATTTTAGTTGGCATTGAAAAAGCTCTAAGACTATTAACCACTTGCTTTTAAAGCTGCACTCTATGTTAGGCTTTTAAAGCTTCAAATTTCAAATAAAAGCTGCGCTTTCAAATAAAATTATTCAATAAATAAAACAATAAGATTGATCGAATTGTAATAAATCCATGATTTTCATATTAAATTACCGGAAATTTTTTCGAAAATCAAAAAAAAAAAACGATAAATTTCCTTCAACTAAAATTTGTTTTTTTATCGCCCGAAGGGCGAGGGGGGAAGGGAGTAAGTTTAAATTGATGACTTATGTTCAAACATCAATCAACTCATCGTTTGAATAGCATTTTACAAAAAAAAAAAAAAAAAAAAAAATCGGAAAAAAATTAATTAAAACACAAATCCTCGACGGTGGTTGTTCTGTGTGCTAATTGAAAACAAAACGGGAACGTTTGCAACGATACAAGGACTTCTGGGAACAGTTGTGTGGACGACAATATTTCAGGCGAAGTAGGAGAAATGAATTCGTTGATAACAAAGTGTCGAAGTAAAAGGGGATGATGGGGGTTGAAGGGTTGGTATGTGGTCGAGGGGGTCGAGAGACAACTAATTCGAAAAAAAACAAAACCGCAACAAATACACATGCACATATATACACAGTGGTGTGTCATAAAACGCGCCATTATCGAAATACAACAATGGAAATATTCCGCTTTTTATATGCGCCTGACGCTCGATTGTTCCCGAGGGATCTTGTATGCTTTATGGCCTCCAGTATATATATATTTTCCACACGTCTCCACATGTCGTGTACACACTCGTCAAAAAGCTGACAAAACACATGGAAGACATGATTTTTTATTACAAACTTTATAACTACCAAGATCTTTAGTGACTCTAGGGTTAATAAAAATTCGTAAGCCGAGAAATATCGAAAATTTGCTTGGACCATCTCAAATCCAACGCTTACTTAATTTGAAGAAGCCACCTTGACCACTCGGCCACCAGTAGGCTTCATAAAACTATTGTTTCCATCAAAAAAAAAATGTAATGGAAAAGTCCTAAAAAATTTACTAAAATAAGATCCTTGTAAATAAACAAAATTCACTTACTTAAATTGCAGATTGTCTTTTTTTATTTGGAAAAGCGTTTGCAACAATGGAAAAGTCAAATGCTAAGATTGGAAGATTTATGCCAATAAAATTTGTAAATTACATACAAACATCACAACCCATCTACTTATATGTTTGATGGTATATTTTGGGGTTGTAAGAAGTGAAGGGAAAACGAGAAATTTCTATTCCATGCATTAGAGCAATTTTTTTTAACCGGGGCTGCCCACACCCCAGCGGGAAAATCCCTTAACAATATAAAGTATCAAGTTTTGGGTAATAAATTTCATTTTAAATTTAAGTTTCCTTTGCTTAAAAATCAAAACATATTTTTCAATGGGGTGCGAAGCCCTCCTTTCTGATTCAAAGGGGATGCAGCTCACTTAAAAGGTTGAGAAACACTGTTTTAGAATCAAAATAAGTTTTTTTCGCTGACTTTGAACAGTTATACTGTTTATACAATATATAGAATATATTGCGGTCCAATTTATGTAGTATAATTTAATATAATAATATATAAAAATCATACCATAAACATAAAATTGAACAGAAGTTCAAATAAAAATATTCGTGACGTATTGTCCAGATACGTATTTCGATTGCTAAGCAATCTTCCTCAGTGGTCATCAAGTAGTTTGGATCACTCCGTAACTGCTTTGTGATGATTAATGTGAATCATGTGAAAAGAGTGATCCAAATTACTTGATGACCACTGAGGAAGATTGCTTGGCAATCGAAATACGTATCTGGGCAATACGTCACGAATATTTTTGTTTGAACTTCTGTTCAATTTTATGTTTATGGTATGATTTTTATTTATTATTATATTAAATTATTCTACATAAATTGGACCGCAATATATTCTATATATTGTATACACAGTTATTCTAGATAAATTGAATTTCACGACTATAGCGAATGCGGATCTTATGTCACCTGTTTTAATTGTCAAAAAATATTTTTTTTTTGTCTAATTTTCAGTTTTACAAATGTTTTTGTTTGAACTTCTGTTCAAATTTATGTTTATGGTATGATTTTTATATATTATTATATTAAATTATACTACATAAATTGGACCGCAATATATTCTGTATATTGTATACAAACTGCTTTAAAAGTTAATCGTAATTTTTGGAAGAAAAATTTCCAAAAAAAAAAACCACATTATTTTGATTGGTGGCAATTAATTGTTTTTTTGTAGAAGGCTGTGCCAAATCAAGGCCTACTTGATTTAATTGGTGATTAGTGAACTTGATCTAATTATTAATTAAATGCATCGAAATAGGGTAAATCGAATGCAATAGATGTTGGAGTTATCCGGGTTTTTCCTATAAACTTTCCAAGACACTAATTCCTGTATCAAGGATGATTTTTCACGTTTTTAAACTTTCATGGGTTGCTTGATCTTTTTCAACCTTCCCCACATTCTTCTGCGCCATTTTCAAGGTTTGCTAGCCTACTATGATAAAAAAAATTATCTGTAAGTTGATAGTTTTCTGAAGTCACTCCTAAATCCTCCTATTTTGGTATTAAAATAGCAAATTTTTTTCACATTGTCAAATTTTTTTTTATTGTCACAGCCGTCTTACGTTTGTTGGTTTAAAATTAAAAGAAAAAATGGCACCATTTACCAAATCCTCATTGACCTCAATTCGTTCAAAGGCAAATAAAAAATAATTTTAAGCCGACAAGTATTGTTGTCTTTCATCTTTTCACATTAAATTTGCCGCATTCCTCCCCCAAAAACAAAAGAATAAATGACTAACGAGGCCATACCACACGTATATGAGCTTACAGAGCTTCAAGAACCAGAAAAAAATGCAATTTATCATCATCTCTGCGCTAACAAAAAAAAATGCGTATTTCAACTTAATGAGATTTAAATTTTAAAAGAAAAAGAGAAAATAAAAAAAGCGTTTAAAATATTGTAAAATATGTAAATTTTTAAATTTTGAGCTTTTAAATTAAATTATTTAAATGCCACGGCAACGCCGTTACGTACCACTTGATTACGGCGAAAATGGGATTTGTAGGGATTCCAACTTGATCACGTGAAATCATAGCACATACTGTTCCAGTATGTGTGTGGTCTTAACTCATAAACGATAATTTTCCTCGATAGTGAATAATTGAGCATCTGCGTGCCGTTTATAACGACCGACGACGACCACATTCTTTTAATTATAAATGGACAAATCGAAAATTTTCCACTAAACATGTGGCCGAGCCACTCAATAACTAATAATAGAAAGTGGGAGCTTTCTATGAAAATAGATCATATACGAAAGCTCCGCAATTCGATCGCTAATTAGTTCCATTACCTTTAACCGTATGGGCGTATATTGATTGAGCTTTTATCGGGGAAAATTAAAGAGAAAAAGAAAAAAAACGGTTCAAATAGTTTTCACAAAGAATTCTTTGAACCTTTTTTTACCTTTCGAACTTTCTAAAATCTAGTCATCCACGGTTTTAAGGCTTGCTTGATTGGTCAATTGAATCTTTCACAGCTGCCTATGCTCATTGAATATCTAAGATCACAGCACTCTTCAGTTATTTTTTTTTCTTTAAAAAAATGATTCAATGCAAAGTTTCTCTAGCAATTCAATTGTTTTATAAAAAAAAAAAAAAAAATGAAACTAAATTTAATTGTTGAACTTTTCAAACAAAAGTAGGTTGAGTTTATTTGATTTAGTTGTGAAAGTCAATGGAAATGGGGTGGAGAGGAAGCGGGATGCAATGGAAAGCGAGCGAAGCGCGTCCCTGACCTGATTAGAGACCGATCAGTGCCCCGTTCACCCACCCGTCCCCCGTTATCTCAGTACTCAGAAAAAGCTCGAACTTGACACGGGACCACCGTTTCATCTAATCAAAGCTCTCTGGAAAGAGCCACCTTATACACCTTGGCTTGGTGGGTGCAGAGCTTTTGCAGAGATTTTGAAGAGGAGCCAAAAAAAACAAAAAAAAAGCAAAAAAAAAACAGCATCTACGTATTCTGCATAGTATCTCCAAGTATTTGTTACCCGATAAGTAATAGAGAATAATTTAATTTGGTTCGTCTAACCGAGATTTATTCGTTTTCCGTTGAATCGACAACAATTTTCGTTTAGGTTAAGTTTCGAATAAATAAATTTATTGGCTAGAATGACGATTTAGGGGTTAGGTGTATAAGATTTACGTTGACGGCTTTTCTTCAAGAAAAGCGCTACTCGGCGCTTTTTTTGTTGTGGTTGTTGTTGTAATTTTTAGGGTTCTGCACGTCTAAAACGAAACAATTGAACTTTCAGGATATTATTCTTTAGTTTGTCTGTCTGTAACAGCTAACATTCTTTTTTTTTTTTTTTGAAAAAAAAATATGATAAAACAAATGCTCAAGTATTTAGTCAGCATTGGTGGGCAGATAACAGACTTGAGTATCCAAAGGATAAAATTGAGGGGATTCAGGAGATCGCGGGTAAAATAGGGAGAAGGATCAATAAAAAAATACAGAGGAAATTAAGGGATCAAGTAGGATCAAGTATAGATCCAAATTCAACAAATAAGGCAATAGATGATTAAATTCAGATCTCAGCTTTTATTTTTTTTAAATAAGAACACAATTCAGGTTGTTTAAGATCGTTTTTTTCAATTTAATTTTTTTTAATATTAAAATTAACTACGTTTCGTTACGTATCGTAACTTCATCAAGCTTCTTGAATCACAAAAAATATAATATTTTCCATTAAAAAAAAAAAAATATTTATTGAATTTAAATTGAAAATATTATATTTTTTATGATTCAAGAAGCCTGATGAAGTTACAATACGTAACGAAACGTAGCTAATTTGAATATTCAGAAATATTAAATAAAAAAAACGATCTTAAACAACCTGAATTGTCTTCTTATTTAAGGAAGGCATTTACAAAAATAGATACTTGGGACAGAGAAGGAAAAACCATCTTCCAAAATAGTTGTATAAAATGAAGCACTAGATGGCGCTAAAGCTTTGGTTTTTGGTTTGAATATCAGCTACATTGAACTGATAGATGTTAGTAGAAGAGAGAGAAATCTCTCTTCTCTCTTTTTGGGCTAACATGTAACAATTTAAAGCTTCTGTAAGCCGACCACCAGTAGTCGCTGTACAAAATTTCATTTGGCCAAGGCTAATTTTGTACAGCGACATCTAACGGTCGGCTAACTAAAGCTCTGAAATTTCCCGGCAAATTAGCCCCAATTAGCAAGGTTTATAAAATACACAGGTGGCCTCATGCACTACGTGATGTTTCCAGAAGAAATTCGTATATATCTTCAGACTAATTCAAATTTCAAAATTCTTCGTATGACGTCATTTTTCTTTTCTCTAATGGGGCAACCTGTGTAATTTATAAACATTGAGGTATTAGCACCTTTTAGTTATTCATCTTCTATAATTATTCTTCTTCAAATTTAAACTTAACACAATTAACCAATCCGTTTTTGGTTGTCCCCGCATTTCCCTTCAGAAGTTTCTAAGTTGATATCCTTTCAATATTTGGACCAATTATGGTTTTTTAAAAGCCCTCCATTTCTACCTTTTTTCCCTAAAATTCATACAACATCAAACTTAGACAATTTTGGAAGCTTTAGCATGAAGCTATAGCTTACTTTAACAAGTGGTTCCCAAAAGTTTATTCCCTACTTAAAAAAACCAATAAATACCATAAATTTTCCCAGGTGTATAAAATGTTACGGAACCCTTACGTAAAAATTTTGTTGCCACGAGGAAACAAATTGATACTATTAGTACTTGTAGAAAAGCTCCATATATATACATATACATTGGCATTTGTATTGATATCAATAAAGCTTTTCCATAGCTTTTTACGTTGACCGAGTTCGTAAAGACCATTGTATATTTAGAGACGTGGAAATAATTCGGTTGTGCTGCTTCGGAGTGCATTTGATCGTCATTCGATTGTCTTTTCAATGCACAACGCTTGTTTTGTGCTTTCTCATAAAATGCAACGAGCTTTTTCGAGCTTTTCCATCGTGTTCCATCCGCACATTTAAGACGGGAAACGCGAGGTTTGGTGTGTTTGCGGTGTGTGTAATTGACGCGGGGTGGTGGCGGAAGCGGGAAAAGCCTACTGCAAGTTGCACTTGCACTTGGTTGCATCTCGCGTCAGCTGCAACTCACAGGTTTCTCATGATAGTTGTAAATCAAGTAGGTCGTCGCTTCCGCTTCCATAGGTCACAATCAAATGCACCATTCTTTCCCACCCACTCCCATTCCTCCCATCTGGGTTTATTTTTCATTTTTTTTTTTTTTTTTGTTTACATCGCTGTCATGGATTCTCCTCGAACACGGTTCCCATCTCAGTTTTGTGTATTGAAGCGTGGTAACAACAATAAATTCAGGGCTTACAGTAAATTACCGTCCACTTATCCCTTCGATAATTTATCGGAAAATGAGAGGAAATTGAGGAAAATTTTAAGCTGCAATTTGCTATTTGTGTTTGTGCAATGGATTCAAGGAAGAAAACGTGGGATTTGTGGCAGATGTGAATATTTCCTAATCACTTGAGATCGTAGTCGGCAATGGAATGGATTGTGGTATCTTAGATCCCTTCGATATTTCCCTCAATAAATTGACCGCAGGAACAGTATTAACGTATGTGTATCGAAGCTTTCCTCCTTTAAACCATTATAGATGATCACTTTTCCACTTAGTCTATCATAGTTGCCATGGCAACCACTGTTGAAAATTCTATAGAAAAATTAGAGCTTTAAAAAAAAAGCTCATAAAACAAAAATCTCACTTTATGAATTACTTGAAGTTCAATTGGTTGCAAAATTATTCCATTTTATTAAATTTCTGAACAAAATTACCTTTGTGCTCACTTGTTTAAGGGTGGATCACCGTCAGAACGTAAAAAAAAATGACTTTTTTAAAACTGCTGCCATTTTTTTTTTAGAGATATTAAAAAACGGTCTTCGGCATGTAAGAGTTGAAGTTTTGAACTATTTTTTTTATTTGCCCCGATTTTTAGTCCCCCCTCCCCCTTTTACAGTGCTTTGAAAAAGGGTCCTCAAAAATGAGGAGGCAAACGGGAGACAAGTTTTCTCGGAAACCGGAAGTCGGATCATGATTTTCCAAAGAATATAGGTTTTGGTAATGCGTCTTCTTGATACTGAACCTCGAAAATCCGAAAAAAGTTGAAAATTCACAAAATGGCGCGACTTTGAACAAAAAAGTTAAAACACGACCTTTTTTTGGATCTTTCCCCCTCTCCCACTTTGAGGGGGGGAGGTTTGGCCAATTTCAGAGATTCAGTACCAAGAAGACATGTTGAACTATAACACTCTCCAGTTTCAAGTCAATCCGTCGGATAGTTTCTGAGAAATCTTGTCTTCCAGTTTTAAAAAGTTCCGAAATTTCGAGAAAAACGCATTTAAAGTTTTTTTATGTTATTATCAATTTATTCAAATTTTATCAGTGAAAATACATTAGTCAGCTATTCCAATCCTTTTAACACGTTATTTTTGAATCGATTTTTTTTTTTTTTTTCTGACGGTGATCCACCTTTAATAACAATGGAATAACAATGATTATTTTCTGTTTTTTTTTGAGTGATCTGATTAGATGGTTGCTCCAAAACTAGTAGGTGTTGGGTTTAAGTAGATTTACGGATTTTTATGAACCCTAGAGTCGCTAAATATCTTAGTGGTAAAGCAATGGTACATAAAAATTCATAAAAAATTATAAGAGTAACTGTTTTAATGTTAATTTTGGATGCTTTATAAGAATTATGGTCTTAGTGACATTAGAATTCATAAAAATGCCAAATTTCTGATTTCTGGATTAAATTTCTGCAGTCTATTGATACAATTCACTATTAGGGGCCTTATAAAGATTATGCAAAATAAATTTTGCTATTTCTTACCAAAAATATAGTTCAATCGTAGATTTTCTTGGAAAACTTTTATTCAAAACATAATCCCTTGTTTCAAGATACTTTCGCGATTTTGGCAAGCTAGTCTGGCAAACGGGTAAGGAACATTGGATGGTTGGAAAAATTAATTTAAAAAAAAAAATTGATATCGATTTGTGCGAAAAAGGGTCACGCGGTGCTGGTCAACGTGTGCGATGTGTGTATGGTCGCCACGTTGTCTCGAGCCGATGAGGAAAAAAAATTTTTTTTTTTTGTTCCTCCAATTCGCCTCGTTGTGGGTTTTGTTCCCCGAGAACAATAGAAATGGCGGATTGTAGATGTAGTACACATGTAGCGGTGGCATCATCTCCTCGTGTCCCAGTTTCCTAGTTTCCCAGTTTCCGGCATCCCGTCTATTCCCGTTTATTCCCACATTTAGTCGAATCTATGCTACATATATAACGACAATAGTGATGTGATAGGGAAAACGTGGCGCGGGTGTGTATAGTCAAAGCTCTTTAGATTTGTACTTGCCATGTCCTCGACCATTTTCTTCGGCTCAAAAACAATTCCCGCCATGGAGGAAAACAACCAAATTTGTCGAAAGTAGGCCATGAACTTGTCAGTCGCCAATCGAAATAAAAGAACGTCGACTGTGAAGGACTGTCACATGGCGCGCTAATTCGAATGTTCCCGTTTACAAATTTGAATTGTAACTGTGTATTATAGATAGAGGGATTATTATTATTATTTGACAACAATTGTCGAGGGATTAGAGGAAAGTTCACCGCCGCCACTGCCTCCCGTTAACGCCATGTGCCCCCATTCCATCCCTCGGCAGCCTTGGATTGTGATATTATTCAAATAAAATTTCAGAGATAAATCTCGCCAGCTGAAATCACCAAGTCAAATGTGTCTAGTTTTATGTGGAACAGTCAAAATAGAAAACGGATAGTCGAATGAATTAATTTAATTGTTGTGGGATTAAAAATGGCGTCATCAACAAAAATGGCTGACCAAAAGCTTCTATGATTGAAGTTAATTTAGAAGTTAGTGACAACCAAGGTTTATAAAATACACAGGTGGCCTCATGGTGGCTACGTGACGTATCCAGAAGAAATTCGTACATATCTTCAGACTAATTCAAATTTCAAAATTCTTCGTATGACGTCATTTTTTTTTTCTAATGGAACAACCTGTGTAATTTACTAACCTTGAATGACAAGAGGAGAAATTTGTCAAATCAATACTTTCTGTATACTATTTTTGAAGTTTTAATGATAACAATTGATGCAACAATCAAAGGTTAATCACTTTAATAGTTTAATAATCAAGAATTGCATCTTAGAAAGAAGCATTTTCTGTAATGAGAGCTTTTACGTCATTGTTTTATCAAACGTATTTTGGGATAAAAAAGGTTATTTTTTTGTTAAATTAAACCAAAAAAAAAAAAAATGAAATTTGTGAAAAAATGTTTTGTTTTTTTGAAAATCGAAGGTCTCTAGATCATTTTCTATTAAAATTAAACAGTACCCAAATATAATCGTAGGTATATTTTAACGACACAAAGGTTTGATCAAACGAAGGCTAATTTGGGAAATTTGGGAAGAAAAACTTTACGACCATTTATTAACAAAACACTTAGGGAATTAGAGAAAAATAATAACGTAATAGAAAAAAAAATTTCAACAATTGTAGTAATTCCTTAATGTTCACGGAAAATTTTATGATTCTCGGTACAAAGAGTATATTAGGGGTAAAACAAGCATCATATTTGAAACCTGGAACTGGAAATTTTTAACGAACACTTTTCACAAAATATTTGTCGGAAAATATCAAGAGGGGGAGGAGAAGGCGTTAAAATGCATTCTTAAAAAATTATTTACTCAATAACTCTCAAATAGTTGGTCAAGATCTTTTGTCAAACTTTTTATAGAAGTTAAATCACAAATTGTTTTCTCCTCGATCTGTATTCATGGATTCTTTTTTTAGAGGGGAGGGGACTAAATTTATACTAAAGTTTCTTTAATTAAAACATCGTCCTACTAGATAACTGCTTAATTTTGATCAATTTCTGTGAAAAAATAACCGAATAAATATTAATCTCAGAAAAAATTAAAAGTTTTAACACCAATTTTCCTTCCCCTTGCTGCATTTTGGCCAAAAGCTTGGCCATGATTTCACCATTTTTAATTCAAAAAGGCTAAGGGATGAAACCGAGTGTCAGGAACCAGAGTACTACATAAGTTAATAAATGCATTTTTAATAATATTATAAGCAAAACAAATTTTGTTGCACAAATTATGTTTTCAGAGGTCCTCAATCTTTTAAGACCTCAAAGCACATTTTCGATTGTTAGTCAAGCGATAAGCAATATTTTCTTGATGAAAAAAGAAAAATAACTTCAATAATTTTATCTTTGTATAATATGTAAAACGATCTACAAACGTCATGGTTCCCACGAGCTTTAAGTTGGGTACCACTGATTAAGGTACTAGAACTTATCTTACTTCATAAGAGAGAAGGATTTTACCTCCATCAAGTAAGCATCATACTTTTTGGACTAGAAAAAAAAATGCATTTCAAAAAATATAATAGGCCAAAAAACTTTTTCATTAATAAAAAATTGATCATTAAATCGCCAGGCTTTATACAATTTTTTTTTCATTTAGGTCAGTGGTTCTTAACATTTTGAAACCATCAAGCACATTTTAGAAAGAAAAACTCTAATCATTTTACCTTTGCATATGTACAACGGCCTGTAAACACCATGGTGCCTGTGAGTTTAACGTTGGGGACCACTGATTTAGGTGCTAAAATTCTTCTAGTTTCATTAAAGCGGAAAATTTTACGTCCATCAAGTAAGCATTATACTTTTACAACTAGAAAAAAAAAATTTGCTCGCATATTTCTCCAGAAAACGACGATTAAAGAAAAAGCTCAATTTTGGTCACTATCCATATATTGGATTTTCCATAAAAAATGTGCCTTTTTAATTGATATAACTTTGTAGTTTTATAGTTCTATAGATTTGAAAGAAAAAAAAATTATTTCCGACAAATTTTCCAAGAAAATGCAAGCCGTTTAAGGAAAAAGCTCAATTAGGACCATTTTTCAAAAATTGGATTTTCCGAAATTTTTTTGCATTATTAATTGGTGATTTATTGTCGCTAAAGATTTCTCAAAGAAAAATGTTTATAACTTGCATATTTTTCATGAAAAAGCCAGTTTTTAGGGAAAAGCTAAACTTCGAGCATTTTTGAAATAATGAAAATTTTATTTGAGCTTTTTGTTTAAAACGGAGATTTATTGAAAAATGTGTGAGCGTCATTTGTTTGTTTTTTTTTCAAAGCTTATCAATTAATGGTGCAGTTATTTTTTGGAAAATTCCAACTTCGGAAAATGATCCAATTTGAGCTTTTCCCTTTATCTTCGTTTTTTGTAAAAAAAAAATTTCAAATTCTAAAAGTATAAAGCTTGATGGTCGTAAAATCCCCCTCTTTTATGAAATTTGATAATTTTTAGCACCTAAATCAGTGGTCCCAAACCTTAAGCTCACTGGTACCATGGTGTTTACAGCCCGTTTTTCATATGTAAAGATAAAATGATTAAAGTTTTTCTTTCTAAAATGTGCTTTATGGTTTCAAGAAGTTGAGAACCACTGACCGAAATTGAATTTCAATATTTTTTTTTATAAGTCCTGGCACTTTAAAAAAAAATTTTACAAGGTTTTGTTCGGCAATAATATTGGTAGAAATTCATTTTTCTAATCAGTGTACCTCCGCCCCTTCCCCTCGTTCTCTTCCCCAAAACTTTTTCAAAAGAAAACTGTAGATATAAGGACTAACATGTCTATATCCAAAATATTGCAAAAAATGGGAAAATTAGTGGAAAATTTTTATTTTTTCTACGATTTAAATACTTTGGATTATTTTTCATAAAAATTCATCAAAATGCTGCACTAATCTTGTAAAATGACAGACATATATTCACAAAAGATTTTTTTTATAGGAAACCAAGGTTTGAAAATGGAAAGCCAATCCTGTTCCCCTTAAAAAGGAAGATTCTTTCAACCCTAATTGAGGGGAAAACAATTTTTGAAGTAAGTTTTATAAAAAGTTTTGCAAAGAATTTTGACTGTTCATTTAAGAATTTTTCGAGTTAATTTTCTAAGAATGCATTTAAATCTCCCCCTCACCCCATTCTCCTGATATATTCCCCCAAATATTTGGTGGAAAATCTTCTTGAAGAATTCCGTCGTTTACAAAAGTTCCAGGTTTCAAATATGATTCCTTTTGTTGTACGGAAACATTAACTTTTCGGTGGACATTGAGGAATTGTTGCACCGAAATTGATTGGCAAGTAAGACGTCCAAACGTTGGGGTGAAGGAAACGAGCAAAGTTTTCGACGGTCGTACGACCAACGTCCTTTTCCTCCCACACAAATATATTATGACTGACATTGATAAAACGACACAATTAAAGCTCGGGGCTAGCGAAATTTCTCCTAAGCGACTGACACTTTACTAATACTCTCGAGACCAAAATCCACCCGGCCAGAAGCGGCTTATTTACGCCCCCGCACCAAAAAAATAAAATAAAATAAAATAGCGTTAGATGAAAAAAGAAAAAAAACAATACGATATTTTATATTATAATAATTTTTTTGCAGTTAATTCTTCAATTAAAACCGAATATATTCGTTCCAATGATTTTCTTTTCATTGCCAAACGAATCGTTTTGTCTCAATTGTCCTTTTTTCTCATTCGATTCCATTGTTGAATTGTCCTTCAGAAAGATTGATGAACTTCTCTCTATTGGATATCGATTCCTTGTGGAAATTGGCGTTTCCCAATGGCTTTCGTTTTAAAACCAAAAGAATCCCACAAATATCCACCACCCGTTCCACCCTTAAATTTCAACCCCTAAAATTTCAAATAACGGATACAAAACACAAGGGTGGATTGGTTTTAACTTTCAGGTTTAAATATTTTTTCTTTCTGTTTTGATATTTAAAATATGTTGATAGTCATTGACGATCCAGTCGGTTTCTCTATGGGGGTGTGCAACTGAATGGGAAGGGGATGAGCAGGGGGGGGGGTTGGCAAATATTTGTTTGTCGAAAGAGAAATATTTCAAAGAAATTGAAATTGACGCAACATCTTCTCGAATTTCTGTCAATATTGGCTCACCAATTAAATTGATTGCTGCGTCCCGCCGACCCCCCCCCCGGCCATTGGGGTGGCCGGGGACTACATATCTGACATTGTAGACGTTACATTTACCTAATGATAAGGTGCAGGCATGGAAATTGCAGGATTGAACTACTTTTGTAAAAGTTTTACAACAAAAAGAAGCGCCGTATGGATTTAAATATTTTTTTTTTTGGGTTTTCCACGCTTTTCATCAATAAATTTTACAAAAGGAAAATGTTTTTTGTTCGATTAAACCAAAAGAAAATCATTTTTTTAAGAAAATTTTCACTTTGTTTTTCAACAGAAGAAAATTGAGGAATTTTTTTCTATAAGTCAAAAAAAATTTTTTTTTAAGGGAAAATCTTACCAAAATTAAAATTTCCTAAGTTTTTCGGAAAAAAAATCATTTTAAGTGTATAAAAAAAATTTTTTTTGATGACAATTTTAACAAAAATTGAAATTTTCGATTTTTATTAAAGTTTTATGAATCAATTCAATGGTTAAGTATCGCCCCTCTTACTAATTATTTTTTTTTGAAATAAAAAAAATTAAATTCTTAAAGATTCCCTATCTTTGGTTTATTTTTTTGGGTAAAAAAAAATTTCTTTGAAAGTTTAAGCTCTTAATATGAAGAGGTGCCCCATCGCAAATTTCGATTTTCCATTTAAATAACATGGAAACAATATTCTCTTGCACTTTGGAATTTTATAGCTCACGTTGGTGACGACAATGTTTCGGAATGACCAAGGTATATTCTTGTAGAAAATTGAACGATCTACAAAAAAGGTTTCGTACAAGTTTTTAATATATTTGTTCCTTCAAAAATTATTCGAGGTCAAAAATGAACTGAAGAGAAATTTTAATATTTTTTCAATTTTTTGACGCAACCATTAATTTTATGAGAAAATTTTATAAAACATTTTTTGTAGAGTACTTTTTTCTTATAACTTATCTTATATTCTAATATGGGAACAATATTCTCTTGCACTTTGGAATTTTATAACTCACGTTGGTGACAATATTTCAGAATGACCAAGGTATATTCTTGTGGAAAATTGATCGATCTACAAAAAAGGTTTCTTACAAGTTTTTGATATATTTATTCCTTGAAAAGTTATTCGAGGTCAAAGTTGAACTAAAGAGAAATTTTTATATTTTTTCAATTTTTTGACGCAACCATCAATTTTATGAGAAAATTTTAAAGAACATTTTTTGTAGAACACGTTTTTTCCTATAACTTATCTCTATAAAAGATTTTGATATTTTTCACAGGTCCTAAGTTATTTGCATTAAATTGAAAATTCCTTGAATTATTTATTTTTAACATAAAAATTATTGTTTTTATTTTAATTAAATAACTAAGGACCTGTGAAAAATATCAAAAACTTTCATAGAGATAAGTTATAGATAAAAAGTGCTCTACAAAAAATTTGCTATAAAATTTTCTCATAAAATTAAAGGTTGCGTCAAAAAGTCGAAAAAATATTAAAATTTATTTAGTTCAACTTTGATCTCGAATAACTTTTGAAGGAACTAATATATCAAAAACTTGTTCGAGAACTTTTTTGTAGATCGTTTAATTTTCTACAAGAATATACTTTGGTCATTCCGAAATATTGTCACCAACGTGAGCTATAAAATTCCAAAGTGCAAGAGAATATTGTTGCCATGTTATTTAAATGGAAAATCGAAATTTGCGATGCGGCACCTCTTAATATTAATATTAAGGGCTTAAAGTTGCACAGGATTTTTTTTGTCACTCCCAACAATATTTTCGATATAATTAAGAAAAAAAAAATTATCTTTTTTTTTTTTGAATCAGTTTATTGTATAGCCTTGGAGTCTCATTATTGGCCGTTGTGCAAACAGCAATTTCCTTTGGCACAGTCGACGGGGAAGGTTAACCAAGAGTGGAGGAGTACCAAGTCGAGATCGCAAAATCCCTCGTGTAATTTTCGCATTTGACGAGAATGCAAACTTTCCACCCGTATTCCCTCACCCCCCAGACACCCTTACCCACGACACTGTTCACAAGTCGCTCTTCAATTTGTTCTCTCGTCGTATTTTTTTTTTTCCACTTCCGCTACTTCTTCGTCTTATTTGCATAGAGGCTCACGCTTGGCGGATACTTGACGCGAAGGCAACTTGGATCTGAATTGCGGATATGGAAGCAAGGGAAACATACGTGAATTTTCCCTCCCCACCAACTCATACCTGCCCCATGCTGCAAGCTGTAGCGGTTTGATCGGTTGCGATCGGTTTGATGAAGGAAAATTGGAAAATTTCATTGTTTAATCCCAAAAAAAATATAAAAATAAAAGAAAAATAAACGATTGAAAATATTGCAAATTTCCTTCAAGAGGAAAAACTAATAAATTTTCTTGCCAGTAGAAACAACAGCTACTGAAAAAACGCTTTTAGTTAGGCTTAGAAAAAAGATGTGGAATTCGTTAGAAGTATCACTTCATTTAAAAAATCTGGATGTCATCAAAACCAAAAAATCATATTCTTTGAAATTTTATTTGATTTTAAGCACCGATCGCATGGATAAGGTGGAATTTGAACAATTTTTGTGGAGTCATCTTTGTTCTGCGAATTAAATCCTTTAGTTGGCAATAAAACTTTAATGGACTTCACTCACGATAAAATGCCGGCCAAGACGCAACTGTCCCCCCCCCCCCTCCCCCCGAAAATTTATAATTATTTTCCCCAACGAAGAGCCATTACGCCGGGCTAAAAACACACTTAATTTACCGCCCATTTCCCACCTCGTCGACCGTCGAAAAAATCCAACGATAGCGCTCTTTACGACCGAAATTAAATGGCCCCAACATTTCCATTACGACGTTTGCTATCTGCCCATTAATTTTATAACGAATTACACACGAAAATTCATCTCATAAATTTAGTGGACGTTTTTTTTTCTTTTTTTTTTTTGGGATAAAAAAATCGATTTAATTGGTGAAATAAGATGAGGACTTAACGATCGTTCAGTGGCGGAAATTCACTTGGTTTTCGTATTTTTCGACGGTCGAATATTGGGAATATGTGGCTCTCGTGAGATTCAGCGAAACAAACGTTTGACGTGAATCGATTGGAAAACGTTTTTAAAAGAAAATTCACATTGTTCAAACATTGAAAACTTAATTTCCGTTCTTGTAGACTTTCTAGTGATACCAACATTAAAAATAAACGGGAAAAATTGTAAGACAATCTGGCATTCTTAGTTCGTTAAGAATAACTTAATTAATGAAGAAAATACGTCCTTGAAGTTAGTGAAAATGCATGCACCAAATTTTCCCTAAAATTGGGTATTTTTGGTAACTTTTCTCAATAAGGGTATGTTTTTATCAACGGATTATACGACAGTGTTCTTACAAGAGTTATAATGTGAAAATTTTATTGTCCTGTGTACAAAAGGACACTCGCAATATCACTTCAAAGTTTCAAAAAGGACAATTTTCAAGTGCAGATATTGGATTTAAGGGATGCTTTTTTGCGTTGAAATTTTGCTGAATAATATAGTCTGAATATTCCTTAAGGGTATTGCATAAAAATTATATGCATTTATTGCCTAGATCCTTGTGAAATCAAAACGGGAAATTAAGGAGGTGCAAGCACCAAAGCCCTAAACTTTAGCACTACACTTTTGGAATTTCAAAAAAAAATAACAACGATATATTTTGGTGCTTTTTGTCGTCCAAGAGTTCAGGGAAAAAAATTGCTTACCACATTTCTTTAACGTTAAAATGGGGGAGGGGGAGGATTTTACTTTAAATTTAGTCAAAGACTTTTTGCTCTTAATAACTTCAAAGGATATATTTCACTAAAAAAAAAATATAATCTTTGGTTAGTTTGAACTTAAATCTCTGGATTTCAAGAGACAAGAAAAGAAGTTTCTAGATGCTATGAAACTTAAACACCGAAAAAATATATAGCAAAATCTTAATTTGAGTTTCAGGGACAATTTTCAAGTGCATATTATAAGATATAAGGAATTATTTTTTTGCGTTGAAATTTTGCTAAATATTATAGTTTGAATATTCCTTAACGATATTGCATAAAAATCACTTGCATTTATTGACTAGGTCGTTGTGAAATCAAAACGGGAAATTAAGAAGGTGCCAGCACCAAGGCCCTAAGATTTATCACTACACTTTTGGAATTTGAAAAAAAATTACAATGAAATATTTTGGTATTTTTTGTCTTTTAAAAGTTCAGGGAAAAATACATTCCTTTAACGTTAAAATAGGGGAGGGGGAGGGGTTTACTTTAAATTTAGGCAAAGATCTTTTGTTCCTATACTCAAAGGATATATCTCACGAAAAAAAAATATTTTCATTGGTTAGTTAGAACTTAAATCCCCGAATTTCCAGAGACAAGAAAAGAAGTTTCTAGAGGCTATGAAACTTAAACACCGATAAAATATAGCAAAACTTAATTTGAGTTTCAGGGACAATTTTCAAGTGCATATAATAGATATAAGGAATGCTTTTTTGCATTGAAATTTTGCTGAATAATATAGTCTGAATGATCCTTAAGGGTATTGCATAAAAATTATTTGCATTTATTGGCTAGATCCTTGTGAAATCAAAACGGGAAATTAAGGAGGTGCAAGCACCAAAGCCCTTAAATTTAGCACTACACTTTTGGAGTTTGAAAACAAATAACAACGAAATATTTTGGTGTTTTTTGTCGTCCAAGAGTTCAGGGAAAAAAACATTTTTTGCCAAATGATTTTAACGGTAAAATGGGGGAGGGGGAGGGGTTTACTTAAAATTTAGGCAAAGATCTTTTCTTCTTAATAAATTCAAAGGTTATATCTAACTAAAAAAAAAAAATTTTCATTGGTTTGTTAGAACTTAAATCTCTGGATTTCAAGAGACAAGAAAATATGTTTCTAGAGTGCTATCAACCTTAAACACTGAAAAAATCTTCAGTTTAGTTTGCCCCAAAAATTTCTTGCAAAAAATATACCTTAAATCTCAATCCGTACCAAATATATATCGTTCGAATTTCATCGATCAATTGCCATCGAAAATTCGACCTCTTTCGACCTGTCTTCATCATTTCATTGGACGAGAAAGCTCCAGCAGCTTTCGGGAGACACATTAAAGCACGAGACTGATAAGACCGACCGACATACAGACGAAGAACGACCGCATGAAAAGGTAATTTATATTTGCATGGAATACAAAATAAACGAGGACAAGAGGGCGGGGGAGGGAGTGAGGGGGGGGTAGATAGAGGAGACGTCGAAACGACACGGCCATGAGAAATGGAGAGACGAGGATCAAATTATGATGAAATTCGGAGTTGCAAAACGAAAGCGACGGCATCGTGGTCGTCGGCAGGCGATGAGGGGGGGATGTAAGGGGGTGAAAAAGGGGACGACGAATATTTGCATAGGATATAATTCCCGGTTATATCAGTGCGGTGATAGAAGGATGTGGATATGAATTTTTCGTATGTCGTAAAAACAAAATTTGATTGAACTTGTGTCAGGTTCGCTTTGATTAAACCCCCACAATATTTCCTCCCCCAAACTGATTAAAAAAAAAATCCCTACAAATCTTCAACCTTAATTAATCGATAATTTCATGTAGAACTATCCTCCTTAATTTCAATTAGATAAATTAATCACCTGATGAAAAAAAAAATGAGTAGAAAAGGAATGAAATTCAAACGTAAAACTTTCATTTCTGATAAATTTAATTTAACAAAAAAAATTTCAATTTCAAAAGCTCATAACAATGTGCTTATATATTTGAGTTCAAGAGAATGATTCATTCAATTTTCCCTCGAAATCTTGAGAATCTCTGCCGCTTGGGCACTGAACGTTAGTAGCGCAAAGTTCAAAGCGTGTGTCGTGGGAAAAAAAGCACTCAAAAAAGAAAATGGAAATAAAAGCTCAACATTGTTGTCTCGTCTCGTCTCGTGCATTGGGCTATATGGTATATATCGTACCACCTACGATACGTGCGTTCTATAGTATCACATTTTCCTCGTTTCAAAATTTAATTTGATTGTTACAACTAATTATCGTGAAAAGCATCCAATCTGTCAAGCTTCCCTTCATAAGGATTCATTAGGAAATGTTTTCCTGCTAATTTCAACTCTGACTCAATTTCGTCTTATTAAACAACCAATTAATCGTCAAATAACCCAATTAACTACACCACTGAGTAAAAAAATTCGATACATACCGTTTAAAGTCCGCCAAAAACGTACGCATTACAAACATCACACACGAGATGTTTGCCCTATTGATTACTCAAAAAAAATCAAGTTTTCTGTGATTTCTTTGTTGAAAATTGTACTTGTAAACCAAAGAAAAAAATATACACCGAAAAAAAAGAAAAACGTAGAACTATATCAGAGCTTTTGGGAAAAAAAACGAATTGATTTAGGAATTTAAAAATACTTCGTATTTCCTTTAAAACAGCGATGTTATTAGTTAAAATACAATATAATAGAAAGTTACACAACCCTTTCTTCTAAAATCTTACCCCTCACCCCACTGAGGAAAATATTAATTGACTTTAGGGAGATGCCAAATATTTAAAATTTTGATCGATTTAAAGATGAACTTGAAATTGTAAAGTTTTTCAATCATAAAAAGTTAAGACTCCTTCCCCGGATAAACATATTAGCTGGTACATTGGCATATTAAAAAAATCTTAGCCTAAAAAATTAAAAGCTTCACAAAGCTTTACATCTAAAGTTTTTTTTTTGTCTTTCAAAAATCAGAAATAATAATTCAAAAATAAAAACGAAAATAATTGCCCCAATTTCTCTGTGCCTATGTTAAATGATCCACCGACAGATAAGGGTTGAAATTTAACATAAAAAAATCAGATTTTATGGAAATAAAGAAATTTCTATTTCCCTCCCCACTTTGCCAATCTCACTTGCATCTTTTATTCAAATATGAAAGACGACAATAAATTAAGCGATACGAACAACGACAAAGATATGAGAGCTTTGAGCTTTAAACTTTGAAATTGTAGTGGGGCAATAAACGTTTAAGTATTTCATCAAAAAGAAATTTCTGTTTTAATAAATTTTGAAATCCCATAAAGCTCCACGTAATCCATTTTGTTTGAAAGCTCGCAATTTAAAACTTCTACCATATATATAGTGCAGCGCTTTTTTACGTCTCTAATCTCACAGTGTTTCCAGTTTCATCTTTGAAAAAAATAAAGCAAGCTTTTAACAGGAAAACTTTTGAAATTAAAGCTTGATGAACTTCAAAAAAAAAAAAACAAAAAAAAAACAAAAAGTAGATGGCACAAAGCGGTATAAATGCGTTAGTGATTTGGTGATCAATAGATGTGAAATGTTTTTTTTTTTTTTTGTTTTGGAAACAAGAGAACCTCGCTTGAATGATATTCATTTGTTGTCAATATTGTCCATTTGCGTTCAATTTTCCGAATATATTGAGGCCTAGAAGGGTTTTCCTTTTCCAACATATGGGGAAAAAGAAGGATTGATTTTCATTGTTGATTTTGTAGAAAATTCAAATATTTTTTTTCCATTTTATGAGGGAACAAATATTTATGTGTTTATTGTTTTTCGTTACATTGTACGTCGTTTGTTTAGGTTTCCGTTTTGGTGATAGACCAAAAAAAAAAATGGGGATTTAATTTTTTTTTCAGATTTGCCACATTTGTTTATTGATATATGGTTGGTTTTAATGATGATATACGAGAAAATAGAGAACAGTGACGATAAAAAGCTTTTGGTTTAATCATTCTAGCTTTTTATTTACAATTTATTCAAGTGTCCAAGTTTTTCATGAGCTTTGCTCGGTAGTGTACAAGTAAATTTTATCTCGATTGTGCTGATTTTTTCAATGGTCCACAAATTTTCGTTTTGTTTGACAAGAGAAAAACTCTAATTTCCCTTTTGCTGGCGTAAATGGGGGGATGAAACACTCATGCAATAGGGGGTGGTTTTTTACTTTCGTAAAAAAGGGTGGTGGTCAAACAGTAAACATATTTCGATGCTTTTTTCGAAACGAGACCTTTTTGAATTAAGTCCTTTATCCACGTGCCCTTTTTTCCCCCCTTACAACCCTTCCGATTTCTTTAGCCGTTTTTTTGCCGTCACTGATCGTTGACGCGCCACCATGGATGGTGGTTGGATTGTGGAGGGCGTCCGAAATCGTGCCCTGAATTCCTAAACACGATTCGAGTTGCGATGGCACGTTTTGCACCCTCTAGGTTTCGTGGTCCTATTGCTTTGCCGTCAACCCTCCGGCAGACCAATGGTTCTTCACCACCCTTGCTGCAAGCCCAGCTTGCCAAATACAAACATCGACCAAATGATCATTTCGTTCTAACGTTCATAATCAGCATCAACACCTTATCTAATATCATAATTTTTTTTTCCCCATTTTTTCAAGGATCTACCCTTATTCTTATTATCAAATTTCAACCCGTGAAAGTGAGCCTAGTAAATTTCATTGTTTTCAACTTAATCTTGGTAAAAATTTTTGGGTTTATCGTTGAAATTTTGAGTTAACTTTGATTAAAATAATATTTTTCTGTGTATACAATATATAGAATATATTGCGGTCCAATTTATGTAGTTGAATTAAATATAACAATATATAAAAATAAACAGAAGTTCAAACAAAAATATTCGTGACGTATTGCCCAGATACGTATTTCGATTGCAAAGCAATCTTTATTAGTGGTCATCAAGTAGTTTGGATCACTCCGTAACTGCTTTATGATGATTCACAATATATATTAGGGGGATTTTTTTTTTGACTTTTTTTTTGGTCCCATCGTGAAATTTTGTTGGAAATACCAAAAAAAAAATTCTCTGAAAGTTTGAGCCCTTAATATTAATTTTAAGTCCTCGACCAAGACGTGTAAAGATTTCCCATTGACAATACACGGAAACTCTGATTTTTTATTTTTAAATTTCTATATCTCAGCGGCATTTCATGGGATCGCTTTTACCGAACATGGTTTTTTCTCAGAATTAAACGCTCTACAAAAGTGCCCATTGCGACAAAGTCGTAACTCACACCGGTGAGGTAGTACGGGCCACTGAACCTGATTTTTCCATAAAATTCGCGTTTTTTTTTGCATTTATCTCGTAAATAACGAGAGCTACGGAAAAATTATAAATGAAAAATTTGTAGAGAATTTGATTTCCTACAAAAAAGTTCTTGTAGACCAAATCGCGACAATCAATATTAAACGAGATATTAAGCCTTGAATTGATTTTTCTGTGAAATTTTTGCCGATCATTGATTTAAACTTATAAATTGATATAAAAAAAATATATTGATATAAACTTAATATCTCGTTTAATTTTGATCTTAGCGATTTGGTCTAACGGACCTTTTTTGTAGGAAATCAAATTCTCTACAAATTTTTTATTTATAATTTTTCCGTAGCTCTTGTTATTTACGAGATAAATGCAAAAAAAACGCGAATTTTATGGAAAAATCAGGTTCAGTGGCCCGTACTACCTCACCGGTGTGAGTTACGACTTTGTCGCAACGGGCACTTTTGTAGAGCGTTTAATTCTGAGAAAAAACCATTTTCGGTAAAAGCGATCCCATGAAATGCCGCTGAGATATAGAAATTTAAAAATAAAAAATCAGAGTTTCCGTGTATTTTCAATGGGAAATCTTTACACGTCTTGGTCGAGGACTTAAAATTAATATGAAGGGCTCAAACTTTCAGGGATTTTTTTTTTTGGTATTTCCAACAAAATTTCACGATGGGATCAAAAAAAAAAGGCAAAAAAAAATCACCCTAATATATTTATCTAAAAAAGGTTAAGTTCATAAGTGAGCATTACGTTTTTTGGTTTTCACATATTGTAAACCTAAAAATCCGATATACGTAATCACAAATAAATATATTAATGAGCGAATATCGAATAGCGAGAAATTCGGTGAACTAAAAGAAAATGGATGAATTATATAGTTGAAATTCAGATATTTTAATAATAAGTGAATAGATACACAATGGTTATACTTGATTATGGAGGAACTGGGTTTCGTGCATTTTAACAAATTTTAATTTCGCAGTAGTTTTGTACATTTCAGTAGTGTAAAAGTTGAGACAATGAAATCGGATTTCTACTAATATTCTAAATATCTAGGCGAGTGTTTTGATAACTTTTGACTGTTTTAAGTCATAATTATGACTCACTTTATTGAACTTAACGATAGTTTTATAAATAATAATTTTCATATGCCACCACAAATAGCAAAATTAAAAAGAAAATTTAATCTACACCTATGTTACGCAGACGAAGTCGCAGGAATCAGCTAGTATTCCATATATTGTATACACAGTATAACTGTTCAAAGTCAGCGAAAAAAAATCTTATTTTGATTAATATTTTTCTGGAATGGTCGAACTCTTTGGAGATCCCATAGGATAAGTGACGTAACCGTACTAGTTTTCCCCAATTGAAAATATAAAAAAAAGAAGAAACTATAACTTGAATATGAAGCGACTCGTCGCAAAAAAATGAAATATATATATAAAGAGAAATGAATGGTTTTCTCTCTCTATCTAGATTTATGGCTGAGCTCCCTCGGGATAACATCATCCTGTGTGCCTTCTCTCGTCGTTCCTTGATAATTATATTACACTTTTTATATTTATTTTTTTCTTCTTTATATTTTTATTAAGACGGCAAACTATGTCAAACTCCATCGCTATCATGCACAGACATCAGACAATACCTATTTGCCCGTACTCCCCGATTCAACCCTTTAAAGCTCCCCGAGGAATTTTCAGCAGCTATAAAGCGTTGTGTATTCAACGAAAGGTGGTTTCTTGGCTCTAGAAAGAAATTTTCAGCGGGGGGCGAAATCGATCGAATTAATGTTAGATAGTGGCTAATAGGGGTTGAATAGATCAGATTATTTGTGATTGGAATTATAAACATGTAGGTCCACGATAAGGTAGAGCTTTGCGTAAAAGCTCTGAAAAAATGCTGAATACAGTAGAAAACAATTAGTGCTTTAATGATAAATCACCGTGAAATTATTTCATAACGATAAAAAAGCACCAAAGTGCTTTTTTACTGGCCGAAAATTTTTTTGGTTTGTTCAGATTTCAAGTTGAAATATTTTAAATTTTTCAAAGGAATTTTTTCGAGGTAAAACGGTCGGAGGGGACATTTGATGGATGCTAATAGGAGCCGAATAGATTAAATTATGTGAAGTATGAATTATAAACAGCCACGCTAAGTGGAAGGTAGAGCTTTGGTAAAAAGCTCTTTGAGCATAGAATAGACTGCAGTTTATATCAGTAAATTATGTAGAGAAATATCTCAATTAAACGAAAAATGAAAACTACTGGCTCAAAAGCAAAATTTATAAGCGACTAAAGCTTTGGAAAGCACGAATTTTTCGTATGGTGCCATGAAGCGCGGTAGCGCTTCGAAAATATAATTTTTTTTTTTACGTAAGTTATGGGCCAAATCTTAAATCAATACAGGTGAAAGATGCCAAACAGCGTGAAAGCTTTTCCCATATAATGTAATTTGAAAAAAACTTCCACGGCCCACTGGTTTTTTTTTTTTTTGGTTGAAACTTGAAAAACAAAAGAAAGCCGATAAAGGCAATTAAAACAAATGCGAATCGTGTACCTATATATGGATGTTAAGCACATTGTAGAGTCCACATGTAATATGAATTTAATTAGTCCTTCATCCCTTGTTTGGTCGTTTAAAAATATATTTAGCTGAGAATGGAATAAAATGGAAAAAAAAATCCCCCTCCCCCCACCCTCACCTCGACAAACACCTACGCGTCTATCAACAAATACTTCAGCACCGCTATTTTAATGAAGTTAACACGTAAATAAACAGGAAAATGGGTGAGAGCTTTCGCAAAGTTTTGGTCGGGGTGTGGGCTTAAAACGGTTTCCCTTATACTAACATGGCTTTTTTTTTCGAAGCTTTAAATGTAGGAAACAAAAAAAAAATCGTCTATTATAAAGCATATATGATAATGCAAAAAAAAATGAGATAATTTAAGAGGAATTCCAGTGGAAAAGGAATTAGGGAGTTGGAAAAAAGTTTTAGTGATTTAATAAGTTTCTGGCAATATTTGTGCTTTTTAATCTTCAAGAAATTTATGCTGATTTAAGTGCAACTTTTGGGAAATGTTAAAGACCTTTTTTGTAGAACATTTTATTTTCTACAAAAAAAAAAATTAAAATATTTGTTTTGATTGATGCAAAAACTAAATTGGTCGATTGAAATGAAAATTTGATCAAAAAACAACAGTGGAAACGTACTGTTACGGAAAATTAAGACTTTCAGCACAAAGTTTGTAAAGTTCAAGCCAAAAGCTCACTGCTACGTTAATCTTACATTAACGCGAAGAAGGAATTCTACTTTTTGTTTGAAACGAAAAGCTGAGCTTTGACTTTTTCGTTTAATTCATACATAATATGGCTGATGCTATATTTAGGCGTTTCCTTCTACCATTTCCCTTCACGTCCCCGTTCCCCCCACCCCGTCACCCACTAATCGCGTTTTAAACAAAACGAATGAACCAACTTAAGAAGTGTTGACTCGACAATGTGAAACATTTTTCTTTCGACAAAAAAAAAAAATTCTGCCATTCACCCCAACCGGTTTTCATCCCCCGCACGCCTCATATCTCCCCAACGCACAAAGCCCCAAAAGCGAAACGCCGATGATTAATTGAAATTCGGCAACGCTTCAAAAGTAGTCGTCGCGGTGGAGGAAAATTCCGAGGGATGGGAGACGGATTTTCCAACAACAGAGTAAAGACATTGCATTGATAAATATGAAACGCTGCCAAATTAAAATTTCCCTAAATATATATATATATATATATAATGTTCAACAATGAAAAACACATCTCCGAGATTCAGACGCAATTTTTTTTTTTTAGTCATAACATCGAAAATTTTCACGAGAAAAGCCGATCGTTTCGTTTGCATAATAATGATGTTATATTCGAAAAAAAAGCTCTGATCGTCAAACGAAGTGATGTGACGTTGGTAAACAAACCAACTGGAAATTTTCCTTTTCCCAGCATTTGTGATGAAAATTCACAGTTACTTTTCTCGTTTGGGGCGGGATAAGGGGCAGAGGGTGGAAGACGAAAAAAATTAGTTTATGTCATCGGTGCTCGTCAACTTTTTCTACGCGCACTTGCATCGATATTGACAGGTGTCATATTAAAGGGATGATTTGATTACTTGTGTCGCGGGAAAGGGTACAGGGGGTGGAGGGGGACAACGAACGCAAATGTTGGCGTGAGTTCAAAGAAAATGCATGGAAATATGTCAAACGACTTGGATGCAATAAATAAATTTAATCTGATAACAACTTGCAAAAATTTTCTGGAAATTTTTTTTTCCACTCTTAAAATAATTCGATGCTAACGCTATACAAAAAAGATAATAAGAACCAGATCTCATTTATGCAGCTCCCTAGAGTTAGCCCTCCAATTTTGAAAATTTTGAATTTCAAATTTTTTTTGTTTTTTTTTTATGAAAAAAGGAACCAATTTGAAGAAATAGAAACCTAAAATCAACCCCTCGGTTTTAAATACGATCTTTTCCTCCTTGGCTTTGCTGTATTTCGATGGATTTTGATTAGATTTTTTCATTCCTTAAATTGTTGCATTTTTTAAATAAATACCAAGAATATAAAAAAAATCACTTTAAATTAAACAATTTTAAAACCAATGTTGGAAAATGTGAATACAATATATAGAATATATTGCAGTCCAATTTATGAAGTATAAATTAATCAAATAAAAAATGCATACCAAAAACATAAATTTGAGCAGAAGTTCAAACAAAATTGCCAGTAACGTATTGCCCAAATACGTATTTCGATTGCCATACATATATAAGACTGATTCAAAAAAATATGTTTTTTTTTCTTAATTATATTGAAAATATTGTTGTAAATGACAAAAAAAAAATGCTGTGAAAGTTTAAGCTCTTAATATTAATATTAAAAGGTGCCGCATCGCAAATTTCGACTTTCCATTTAAATAACATGGGAACAATATTCTCTTGCACTTTGGAATTTTATAGCTCACGTTGGTGACAATATTTCGGAATGACCAAGGTATATTCTTGTAGAAAATTGAACAATCTACAAAAAAGGTTTCGGACAAGTTTTTGATATATTTATTCCTTCAAAAGTTATTCGAGGTCAAAGTTGAACTAAAGAGAAATTTTAATATTTTTTCAATTTTTTGGCGCAACAATCAATTTTATGAGAAAATTTTATAAGACATTTTTTGTAGAGCATTTGTTTTCCTATAACTTATCTCCATAAAAGTTTTTGAAATTTTTCACAGGTTCTAAGTTATTTGCATTAAACTGAAAATTCTCTGAATTATTATTATATTTTAACATAAAAATTATTTTTTTAATTTTAATTAAATAACTTAGGACCTGTGAAAAATATCAAAAACTTTTATAGAGATAAGTTATAGAAAAAAAAAGTGTTCTACAAAAAATGTCTTATAAAATTTTCTCATAAAATTGATGGTTGCGTCAAAAAACTGAAAAAATATTAAAATTTCTCATTAGTTCAACTTTGACCTCGAATAACTTTTGAAGGAATAAATATATCAAAAACTTGTTTGAAACCTTTTTTGTAGATCGTTTAATTTTCTACATGAATATATCTTGGTCATTCCGAAATATTGTCACCAACGTGAGCTATAAAATTCTAAAGTGCAAGAGAATATTGTTCTCATATTATTTAAATGGAAAATTGAAATTTCCAATGACGCACCTCTTAATATTAATATCTGTACATTAAAATTTCACAAGATTTTTTTTTGTCATTTCCAACAATATTTTCGATATGATTAAGAATAAAAAATCATCATTTTTTTTGAATCAGTCTTTTATATATTCTATATATTGTAATCACGGTATAACTATTTTATGTTTATGGTACGATTTTTATTTATTATTATTTTAAATTATACTACTTAAATTGGACCACATCATATTCTATATGTTATATTCACTGTATAACTGTTCAAAGTCGGTGAAAAAATATTATTTTGAAAATGTTGGAAAGTCTAAATCGTTTTCAAGAAGAATTGGCAGTTGTTCGATCTTAAATTCTAATATTTCTCAAATCAAAAAGTAGCATTATTAAAGGTGACAAGTGATTTAATGATCACAATCAGGTACTATGTTCCGTCGTTTGCCGGCAGATGACGGGACGTGTGATTGATTGAAAATAAAATATTAATTTTAAATATTAATATCTACGATCGAACAAACAAAAATTAGTTATAGTTTAACGATTTAAGCTTTCCAACATCAGCTTTAATGTTTATAAAGTCCAAAAATAAATGAAACATATACAATTTGAGTTTGAAGTAATACCTTCAATTGTTTAGAAGAAATCAAGCATGTTATTACAAACATCGCACACGAGTTGCTTACATTATTAGCAATTTGAAAAAATCAAATATCATTTAATTTGTTTGACGAAAATTTTACCTGCACATCAATGAAAAAATGGTAGATGATCGATAGATACCTGAAACAAAAGAAAAGCGTTGTATTGTTTTGTTTTTCTTGGAAAAAAAATTTGGTATTTGGCAAAGAAGTTTCTGTCTTCCTCTTATAAAATCAATGTTATTAATGGAAATAGCAAAAAAATAGGAAAATGTACCCTCCCCCCAT
This sequence comes from Sisyra terminalis, assembly GCA_958496175.1. Classification (NCBI taxonomy): domain Eukaryota; kingdom Metazoa; phylum Arthropoda; class Insecta; order Neuroptera; family Sisyridae; genus Sisyra; species Sisyra terminalis. The sequence continues at coordinate 2,769,986 of OY292277.1, forward strand.
TATTACCTCACCCCATTAACAAAATTATTAATGGTCTTTAAAGCAGAAACGAAATATTCATAATTAAGTAAAAAAAATATTTTTTTCAGCTGAAAAAAAATAATTTACAGTTTCCCTATCTAATCCTGCCCCATATGAATACATTAGCTTGTTCAATCGCAAAGTGATAGAAATCTTAGCTTTTATAGTTAAAAACTTTAATACTCAATCAAAAAAAAATTATTCCGGAAATATGGGAAGTTTAAAAATCAAGTTTGGCTTAAAATTTTTCGGCTTTAATTTTTTTCCCCGAAACCAATTATAATCTTCCGAAACCGGAAACTATATTTCACATATATAAAAATGAAAATAATTACCCACTTTCTTGTTGTGTTATATGTTAAACGATCCAGAGAAGAACATGGGTTGAACTTTGACGTTGAAAAAATTCGAGCTTTACGCAAATACGGAAAGCTCGCTTTTCCCTTCCCATTTTGCCCGTCTCACTTGAATATTTCACGGCTTGATATATGAATGACGGTCCTATAAATTTAAAGATAAGAGACTTGTGCTTGGAGCTTTAAGCTCTGAATTTGTAGTTAAGAAATAAACGTCTTAATGTTTCTTACTAAAGAAATTTTGGTGACCCTTCGGTTTGAAAACTTGTTAATTTGAAGCTTTAATCTCTAAGCTTTTCACTTTTTAAATAGAAATGATCGATTTTCATCTTCATAACGTTCTTTTTATTTTTCGGTGATCCCAAAAAAAATTTCTCAATAATCGACTTGAAGGACCATAAATTTTCAAAGTGATATCATTTTTAACAAAAATATCGAAAAAAGTATTCAATGCATCATTGGAAATTCTTTCAAACAATTTAATCAGACACGTTTTTATTACCAATAAAAAATAATAAAATATCAATATTTTTTTTTGATGAAATATTTTCTTTTCCTCAAAAAAATCGCGCCATTTCGTTGAGCTTTTTATCGTCATTATTTACGTCCTTCTTTTTCTTTTTTATCGCGCGAAAGCTCTTCGATTTGGCTTTAAATTGCCTAAAAAGCTGGCAAAGTCTAATAAATTTAACCAGAGGCACTTTTAAGAGCCAACCGGCAATATTTTTTTAGGAATGACTTTTACGTTTTCTTCGTTTATTTCTAGATGCTTTTCTTTTTTTTTCAGCTAATAAACACAAAATTTAAGGGATGGATATGTGGAGGGATGATTTATGCGTCATAAAATTTATATGGACCAATATTTGGCCGTAAAGACAACGAGTGAGTGATCGACGAGGAAACCTTGACCCGCATTCGGGTGATTTTTATCATTTGCTTTGGGGGGTTGCAGGAGGGGGGGTGGGTTTGCCATCACGAGTTTGGCTTTGAAGTGTCAATGCATAATGTGGAAGTTGAAAGAAAACCGCGCGAAAGAATTTTCGTTCGGGGTGGATTTGCAAGGGATGTTTTTGATTTTGTGATAACATTCACTTGGTCATATCATCGTTTTAATGTCACCGCGATCTATGAGCTCCGTTTTTTTTTTTTTTTTTTTTTTACGATAACCACACAACCCTCACCTCATCCCTCACCATTATCCCTCACCACATCCCGCTCGTCGTTATGGGTTTTATCAATTTATTTTTTCGAAAGGAAAAAAATTCACGCGTAAATTTAATATTTATTATCGAGAGATATATTTTTTATAATATAAATAAAAAATATAAAAAAACGTCGTAAATTTAAAATAAAGTGCCGACCATATATAGTGGCGTAGGCTTTTTTCGGTGTGCCATTTTTTTTCTTTTTACGCTCAATATAATAAAAATGATTAAAGACTTGAGATGTTTGATGAGTCAACGACATTGCAAAACGAAAAAAAATCAATTTTTCTTCATTTATCTCTTGAAAACACATTGATAAGGTTCCGAGCAAAATTTCAGAGCACATTGTTACATTTTGGGCCTTAAAAATCATAGGTTGCAACCAAAAAACATTGGATTTGGTTTAGATAAATGATTTTTTTTGAAAAAAAGTTTGAAGGAACTTTTTCATGTCATATGAAGCACTGGCAAGCGTTTACAATGGGGAGGGAAACGATTTAATTGTAGAAAGAATTGCATTGTAGAAATAAAAACAAAAAATCCAACTTGGCACTTATGTCATTGAAAAATGAGTCAAAACACTCGTCTTGGAGACATTTTGTCAAAAATCTCAGAAAAGGTTGGATTTTTCGGAAAAATCTTAAGGACATATCTTAAAGTCAATAAAATTTCCTACAAAATCACTAAAATAAGTTTTCTTCGAAAACCTGACCATTTTCGAGAAAACTTGATTTAAAATTGGTACCAAATAAGATTTCTTTTTCCAATAATTTACGACTAAAAGTTTGACCAAATTTTAATGATTTTTATGTTTTAAAAGTTAGTAATTTTATGAAATATGATACTTTATAATATTTTTCACCCAGCCTACCCTGTGTAATGTTTTGCACTCCCTATTACCTCAAATAATTTCCCTTAAAATTTCTTAGATTAAAATTTTCATCTTGTTGACTTGTCAACAAAAATTTAGAATAAAAATAACTGATTTTTAAAAAAGAATAATTTTTCTCCTTCAAATCATTTTGCGGGAGGGGGAGGGGGTTGACGAGGGGAAAATCACAATTTTATTTCAATATGAAATTTCCATTTATAATTAGATATTTTCGAGGCATCGCGTCGCCCATCTGAAATTAATACAGTGATATCATCCCCCAAGTGGTCCAGTCTCATTCAAACCCCTCACCCTTCTGCCACGAACGTGAAATTCGAACGTGTTTTGTTTGCGAAATGCACAAAATTTGAACTGTGACGTAATAGAACTATTCGTGATTGGAATCGAGTTTCAAAAAAAAAAAAATCTTTCTCAACAAATTCTTTGTTTTGGCATTGAATCGATGCAAATGCCAAAAAAAATAATCTTCGTCAATTTGATGGTCCATGGTAAACACCTGTTTCAGTATTTTTGATCAGACTCCCCAAAAATTTTTGACGTAAAAATTTTTTTTGCTGACAGGGGAATTACATTTGAATATGCTTTGACTTATGCTTAGTTACAACCAATGTTTTTTTTTTTTTTTAAAAATTAATATCGGGTATCTCAGAAGTTAAAACAATCGATTTTTTTGTTTAAAACAAAAGATTTTCGATTGAAATGATACAGTAAGTTCTCGTGTGCGGTCTTTGTAACTATCAAAAGTTTGCTTATAAATGCTTATTATTTCCATGATTCAATTATATGATTTCGAGGAAACAAAAATGTTTTTTGGAAAATTAATAAATTTTTGATGAAAATAAAGGCAAATTGAGTGCAAAAACTACAGGGCAACTTTAAGGAAAATATCGCAGAATCCGAACTATGGAATGTAGCTAATGCGAAATATGAGTGTTATGGCTTCATTATGCAGCTTTTATTTATAATGGTTTTATTTGTAAATGCTCGGAAACAGGAAGAAAAAGCTCAACTTGGATGTGAACTATGTTGGAAATTTCTGTGCTAGTTCTCGAGCTTGTACGATTTGATTTATTCATATCCACCAACACTTTTTGCCCTTTTTTCCGCGTAAAGTTGATGCGAGCTTTAACGATTTTTTCAAGGTCACATCTGGCCCGTGTTTTCCTAGGGTAGGGTTGCGCTTTTTCGACTTATTTCACACTATAAAATACATAATACTGGCTTATCTTCTTTCGATTGAAAAGTTTTCCTGGGAAAATTAATAATGAGCCACGCTAGTGAAGTTGCAGGAGTCTACTATTTGTCTATATATTTATTAAATATTGTTATTTTTTGAGCCAAAGGCTCAAAAATAAAAGGGCTCTTGGATATCTTGTTTTTTTGAAGTTCCCGAAAAAAAAGGATATTTGATGAAAACTTTTCAATCGAATTTTCTTGGAAACCGTTAGTTTAAGGAAAAAAATTATCGTACATATTTTAAAGAAAATTTATTTGTCTTTAAATTTAGTCTTTACAAATTTTTCGATAAAAGTAACCATTAACGAGATATTTAAAAAAGCTCTCAATTGAAATCAATTTATCCATGTTTCATAGAACCAGTGCAAAATCGTTGTGATTTTAGTCGCATTTTCTTGAAAACCGTTAGATTTACGAAAAAAAATTATCTTACATTTTTTAAAGAAAATTTATTTTTCTTTAAATTTGGTTATTACAAATTTTGCGTTAAAAGTGACCATTAACGAGATTTTTATAAAAGCTCTCAATTGAGATGAATCCTTTAAATTTCATAAAAACCATTGAAAAATCGTCGTAAAAATTGTTATTTTACAGCAAATTAATTTTTGAAAAAATAATTTAACTTGTTTTAAATAAATTCTTACAAATTTAAAGGCTAAAATTTCAATTTTCTTGGAAAAAAAATTGGGAAAATTTAGTCTTGCCAACATTTCCCCCGTATAATAAAATTACGTGGTTAAATTCATGGCTTAAGACTACAAACCGGAATCGGTTGGAAAATTTGATTGTACATTCCACGAAGGAAGGTGGAAGATTTATCGAATCGAAATCGACGGAAGCTGAATCATTTTTCGTACGTGGTTCGGGGGGGGGGGGGGCTGAGATAACGCGTTCGTCTCGAGCTTTCCAGATTTGTGTCGAGGAAATGCAGCGCAATCGTTTGATAAAGCGATCGTTTGCGAATTCGTTGCGGAAAATTGGGCCACGTCAACCAACCATTGCACCCCTCCTCCCCCTCAATCTTTCAGGTTACATGAACTTGACATGAATAGGGTAAAATATTGAGAGAAAAAAAAAACACATAATGAGAAAAAACGGGTGATTTTCGTTGGACCTGATGGGGTAGTTACGATTGTTTGCAACCCTTTTTTTTCTGACAGGCAACTTTTCTCATCGTAATTAACGGAAAGAATAACCAGTTTTTTTTTTTTCTTCCTATTATATTTTTTTTTTTTTTTTTTTTAGGGGTTGTCTTTAGAATTTCGTTAATCTCATCCTCCCACCCCGATGGCGCCTCTTGAATTTTTCGCGCGCGCGAAAAATAATGATTTTGATATTTGGTTCGACGGGGGCGACGAAATGGCGCCTGAAAAACATCTGTCAGATTTTTCCTCTGGTTGACGGTCGGTGGAAGGGATGAGATTTAGAGTGGTGGGAAAAAAGGTTTTTAGTGGGTGAAAAGAAAATTTATTTATTTCATCCACTTTTATAAAGTTAAAACGGTCGATTTTTCATGGAGCTTTAATTCGATTTGGGTTCTACCACGAAAAAATTTTTACGACTGTCAGTCTTTTTTTTTTAATTAGAAATAAATTTTGGAAAAAGTTATTGTCAAGGGATGTATTCATGAGGGAATGTTGAACCGAAAGCCTTGAAATTTGATATCAATCATTGATTTTTTCAAATATTATTCATATCATTTCTTTTCATATTCACAATCTCGCCTGTATGGCACCTGAAAAGGGGGGGGGGGAAGATATTCGCGACCATTGCATCTCTTCCTACCCCTTTCTATGATTACAAAGTTTGTAAGAGGGCAAACTTTTTGTGCGAATATATATATACAAAAGTTGAAGAATGACTGTCATATCATTCAAATCGTAAGAGTTTATCTTGAAGTCTTCTGTTGCGGAAATCGATTGTTGCACTGCCATCTCACTCTCCCCATTGTGTACATCATTTGCAAACATTTTTCCCATCTCCGTCATGTCATCCCCGTACAATTTTAGTGGTCGATGCATCAATAAAAGCACCCACCACCGACAAACACTTTACCCGACCATTGTCGCCGTGTTTGCACAAATGCAAAGTGCAGTTTCGGTCGTGTCGTCCGTGCACATTTCACTGCACCCTTAAAAGTGTATCATTGGCCACACAAAAGTTGCAAGAGATAAATTTTTGGTGATGCAATGCAAACGATTGTTGCAGTTTTCTCGAACGTTGCGGAAAAAAGGATAAGCTGTCGATCAAACATAAATCCACAACTGCAAAGTAAATGCATCTGGAAAAAGGATACCAGCGAATTACAAGCTCCACCGTTCATACATATGGGATGGCAAATATTCCGGTAGTGTGATACATTGAAGTGATAGGGGTTGGAAAGCTCAACGAAAGCTCAACGGCACTAAATAACAAGACGCGCAAATAATGAAAACAACGTGAAACGAGTGGGCTTAAGCCGATCTCTCGGCGGCTTTCATTAGAGTGAGCTTCAAGTGTGCCGCATCGGCTGGAATTTTTAAAAGCCTTTTTCAAACTTCATGTCCTTTACATCATTTTTTTTATTATTGTTGTTGGTGTTATTGTTGTCGCTACTGCTGTTACTGTTCTCATACATCAACATAATTAACCTGAATTCAATTCGAAGAGTAACGGTATAAAAAGGGATCTCACCTATTTCGATGAAAGAACATGATGAACCCCGATAATAATCTGAATACACTTTTCCATTTGAAATTTTGTAAAACGAAATTTCAGGGAAAATCCTTAAATTTATACATCTCTTACAAGAGATTAAAGATTGAGACCAAAAATTGGATTTGAATACTTGGACTTTTTTTTTAGTTGAAACTTGTAATTTGAATATGTATTAGGGTGTTTTTTTTTTCGCTCCCATGCCGACATTTTGTTGGAATTTTTGTTGTTTTTCTTAACTTGGATTTTAAAACCATCACTATCTGTTCCAAAGATAACCAAATCAAATATTGTTTATGACTCATTATAACTTTTCTATTTTTTCAAATTAAGATTATTTCACGCTTGCCAAGAATGTTTTTATAAGTATAAAATACATAAAAGTGCATATAAATGGGTATCCTTTATTTTTTTTTTTCGAATATTTGGACCTCATTCCCGCTTTTATCGGATAATGTTACCCTCTTATGTGTCATTTCCTATCTCTATACCATTCCAAAGTTCTTATATAAATCCCTCACCACATTCGATTTGGAGACACCGAATTAATTTTGCTTTAACAATTTTCAAAGTTCAAATGAAATAAAAATACTCACATTAAAATAAAAAATTATTATTGTGGTTGATAATTGTTATTCGTGTGTGATGTTTGTACTTTTATGTACACATATGACTCGTTTATTTTGAAAGTGGCGTAAGTCCATTTCAAGGACGGACAGTCTATATGGTGATTTTTCTTCTTGTAACTAGAACAAAGTATATTAATTATTTAACTGCAAACTTTTCAGAAATTACTGACTTTAGTTGTTAACAAAAACGCCTATTATTCCCTCCTCCTTAGTATCTTATGTTCCTATAGTTAAAAATAATAACACTATAGGGATTGTTCTTATATAAAATGTTCTTATACAATTTAAAAATTGTACCATAAACATCAATTTGAACAGAAGTTCAAACAAAAATATTTGTGACGTATTGCCCAGATACGTATTTCGATTGCCAAGCAATCCAAACTACTTGATGACCACTAAGGAAGATCGAAATACGTATCTGGGCAATACGTCACAATTTTTTTTGTTTGAACTTCCGTTCAAATTGATGTTTATGGTATAACTTTTATGTATTATTATATTAAATTATACTACATAAATTGAACCACAATATATTCCATATATTGTATACATATTAGGGTGTTTTTTTTTTGCGGGACAATTTTTTTTTTGGCTCCCATGCCAAAATTTTGTTGGAAATACTTCAAAAAAAAACTCCCTGAAAGTTTGAGCTCTTAATATTAATATTAAGTACTCGCTCACAGCGTGTGAATATTTTCCATTTAAAATAAACGTAAACTTTAATTTTTTTTTTAATTTTTATAGCTCACCATCATTTTATAGTATCGCCTCGCTTAAAGTCGCGATTTTTTTACAATTGTATGCTCTACAAAAGTACCAATTGCAGCAAAATCGAAATTTACACGGGCGAGGTAGTACGGGTCACTAAACCCAAATTTTTCATAGATTTCTCGTTTTTCTCTCAGTAACTCATGAATTACAAGACCTACAGAAAAAATGGTCCTTCAGTGCTTTTTCTGTACATTTACAAAGGCCAGGATGTTCTTCTTCCAAGAGTTTTTTTTTCTTTAATTCAACCCTAAATTTTTAGCTAAAGTAAGTGATATTGAAGAAGTTGTTACGCATGGCTTGGGTGAAAAATAGTAACTTTCTCTTTTTTATAGATATTATAAGAGTTCTTGTGGTATTAAATTACGTTTGTAGCTTCTTATACCCAATATACCCATATTTCAAATGCGGTAATTTTATCTTCTAGTCTTTGGGTAAAAGTTCATACTTCCATTCCATATAAGACAATAGGGAGCACAAAGCTTTTAACCATTTTTAACCACAGTTCCAGACATATAGTTCGATCCACAATGATTTTTTTTCTTCTTTGCGAAAATTCTTCTGGCTAGTTCAATGCAGCTATGTTTTTCCTGCACCATGCTGCACTTTTCGTTGATTAAACATCCAAGGTATTTGAAGTATTCTACTCTTTCTGTTAAAGTTTAAACAAGAGTAAAATTATCCATAACATTCGTAACATTATCCTAAACCTTGAAGGTCCTTTGCAATAAATGCAATGAGGACTAGGTGGTTAGCGTATCTGAAGTTGTTTATAAACTGGCTATTGATTGATTCGAGCTCTCATTTCCTCATTAAATTCATAACTTTTTTCTCTGCCATAATATCATTTTTTTGTTGGAACTTAAAATTAGATTTTCTCACTTTAATTATGTCTTTTATCGATTAAAAAATTTTTAAAAAATATGTACATATGTTCTATTGGAAAAGAGTGTTTTTCCTGCACCATGCTGCTTTCTGTTAAGGTTTAGATAAGAGTTAACATTACCCTAAAGCATTATCCTTAATATTCTTAACATTATTCTAAACCTTGAAGGTCCTGCACAGATGCAATGAGGACTGTGTCCTTAGTGTATCAGATATTGTTTATAAGCTGGCCATTGATTGTTTCGAGCTCTCATTTCCTTATTAAATTCATAACTTTTTTCTATACCATAATATAATTTTTTTGTTGGAACTTAAAATTAGATTTTCTCACTTTAGTTATGTCCTTTATCAATTAAAAAAATTTAAAAAAAAATCTACAAATGTTCTATAGGAACAGAGTGTTTTTCCTGCACCATGCTGCACTTTTCGTTGATAAAACATCCAAGATATTGGTTTAGACAAGGATTAATATTATCCTAAAGTATTATCCTTAATATCCTTAACATTATCCTAAACCTTGAAGGTTCTTTGCAATAAATGCAATAAGGACTAGGTCGATAGCGTATCTGAAGTTATTTATAAACTGGCTATTGATTGATTCGAGCTTTCATTTCCTTATTAAAATCAAAACTATTTTTCTACCATAATATAACTTTTTTGGAACATAAAATTTGCTTTTTCTCACTTTAATTATGCCCTTTATCGATTAAAAATTTTTTAAAAAAATCTAGAAATGTTCTATTGAAAAAGATTAGCTAAATTTGGAAATAGACTGTATTGGTAAGTTTTTGGGAAGTAAATTGATTTGTGTTAATAATTGAGGCAATATTACAATTTGTATGCTAAAAAATATTTCGTTGAAGTTAGGGAGTTGGTAGTCCTGCAATGGGAAAAGTTGAACAAAATTTTGGGGATTTTTTTCGGAAGTCTTTTAATTATTAATGGACAAAAATTTTGTAGTAAATATAACGAAATATACGCAAAGAGTATCATATAATAAGTGCAAAACTTTTCCACGAGAGTACATCAAAGATTAGTCCCGAAACTTTAACTGATTCCCGGTAAAGCTTTTCAGAATTTTCGAAACTATAAATTAATGCTAAAAGAATACAAATTATTAGAATACAAATACGCTTAGAATACAAATATTTCGTGGATTTACCTCAAAAATTTCCATAAAACTTTGAAAAGAAGATTTTTTAGATTCACAACTATCTAAAAATTCAAAAATTTAAAAATCGTAGCCCTTTGAAAAACGATTTTAATCAATGGCAACGATTTTATCTTAAGTGGATACTAAAATTTTCTTGGGAATTTCTTTTAAGGGAATTAATTCCTAGAACTATTAAAAGCAAAAAGGACATACCAAATTTACAAGGAATACCTCAGGAAATATCCTTTTTAAACGGAACCGATAGATGCCAAATATAAATTAAGGACAAGCAAAAACTATTGGAACAAAATATATTCTGATTTAATCATTTTTAACATTGTTTTCCTAAAAATAAAATTCTATTAAATTTTCTTGAAGATTTTTTCAGTTTATGCAGTTTTCTGCATATCAATCAATTAAAAATGTGTTATTTCCAGTAGGTCAATTCAATTGTCCACATTGCAATAATCGATTAAAAAAAAAAGAGATCAAATTCCTAATGGCAATTTACATGTAATAATTGAATCAATTGAGGTCCAACTTAATTATACTCCTATCTTCACACGAGTTTCCCACATTTCTCAATAAAAATTTTTTATGTTACAACTATTGCAAAAAAAATTCAATTTAAATCAATTTAAATTTTATAATTGGATTTACTAAACAAAAAAAAAATATTTCCAGTGAAACAAGTTAAAGATCATAAAAAATTTTGCAAATTGAATGCAATTTGAAGATGCACTGATTTTTCATACGTAGTTGGACTGTTTATTGACCCCCGCAGTTGTTTTTTTGATTTCCTAACTCAATATACGTAGTGCATGCCGGGTCATTTCCATCGATAAAAAAGAGTTTTTCCGGGTCGTTAAGTTCCGTGTTTTCATGGAAAATGTTTCCATCAAGTGTTTTTTTATGGTTAAATGAAAACACATAAGTGGTGCCTTGAAATTTGTGCGGATAAATTGCGAAAATTTGGACGACCAAAATGGCAAGATGGTGGAAATGTCAAGGTAGAGTGACTTGTTTTTTTTTTTTGGGTTACTTTTGTAAAGTTAAGTTATTTTGCAAAGAAAACATTAAGTTTTCTTTACAATGAATGTGGTTGATAGAACTATAATTTTATTTTCCTTTAAATGACCCAAAAATTAGATCATGGAGATCCATTTACATTGCATAGATTAACCATTGAAATTTACATGGAATTTTTCGGAAATGCATGCGTTTTCCGCCATTACATCATATAGGAACTTATTGATATCATTCAAATATTATAATGGTTGATAAAGTAGTACTCGTAATATCGTAAAATCCAAGTTTTCACTCAATAAAACTAGCCAGTTATTTAAATACAATTTTCGTAGGATTTTATTTAATTGTAAGGATTGCCAATTACTTTTAATGATTTATTGTTGCCTTATCACAAATAAGACCAACTTGAATGGCAATAGGATTCTTAATTATCTGATAAACCAAAAAATAAATCGTTGATCGACAGGAGATTTCAATGCTACGTTAATTGCTGGTAGTGTACACATCTCGACCCCCCATTGAGTATATTTGAGACTTACGTTTTATTTTTTCATTCAATTTACTGCCAAATACAAATTTGGTATGATTTAATGAATTAGTTACCTGCAAATTCGTTTGCGTGACTCATTTTTATTAAGAAGAAATGAATGAGTTTTAAATGCACTTTTTAAACAGAAATTGTTATTTTGTTATAAAAAGATGTTATTTCTTTAATGATTATATATCCTGAAGGAATTTTAAGGATTATATTTTTTCCATTTTTTTTTTGACAATCGATGGGAAATCGTTTGTAGAGGTTAATGAAAGAAATCTTTGAGCTTATAACAAAATAGTTTAGTAATAATTAATTGAATTCGAAAAATTAATTATTTAGTCATTGATATGGTAAAAATGTTAAGAAAATAAGGTTTTTTGCCACACATAATAACAAAAATGCAGGAAAATTTAGAAAACAAATGTTTAAAAAAAAAATTAAAGAAAACTCAACAAAATTTCTCCCTCCAACCATTTATGAAATTATATCTTTTCCTTAAGGGTGGATCACCGTCAGAAAAAAAAAATTTCGATTTTTTTTTCCATAAATGTCTTCTTATAACGTTCAAGAATAACGTGTTAAAAGGATTAGAATTGCTGACTAATGTATTTTAACTGATAAAAATTGAATAAATTGATAATGACATAAAAAATATCTTAAAAAAAACTTTAAATGCGTTTTTCTTGAAATCAACTTTTTAAAACTGGGAGACAAGATTTCTCAGAAACTATCCGACGGATTGACTTGAAACTGGAGAGTGTTATAGTTCAACACGTCTTCTGGGTACTGAACCTCTGAAATGGGTCAAACCTCCCCCCGCCTTCAAAGTGAGAGAGGGGGAAAGGTCCAAAAAAAGGTCGTTTTTTTTAACTTTTTTGTTCAAAGTCGCGCCATTTTGTGAATTTTCAACTTTTTTTCGGATTTTCGAGGTTCAGTACCAAGAAGACGCATTACCAAAACCTACATTCTTTGGAAAATCATGATCCGACTTCCGGTTTTCGAGAAAACTTGTCTCCCCTTGTTTGTCTCCTCATTTTTGAGGACCCTTTTTCATAGCGCTCTAAAAAGGGGAGGGGGGGGCATATCGGGGCAAATAAAAAAAAATATAGCTCAAAACTTCAACTTTAACATGTCGAAGACCGTTTTTTAATATCTCTTAAAAAATAAAATGGCGGCAGTTTTAAAAAAGTCATTTTTTTTACGACGGTGATCCACCTTTAAATTGTATTTTCACGAAATTTTCCAAAACAACAGAATTCAAGACATAATTAAAGAGTCTTTTCAATCAAATATTTTCATCGTTTGTGAAATTCATTTTTTCCCATTAATAAGCTTGTGAAATAAAAGTATGTGGAATATATGATTACGTCAAAATTAGATTTTTTCGCTTTACTGTGTATACAATATATAGAATATATTGCGGTCCAATTTATGTAGTATAACTTAATAAAATATTATATAAAAAACATACCATAAACCTGTGACGTTTTGCCCAGATACGTATTTCGATTGCCAAGCAATCTTCACAAAGCAGTTACGGAGTGATTCAAAACCACGTGATGACCACTGAGGAAGATTACTTGGCAATCGAAATACGTATATGGGCAATACGTCACAAATATTTTTGTTTGAACTTCTGTTCTAATTTATGTTTATGGTATGTTTTTTTTTAATTAAACTATACTACATAAATTGGACCGCAATATATTCTATATATTGTATACATAATATGATTATTTAAAAATATTTTCCACACTTTTCGACTCAGAAAATTCTCCAAGTTAACGAAAATGATAAAGGTTTTTGGGATTTTTTTTAAAGTTACATTTTTTCATTGTATAAGATTTTTTGTTAAAAAAATTAAAAAAAAAGGATTTTTTAGAGTGGGGGTAGGTTAATCAATGGACAATTTTTATCACTTAATAGTTATCAAATAAATCCTCTTGAATTTCCAAAAATACTTCCACAATTTAAAAGTCTTCCATATGAGTTTCGGTTTCGAGGAAGACAAAATCCTGTTTAATGAGGGGGGAGGGTGAAACAATGTGTATCTTTATCAGATTTTTTTTCACAGAAAAACCTATAAATTTCCTCAATTTTCCGTTGGAAAAAATTGTATTTTCCCTTGTCTAATGACTCAATCAGTGTAATGTTTGTTAACAAACGAAAAAATCAAGGTGATTTAATTAAGGGTCGAACACAATGGCGAAAGTAGCAAGCAAAAAAAAAAAAGCATGGGGTAGGGGCAAAAGAGAAAAACAGAAGTGTTAGTTTCATTTTTAAACGAAACAATTTAGACGAGAGACGACAACGTTATCGCATAGAACCCAATTAACTAAAACATTATGCAAATTAATTGCGCAACATCTGCTTACGTGGATCCATCTATATGTACGATACACTAAATATACATGTAAGCATCTCTCTCGCTCTTTCTCTATCAATATCTCACAGTATTTGTGTCTCGTCTGGTGCAATTTGCATACTAAAAACTTTTCCGATTCAACTGAAAGAAATGACATTGTTTAGTTCAAACTTTATGCATAAACTATCCAATCGATAAGCCAACACGTTACCACTGGTTTATGCATCAATTTACCAACAAAAAAAAAAAAAAAAAAAAACTTCCCTCAAGAAAATACAAACGAAATTAAAAGGTCGATGAGGGTTGCAAATTAAATTTTTGCACCGCCAAAAACGACCGAACGACCGATGTAATCTCGATCAATATTTGCGTGAAAAACATTTGTTGGAGGAATGTGTAAGGGATGAAATTAGGGGGTGGAACATGTCCGGTGTGTAATGGTTTCAATCTACAACGGGTCGGTTTCCGTTTCGTTTTACTGTAGAGAGACAAAAATTCATTGCGATTAGAATGGAATGTGTTGGCGTTGGGCAACTTTAAGTGGGACCGCGGGGGTGAGGGTGAGGAGGTTAAATATGGGGTTGACGAAATGAAAAAAGTTTTATTGTCGAAAATAAACAGTAAAACCTCTGAAAACTTATCGTCCTTTTAACCAGAGCGAATAACTCACTGACCAAATCCTCAAAGCCAATGAATACCATCATGGAGGAGTTTGTCGACGATTTTGTCTTCAAAACCTGAATATAATAGGAAGGGGTTGTATGATCGTTGGTAATCCTGGTAGAGGTTTAATTTCTGTAGAATTTTTCTTTAGGACCAATTCAAAAATTTCGATCAAAACTTGATCGAGTTTGCTTCAAAATTAATATTTATCCTTTGAAAATCAACCCCCAAATTTTATCTAGATCTTTGCTATAGATGCTAGATTTACAGTTTTTTTTCTATCCCTTTTCTTCCCTCCCCCCTGCATTTTTCAAAGCTTCAAAACCGGTGTTTTTATTTTTTTTTTGTAGAAAGTTATTGAAAATTTTCGTAAACTTTCACTATCCCCTAACGTTTAATTTTAAGTAGCTAATGCAGTGATTTTCTGTGGAAATCCTCAAAAATCGATTCCTGATACTTTTACAAAATGTACCCTTATATATTTAATGATGGACAAAATGGTTTCAGCCAATATTAAATATCTGTGATGTATCTAAATATAAGATAGGAGTATATGTTTTAAATGTGGCCCTTAATCACAAAGATTGGAAACCTTTGTTCTAGAAGAACCACTTGATCCACCTCTCCCATCCCCAAGGGCTTGAAAATCTTAAAGTTTTTAAGACAATTACTCCAGAAGTTCTTAAAATGATTATTATAGAGAAAAGAAATTGGATCACTTATGGATTTCTAGAACCATCCAGAAATGATAAGCATTGCTCTAAAAAGCATCTTTGATAACAATTAAAGCCCAAGAATAAGTCTCAAGCTTCAGCTTTAAATAAATTTTTCATTGTTCATTAGTATATAATGTTGCTGACTTTAAAGTTATAATAAATAAAATGTATATAAGGATACCCAATTGAAGAGCCAAAAAAAATCGCTATAAACAATTGCAACCGGGTATGTTTTCCAACGGGTAACTTCTGCTATTATTTATAAAATATTAACCAAGCCAACTATGCAAGATAATTGAAGTGTTCTATTTTTTTTTAAATAAATATTAGAGGATTGATGGATCATAAAAAATCAACTGCAATATTAGCTTGCGACGTTTTACTATATTTGCTTCTTCAGGCTACAAAAACAATGGTAACTTTTACGTTTGCAAAATTTTAAAATTAATTTCTCGTTATCTTACAACGAATAATGTTTTTTTTTTCTAAATCTCAATCATTTTATTTTTGAAGTTTTAACTGAACTATAAAGTATTGAATTAAATTACTAAATATAATAGTAGGAAAATATTGGTATATGCATACGGGCAAAGACAGAAAATAAAGAATGTATTCAAATGCTTTCGTATGCGTGAAAATCAATTATAATAATCATTGTCTTAAATTTGAACTTAATGATTGTTGTCATTAGTTTCATTGTCATTGTAAATTTTTGTCAGTTGTGCCAGGTTTGGCTGTGAATATTTCACGGTAATTTACTAGTATTTTATATTATGTATGGAACTTTGTTTCCACGCATGTCCAATTGTCATTAATGCCATCTATAGAAAAGTGGTGGATCCAAAGCTATATAACTAACGTAAAATACTATTAGCTTACCATGAAAAATTCATAGCCAACTCGTTGTCACAACTGACAGAAATAGATAGTTGAAACCAATGACAACAATCTGTAAATCCGAATTTATTAACAATTATTTTTATTGTTGGTTTCACTCACACGAAGGTATTTGAGTACATTATTGATTCTCTGTTGTTGCAAATATGCATACCAAAATGTGATTTTATGTAAAAACGTTAAGAAACCTTTTTTGTAGAGCATCAAATTGCCTTCAAGAATTTATATTATTCATTTATTTATATGTATTTGTTCATTTGTTACAAAACTCCAAAATAAAGAAGATAAATCTAAAAATTATATCAATGTCTGAAGCTTGATTATTCGGAAACGGCGTGCCTGGCAAACATTTTTAAAGAGACCTTTTTTGTAGGGAATTTAATTTTCTATAAATATATGGGCAGATGAATTTTTTTACCTTGATTGTTTGACAGCTTTGACGCAAAAATCAAAGCACAAATAAAAAATCGAAATTACAGATGATAGACGTCTTAATATTAATATTAAGGGCTCAAACCTTCCCAATATTTTTTTTTTGGCACCTTGAACAATATTTTCGATATACTTTTCAAAAAAAAATAAAAATGTTAATTTTTTTTTGGTCCAGTCTATTAAAAACACAACTTTGCTTCCGCCGTTTTTTTATAGATGGTGTTAACGACAAGTGGACGTCGAATAAAAACATTTAGTACCTTTGATCTATACAGATGTGTATCGTTTCAAAAGATCATCAGTTCTTTCAACGAAGGATCTGATTTTTTCCGGAAAATAAGAAAAAGAAATTAGTAGCAAACGAAGATCAATATTTTGAAACATAAAAAATTAATCATTTTTGTACAATTAAGTCTTAAATTTAGTCGATGTAAAATTGTATACCAATCAAGAGCGAATTTGGGGGGCAAGGGGGTAGTATCCCCCGCCCCCGCGGTATTTTTGTGTACTGTGGAGATTCCACAACAGTACATTTTTAGAAGCAAATCAAATTATTCTAGTTGTTAAAATATATGAATAAAATAACAGAAAGTACATTAGGGAAATTATTCGTTGTATCCCTTTCACGTACTTGCAACTAAAAGATGATATTGTGCCCCCCGCCCCCCAGAAAAAAAATCCTGAATCCGCCCTTGATACCAACACTTATAATAAAGTAAACTCTATTAGGAATTCTATTTATAAAACTTTAACTAGTTTTTGACGTGCATCCATAAGCAGAGCTCAAGGTTTATAAAATACACAGGTGGCCTCATGCGCCACTTTGAATGCGCCTTTCAGAAGAAAATTTCAAAATTCTTCGTATGACGTCATTTTTTTTTTCTAATGGGACAACCTGTGTAAGTTATAAATCTCGAGCAGAGCTGTCTAAAATACTTTAGAAAAGTACCACTAGATAAATTACTTTGGGTATCCAGTTACTAACTAAGCTTTTTCCATCCCTTATATTTCTACAAGATGTATGTAGAGAGCTTTACTCGTTTGGCCTTAATAGTTTCATTATTCTTTTTGCCTTTCGAAAGTAATTTTTGGAAAATCTCTTCGACTTGATAAATTTTTTGCTATATGTCTGGCACCGTTTTTTTTCTTCTTTGCGTCTTCAATTTTCCGACGTTAAGCTCTCCCATAAACGTGGAAATTTTTCGTGAGACGAATTGGAGTACATCCAAAGATGGGGTCTTAAGCGGAGAGCCAGCCGTGGAGGAGGTGACGAGGTGCACAAGCTTCCAGAAAGCTTTGCCACGAAAATTTCCATTTAAAAAATGTAATTAAATTCGATCTTTTTTCCAATTTAAATTTTAATTTTCGCCGCCAGACAGACACATAAAACTGTATCACTCGAAGCTACCAGCAAATACGAAAAAAAAAACACACATACATATAAAATTTTCTTGTATATTCGTTGTCGCTTTTTTTTTTCGCCACCCCCCCTAAAGAAATAATAAACGAAGCGTGATATGTGTCAATTTATGGTTTTGCTACGTTGAAACGAAAATGAAACGATTAAAACCCCGTGAGAGTGAGTGAAAGAAAGTCCACTTATAGTATTTGCACAAGAAAATTGCAAATTATTTTCGTAATTTTATAAATTTTAATTTTTTCATAATTTGATAAGTTAATTTTAAAAGTGATATACCCCAAGGGTTGGTTCACCATCCAGTGAACGTGAAGGTTGTCGTTTTTTTTTTCTTAATTTTAATTTCTCTAATATTACAAAATCCATTTTCGTTGGAGTAAAATATGAATGCTAAAAAGTTGAGAAAATGTTGGTGGTGGTGCTGTATTATAATGTCTTGGCCCTTGGTCCTCTCCTCTCCGTGCATATTTTTACATAGATTTTCGCGACAATCGACTTTAATTTCATTTGAATTTACGCGCGTCCCCTCACTTTTACGTCAACTTTCCCCATAGCTTTCCCAATTCCCTCTTTAGTTCTTGTTTCCGAAACTGCCCCCACTGGCCCCAAACTGCTATCTCCTCTTTCTTAATGGTTTTTTTTTTAATAGGAACGTACAGCTCGTGAATTTTGATTTGTCGCAAATAAAAGTTCATCAATTTAAAAATGGGATTTCAAAGAGGGGTGAAATGCTTGGCAATTGGGTGGAATGGGAAACATGATTTTCACGTATGATAGCCTTACGGCTATAATTATAACCAAACGATTTCATACTTAAGTTATAATCAGCCATTTAATAAATTTTGAACTTAATGATGAAAGAAATTTCGGCTCAAGTGTACTTTAGCACACCCACAATCTGGCAACGTTGCATTATCGACTTTGTTTTTAAGGGTGGATCACCGTCAGAAAAAAAAAACGATTTTTTTTCCATAAATATCTTCTTATACCATTCAAGAATAACGTGTTAAAAGGATTGGAATAGCTGACTAATGTATTTTCACTGATAAAAATTGAATAAATTGATAATAACATAAAAAAATATCTTAAAAAAACTTTAAATGCGTTTTCTCGAAATTTCGATACTTTTTAAAACTGGGAGACAAGATTTCTCAGAAACTATCCGACGGATTGACTTGAAACTGGAGAGTGTTATAGTTCAACACGTCTTCTTGGTACTGAACCTCTGAATTTGGCAAAACCTCCCCCGCCCTCAAAATGGGAGAGGGGGAAAGGTAAAAAAAAAAGGTCATCTTTTTTAAACTTTTTTTTCAAAGTCACGCCATTTTGCGAATTTTCAATTTTTTTCGGATTTTCCAGGTTCAGTACCAAGAAGACGCATTACCAAAATCTACATTCTTTGGAAAATCATGATCCGACTTCCGGTTTCCGAGAAAACTTGTCTCCCGTTTGCCTCCTCATTTTTGAGGACCCTTTTTCAAAGCACTGTAAAAGGGGAAGGGGGGACATACCGTGCAAATAAAAAAAATAGTTCAAAACTTCAACTTTTCCATGCCGAAGACCGTTTTTTAATATCTCTAAAAAAAATGGCAGCAGTTTTAAAAAAGTCTTTTTTTTACGTTCTGACGGTGATCCACCCTTAATTTAATTCACGATTAAATAGATCCATAATGAAAATTTAGCTACAAAGGAGAGAATTATACCATATTAGAATTGAATTAACAAAATTATCGCGAATTAAATTCAAAACAAAGTCGAAAATGCAACGTTGCCATATTGTGGGTGTGCTAAAGTACACTTGAGCCGAAATTTCTATTTCTACTAAAATTGTAGAGTACTTAAAGTTTGCATGTGAAAAAATCTAAGGATTGGCCAGAATTTCGAATCATTGATATTACAATGAGACCATTACTGATTAAACCAGCGGCTGCCAAAATTATTGATTTCACGAACCACTAAATTCATAATTTAAATCCTGTGGAAAATATTTCCATAAGTATATTAGCCATTTTTCGGTGGACTAGCGACATTTTTTAGTTGACCATCAATTTGGAGAACTTTGATTTAAACAATTTATAAAATCAGAAAAAAATTATCAAAAATAAATTATAAGCATAAATTTGAACAAAAGTCTGAACAAAATGAGCTATTGACGTTTTGCTTCAGATATTTATTTCGATTGCCAAGCAATCTAAAATTAATTTTCAATTTCTCCACAATTGCTGTGAATTGCAGATAATATTTGCTGCTAGTTGTGAGCCGCAACCTTAAATTGAAAAGGACGATAGACAAAAAAAAAATATCTATAGATCATTTTTCTATAGATCCCTGCTAAATCCAAACCGAATTATTGGTTTAATGTTTGTAATAAAGGAAGACAATCCTGAGAAAAACAAAGAATACTAAAAATTCAAACTCTCCACGTCGATTAATTTAGCATAACACTTTTGCAATTGTTAGACCTAACTTGAAAATATTTAAGTGTTTTTTTACCGTTGAAGAGTTCAGGAAAAAACATTTCTCATTCACATATTTTCCAGGAAAACCTTATGTAGTGCTTACTTGACGTTTAGAGCTTTTCTATAAATATAAAAATTTCAATTTTTTTTCATCATTATGGGGAATTTAATGTTCAAAAATTTTGAAAGAAAAAAATAATGATACTCACTTATTTTGCGGAAAACCACTGTTTTAAGAAAAAGCTCAATTGATGCCTTTTTTTAAATTCTGAGTTTTCCATTTTTTTTACCAGTAATAAGTGTTTTACGGACACTTGAGGGGTTTGAAAGAAAATACTTTATAGCTCACATATTTTCCTGGAAAATATTGTTGTAAGAAAAACCTCCATTTGTTCATTTCATAAACAAAGAAATTTCAAAATTTATATTTCACCATTAATTTGTGTCTTTTGGTCGAAAGCTCGAGAGCTTTGAACGAATACATTTTGTCGCTCACATATTTTCTGAGAAAAAGCTCTATTTGGACATTTCATCATTGTATATAAATATAAGAGATTAAAACTAACGAAGAATTTCATGTTTGCAAGGATAATTTTTTTTACACTCTCGAGTGACAAAAAAACGTCAAGTAATGGTGCAAAAATTTTTGAAAAATTTAATTTATGAAATAACGCTTAAGTGAGCCTTAACTGTAAGAAACTTTTTCTCTGATTATTTCGAATAATTCCATATTTTAATAATGACAAAAAGAGCTTTTTCTTTAAATAATGTTTTCCAAGAAAATAGGCAAGATATGTAATTTTATCTTTTGGAAACGAAAAAAAAACACCAATATATAGTGAAAAAAAATGCAAGTTTCAATATTTGAAAAATATAAAAATGTAATTGAATGTGTATACAATGTATATAATATATTGCGGTCCAATTTATGTAGTATAATTTAATATAATAATATATAAAAAAAATCATACCTTAAACATAAATTTGAACAAAAGTTCAACGATCTTCATCCTCAAAAATAAATGTTAAATTGAAAAATGTTAATTTCGGATTATAATTAAGAGTTATATAGAAAAGTATGTAAATAACAAAAATTTTCTTTTCGATATTTGAATTATAAATCGAAAGAAATATCGTTCCAAATGTTCTGTACTCAAAAGTCACTTTAAACGAGAAATACTAAGCTTACTTTGTCCAAATCAAGGCACTGTAGATGTTTGAATGGCGCAGAATGCATGGGCCAATCATAGCGCACCGTACAAAACTCAATCTTAAATTAGACCAATCAGAGAACTTCTTACAAAAACTTTATAGATTTCAACCAATGACATGATTTCTTGAGTATATGTTCTTTATATCGTGTTCCGAAAAGTATAAAAAATAAAAAAGAACCACATTTAATTTGATTTATTCCGGTTTTATAAAATGCTTATAAAATAAAAGCTCAACTTGCGTCATTTTTCGAAAAAATATTGAATTTTCCAATTCGTTTTTCACCATTAATTGGTTTCTTTTTATTGCTCGAGAGTTCTGAAAGAAATAATTTTTATCAATCCCATATATTCGTTGCATGCTTTCATATAAATGAAAGCTTTAATATCAGAGAAATTAATCAATAGAGCTTTGTTTTAGAGGGAAATTTTCTGGGAAAATCTGCAAGCTTTAGTGGTTTTTTTCTGAAAGGAACTCTCAAATTAATAAAAACTGCATTTAATGTGGAAAAATTGTAATAAATTTCAACTATTTTCAACAGTTGAACTTTTACTCTAAACAGCGTTTTCTTTGAAAATTGGTGAGGAGTAAAATTTTCTTTTCTAGATTCTTTAACCGCAAAAAAAAAACACCAAAATATTTCTTAGTTAATCTTTAACAAATTTCAAAGATTTAATACTAGTTTGATGGACTTAAATTTCTTGACTTTTCCCTGTAAATATGTCTATGAAATATATAAATTTGAAGCGATGTTCGATATTTTTTTTTTCTATTTCTAATGGGAAAATTTTCCTCGAGGAAATACTAAAGATTTATGCCTCATTATAGGAGCCTCTCCTATCAGCTCCTTTAAAAGAACTATTGTAATCAGTGATTGAAATTTATTGTCATTTTCGAGTCGAACAATTTTGTTAGACTCTGAGAATGCATATTGTGTGCTTTTTTCTTTTGTATCACGTTAAAAAAAAGATCAAAAAAATGGCGATTGAAACTAAATTTCCACGCAAAACGTGGACTCTAAAATCCCATAAAATCATATTTCAAACAATTCATTTGAAATCGTTTTTTTTTCTTTTTGTGTCAAAGAGCATAAATCCTCGCGAATATTTCCCAATCAATACTAATGAATAAACAAAAAATGGGCGAAAAAATCCCATTCCAAACGAAATCAAATGATAAACTTGTCAATTTTTTTTCTAAGTCCACAAAGGTGATTATCTCGGTTTTTGTCCCATTCTTTTTTTCCCCAACATGCACTGGTATCTTTTTTCACATGTACGAATATCTCTTTCATTAAAATTACATTTTTTATTTTATTTTCCTCTACACAAATGTAGCGAATGAAATATAAAAGCATGGGAAAAACAGAGGGAATACGAGAAACGAACAAATATTGGAAAAATCGACAAATTAGGTCATTTAGCACGAGAGATATTTTGTAGCACAAAACGTTTCTTTGTCACATTGCAATATTTTTTTATCTGCAAAGTTTCCCCCCCCCAAATTCACCAAAGTAAAAAGATTACAGTGTTTTGAAACTTAAAAAAATAATAATTTTTTGAAAGTCTGTCGTTTTTTTTGATTGAAAAAATAAGCTTAAAGCCATTGAATTCATTAGAAAATTATTAAGAATTTCAAACACATAATATGAAAGAGCTTTTAGTTGGTTTAGGTTCCGGAAAGACGACAAAATACGTCGAGAAGTATATACAAAGAAATTTATTTTATCGCCTTCGCTTCCATTAAAAAAGAAGGAGGAAAAAAAAATTTGACACAAGAAGATGAAAGAATGCATTAGCGTGGCTCTCTCGACAAAATTAGTTCTATATTCAAAGAATCTCTTGCATATGATCAATCGGCAAGTGTACAACCGAATAAATTGAAATAAAATTTACATATCCATGTGGTACCATGTGATAGTCAAGGTCAGATTCAAGAGCAAATTAATTGTATTGATATGATAAGGAATGCAGTCGAGATCGAGAAATGTTGAGTTAGTTAGTCATAGATTGGTCGGAGGCGGAGGCGGTTGAGGTGCTCGTTTGATTATTGAATTTTGATTCAATTAATTACATTATATTGATAATATTGTGAGCTGAATTGCGGGCGAATCTACACGAACTGAATTTCAATGTTTGCCTTGTTAGTTGGCCTTTATGGACGGATTTCAGCTCTATTATCTTTCGCATTAGAGAGAGAATATATTGCTTACTACTGTGGTACCCAATGCAAATTTCTCGTCGAATAAGAACGCTACGTGTAATTAGTCTGGTTGTTGGCTACACAAGCAAATCGTTAAGCCTCACGTTTTCACCTCCGTATCCAATATTCCGCCACAATATTATATCTATTGGTTTATCAGTGAAAAAATCAAATCAATTCTTCTCCATTTTTTTAATCAAATTAACGCTGGATTTTTCATTTTCATACGTGAACTCAATAAAAGTTTGTAGAAGCAAATTTTTTTTTGTATTGATAGAAATAGTTTCGAAAATGATTTCCACCAAAAAATCCATCATTTCAGTGTGTTGTCTCCCTACTCAGAGTTGATTTTTCCAAAAATTATATCGCTTTTTTTTTCGCTTATAACTTTTAAACCAAGCTTGATACAAAAAAAGTTGTTATTAACAAAATGAAAGCTGAAGAAATTTCCTATAAAAAATATTCTTCTATAAAGGCCCTGGGGGTGTATAAGTATAGTGAATTTGCTCTTGAAAGATATCGGCACGATACTGAGAGGGTTTTTAGGTACTAATGAGATAATAAGATCCTGAAAGTTTCAATTCTCTATCCCAATCGGTTTTTGAGAAAAAGCAAAATATGTAATATTCAGAAAAAATGGATTTTCTCAGGAACGCGTGAATCGATTCATCTGAATTTTGGATATGTTTCGGGGGCTAATGGTAGCTTCTAGAAAAAAAAAATAAGAGCTATATCGGTTAATAAAAACCTAGAACAAAATGGCATTTTTGTTTTAATTTTGATTTTTAACTATGATAAAAATTTAGTACAATTACGAAACTATTTTTTTTGGATTCCTCATCCATTTTTCTATGGATTTATGATCATTTTAGATTTTAGGAATTGGGACGCCATATTACAACAAAAAATAAAAACCACTTGTTATGCAAATATTCACTTTATTTTTGAGTTTTAAGCTCAAATCTTGATTTTGTTGCTTATCTATTTTAAAATAGTCATTTTGATCTAATCGTCCCAATTCCTAAAATCTAAAAAGATCATAAACCCACAGAAAAATGAATGAGGAATCCAAAAAAAATGGTTTCGTAATTGTACTAAATTTTTATCACAGTTAAAAATCAAAACTAAAACAAAAATGCCATTTTGTTCTAGGTTCTTATTAACCGATATAGCTCTTAATTTTTTTCCTAGAAGCTACCATTAGCCCCCAAAACATATTCAAAATTCAGATGAATCGATTCACGCGTTCCTGAGAAAATCCATTTTTTCTCTGAATATTACATATTTTGCTTTTTCTCAAAAACCGATTGGGTTAGAGACCTGAAACTTTCAGGATCTTATTATCTCATTAGTACCTAAAAACCCTCTCAGTATCGTGCCGATATCTTTCAAGAGCAAATTCACTATACTTATACCCCTAGGGCCTTTCTGTATGTACCATTGTTAGTGAGAAAATGAAGGTTGAAAACATAGGAAATTTAATATTTTCGAAAATCGTGGTACGTTATTGTTGGTACTTCCGAAAAAATAAGGAACATTTTAAGAAAAATCAGGAGCCAATTGGTTTGTTTATTAGTGAGATATATTTTCCTATCTGGAAAAGTTACAAAAGTAACTAGATTTCTAGTAGTTTTTTGTTGGAGATATTGAAGATATCAACAAATTTGTCAAATATTAACTTACTATAGGGTGTCCGTTTTTTCCCAAATTGATTTTTTTACAGCGATCGCCCCCTGAATTTTTAGTTTAGGATATAAAAAAAACTATTCAATACAATTAAGCTCTTAATTTCTTGATTAAACCGTGCCGGAATCATATTACTTTTACCATTTAAATAACATGGGATTATTTGACTTTTTACCATTTAATTTTTTCTCAGAAAAAAATGCATGAAAAGATTTAACACCAAATTATTCTGACGTAAAATTTAACGCTCTACAAAAAAGGTCTCTAACAAATTTTCGATTTAATCACTCAATTAAAAGTTATTCAACATTTAACTTGTGTCTATGTTGACTTTAAGTTTTAAGAAGTTTTTCATAGTGTCAAATATTTAACTTACTATCAATAGTTAATAGGGTGTCCGTTTTTTCCCAAATTGATTTTTTTACAGCGATCGCCGTCTGAATTTTTAAGTTTAAGATATAACAAAAAATGACCAATACAATTAAGCTCTTAATTTTTTGACTAAACAGTGCCGGAATCATGTTACTTTTACTATGGGATTATTTGTCTTTTACTTTTAATTTTTTTTCTCAGAAACAAATGAATAAAAAGATTTAAGATAACATTATTCTGACGTAAAATTTAACGCTCTACAAAAAAGGTCTCTTAAAAATTTTCAATTAAATCACTCCATTATAAGTTATTCAACATTTAACTTGTGTCTATGTAGACTATAAGTTTTAAGAAGTTTTTCATAGATGGCGTCAGGTGAAATGGTAAAAATTCGAATTTTAATTGATCTTTTGTCGATAGTCTCATTAATTAGTATGAAATTCACTTCGTAGGTACAAAATATTGGATAAATCGATTTTCGCGTCTATAAGGAATTCAGATCTTATGTCACCGGTTTTAATTATCAAAAAAAATGTTTTTTTTTTTGGTTTAATTTTTAGTTCACGTCATAAAATTAACACAAATAATCACTTGCGCTCTAATGATAATAACTTTTATCTTCTCTTCTAATGGTTTTATACTTAAGAAAAAGTAAAAATGAACAAAAAGTTGAAAATATTAGGCACAAGTTAAATGTTGAATAACTTTTAATAGAGTGATTTAAGCGAAAATTTGTTAGAGACCTTTTTTGTAGAGCGTTAAATTTTACGTCAGAATAATTTAATCTTAAAACTTTTCATTTATTTGTTTCCGAGAAAAAATTTTTTTTTGTCATTATTTGGTGTTTTTTTGGCTCGAAATTTCCGAAAAAAAAATTTAATGGCTTGCATATTTTTCCAGGAAATGCTTTTTAAAAACAAAGCTCTTTTCACAAATATTTAAGCTTTATTACTTATGAAAGCAAAGAACTAATATATGAAAAAGTGATTTTATGTAAAAATGTTACGAGACCTTTTTCGTAGAACCTTAAATTCCCTTCAATGATCTATATTGTTCATTTTTATATATTTATTTGTTCGTTAGTTACAAAATTCCAAAATAACGAAGATAAATCTAAAAATTATATCAATTTTTAATGCTTGATTATTCCGAAACAGCGTGTCTGGCAAAAATTTTCAAAGAAACTTTTTTTGTAGGGAATTTAATTTTCTATAAAAATATGTGCAGATAAATTTTTTTACCTTGATAGTTTGACAGTATTGACGCAAAAATGAAAGCATAAATAAAAAATCGAAATTACAGATGATAGACATCTTAATTTTAATATTAAGGGCTCAAACTTTCAGAGACTTTTTTTTTGGTATTTCCAACAAAATTTCACGATGGGACCAAAAAAAGAAGTTAAAAAAAATCACCCTAATGCATATAGGAAGCACTGAATAGTTTATTTTAATGAGTAGGAAAGATGCAAAATGAAAATCAATAATTTCAATTGATTTTCGATATAATTTATTATTATTTTTTTAATTATTAAGGATTTTGATTTACATGCGCATGTAATAAATAGTTTTGACTGATTATTAATTGATCCTAGTCTTCTGAATATTTTTACCAATTTATCATGATCGAGGATCTGAAACTTTACAATAAATTAAAGATTTTCTTTCATCTTAATGAGATCTAATTTTAAAAAACTGACTTTTTATTGGACGACATACCATGGAATTGTTCCATTTTTTTCAAATTATAATCCTTGAAAGTATATCAGAAACTACAAATCCCTTTATTTTTTTCCAAACAATCTTTTATTTTTTTGGGTTTAAATTTAGTAAAAATTACCACACTCAACCACAATTTTTGCCACCATTTCTTGGATGATCTCAAGAACTACAAATTTAGTAACTTTTGGAACTAAAAATGGTTTTTTTTCAAAAGCTTTTAGAAGGGTATGTACCCCTAGATATTCTACTTCCATTGCTTGGAAATACCCAGATTAAAAACATTACTTATGGGAAGCTTTTCTCAACTATAAAGCGTCCGATTTTATTATCAAATTGTGATTTTTAGAACAAATTCCAATATTAAAGAATACTTTTTTTTCAATCAAACTATACAAATATTTTACCACACAAATCAACAACAAGGCTGAAAATCGATGTTTAAAGTGGCCGAAATCGTAAATTTCAAAAGGGATAAACCTTCGGAATGTGAAGGGAGAAATACTCTGACGACTATAAAAAAAAACTTCCCTTAAAGTTTAACTACTTTTCTCAAAAGCCACCAAAGTTCCAAGGTTTTCTTTTTACGTTTTTTTTTTTCTTTTCTGCTGATGCAAATTGAAAATCTTCAACTCGTGAGACGAAAATTTGTATTAAATACGGGAAACTTGAAAAATTTAATACTTGGAAAAGCCGTGAACTTGAATTTAACACAAGGAAACATTTTAAGGAATATTTTTTCTTTTAAGTGGTCCATAAGTTTAAACACATTTTTGCTATTGACTAACAAATGCATTTGAATGCATAAATCACATTTTTTTTCTAATATAAACGTAGAAGCTAATGAAATTAGAAATTCCGCTTAGATCAAAGTTTTGAATTGATTAAAATATTGTTTCCTAACCTGTGGTCCGCGGACCCCTGGGGGTCCGCGAGCCTATATTTGGGGGTCTAATAATAAAATAGAATATTATCTGAAAATTGCACCTTTTTTTTTTTTTGACTCAGGGGTCCTTAGCATTATGCTTGATTTCCTTGGGGGTCGGCGGCTGAAAAATTTTAAGAACCACTGGTTTAAAACAGTTAAAACGCTTAAAAATGAAACGATCATGCCAATGACAGCTGATATGGACGGGAAAAGTTTTGAGGGAAAAAGCTCACGAACGGTCGAGCGAAAAGCTCTCGAGTCGAACTTTACCAAACGGCCTTAACTGGTCGATGCCAAACGTGTGAAAAACATTTTCAACTTATTCCGTCCAATTCTCCAATTGTTCTCGTTTGTGAAATGTGGAAAAATTATTTATAGAATTTTCATTAGAAAATCATCGAAAAATGAGTCAAAGAAAAAAACGATAAATACTAATCGGAAGTTATAATTTTTTTATTAAGATGACTAGAAAAATTCAAGGAAAATCCACGGGAAAATACAATTGATCCCTTTTCCGTTTCCGCGATTATGTTGATCGGTTTTTCTCCATGCCAGCCATATTTTTCCATCATCCGCAAATCGCCAATTTTCCTCGGTTCCCCCATTCTATTCGTGACAAATTATTGAAGTTTATCCCTAATCGAATCGAGTAATAAATCCCTTCTATCCCGTGACGTCACATTTTAATTAAATACTACACAATTTACCCGTAATGATTTGTATTACAATTTGCTCGATGATAACAAACATCAACCTCCACCCCCCCAGCAAGCCACCAGTCTTGTGACAAGACAAGTCATTCCCGCTGCGAACGATGAACGGTTCCCGTTCCGGGAAGTATCGGGAGAGCGCCGTTATCCCGACCGATCGCGTTTGTCCTAGTAAATAGAGAGTCGTGTGTTTAAATAACGGGGGGGGGATGTACTGGGGATAAAATCCGTTGTGTGATACCAATTCTCCAGGACTCAAGAAAAGGATCAGCTTCGGGAATAATGGGATGAGGGTAACAACACAAAACGTATATATATACACTGTAGAGTGAGTGCAACATCGAAAATGAATGATAAAGAGGTGATGCCTGATGGGAGATAAACGCAGAAACAAGGAACCACCCCCCGTAGAATAGACAAGGGGGGTGGGGGTGGGGGATGGACGTGGTACATATAAAATCGAGCCGAGAAATCACGGCTTCCAAATAACAAAAACAGAACTTGAACATGTCACAACCGGGAGTCGGTAATTTGTTTCTGGAATCGTCGAGGAATTATGATGCGAGGATTTTTTAAAACTTAAGACACTGGGAAATTAATCAATCACACATTGAGATTCTGCAAAAAAGATAAAATAATTGGAAAAAGAATTCCGGGCAGATTGAATCGGGATGACAGGAAATTAGGTCACAGTCGAGTTACCAAGCAAAGGGGGGGTGGGAAAAAAATAAGGACTTGTTATTTCTTTAAATCAATAGTATGACGGATTGTTATATGTAATCGAAAATTTATTAAATTAACACCAATTGACCAACAACTGCGTTCATAAATGGCCTTAAAGTAAATTGTTATTTTTTTCCTCAAATTGGCTGAAAAATATTGTAGTAAATATTTCGGACAAAATATCCACAGACCAAATATCGCCGGACAAAATATCCCTAAAGCAAAATATCGCGACTACGGAATATTTGGCACAATTACGGTTCTTCCGGCGCCATGATTTGAAAATTGACTCTTATAGATCTCGAAGAATTAAAGCGGAAAGAAACAAATTTTTTTTTGGATATCAGTCAATGCTAATGAAATATTACTACTTAAAAATTTAAAAATTATTTTTTCTACGTTTTTTTAGATGGATTTCTCTGGACTTTCCCAAAAAAAAAAGGATAATTGATTAACAAATTTATCATCTATGTATATGTAATATATTTAGCCTTAGTATCATAATTAATATTCCGGACAAAATATCCACAGACAAAATATCCCCGGACAAAATATCCCTAAAGCAAAATATCGCGACAACGGAATATTTGGCCAAATTACGGTTCTTCCGGCGTCATGGTTTGAAAATTAACTCTTATAGATCTCGACGAATTAAAGCGGAAAGACAAAATATATATTTTTTTTTTGATACCAGTCAAAGCTAACAAAATATTACTACTTAAAAATGTAGAAATTATGTTTTCTCCGTTTTTTGGTGGATTTCTCTGAACTTTCCCAAAAAAAAAGGATAATTGGTTAACAAATTTATTTACATGTAATATATTTAGCTTTAGTATCATGATTACTCCAGTAATTCTCAACCAATCTTGATCAAACTTCGTACTTTTCAAGAGATTAGCTTTAATAAATTTAAAATTGAGCCAAATATGGTCTTTTTTTAACTCCCTGATATTTCCAGATTGAATTAAATTTTCTAGTAAGTCCTGATTTTGAAAGTCTATGGTCCGTATTAGGAATCTTGATCTCCCGACAAAATATCCCAGACAATTGAACCTTCAATTATTAGTTACTAACAAAGGTAAATATTTTCAACCGTGATTGCACCAATTTTTTTTTGGTTTAAAAAAAAATACAAAAAGGACGAAGCTACCTAGAAAACCAGTTTAACAAGCTCAACATTGCATTATATAATAATGTTGCAATTTCTGCTTTGTTTTTAATTTGATTCCCGAATAAATTTGGCCATAACTAAATACAAATTTAAAATATTTATCTTCAGATTAGAGAGCCTCATCTTTAGTCCCATTGTAAAAAAATACTTTTTTTTAAAGATTAAATAGTCGAAGGATCAATTGTCGGGGATATTTTGTCTAGGGATATTTTGCCGAGGATATTTTGTCAGGAAATATTTTTACAGTAAAATTTTCCTCCTAATATTAAATTTTCAGGGACATTTTATCGGCGATATTCTATCGGGGACATTTTGTCGAGGATACCTTGTCAAACATATTTTTTTGAGGATATTTTATCTAGGGAACAAAACATCTTTGAACTATAAACCAGCAAAATTAGGACTCATTAGGGAATTTCATTAAAAAAATCAGAGATTTTTAGTTTTAATTATTAATTTTATACTTGTAAAATTTTTAAATGCCTTCCATTCCAAAACTAGTAATCCGATTTTGCTCATTTTTGAAATTAACAAAGTTGATTGTTTGAAAAATAAGTGTAACAAGTTTGATTAGATTGGTTGAGTACTATAGGAGTTATCTGGATACGACCAAATTTATTTCAGTGGATAAATTTATAAACTTCTGTTACTTTTGGAACCAATTCCACTAAGGAATACAATGTTGGTTTAATACAAAAAATTCATGACTTTTCAAAAAAAATTACAAATTAATACACTAGCTTTTTTCTTTTTGCAATTGCATACTTAATCAATTTCCTCGGAAAATTCATCCAAACTCAAATTAAACTACATAGACTGCACACTAATTTATATATCAGCTTTATTGAATTTGCAAATTTTTAATTAACTAAATCCTTAACGCCGAACCAATTATTCAGCCAATTTAATGATCAGTAACATACAAAACTCACCCTCCACCCTACCTCACCCCCCTTGTACCCCCCCCCTTGAAACATTCCAATTTATTGCCAAATATACATTTTATTGGTTCTAATAATACATGAAATAATTACAATTTGACTGTACAAAACGACACGGTTCCTCCCTCATGTTAATTAATATATCCTTGTAATGATGATTTCGATTTAATGTAGGCCTCATACGTACCCCCCCCCGTATTTCCCTGTTTTATTATGTATGATACGTATGCGTAATATTGCAGCATATTTACTTATATTTCATGTGTCTCTCTGTTTGTCGTTGTAATTTGAAAATCATTACATAATTAACAGGTGTGGCAGATGGGAAATAGAAATGAACTTCTACCAACCCCCTCAGCCACCCTCTGATTGTCATTAGTTGGATGGTGCAAAGGCGAAACGGGGCAAAGGACACGTTTGATTTTCGTTAATCTCTTTTGCTTGTCCTTCCCATCCTTTTTACATACAGATTAATTATAATTAAATATTGAATCACAGGATAATTAATCATACGGATCGAATCTCTGAATGGAATTTCTACATTGTACAGAACTCTGTTTAGCGGAAGGCGAGGGATGAATTATAACAAAAAAAAAATTTGAAACAAACGTTGAGTAATTTTAAAATGAAATGATTAATTGTTGTACCTGACGTGGAAAATTGTCTTGGTCCATTTCGCCTTATTTTTTTTTTTTTTTTTTGTTGAATGAATTTAAATTTTTGGTCGGGTTGGTATGCGAGGGTGGTTTTTTTTTCATGAAAAATTTTGATTTTTCATTACAGTTGATTCGTGATATTCGTTGAGAAGTTGGTTTTTTACGAAAAAAAAAATAGAAATTTTACGGTTTGACGTGTTGGTTAAACTACCCTTAACTATTTAGTCAAAAAATATGGGACCTGAAATTTTTTTTTGGGTAGAACTAAGACAAGTTAACAATGTTTTGTTGAACAATAACGATGTTATGTCGAAAAGTTTAGTTTTTTAAATTTTTTTTTTTGGGTTATGCACTTTAAAATCACCTGTATATAACAGATGAAAGCTCCACTGATTAATTTCATTTTTTTTAAAAAACAATTTTTGCAATTTAATTGAGTGGCACATATATTTTTCTGTTTTATTGTAATATCGGTAATCATTTAACGATAAATTCTTTTGATTTAGAATGGCAAGCTCGATTAAATGTGGTGCAGGAAAACGAGGGGGTTCGGGTATGGGAATGTAATATTTACAACGAAAAAAAAAGTAAAAATAAAAACGGAGAACCGAGATTGATGAAATTTTCAGTTGAAATTAATATGATGGAATAAAAATAATGAGCGCATTCATCCCTCAATTTCAGCATCCCCCAAAAGGTTTAGCCATGTCGTCTCGTTATTGAGGCCTCACGCTCCATTTTTCCCCGTCATCCACGTGGCGTCGTTCAGGCGCTCCCATACAACAACGGGGAACGACACGACCGAAACTCTCGATGAATTATTGAAAATGATGGCCCATTGATGGCCCTGGAGAATTTGGCGGCAATTGTCGAGAAAAATTGCCAATTTTATTGATCGAATTTTTTTAAATTTATTTCTACGTAGAGGCGCAGCTTTGGGCTTTCTTTCGTAAAAGCTTTACACTCGGTATTACGTTAGACAGAGGTAAATGTCTTGTGTGCAATTAAAGATTGTTAGTTTTTTCTTTTTTCGGTTGAAACTTTTAGTAAATAAAATGATGTTTACATTATAATCTTTGCGACGAACGTATTTCTATTAAAACTTTCAAAGAACTGCGGTTTAGTTTTACATAGTTTACTTCAACTTTGTTTTAATGGAAATGAAAGTGGAAAGAGTATGGAAACGAAAAGACCATCAAACAGTGTTAGGGGTTGGTTTTTACTTTTTATAGATTTCTCAAAGGTGAAATTTCATATAATGAGTTTGTAAAATACAGGGCCGGATTAAGACGAGGAGCTTAAGCCACTGAATTACTTTGTTTTTTATTTAGTTGAGTCATCCTGGATAAGATTAAATAAGATTCAACAATTTAGTCGGAAGATTATTGTCTTTTCTCAATCCTTAATTCATTAATTTGAAATCCAAGGCTAAAAAAATTTTAGC
The DNA here is from genome assembly GCA_958496175.1 of Sisyra terminalis. Classification (NCBI taxonomy): domain Eukaryota; kingdom Metazoa; phylum Arthropoda; class Insecta; order Neuroptera; family Sisyridae; genus Sisyra; species Sisyra terminalis. Next base: position 2,804,104 of record OY292277.1, read on the forward strand.
AGCTCTTGTGCTAGAATTTTTTCGACTATTTCTGCTCCAGGATTTGTTATTCCTGGTTCCTTAAGGGGCTATAAACAGTTACAATTTTCAAAAAATCGATTTTTTTTATTTTATTTTCTTAATGTACATATATTTAAAAATACATACAGAAAATTTCATATCGTTCCGGTGAATATTTTCGAAGTTACACTCAAATTTGAAAAAAAAAAAATTTATCCTATGTAAAGTGCTTTTCAAACTTTAAACGCGTTTTTCTCAAAATGACGTTTTCAAAGTGGGTGACCAACATTATAGACCAGGGTCGATAATTTTTGAGACCAAAAAAAATTATAGTAGGATGAAACCCATTGCAAAAGGTAGTGAATATAACAAAAATAAAAGAAAAAATAAATTTCGGGCGATCTGAGGTCGGGAAGGGGGGGGGGTGAGTTTTTAAGGGTAATAAACGGTTAATCTCGATTTCCGATAAAACTGCAAGTCCTATGAAAAAAAGTTAAATAGCAAAGTTGTAGGTAATTAAAAGATCTACAACTTTTGTATCGACACTTTGTCCACATAACCTCAAAATTTATGTGAAAAATCAAATAACCGAGTTTTTGGTTTTTTATTTTTATTTTTTGCAAAAAAAAATATTTTTTCACGAAATTTGGTGAAAACTTACCTTTGTATGTCCCAAACAAACAGTACTTTTTTTTGATTTAAAATATTCATTTTTATCACCTTATTTTGACTTAATATCCAAAAAGCACCCTAATTTTCAATCGAAAATTCTCACGTCAAAATATCTGCTTTTTTAAAAAAGTTGGTGTGTTTTTTGTTTGTTGAAATCTTTACTTTCTGATGAAATAAAAAAAAATATACACTACTGTAGTAATGTTCTCAGAAAATGCAAATAATGATTGCACAAATGTACAAATTTATGCTCAAATTGTCAAAGGTTTTTTCTTCCACCTTGGAGTATGTTTCAGAACCATGACAATTTGAGCATAAATTTGTGCATTTGTGCAATCATTATTTGCATTTTCTGAGAACATTTACCATAGTAATGTATATTTTTTTTATACCATCAGAAAGTAGAGATTTCAACAAACAAAAAACCCACCAACTTTTTTAAAAAAGCAGATATTTTGACGTGAGAATTTTCGATTGAAAATTAGAGTGCTTTTTGGGGATATTAAGTCAAAATAAGGTGAAAAAATGAACATTTTAAATCAAAAAAATTACTGTATGTTTGGAACATACAAAGGTAAGTTTTCACCAAATTTCGTGAAAAAATAAATTTTTTTGCAAAAAATAAAAATAAAAAACCAAAAACTCGGTTATTCGAATTTTTCACATAAATTTTGAGATAATGTGAAAAAAGTGTCGATACAAAGTTGAAGAAGTGAAAAACACCAAAATGTTTTGTAATTATTTTTTCCAAAGTCCAAAAGTGTAGTGCATAGGGCTCAAGTATTAAAAATTCCTCCACAGATGTTATAAATATTAATCCTAATATAACCCAACTGGCAGAATTATACGCCAATGTCGCCAATCGGGTTATATTGGGATTGATATTAATGACTCCTGTAGAGCAAATTTTGATGTTTGGGCTCTGAAAAAGTCAACAATTATTTGATGAAACGTTGGCACAAAAATAAAATAATATTTCACAAATAAGTTGGTTCTTATTTTCCACTATCCAAAGTTGATTATTGTATTACAAGGACAGAAATATAACATGAGTTTCACCGTTTACTTTCATAAGTTTTAAAGCTTCAATATTAGAGAAAAGTACAAATAGAGCTTTTTTATTTAAATCGCGTTTCCCAGAATATGCTAGATATAAAGTTTTTTCTTTCGGAGCTCTCCTAAAACCAAAAAAAAAAAAATTAATGGTGCAAATTTTCTTTTGAAATTTCAATATTTGGAAAATGACCCAAAATCGAGCTTTCTCTTCAAATAAATTTTTCCTGGAAAATATTCGACTGATAATTTTTTTTTGCAGAGCTTTTGAACGACAAAAAACACCAAAATATTTCGTCAATATTTTTTTCAAAGTCCAAAGTGTAGTGCATACTTAATGGTGAAAAATGCTTGATTTTCCTTTGAACTTCATTTTAGACCTTAAAAGCAATGAACATTTTTTTTACTAAAAACTGCAAAAGTACCTTTTTTGTAAAGCATCTAATTTCCTTTAGGAAAATATAAAATTTTTGCTCTGATTATTAATTCGATTATTAGTGACAAAATTCCAAAAAAATTTTTTAAGATATATCAAAAAAAAAATTGGGAATAATAAAACAATTTGATAATTTTGAGCCCTAAATACTGATATAAAGAGGTCAATCATTGCAATTTTTGCTTTTTCCAAAAAGAATTTTTTTTTCTCGAAACTTTTGAACCATCACACTGAAAGATTTAAACATCATATCTTCCTAATGAAAATTGAAGGCTCTACAAAAAAGGTTCAATTGTAAATATATCGAACCTTAAACTTAGATCTACTTTTACGATTTGATTTTTGAGTTCTAAGAGAAACTCAAAAATCTCTTAAGAGAACTCAAAAATCAAATCGTAAAAATAGATCTAAGTTTAAGGTTCGATATACGTACAATTGAATCTTTTTTGTAGAACCTTCAATTTTCATTACGAAGATATAATGTTTAAATCTTTGAGTGTGATGGCTCAAAAGTTTCGAGGAAAAGAAATTCTTTTTGAAAAAAGCAAAATTGCAATGATTGACCTCTTCATAGCATTATTTAGGGCTGAAAATTTCATATTTTTTTATCATCCTCAAATATTTTTTTTTCATATATCTTAAAAAAATAGTTGAAATTGTAAATATATCGAACCTTAAACTTAGATCTATTTTTACGATGTAATTTTTGAGTTCTTAGAGAAACTCAAAAATCTCTGAAGAAAACTCAAAAATCAAATCGTAAAAATAGATCTAAGTTTAAGGTTCGATATATGTACAATTGAACCTTTTTTGTAGAGCCTTCAATTTTCATTAGGAAGATATTATGTTTAATTCTTTTAGTGTGATGGTTCAAAAGTTTCGAGGAAAAATTCTTTTTGAAAAAAGAAAAAATTGCAATGATTTGACCTCTTCATATCATTATTTAGGGCTGAAAATTTCATATTTTTTTATCATCCCAAAATTTTTATTTCATATATCTTAACGAAATAGTTTAATTTTTGGCTCAGTCTAGTATTCATGTTGTTGAAGGTTCTACAAAAAAGGTTCAATCGTAAATTTTCTTCAGACCAACCATTTGCATATATCGAACCCTGAACTTTGTTCTACTTTTACGATTCGATTTTTGAGTTCTCTTCAGAGATTTTTGAGTTTCTCTAAGAACTCAAAAATCAAATCGTAAAAGTAGAACAAAGTTCAAGGTTCGATATATGCAAATGGTTGGTCTGAAGAAAATTTACGATTGAACCTTTTTTGTAGAACCTTCAATTTTTATTAGGAAGATATGTTGTTTAATTCTTTTAGTGTGATGGTTCAAAAGTTTCGAGGAAAAAAATGCTTTTTGGAAAAAGCAAAAATTGCAATGATTAACCTATAAATATCGTTATTTAGGGTTGAAAATTTCACATTTTTTTTTCACCCCCAATTTTTTTTTCATATGTCTAAAAAAAAGTTGAATTTTTGGCTCAGTCTAATATCCATTCTAACAGTTGGTGCAATGCTATTATAATCAATTTTAATCAAAGGAATAAAAAAAAAAGATCTTTACGTTATTTCGGTCCATTACCTTCCCTCCAGCATCCCAAATGTAAAAAAATAGGTACTTTTTTATTGAACTTTTTTGCTACGAAATCTGCAAGTTGGAGACATTACTCCAATCTCGTCATGATCGTATTTAAAGACTCTGAGTTTTCTACGTGGGCACTTAAAATATAAACAGCTTCATTTATTCGACGGAAATTGGCCAATTTTCACTGTGAATCGAATGTGAATTAACTATTTCACATAATCGATAATTGACGTGAGGAGGAAATCAAGATGATATTTTCCTCTTCGATTGTGGTGATTTTTGGTGTGATGTTTTCCCATAGGCAGATTTTCTTTTCAATCTATATAATTCGTAATGAGCAAATAAATAGTGCAAGAGTGAGAGAATAGTTGTACGAGGTACTTCCCACTCGTCGGTGCCATTAAAGCTTTTATGGCTCATCCTACACTTATCTTATCGTTTGTGAAAGCAAATAAAATATAAATAAGCGACTAATGATATAATTACAACATTAGTAAGTCTCATAAATGTCTTGAAACGCTCCGAAGTAATTAAAACTGAAAAATAAACGTTTTTTCTTTCGTTTTCGCCTCTTTTCATTTGCATAAATCTAATTTGCATAATGCTCAAAAAATTATGTGGCAACGTTGAAGCAATGTTCGTACGCTGCTCCACGTGATGAATGACAAACAAATTCAGATATGTCTCGAGGACATTTCACATAAAACAACACATGACGCTTTATTTTCATTCCCATTTGTTTCGGCTGCGGAGCAAGAAGACTGGCAGGAATTCTGATCATATGGGGAGGGAAACATTTTCTTCATTTGGGCTTCTAAACTTTTTCGAAATGAGTCTCTCGAGAGGAATATTTTCTTTTTGTCGAACAAATAAATCGTTTAATCGTTTACACTCCATTTGGTTTGGAAAAATGTGCTGATGGCAAGGGTTGAGAAGAGGGATGTTTAAGGGTTGAATTGGTAATAAATTGGTGTTAAAAATTATCATTTTTCTTTGTCCAGTTTTCGATTGAAATTGATCAAAAGCAAACCGGTGGAAATATGGGCTTTTGAAAAAGCTGGTTTTCTTTTATGGTTATTTTATTCGTGCGAAAAGCTATCGAGCTTTCATTTTTTGTATCAATTTGAGGTATGGGAATGCTTGCGTTGACAAGTGGGAGAAAAGTTGAATTTTTTAGGGATTTGGTGGGAAAAAAAAATTGGAACTTTTGCAATTTTAAGAATTAATTGCGAAGATTTACTTATTTATTTTAAAAAAAAAAGCTTTTTTTTGAACGTTTCTCTAATATTGAAGCTTTAAAACTCGAATACCAAAAAAAATAACAATGAATGGTGAATAAAGAAAATTCAATTTATGTAAGATGACCTGATTCGAGCTTTCTCTTTAAGTAAGGTTTTCCTAGAAAATATGCAAGCACTGGTACAAGACAATGGAAATTTCACTAATTGAAAAATGATCCAAAACGAGCTTTTTCTTCAAATGGCTTCATCCGAGAAAATATAAAAGTTATAAAGATTTTTCTTTTGGAATTCACGTACGACAAAAAAAAAACACCAATTAAAAATTTATATTTTTGTTTAAAAATTTGGAAAATAATCTAAATCCAGCTCTTTCTTTAAATGAATTTTTTCTGGAAAATATGTAAGCGAAATTTTTTTTTCCCGACCACCTTAATGTCGTAGTAATTATTACATTTATTGTAATACTATACTTCAAAGATTTTTTCACGAAGGTACATAATAATCTCATCAGCTTTGTTAATTTTACTACTATTGTAGTGTATCAATTAGACTGGCCCGAAAAATTGACTATTTTTTTTTTTTGAAAAGTATATCGAAAATATTGTTCAAGGTGACAAAAAAAAATATATCGGGAAGGTTTGAGCCCTTAATATTAATATTAAGAGGTCTATCATCTTTAATTTCGATTTTTTATTTGTGCTTTCATTTTTGCGTCAATGCTGTCAAATTATCAAGGTAAAAAAATTTATCTGTACACGTAGTTATAGAAAGATAAATTCCCTACAAAAAAGGTCTCTTTGAACATTTTTGCTAGACACGCCGTTTCCGAATAATCAAGCTTCAGACATTGATATAATTTTTAGATTTATCTTCGAATTTTGGAATTTTCTAACGAACAAATATGTTAAATATATAGAAATAATATATAGAAATATATAGATTCTTGAAGGAAATTTAATGCTCTATAAAAAAGGTTTCTTAACGTTTTTATATAAAATCATTTTTCCAAAAGTTATTCACAATATAAGTTGAAGGAAAAATTAAATTATTGTTTTTTTCGTTTTTCTACGTTCTAGTGTCATTTATAGCAGTTAACCGAGAAGAGGTTTGGATATAATATAAAATTTAGATATTTCAAGCAATAAGATTGATAAAATGATGATTTTCTAGTATTTAAATATCAATTTGCTTCACTGAATGAAAAAAAATTAGTTCCCAAAAAAAAAAAAAAAAAATTTTTGCTTCAATTTAAATTGTGAATAACTTTTGAAACAGTGATTTTATGTAAAAATATTAAAAAGCTTTTTGTAGAGCATTAAGTCTCCTTCAAGAAAATATATCGTTTATTTCTATATATTTATTTGTTCGTTAGTTACAAAATTCCAAAATAAAGAAGATAAATCTAAAAATTATATAAATGTCTGAAGCTTGATTATTCGGAAACGGCGTGTCTGGCAAAAAATTTTCAAAAGACATTTTTTTTAGGGAATTTAATTTTCTATAAAAATATGTGCAGATAATTTTTTTTACCTTGATAGTTTGACAGCATTGACGCAAAAATGAAAGTACAAATAAAAAATCAAAATTAAAGATGATAAACTTTTTAATATTAATATTAAGAGCTCAAACCTTCCCGATATTTTTTATTTTGTCACTTTGAAAAATATTTTCGATATACTTTTCCAAAAAAAAAAAATGTTATTTTTTTGGACGAGTCCAGTACCTATAATGCTTTAATTAAAAAACGTGAAACAAGTCATAAGCCAAGTTTCAGGGCACATAATAACATCAGGCTTAACTTTTTTTTCAAAAAACGATTTTAAACAACCTGAATTGTCTTCATATTTAAAAAAATAAAAGCTAAGATCTGAATTTTATCATCTATCAGACTTAACTTTAAGATTTTCAATGGAAAGTTCTAATTTGTTAAAATTATTAATAAGACCTCTAACATTTACATGTAAATCATTACAAAGCGTTTTTTTTTTAACTTTTTAAATCCTTAAAAGACTCTTCAATTTGTTGACAGTAATTGTTATCTATATCTTATATGTTAGTGTCTAAAGATTGGTAAAGATTATTGGTCAATTACGGCTAAATCTATTTTCTATATTACTGAGTGACTTGGGTATTGATAGATTTACTGGAAATTTGGTATTATTTATTATTTTGCTTAATTGAAGCTTAAGTTTTGCGAAAAGTATAGTACTAACTTGATGGACATTCTTGATTGGCTAAGATCAAATTAAATTCGTTACATTTTAAATCATGTTTCCTAATCATTTTTCTACTGTAAATCTGTTTTTTGTGTTCCCCAAAGTTTTTAAAAGTTCTGGGAATTTTTTAACGTAGAAAACAAAACTTCTTGTGAAAAAAATAACTTTATTTGGGATCGAAAACTTTTCCGAATACTCCCTATATACATCCTTCATTGTATTAGCTACTAGCAGAAAGTTTTGCAATTGCAATTGGCTTGGATTTGAATGCATCAGTCATCCAGTCACCTCACTTATCGGTGCATATATGCACAATATGTGAGGAGGTTTAATTGAATTTTGGCGTTAGTGTTTGAGAGCTGGATGCAAATAACACATGTTGCACGGGAGTTCGACGTGGAAGCTCGGCGTTGCACACAAAGCAAGCGATGGTGGTGGTGCAGTAAACGCGGCACAAAAGCTTTCAGCATAGCACACAAAAGAAGCCGATCGACTCAAACGAGGTGTAGGTGTCATCTAAATTACTTATACTTATCCAGTTCAAGTGTTGCAAGAGTTAAAATCAATAAATTATCCAGAAGCACGGAAACACCCCCACCCCACCCCACCCCCCAATCAGTTTTTTACAACCATTTCGATCAAATTTCCATTAATTTATTTTGAAGCAGCGCAACATACGAAATGTATTTTTTTTATAATTTACATCCTTGTGATATTTTCCTTTGCCGATCTGATTGGCAATTTTGCAATCTTGGTTTTTGCATTAATTTATTATCTGCATGAAAGAGCATCTTCATCGCATCTCGCATCCCAGGCTTTTGATTGCATAAAGGGTGAATTCAGGGGCTGTTATTTATTATATGTACTATATTGCTATAGGTATACAGAATATAAAGCGTATTCATCTTTGAAAATTTATCGTTCTTATGATATCGATATATAAATATATAATATCTCGACATCGGTGTGTATGTCTTTGATGCGTCTCATGTTCTACCGTAAAAAATGAAATTCAATATGCACGGGGAATATTGCAAATAATATAAATAAAATGAAATATCAAAATATATGACACAGGCAGAAATAATCTTTTTCAAGTACGAGTTGAGATTTCATTTTATTAAAAAAATTTTCTTAAGAATTTTCTGAATATACCAATAAATATTTTCCAATTACAAACTCAAGTAGTTGTTGTAAATACGATGCAGAATGCACTAGAAAACATATGAAATACTATTCTGTAGTTTTCCTGAATATTTCTTAGACTTTTGATAAGATATGGCACTAGAAATTGTTCTAAAAATTGAGCAAAAGTGTATTTTAAAAAAAAAATCTAAAAACAATCTAAAAAAAATTTTTTCAAGTCAAGCAAGGAGAGGTAGTGGGTGATTTGAAGTGGATTGGAGCTGGTATACCTCAAAAAAATAATTTCAATTTTGATTAGTTAATCTTTATTTGTTTATTTTGCGCGATTAAGAAGTGAATTATTTACTGAAAATGCAATATTCACATATTGTGCCAAAAAGGCAAGCTGGTTAACAATATGGTGCAGGAGCCAATCATAATTAATCAAGCCTGTCTTTATAATATTTTTTTTTTTTTTTTTTTTGGAAAACATATACAATTTTAATTCATAAAAACGGAACATCCACGCAATCAATAGTAGATTTGAGCAAAAAATCTTCAATTTTCCACAATTTATTTTCGTACATGAAAAAATTGCAATCGTAGGAAACACGATGCAGAATGCACTAGAAAACTTAAAAAATACTGTTCCGTAGCTTTCCTGGATGTTTCTTAGACTTTTGATAAGATATGGCACTAGAAATTATTCTAAAAATTGAGCAAAAGTATATTTTAAAAAAAAAATCTAAATTTAATCTAAAAAAAACGATTTTCTAAGTCAAGCAAGGAGAGGTAGTGGGTGATTTGAAGTGGATTGGAACTGGTATACCTCAAAAAAGTAATTTCAATTTTGATTAGTTAATCTTTAATTGTTTATTTTCCGCGATTCAGAAGTGAATTATTCACTGGAAATGTAATATTCACATATTGTGCCAAAAAGGCAAGCTGGTTAACAATACGGTGCAGGATCCAAACATAATTAATCAAGCCTGTCTTTATGGCATTTTTTTTTTTTTTTTTTTTGGAAAACATGCAATTTTGATCAATGAAAATGGACATCTACGTAAACAATGGCTGATTTGAGCAAAAAATCTTCAATTTTCCACAATTTATTTTCGTACATGAAAAAATTGCAATCGTAGGAAACACGATGCAGAATGCATTAGAAAACTTAAAAAATACTTTTTATAAGGTGTGGCCTTAAAAATTGCTTCAAAAATCTAGGAAGAGTATCTAAATTAAAAAATCTAAATTTAATCTAAAAATATTTTTTTCCAAGTTAACCAGGGAGAGGTAGTGAATGATTTGAAGTAGATTAAAGCTGGTATACCTCAAGAAAGTTATTTTAATTAGATACTCTTATTTTCTGCGAATTTTTTAAGTCCGACAATTTAGAAGTGAATTTTGCAGTGGAAATGCAGTATTCACATATTGAGTCAAAAAGGCAAGCTGATGAACAATACGGGGCAGGAACCAACCAGATTTAGTCGAGCTTGTCTTTATGCTATTTTTAATTTTGGAAAACATTTACAATTTTGATCAATGATCAATGGCGGATTAGAGCAAAAAATCTACAATTTTTCTGAGCTTATTTTCGTAGATGAAAAAGTATACCAAGTTTTTATGGGCTATAGTTTAAGATAATGATATTAAATCCAATTTGCAATAATTTTTGAGTGAATTTGGTTTCATATAATTTTCAAATCAATTAATGTTAAATTTGTTTGTTTATAAGAATTTTTTTAATACACCAACAAATATTTTCCAATTACAAGCTCAGGTAATCGTAGTAAAAACGATGCAGAATGTGCTAGGAAAATAAAATATTGTTCTGTAGCTTTTCTGAATGTTTCTCAGGTTTTTGATAAGATGTGGCACTAGAAATTGCTTTAAAAATTAAAATTATAAAATCTAAATTTAATCTAAAAAAAAATGATTTTTCAAGTCAAGCAAGGAGAGGTAGTGGGTGATTTGAAGTGGATTGGAGCTGGTATACCTCAAGAAACTAATTTTATTTTGGATTAGTTACTCTTATTTTCTGCAAATTTTTTAAGTCCGACAGTTTGAAAGTGAATTATAGACTGGAAGGGCAATATTTACATATTGAGCCAAAAAGGCAAGCTGGTTAATAATATGGTGCAGGAACCAACCAGATTTAATCAAGCCTGTCTTTAAGCTACTCGTATTTTTAATTTTGGAAAATATATACAATTTTAATCAATGAAAATGGAACATCCACGCAAACAATGATTAATTAGAGCAAAAAATTTGCAAATTTCCGGTTTTAACAGGCTATAGATTAAGATAATGTTATAAAATTCAATTCACTAGTCTCAATGAATAAATTTGACGGTTTAATATAATTTTCAGTACAATTAATGTTAAATTTGTTTGTTTATCAAAGATAAACCAAAATCATTGTTTAATCCTACAGCTTTTTTTAATTTTTTTTATTTATTTTATAACCAAATTCAAAATTTAATCAAAATTTTCTCGTTTTGCAAACTATCATCAGTGAAATAATAATAACAAATACTGACATATATATTTGTTTTTCATTTGCACTAGGTTGTGTCAATACAGAAATATTATTCGTCTGCTGTTGTGCATCGGGAAAATTTTTTGAATTTGTATGTCGGCGGCGGCAGGAGCGGTGCAAGTGCAACGTGTGGAGTGGCGGACGGAAGTCGATGCAGTCGACTGCAACTTTCCCGTTGTAAAAACTTTTGCAATGCTTCGCAAAAGTAAGTGATTGATTTTATTTTACTAACAAAAATCGCTTTTTATTTTACAAACTTAACAAAAAGAAAAAAAAAAGACGAAAACTTTTTTGTCCTATATAAATAAATATCAGCCCCCAATTTCCGACCAAACTTTGCTTGGATACAATTTTATTAACGAAGAGCTTTGGTAGGGCTTTTTATAGGGAAAGAAAATTATTGACCCCTTGAATTTTCCCTATTAGACCTAGCAATTTTCATCTAGAATTATTAAATTTTAATTTTATCTTTATTGTTTAAGTGAAAGAGTAACAAACATTCAAACAACTCGTTCTTTAGATTTATGGAAAATGTTTCAAAAAAATTATATATTTCTTTGGTATTTGGAACATAAAATTAAAACACAAAATTTTGACTTTAAATCAATGATATAATGAGAATCAATATAATCGATTTTTTGACATCAATTATTAATCCAAACTTGTAAAAATCAATTGATTATTAAGGAGAATATTGGGAAAGCAAACTTAAGCATCATTTAAGAGCAATTTTTTTTATTACTAAGAAAAAGATTCAGCGATTAAAATATATGAAAATCCGATGAAACAAATTTGGAAGATTATAGTGGGAAAAGCAATAGCACCCCCTCTCCTTGAAGTATTTAATTTTTCCAAGGGTTTTTCTTCGAAAGAAGACTTTTGCATCGCCGTCTTGAAAAATAGTTTTTCCAGTTATATTAAGTTAGTTAATTCTAGGACCAAGATTGATTAGGAAAATTGGTGAGTGCTTTAAATTTTTGACTAGGATTTGGTATCATTTTCTCCCTTAATAACTTATAATTTAAATTTTTGTTATTCTTCGTAGGTACTAGTTTGAGAACTTAACATTATCGAATTTTAATTCAAAAAATTTCATTTGATATTTATGAGCATTTAACATAATTGGATAAATATTGATAATATTTGTAGTAACAACTTTGCGTTACTACCCTGTAAAATTCAAAGAGCATACAATACTCAATATTTATTCCTTTGGACTTTTATCCATGGATTTTAATATAAATTCCTGCATAAATTTTTTTGTTAATCTTTTACGAGTAGAAAAGTTACTTTAGTCATTAAATGCCTTTGATATTATGTGGAAAAGTTTATAAGCCAGTAAATTACTTTCTGATCTTCCTTATATACAATATTTCACATAAATCAGCAAAAATTACAAACTTTGGTCATTAATATTTTTTTTTGCTTTTGATTCTTAACCAATCTTCTAATTTAGCTTTATATTGGTTTTATCGAATCAAAAACCAAAAAGCTCATTGATTTATCCTTAGAAACCCCAATAATATTTTGGTTTAAAATCCCAACACAAATTATTGAACAAATTTTATCGAAAAGTTTATTTTATTTTTTTTATTAGAACATAAATAAATTTACCATCAGACCAAAGTTGGTATACGAAACAACCCCTATTACTTCTCGAACAGAAACGTTCTTGGAAAACGCTCCAGGCTATTGTTATAAAAATATTGTTGTGACATCAAAATTTAACTTTTCAAACAAAAAACGGCTGTCAATCGGATTCCTCACCTTTTTTATGAGACATTTTTCCCGCTTAATCCAATGTATTGTTGGCATAAAGCTCCCAAATTTGATATGTGAGTGGAATCGATTTAACAAAAGGGATTACTAGTTGAATACATGGGTTGAAAGCTTATTTTTATTGTATTGAATTTCGGCGAATTTTAAGAAGTTACTGGAAAATTTGAGGTGTTGAAAAAAAATATGGAAAATTTGTTTTTTAAATTGCCACCGCCCTAAGCTTTAACTTAGAACGAACACAAGCTTTGAAAGCATTCTTTAAGAAATTGACTACTTGATTTTTGGAAAATATTTTGCCCTTATTTCTTGTGTACTTAAATCGATAATATAGGGTGTGAAATAGCCCTTAGATTTATTTTTTATTTTTGACAAAGTACAACAATCGATTGGCTTTAGTAACCCACATAGACACAAACCAGATTCCCATTCATACAAATTACATTACCGTCAAACGAATCGTAGCAAATTCTTCGTAGTATGTGTACATGTGTACATGTGTATATGTGTGACCTTCGACCGAAAACGGCAAATTTTCCTCTCCGTGTCTCGATATATATTGAAGAGTTCAGAGAAAATAGATTAAAACAGCCTTAAGCCAGACGGAATAAATTGAATTGGAAACAAAGCGAATTTTGTTTACTGTCTTTTTGCAACTCCACCCCCCGCCCCCCTCGGGCCACCCCTTACATAATACACAATAACAGCGTAAAACAGATGAAATTATTTTACAGACTACAACTCGTTCTTCCATTCTATTTGGATTTTTTTTCACGCTACGTCTCACCATTTTTCCACACACCCCACCCCCTCATCGCATTCCATTATTTTAATTTAATATCACCGACAACCACAAACAAACCAACACCCTTATCTCGGCAATCTTGAAAAAAATATTCATTTACACTTTGTACCACCATATGATATTACAAATTAAATTAATCAAGCTGCTTTGCGCACAGAGCACAGAGGAACAGAGTGAAACATTGAATTAAAACAATAAGGGTTGGAAATGGAGCTGAAATAATGCCACTTGAAACGGCCAATTTCAAACAACAATAATTTAAAGTTAAAGAACCAAAGAGCTGCAATAAAGTGACCGAATTTTAAATAAATAAAAAAATGTGGTTGATTTTTTTTATGATTTGGAAAATTGGGGAAAATTATTGTTAGGATGGCAAAGCCATCGGTAACAGACAAGCGATTTGGATTCTTTGTAAAAAATAAAAATTTTACAATTCCTGGGAATATTTAAGTTCTTTCACGTTGAGACTTTCGGGTTAAAAGCCCTCTTTTAAGATGGTGATGCACTCCTGCACCATGCTGGCAGATTTTTTGCTATCTCTTGTATCCTTAGGGTGTTATCTAAAAGGGTGAACCAAATTTAATAGCGGTTTAGACATTAAACTTTTGAGCTGTTTTTTTCCCATTTTTAAGGGTTGAATTTGAGGAAAAAATATTCAGTAGACCAAAAAAACTTTGAGAAAAATTTTAAGGCTTTAAGCCCAGGGGTAGTGAATCAATTTTTAGTTAGCACAAATTTTTAGTTTTTTGGGCATCAAGAAGCCTCGAACCTTTGACTGCAGTATAAGGTTGATAAGGTTAATTTTTTTTTAATGATTTGGAAAGTTGGGGAAAAATTTAATTGTTTTAGATTGAAGATTAATGCGTTATTGTTAGGATGGCATAGCCATCCGTAATAAATGGACGATTTGAATTCATTGTTGGAAAAAAGTTTTACAATCCCTGCGATTTTTATTGAACTCCTTTGATAAAACGTTGATGCTTTAAGATTGAAAGTTATTTTTTTGACTGGTGATGCACTCCTGCACCATGCAGGTTGTCTTTTTACAATCTTTTGTATCCTAAGGGTGTAATCTAAAAGGGTGAACCAAATTTTATAGCGGTTAAAACTTTTGACTTTCGAGCTTTTTTTCTCATATTTAAGGGTTGATTTTAGGGAAAAAGTATTTAGTGTTTGCTTTTTATAGACCAAAAAATCTTATACAAAATTTCAAGTCTTTAATCTAGGGGTAGCAAATCAATATTTTATTAGCAAAAATCTTTGTTTTTTCTTTGCAAACCAAGCACCCTTGTACCTTCAAATGCAGTATAGGGTAAAATATTATTTTTTTTGCAACTTTTACTTCTACCAACTATCGAGTTAGGTTTGATGGTGCCAAAAAGTTTTCGAGAACCAAATTTGTCGTCAAAAACTTGATTTACATCCCAAATGGTACACAAATCGTTAAAATTCACCATTGACGAAAATTTAAGAGGCAAGGAGAGGGGAATCAATTGACAAAAAAATTATGATAGTTAATTTTTAGAGAGCATAGAGTCTCAAAAATCATGTTAGATCATACACTGCAATAAAAAAAGGACTTGTGGCAAATTTTGGATCATTTTCGTCGCCTTTGGCCCGTAATTCCATTTTCAAATTCAGTAGGATGAAAACCAAAAAAAAAAATGAAAATTTTCGTTTAGGGTTGAAAATTCAACAGTGGTAAATGTAATGAGTACAAACATCACAAACGACACAAGTGTGGCTTTGTCATTTCAGTTTTTTTAATGTTAACAGTGGCAATTATTTTTTCGACTGTTGTTATCGATTGTTGAGATAAATTAGGGACCGAAAACATTTTTTCGACAAATTAACCCCATTGATCACCCGAAAATGTACCAACCCTATCAATTGTGTTCGTACAAAAAAGCTAATTAAAATGAGTAAATGTCATGACTATAAACTTTAAGAACGTCTAAATAGTTACTTCGTTTATTAATTTTTTTTAACATTGATAATAAATTATCGACTGTTAGAGTAAGTAGGGATCGACAAAAAAATTTCGGCAAGTTAATTCCTTTTTGCTCCCTTAAAAAAATCAGCACTATAAAGTTTGACTTAAAAAATAAATCCAGCAATAAATATTGTAGTTACAAACATCACAAACGTTACAAATTTGTTTCGTTAATTATACTTTTTTACGCGGGCCAATTATTTGTCCATTAGCAAATATTAGTTGGAATAAATTACGAATCGAATAATTTTTTTTGACAATGCCCCCCCTCCTTTTTTACCCTTTAAAAACAACACCACCATCAATTTCGGTTGTATGGGACAGAAAATTAAATTTTCCTTTTAATGATTAGATAAAAAAAAAACAAATTAATTTATAGTTACAAACATCACACACACTACAATTATTGCTTCGTCTTTTATGATTTGCTTCATTGTGGCGATTATTTATCGATTATTGGGTCCCAAAAAATATTTTCGATAACGAATCAATTTATTAGATGGTTTGATTGAAATTTTCTTCAGCATTCCGTTAAGGCTCTATAAATTTGAACCTACTGGTCCGATTTGGGTCAAATTTTTTTTAACTTGTAGATATATTGTTCCTATTAGATTTTTATTTCATCTTTGGTTTTGATAATAAATTTAAAACTGTAGTGTTTTTAATTTTGAAAAAAAAAAAAAAGGATATTTGGTCGTAATTATCAAAGGTATGGTTCTTTCAGGGGAACCAATATAACTAGAGACATGATTTTTGTAACCCAAGCAGGAAATTGAAAATTCCTTAATCTATTTTTATGACATATTAGTATATGTCAATTTTGAGCAGTTTATATTGTTTAAACAATATTTAAAATATTTTGTTTTCATAAATTATAATTTACGAAAGTTATCTATAAATAGATGATAAAATTCAGATCTCAGCCTTTATTTTTTTTAAATAGGAAGACAATTCAGGTTATTTAAGATCCTTTTTTTTTATTTAATATTTTTATTATTCAATTAGCTACGTTTCGTTACGTTTCGTAACTTCTTCAGGCTTCTTGGTTCACGAAAATAATATTTTCGTTAATAAATTATTTTTTTATTATCTTTGTGAATCAAGAAGCCTGATGAAGTTACGATACGTAACGAAACGTAGCTAATTGAATAGCAAAAATATTAAACAAAAAAAAAACGATCTTAAACAACCTGATTTGTCTTCTTATTTAAAAAAAAAATAAGTTAACTATAAACATAAATTAGAACATAAGCTAAATACGTTTTTCGATTGTCCAGTAAACTTCATCAGTGGTCATTAAGTAGTACTGGATTATTAAAATAAGATTTTTTCGCTGACTTTTGAACAGTTATACTGTGTATACAATATATAGAATATATTGCGGTCCAGTTTATGTAGTATAATGTGATATAATAATATATAAAAATCATACCTTAAACAGAAGTTCAAACAAAAATATTCGTGACGTATTACCCAGATACGTATTTCGATTGCCAAGCAATCTTTCTCAGTGGTCATCAAGTAGTTTGTATCACTCTTTTCACATGATTCACATGAATCATCACAAAGCAGTTACAGAGTGATTCAAACTACTTGATGACCACTGAGGAAGATTGCTTGGCAATCGAAATACGTATCCGGGCAATACGTCACGAATATTTTTGTTTGAACTTCTGTTTATGGTATGATTTTTATATATTATTAATATTTAATTATACTACATAAATTGGACCGCAATATATCATATATATTGTATACACAGTATAACTGTTCAAAGTCAGCGAAAAAAATTTTTTTGGACAATGTTGGAAAGCAGTTACGGAGTGATCCAAACTACTTGATGACCACTGAGAAAGATTGCTTGGCAATCGAAATACGTATTTGGGCAATACGTCACGAATATTTTTGTTTGAACTTTTGTTTATGGTATGATTTTTATATACTATTATATCAGATTATACTGCATAAATTGGACCGCAATATATCATATATATATTGTATACACTGTAGTACTGGATTGTTTCGTAACTGCTAAGTAATGAGTCACCAGTGATGGAGTAACGCAGTGATCCAATACCACTTGACTTCAAAACTGTCCACTGATGAAGCTTGTTTGGCAATCGAAATACGTATCGGGGCAATACGTCATAAATACATTTTGTAGCATAACTCGTAAGTTTGCACGATGATTTATGTTTTTATAATCATTTTACGATCATTCTTGGTTTCCAAAAAATCAAAGTTTTTCCATTTAAAATGAGAGTAAAGTTGGGAACGTTATATTTTTGACGAAGTTGCAGGTATCAACCAATACCTTATATTTTTTTCTTAGACCTTTACATGTGAAAGACAAAGCCGGAAAACTTGAGTATACATAAACAACTAAATTGACAAGTTTGTTCTGGTGGTAACGATTGGAATTCCGAATGTTCCGAATAAAAGAACTATAAAAGTTTAGAGCCTGAAGAGGATGGTAAACAAGGAGGCAAAGACTTTTAGTTTAAATTGGTGTGAATGTTTGGGAGTTTTGGGGGAGACAAAAATGAGGGGTGGCGCACGTACCTGCTGTTGGTGGTGGTGCTGGTGGTGGTGATGGGACGTTGATGTGGCGGAAGTGGTTGCCGACGCTGGGACGACGCTACTTTGGCATGGGGTTGGCGCTGAGGCGGAGGTGCTTCCGTAGTTGAGCTGGTAACTGGAGAGAATTTTCTTGTGAGCGGCGGCATGCGCTCTGTACGCGGAAACGCTCAACTTCATCGCCCACGACGACGACGACGACGACAGCACCTACGTCGTCGTCGGCATTAAGCTCGTGCCGCGCTTAGGTTCGCCAACTATTCTGCAAGTGGGATGCTGAGGACGACGACGACGACAACTATCGGCGGCCAAGAAACGCTGGACATCATCGATGACGATTGCAGTGGAGGAGCGACGACAACACGCGGCGACAATACGATGCGACTGGGAAAAAACGCCGCGATTTGCGACAATGTTCATCATTAATAAGACGATGATTCCACGACGACGATGCCACGACGGAAAAAACAACTAGGACGACGACGACAACAACAACAAGAAGAAGTAGTACGTGAAGACAAACAACAACAACAACAACAACTACGTCAATCGAAACAACAGAAACAACATCATCGCCAATCATCATATCTCAACATTTCACTTCGTTTCAATCGCCGCCACTGCCCATTATCGTTTGTCAATCTTGCCAGTTTCCGTGATAATTTCAATCTAGCTATCTTGAAAAACACGAAAAACATTTTTTTTTCCATTTTTCGTCACCAATAAATCGCCGAAGCGTTAAAATTTTGCTACTCATTCAAACGATTCGAATTCGTTCGAATATGTTAAATATTTCCATTACGATTATGAAAATGTTGTCGCTCGGCCAGCCGAGGGGTTGGGGTTGGGGAGAGGTGCAAAGGCGAGGGCCAAAGATGCGACAGAAAAAAAAATAAATCATATTCTGCACATAAAAGATAAATCTCCGAAAGGCTTTATATTACGTAATATTTACAAGAGGTTGAAAACGCAAAGTAGCTTCGACAACCTTTTTTATTATTATTACGTATATATCTATATGTATATTTGGTACATCCGAACATATACAGAATGTTTTATAAGAAGATGTCTTCACCTAGTGAAATAAAGACGAAAAATTTGCAATACTTTATGATAAAAAAGATTGAGAGATATCTGAAAAAAAACGACAAAAAATCATGCTAAATTTCATATACTAAATTGTTGCCATTATCTTATACCTTCCAAAAATTGATTCATAAGTTTGATAGCTTGGCGCCAACTTCAAATAAGTTATAAAATTTTATTACATCTCTTGGCATTTCAATTCCTGTTTTTCTTCAATTTTGGTTAAAAACTTATAGAAGTTACTTTTTTTTTAAACGACGTTAAGAAAAAAATAATCAGACTGAATTTTTGATAAAATATGACGTCATTGCTATAGTAAAAAAATTGCTGGCCAATTATGGGCAAGAAAATTCAAGCAAGTGAAAGCTGGTCGATTTGCATAACACTAAAATGACTAAAACCACTAGTACACTCTATTTAGTCGATCAAGTCGATCGTATATGTTTTTCGTTTTTGTCGAAAGGGGGAAACGAACCGGACTCGATTGACCCCGATAATCTCGAATGAGATACGAAATTTACTAGTCACTATCACTTGTATTTTTATTAAGAATATATTTTCCAATTTTAAGGCAAAACAGTATACATATTAATACATAACTAGTAGCTTCCCGTGAAATAATCATCGCTCATTGCTGGCACAATTAACACATTTCACCTGACGCCATCTATGAGAAATTTCTTAGAACTTGTAGTCAACAAATTAAATATTGAATAAATTACAAAATACACACTAAACAAATTAATTAAAGTTAAATGTTGAATAACTTTTAATGGAGTGATTTAATCGAAAATTCATAAGTAACCTTTTTTGTAGAGCGTTAAATTTTACGTCAGAATAATTTAACCTTAAAACTCTACATTCATTTGTTTCTGAGAAAAAAAATTAAAAGTTAAAAGTCAAATAATCCTATGTTATTTAAATGGTAAAAGTAACATGATTCCGGCACAGTTTAATCAAGAAATGAAGAGCTTAATTGTATTGGATAATTTTTTTTTTATGTCTTAATCTAAAAATTCAGGGGGCGATCCCTGTAAAAAAATCAATTTGGGTAATAACGGACGCCCTAATCTTCATATTATTTTACCAAAAAAATGAATAAGTCTGCTTTATATTCACTGTTTATTTTTTTTTCATAATGTTCCACCAAATCAAAAAATTTGAAAAAACTACTCAGGGGAGTACTAAAGACGTTTTTTAAGAAAATTTGGCGGTGGACATTTCTCAAAAAATTAATTTTATTTTGGTCCTTAAAAATCGACATTCCATCTGAAAATAATTGTAAAAAATATTTTTTTTTTGCCTTTTACTCCTACGAATGAAAATAAAATCGTAGGTTATTAATTTTAAATTTTACTACTACTAAAAAAAAATAAAATCGAATTTTTTTTCGAAATACTCGAAAACTGCTTGCGATAAAAAACTGAAAAAATTGGCTATTTTTTTTTTGTACTTAGTATAAAAACGATCCCCTGACTTTGAATCGAAAAAGCTGCGAAAGCACTTTTACCATACACACCAACTTATACCCTTTAGAGGCTAAGTTTTGAACTACTACCTAAAAATTTTTTTGAATTCCCTTGAGATTGGTGACCCATTTTATTGTGTCAAATTATACCGAGGAAAAAAAAACATGTCCCATTTAGAATCTCCTGTTATACTTTGGCAAGCAAAGAATCAATAATTGGAAATTTAATAGGAACCCAATTAATTTTGGATGGTTCCTGAAATCATGGTACAAAAGTAGAACACCAAAAAACTAATCATCCTGTATAAGAATCATGTTCGCGACAACAGGCGTCGTTCCTACACTCCCAACGAATAAAAATGGGTAAGAAAACGACGACGTAAATTGTGAAAAGCGAACAAGAAAATCGGCGGCGCTGTTCAAACTGAAACGGGATGATGACACAAGGCCGCATAAAAAAAGATGAAGCCATTTGTGTGCATTATTATATTTCGCTATATGTCGATGAGGCAAATCAGCCGAACAAAAATTCCCTAGCAAGATTTACATATGATGTAACGTGGGGATGAATTCAATGGGAGAACGGGGATGGAACACGAAACAATCATTTGCAAGGGTGTTCGAAAAAGTTTTTTTTTTTTTTTTTTTTTTGGGGATCTAAACTTGTTTACATTTTTCCTCTATGTTCGTGAAAAGAATAGCGCAATGAAAATATTTTAAAGCGATTGATTGCGATTATGTAAAGCAATCGATTGAATGAGTAGCAAAACTTTTTTTTTCTTTTGAATAAATTGTCGCGAAACTTACGCAAACTGCACCTGAAACAAGCAAGAAAAGTTTTGATTAGTTTCGGGTTGAAAAATTTCCCCAAAAAAATTACTATAACCACAATTGCTATGCACAATTAATCCCCCGGAATATCTACCTGTTAAATATGCTTCCATGATTATGCATCCAATATATTTACTGAATAATTACGAGTGACCCCTGTGAACAATAGTTTCTTTATCCTATTAACATTTGCCATTTCAATCAAAATGCGGATGGAAATAATGATGAACGTTTTCATCATCCTAACATTTGTTTGATTTGGCTCAGTGGTAATAATCGGCGGCGTAGTACACCACCCACAACGTGCAATATTACCAAACGCACTCAAGTGCACTTAAAATATGCATTCACCTCTCAGCCAAACAAAGCGGATTTGTAAACGGAACTCAATCGTTTATTATTTCGTGTCGTACTTGGTACGCAATCGAATCTACTAACAATGCTCTTTTCATCATACCTGTAGTTAATTTCTCAACGTAAAACGTGAAAGCTCAGGAAAAAAGCTCTTTACATTTGAAAAATTCGCAGCAAATAATAAAAGCAAAAGCAGAACGGGAAACGAATGCATTTTGGCATTTCTTTTATTCCCGCCCCATTCTGCATAACAGCTTGCCACCGCCAGGCACTGTTTCACCATATCATTTCTGTTTTCATCTCCGATAATTTTGAATGTTTTTCCCGATCTAATCAAGTTAAGTGCTGCTGATTAGAGTGAAGCGTATATGCAGAAAAAGCCCTCTCGCCCCCCCCCCCCCCCCCCCACTGTAATGTAATATAGCGGCCGGCCGCGCGGTTGCGGCCGCCACCGCATCCCGAATGGGAGAGAGGATCAAGAAAAAGAGCTTTTTATCGAAACTTTAAAATGAATGGCGGTCTTGTATTGGCAAAAGAAAACTTCAATCTTTGGGATTGTTAAGGCAAATGCGGAATTTTTATTAGATTTTTTTTTAACAATTTGGCTTTAAAATTGCAAGGATTTGAAGGAGTTGATTGGGGAATATGATTTCGCAGACCTTCATTAAAGTTTAACGGTTTTAGTTTTTCAAGAATTTAAAGTGGAAAAAAATGTTTATCTGCTTATTTGTTGAAATAACAAGAAAAAGAAGATATTTACATCCTTTTTTTCAAGCCAGTGGTAGCAAACCTAAATTATACTTTGGACCACGTATAAAATTATAAAGGGTGTCCTAAAAAAAGCGCCGGATTTAATTTTAAAGAAAAACACAGTTTTATATCTTAGATTTTCATTAAAATTTAACTGTTTTAGTTTTTCATGGATTTGGATCGGAAAAAAATGTTTACCTATTTATTTGTTGAAAAAAACAAGAAATAGAAGATATTTACATCCTTTTTTTTCAAGCCAGTGGTAGCAAACCCAAATGTTACTGTGGACCGCATATAAAATTATAAAGGGTGTCCGGATTTAATTTTAAAGAAAAACACTGTTATATATTGAATTAAACAGTTTTTTTTATCCCAATATAAAGAAAAATAGTCCCGATTAAATGTAAAATTTAATTTCAGGCAAATAGTTGCCACGAAATCTCTGATACTGAGCTATTTTGCTGAAATTTTGAATAACGTTTTCCTCTTTGAGAAGTTCAATAATTTCAGGTTTGAAAATCGCTGGTTTATGGCTCTTTTAGAATAATCCTTCCATGGGGCTTTTACTATATGAGACTTTCTGGAGTATAAATACAATGTGGAAAGAAAAAAGAATTTTAAATCAGTCCATAGAAAGATTACTCTAGAAAAACCAAAAACCAGATATTTTCAAATCGTTGGACCATTGCTTGTTGTAGAAATGATATAATAAAAGTAGAGAAAGTGAATGGTTTAGTAAAGTACTAACTTTATATTAGAGTTATAAATAAATGAGTCATTTAATGCACAATGCTAGTAGATAGTGAATCGAAGAAATATAAACAAATTTGGCAGCATGAAAAAATGTGTAAGGCCCTCCACTTGAAACACTTGTTCCTGTCTTACAAATATTCATATATGAGGACTTATCCTCTATTTTGTAAAAATTACAAACATCACAAACGTTACATTTTTTGTAATTTTAAACATTTATTCATGGTATTTTTTTTATTTTTTTCTGGCTAAATACGAAAGCATAGATCAGGGATGACCAAACTGTGGTCCGTATCCACATTTTTTTTGATATTGCTTCCAATAAAAACATATTTTCACGTCAATTACATCAAATTCGGGGCACAGAAACTCGAATACAAGTTCTATGATTTTTTGCCACAAATTCCTTTACTGTTGTTATTTGCTGTAGTGTTTATAGTAGTTGCAGTAGTAGTTATTTGTAGTTGGTGCATTTTTTTGACCAAAAACTGTTTTTGTAATGTGTTTTTATAATACTCAAACGTTGTTCATTTGAATACTATTTCAAATTATTAAGTTGCGGGGTTTGTATGTGATAATTGCCATAAAAAAAAATCACCGTACAACTCGTATTAACAAAATGGCAGCAAATTTAAATCCGGTGTCCTTGTTGGGACTTAAATACTCTGTAGATTTTGGCCGATATATAATATTTCATTTTTTTTTTTTTGTAAAAGTGTAATGAATTTTGTAGGCCCGAAAAATAGTCAAGCCGGGCCTATTTTTTTTTTTAGTTCATGGACCCCGAGTTGGTTACCCCTGATCTAAACTTTAGTTTTTAGCATGAAAAATGAAAAAAAATCAGAGATAAATGTTTAAAATGACATAAATTATAACGTTTGTGATGTTTGTAATTTCGTGAAAATAGAGATAATGTCTCAATAATTTATCGTTATTATATATCATGACGATTGATGGAAGTTCGATACAATCCGCCCATAGAAAAATTATTCAAGAAGAGTCACAAATCAGTAATTTTCAAATTGTTCGGCCATTGATTGTTCTGGAAAATTTTGGTTTGAAAATATTTTTTTTAAGAATTTGCCTTAATTTACTGAAAATAAATGATAACAAATTCAAAGTTCTATCTTTAATTGATCTCAGAAAAAAAAAACCGGCTCTCGTACGGGACAACCCCCTTAAATTTTATCCTGATGCATCTCAAAAAATGAAGTTGTAATCCTACGGTATAATTGGGATGTTTTATCTTTTAAAAATGATTATATACCCTCAAGTATTTCAAATTTTTGTACGATTAAGTCGCTACCTTAAACATATGTATAATCACCAACAAAAAATCTTCAAGCTTTACATTTGATTTTCTTGGCCTAATTGGACGAAAAAATTTCTTAGACAAACGATTTTTTTTATCAAAATTTTTTCATCAAACAATGCTTTCCCATTTTTTCTTTTCTAGCCAATTAGCCTCATTTTCTCAGGCAAACATTGACAATTTACTCACGCGTTTCACCTGCAAACTCTATTTATTCTCAAAAGCAAAACAGGGGTACCAAGTTTTCTTATCAAACATTGTTACGCTTCAGATAAACGTAAACGTATGAACGAAAAGTACAACGTTCAGCGTTTCAATTTCCTCACATGAAAATATCTTTCAGTCTTACATAATTTCATATTGGTAGCCGAAAATTTGTCAATAAAATCAGAGTCCCAATGAACACTTGCATGAGTGTATTTGCCAAAGAAATTTTCCTCCCTGACGCTTTCGCGTCAGTCTGCCAATTTATTCACCTGGAAATTTCGTGTCAAGTTCTCATCAGTGATTTGTATTATCTGTATAAATCCAAGTTAAACGTATATTCCTCCTGTCGTATAATTTATTCCAAATCCAAATTCATGTCTTCTATTTAAACATCCTTTTTTTTCTCTCCCTCCCTCCTGAAATCCTTGAAACATTCAAACACTTCAATTATCTCCATATCGACTTAACCAATTAAGCATGAAATCTGTTTCACGAAAGCTTTATGCCCAAAATAAAATAATCATCGAGTTTCCCGTAAAACGTACCACCGGAGTTGAAAGCGGAGCAAAGCTCTCCGTCAATGGGTGTACAGGGATTATTCGCAATTGAGCAATTAAAAAGACATTGGATTTCAAACAGGTGGGAGAAGGGGAGAGCACGAGGGTTGTGTCTTAATTTTCTTTCGGGGGAAAATAGATAAAGGGAAATTTAAATCACTGAAAACTTGGCAGATGTATTGCGTGATGAATGTGGTGGTTTTTCGGTCAAGCATAAAGCTTTCCACGAAAGCGTTCCACATGCTTAGTGCTTTTCGGAAAAGTTTCCACTAGTTTTCTTTTGCGGTTGTGCAACTTTCTCGTAGTATCACATTTTACGTGAATTTTTTTTTTAAAGCTTTGAAAGGGCTTAAAACCGTTTAGACTAAATCTTGGGAAAAGCCTCAATTCCAGTGCAAAACTTTCAGAGCATCTACGACAGAATATCTCTCCTCTGTTATTTACGACAATAATGAAAGCTTTGTTTAAAACACGGAGAGAGAGCTTTTCATCTAATCCAAGGCAATTGCAATTGTACAAAGCAACTGTAACCGTATTTGGTTAATAAAAGCATCAAGTCTGACGACTTGAAACTGGAAATTAGTCTTTAACGAATTATCTTGCATTTTCCGGAGATTGATTTCAATTGACCCCATTAAACGTAAAAGGGATCTTAAAGCTCACAAAAGCCACATTTTTATTGATCAAAAGTTGAAAGATTTTTCTAAAATTGATTTAATATAGTAAAATGTACACATTTAATGTAAAAATGGTTTAAAAGCTCCACAACAGATGTCTCATTCTATCTTTTTCCTGCTGGCATTTATTTCGGAAGTGATTCGAGATATGTATCAAGTAATTTGTCAGTCATTGAAACAACGATGACAAATATCCTTCACTTGATTTGATATGCAAATGATTCACTTTTAGTCGCCACCCCCACCCCCCGTCCCACCCTCACCCTACAAGGTTGTACACGGTAGAAGTCTGCATTTAATTATGCGTCAGTGAAAACCGGAAAATCGACACGAGCTGACATTAATTGCTTCAAATGTAAATTTGATCCAAATCAATTTGGAGGCAATAGAAATTAAATATTTTACCGTACGGGGAAGGAAAGGAGGGCACATAAAGTTTGTCTATTGCTTAATGAATAAGACAATTTAAATAGGCTTTGTATTGAATATTATTGGTGCTAACGAATCGATTTCCATTGAATTTGTCGTTCGTCTCAATTCGGCGAATATAACAATTTTATTGGACTGGTTTTGGTAGTGGCAAGCGTGCACTGGGGTACCCTTGTGATGCTATAAATCTTCTTGTTCGAATGTACCATAGCAATTTATTGATGAGTTTAATTAATGAGACAATCATTTGATTGGGATACAATAAAATTGGTTTAATTGAAAAAAATTGGTCACATTTTAAAAGCAGGTGTCAGTCCTTAAAAATTCTATCCCTTATTATTTTTTCCGTTTTTTTGGCACTATTTATAGTCCCTACGGACCTAATTTTTGTCTCAAATATTAACTGTTAAGTTATAAGAATAATCATTGAGCATTTTTTCAGAAACTTTTGGCTGTCTTTTTGAATTTTGATCCCTCACCATTGGTATGTCAGGCTTGTCATGAATCTTAAGGCTGTTCCATTGTTATCAGGAAACATTTATTGTTTGGATTATAGATATTTGAATTTTTTGGGGAATTTCAACGATAGAATTAGATACTGTACCTCAGAGTTGGATACCATAGGCCTAGATCTTCAAAATTGGTTAAATTGAAAAAATAGGTCACATTTTAAAAACAGGTGTAAGTCCTTAAAAAATTCATCACAAATTTCGTTTAAAAATTCTATCTTTCATTATTTTTTTCCTTTCTTTTGGTACAATTTGTAGTCCCAGTAGATTACTACTAATTTTTTGTCTCAAAGATTAATGATCAAAGTTAAGTTATAAGGATAATCATTGAGCTTTTCCAGAATCTTTTGGCTGTATTTTTGAATTTTTATCCCCCACCATTGGTATATCAGGTTTGTCATGAATCTTGAAGTTGTTCTATTGTTACCAGGAAGCATTTATTGTTTGGATTGTAGATTTTTGGATTTTTTGGAGAATTTCAACGATAGAATTAGATGCTGCACCTCAGAGTTGGATACCATAGGCCTAGATCTTCAAAATTGGTTTAATTAAAAAAATTGGTCACATATTAAAAACAGGTGTCAGTCCTTTAAAAATTCAATCCTTTATTTTTTTTTTCGTTTTTTTTTTTTGGTCCTATCTGTAGTCCCAGTGAACTACTCCTAATTTTTTTTCTCAAAGATTAACTATTAAGTTATTAGAATAATCATTGAGCATTTTTTCAGAAACTTTTGGCTGTATTTTTGAATTTTTATCCCTCACCATTGATATGTCAGGCTTGTCATGAATCTTGAGGTTATTTCATTGTTACCAGGAAACATTTATTGTTTTATTGTTTGACTGGGTTTCTTGGAGAACTCAAGAGTCCTACTCAGAGTTGGATACCATAAGCCTAGATCTTCAAAATAACTTTATACATAAGGAGATTCTTTTCCACCGACAATAATAAGCATTTACCCATTAGCCAATACATTTTTTGTGGTTTTCATTCAGTAGTTCTCTGATTCTTGTTATATGAACTTCTTATGTACTCTGGTATTAGACTACGCCTTTTTTACGCCTTCCATAGGTGGAAAAGGTCTTTACGGGTTGTGAAAGTAATGTGGGCAAAGAGTATAGTCGGGTTTGTATGGCAAAATTGCCCACGTGGCTTTTTCAATTCAAACTCAGGGGATTATTTTGATACTTTATTAAATAATATTATCACTAAAAAAATTGAAAAAACAAGCTTTTTTTTGAAGTACTCGAAAACCGTTTGAGGTAAATAGTTGAAAATTGGACTACTTTTTTAAATTAAGTATCAAAATATAGCCAATATCCTCTAAGAAAAAATCGAAAAAACCTCGTGGGGCAGTTTTCCCATAAAAATACGGCTATATCTTTTACTACAATTAATTTTTTTTCGCAATTTCCTTCACCATTGTGTTATTTTATCACCAAGCAAATTTGGAGTATATCAATAGCTTCTCTTGGTATTTTTGTAGTTGCTTTAATTGCAGTGTTGTCCTCAAAAGTGGTTCTCAATACTTTGTCATTAATCGGGATATTGGCATTGTATATTGAGTAAAGCAGTGGACCCAAAAGGTTACCCTGGAGAACGCTCGTCTGAACAGGCTATTAAGTGATAGTTAAAATTTTTTAATTTTTATCCAATTAAAGCGATTTTTTTGGTAGGACGAAAGTAGTTTCGAATTATCCTGGATCGTTGAGTCGAATTATCTGGAGTGTTTCCTCCTTATGATGGAAATCCTTTGAGACATCTAAAGGTTTTCCATTTTCCATTTTCGTTTTTCTTCGGTTTCAAATTCAATGATTCGGTTTCTAATTCATTGAGGGTGAGGTTTTTCTTCATGTGAAACTATGTGATTAGATTCAATGCGTTTGGGAATTTTAAAATTTTTTTGTGTCCCTTATAAATTATTTTATTAATTATGGCAAATTTTTATCGAGAAAATCTACATAGAAAAAAATAAATTCTCTTTTTTATTTTTCTGGACGGAAATCTGGCCATAAGATTGTTCCAAATTGGTCTTTTTAGACAAGTTATAAGTTTAGTGACTCGATTTTTTTGAAAATATCGCGTCATATTATTGAAAAACCAATTAAACAGGGACAAGTTGACAACCTGCAAGGGGAAGGAAATGTGGCCAAAAACCGATCCCATTGAATTGAAGGGATGAAAAAGGTCCTAGATTTAAGTTTTACGTTTCCAATACAATATATAATTCAATATACATGGCAACAATGTTTGGATCAGATTTGATGAAAGACAAAATGTTTTCCTCAATAATCCAGCGATTGGAATTTTCCTTGTTTTCGTTAACAAATTGCTTGGAATTAGCTTGAAATTTTGATAAAAAATTCAGTACAATTCAGTTCTAATTAATCCGAATTTTCCGGGTTAATAAATCGTGATTAATTTCACTGAGGTAACAATTAACAATTTTTCTAAGATTGTGAATGTTCCCCATTCTGTAGGAACCACATTCAGTACGTTAAAAAATCACGATTTTATCGATACTATCGATACTTTTGTATAGATCAAACTTTGTTGAATATTTGATCTCGATTTGATCGATAAATTATTCCATATATTAAATGTTAATCCATTTTTCTTAAGAAAAAGACAAATTATTTTTAAAGTAATGTTTCTGAAATTTTAAGAGTGGTAATTTTGTTTTTTTCATTTTATTTCACCAAGGTTTTCTCACCCTTCCGTACCATGCACTTTAATGCGTTCCCCTCTTCCCCTTCACCGCTCTGAAAGCTTAATTTTGAAAGTTCAATTTACCGTAAAACTTTATTTCAGAAAGTAACCCAATTTGATTACAATTAACATGAAAATGTTCGTCATAATTTTCCAGTGAATCAAATGCCTCAATTGAAAATCCATTTACGACTTGATGAACATAAAAACATCCCCTTTGCATCTACCAGCTGTCATTTAGGCAAGTTGGACAATTGAAGAGGGAAAATTGACAATTTTTATGCGAATTAAAAAATTTTTACATTTAAAATTTTTGAGGTGAAGCTTTTAGAGAAAGTTTATGTTCTTCTGGTTTTTGACAGTTTTTTTTGTGTCCTAGTAGGACAATTAAGCTGTAATGTTTTTCTCAAAGCTGTAGAAATTTCAAGAGCTTTAGTAAAGAAATAATTGCAGATATTTGGGGTGTATTAAAATTAAATGTTATCAACCCCTTGTAAAGTCATATAATTGCATCCGATTATAACTTGGTAAATCTATTGAAAATTATATGGGCGGAGTTGTAATCGTAGTTTATAATTGAAAAGCTCAAGTTGTTTTCCTTGGGAAAATTCCATCGACTACTTTTTTTTTTTAATTTTCTCCATAACAGAGCATTTAATTTTTCTATTACTTACAACGTAAAATCCGAAGATATTACTCGGTGCAATGTAATTATTATTAACGATACTGAAGCTGGGAAAAAAAAGTACAATTATTTTTCTAAAGCTTTCGCCGGAGCTTTTCTCCAGTCAGTCAATACTATTTGTCCAGTTCGTTTCGTACATGAGATGAGAGAGTTTTACAATCGTTTCGCTTCGTTCTTAAAACCGAAAAATGTTGACTTTAATGATGTCATATGTGGGGAGAAAGAAGCTTTTGCCAGAGAGCTTTTGCAGAAATTGTAAATGGGAGGGGAGGTAAAAGCAATAAACGTGTTTTTGTAACGGTTTATCTCTGCAACGAAACAAGTTTCCCAAACAAATAACAATGAAAAATAAACCAACTTTATATTAAATCAATTAGGTCTTTTTTTTTTGTTATTTGGCAGAGAGATTAAATGCAAAATCAAATTTAAAATTGTTGAGGAAAACATTCCGTCGTGAAACTTTTATCATTCGCCAACTTTTCTCACCCTACATTTCAATTTCCAGCTGAAAAGCTTTCGAGCCGAGTGCTTATTTGTTAAACTGCAATTCTTCAACGATAACATTGCAAATATTATGGAAACAATACGTACCTACGTTTTATATGGGCGGAAAAAAAAGCATAATGGGAAAAGAAGCTTGGAAAATTATACAAAGCACTTTCCATAACGACAAAACATATCTTAGATAGCATGTACTATATGCGCTTTTGTGTCGACAATTTCTTTTATGTGTGGGAAAGCGGAAAACTTTTCAAATTTCAACAAATTGCAATAACAATAAACGAATGAATATTTGCACCAATTTGTGAAACGTTTGACGACCAAGCACCAAAAGTGAGCTTTCCCACTTTCGAGTTTTCAATATTGGAAAATTTCCAAGGCTCGAATGCAATGCAATGCAAGTTTTGTTGGAGAAATAAATTTAAGATTACAATATTAATTCATTTACTATTTTGAGTGGGTGTGTAAAGTTTTGGAGTTGGGTTTTGTTTGAAATAATATCCATTAAATAAATAGTGTGTGTGTGGAGACAATTTACCAACTTTACCACCCAAATTTATCACCAAAAACTTTACAATTTCATTGAGTACAACACTAAAGTGAGCCGATCCTACGCCAAGTTAATATTTAAACAATCGGCCGGATTATTTGTTCAGGGTGAAAATGAAAATAGTGACAAATCACTAATTAAACACAAAAGATCAATTCACTCCATTCAATTACATCTTCATTTTGGCCCACCATTTGTTGAAACACAAAGAAATTAAAAGTTTTGCTGCGAAGGAATAAATTAAATATATCTTCTCAATCTTAATCATTTAACTTTCAAACTAATTTGAGAACTTTAGGGCGTTTAAATTTCTTGTACTACTTTCAAATGTACAATGAATTTGGTGATTATGAAGAAAAGCAAAATATACTTGTTAAGAAATTATAGGCAGCAATTTAAACACTGAAAACCATTGGAATATTGGCGGAAGTTTTAAAATTTTTCGATAACCAAAACTTGAAAATTCTGCATTGTTAAAGCCAAAGGATTTAGAACATGATAATCTGGTGAAAAGATTGGTTCAAATATTGGCGGAAGTTTTAAAAATTTTGGGTAACCAAAACTTGAGATTTCTGCATTATTAAAGCCAAAGAATTTGGAAGATGAAAAACTGGCGAAAAGATTGATCCAAATCGATCTTTTTAGCCAAGTTATAAGTTCAGTGATTCGATTTTCTTGAAAATATCGCGAGATATCATTGAAAATCCAATTATACAGGGACAAGTTGACGATCTGCAAGGGGAAGGAAATGCAGACAATCACCGGTCCCATTGGATTGAAAAGATGAAAAAGGTCCTAGATTTAAGTTTTACGTTTGCAGCACAAAAAATAAATCGCTGGAGAAAGACAATTCAGGTAGTCCGGAGAAATTTAAAATACCTAAGATATTCGAGACTTGAATATTCTGCATCTCTTAAGCCATTTGGAAGACGGAAATCTGGCCAAAAAATTGGTCCAAATTGGTCTTTTTAGTCAAGTTATAAGTTTAGTGACTCGATTTTTTTGAAAATATTGCGTCATATTGAAAAACCAATTACACAGGGGCAAGTTGACAACCTGCAAGGGGAAGGAAATGTGGCCAAAAGTCGATCCCATTGGATTGAAGGGATGAAAAAGGTTCTAGATTTAAGTTTTACGTAGGCAGCACAAAAAGTAAATTGCTGGAGAAAGACAATTCAGGTAGTGCAGAGAAATTTAAAATACCTAAGATATCCGAGACTTGAATATTCTGCATCTCTTAAGCCAAAAGATTTGGAAGACGGAAATCTGGCCAAAAGATTGTTCCAAATTGGTCTTTTTAGTCAAGTTATAAGTTTAGTGACTCGATTTTTTTGAAAATATTGTGTGATATTACTGAAAAAGCAATTATACAGGCACAAGTTGACAATCTGCAAGGGGAAGGAAATGTGGCCAAAAACCGATCCCATTGGAGGGATAAAAAAAATTCTAGATTTAAATTTTACGTTTGCTGTACACTAAGTAAATCGCTGGAAGAAAAAGACCTAGCTAGTCCAGAGAAATTTAAAATATCTAAATGATTGCTAAACAATTCTCCATACGTGGCAACAATGTTAGAATAAAAGACAAACTTATTCCTCAATAATTCGGTGATTGGAATTTTTCTTGTTTTGGCTAACAAATTGCTTGGAATTAGCTTGAAATTTTAATCAAAGATTCTGTACAATTCAGTTCTAATTATTCCGATTTTTCCGGGTTAATAAATCGTGACTAATTTCACTGAGGTAACATTTAAAAATGTTTATTTTCATTGGATTGTTCTGCATGTACAATTGGTTGAAATTATTTCATAGAGATTTGATTTTTAAATGTTTATGTTCGGAAAATGAAATTTGAGTTTTATAAGACCGATGTACTTATGGGGAGCTTTTTATCTTAAAGTATGTCATATTTTGCTTTTCCTTTAATTATAAGTATAGTTTTTCTATGTTGTGGAAAACTTTTGGAAGTCCAGGAAAATTTTTGTCTTAGAAATTTGCATAAAGGGAAAATTTAAACTTATTTTCAAGAAAATATAAAACAAAGAATTCTATTTATTAACGTCCATCAATCTAGCACTTCACTTAAAATTTGGGAAAAATATCAACGAAATATTTTGGTCATTTAAGAGTTCTAGAAAATTAAAATTTTGAAAAAAATTTACACCAAAAATTGGTGTTTTTTTGTTGATGGAGAGTTTCAAAAGAAATAGAATCATATCTTTCATATTTCCTCCGAAAGCACTGTTTAAAAAAAAGCTCGAATTTTGTCATTTTTCAAAAATTGAATTTTCCAAAACTTTTTTTCATCTTTAATTGGTGTTTTTTTTCGGTGCTCAAGAGTTCTGAAAGAATTAATTTTATCACTCGTTTTTCTAATATTTGTCGCTTTTTTTCTTAAGTTTTAAAGCTTCAATGTGAGAATAATATCTAAATCGAGTTTATTCCTCAATTGGCTTTATTTGGAAACATTTAATTATAAAAATTTGATCGACCAAAAACACCAAATAATGATGAAATAAAAATTTTGAAATTCCAATATTTGTGAAATGTCAAAGTAGAGCTTTTTCTGTAACTGTTTTTTTCAGGAAAAATATAAAAGTTAGGAAGCTTTTTTTTGGGAACTCTTGAACAAAAAACACGATTTAATCATGTGAAAAAAAAAACGAAATTTTAATATTTATAGAAAAGCTGTCAATGTCAAGTTAGCACTATATAAGGTTTTCCTGGAAAATATTCGAGTAACAAATTTTTTTCCAGAACTTTTGAACGACCAAATAAAACATCAAAAAATTACCAAGAGCGGTTTCGTAATTCCATCAGTGTAGTGGACGTAATTTAGTAAGGTTTTTCAATACCGTATGGGCAACCCATGCTAAAAATTTTCCTCAATTTTCCGGAGCGGAAAAATATTGAAACAGTTTCGTTTTTTTTCAAAGTTAGCACTTGGAGTTTTTAAAAATTTAACAATAAAATATTTTAGTGTTTTTTTTGCTGTTCAAGTTGAGGAATTTTTCGTTCTCAGAAAAACCCTATAGAGTATAGTGGTAAGTTCCCATAAAGAGCTTTTCTACAAATGCAATTATTTCGATTTTTTGTCGCTTAGAAGCTTTGAAAGAAACATTTTTTTCGCTTACATATTTCTGGTAAACGCCATATTTCGAAATTTTCGAAATTTAGAGCTTTTTTCAAGCCACTGCCTTTAGGTTGTTCAAGAGTTCCCAGCATATTTTCATAACTTGCATATTTTCGTGGAAAACACCATTTAAAGAAAAAGTTAAGGTTTTTTTGTAGGAAAAACTCTATCGCTTTCATATGTCACATCATACGCTTACTGATATGAACTTTGAGCTTTAATGTCTAGATTAAGCTTTTTATTTAAATGGCATTTTATGGTAAAATAAACAAAATCGAGCTTTTTTTTGATATCGTTTCTCCGTAATATTGTTTCTTCGAAATTTCTCGCTCTACAAAAGAACCACCTGTTAGTGGAGCAAAAAAATAAATTTGAAAATTTGGAATTCGCCCTAAATTAAGCTTTTTGTTTAAATGGCATTTATCAGGAAAATATGCAGGTGAAAATTTTTTTCTTTCAGAACTCTTAAACCCCAAAGATATATCAATTAATGGTGCTAATTTTTTTTGGAAAATTCATCACTTGAAAAATGACCCAATTTGAGCTTTTTCTTTAAACCCTGTTTTCTGAAAATATAAGCGAGCGATAATTTTTTTTTCTAGAATAACAAAAAGACCCTTAAATATTTCGTAGTTTTGTATCAGAAAGAATCCAATAGCTTAATGCTAATTTGATGGACATAAACATATTTAAGATATTTCAATAAAAACGCTAACTTTTTTTTCCAAAAATTCTTATGTAAACATTTTTTTATCCTAAGAAGAAAATTAAGGTTTTCAAATGTTAAAGGGACCAATTTCAATGTTTAGAACCATCAAAATCGGACTACTCTGCAAAAATGTAATTTTAAAAATACATGAAAAAATACGCAAATTTTTGGTTTATTGCCAAAGTTTCAAATCGATTTAAAAATTTATTGTTGCAAAAACGAGCTTTTTTTTCCTATATTTTTTTTTAATACCACTCCATCATAAACTCATCTCTCATCCCCTAAAAATTTTAATGCACATCAACTTAAAACTGCTCCTTCACCGTATTGTCGTACCGCTGTACGAATCACCAACTTTATACGACCGCAGTTTTACGACGTGATAAGCTCATGAAAATCTTGAAAATTTAATTCGAAAAACCGCTCAACTGTCACGACAAATTGTTATTTACTTTAAACACTAAAAATTCCGAATTGATGATTTTTTTTTTTATTAATTTTTAGTAAAAACAAATGTTAAAACTATTACTCAATGTTATTAGGCTTTTGTATTAATATTTGTCGTTGGTTGGCAAAGGTTCATGTCCCTGTTATTTTTCGAAGCTCACTTTTAGAAATGGGAAAAAAATTGAGATTGTTGGGGGGTGGTACGAGGTTAGGGGTTGATCGATAATAATAGTCGTATAAGTGAATAGAATAAATACCACGTGTGCAGCAGCTTTCGCCCGACTACGGCTTCAATTTTCATTCAGATGAAAATCTATAAATATTTATTTCCGATCAGCGGCAAATTAAATCGAAAAATTCGTTGTAACGCAAACGAGAAAACGTTACAATCGAAAGCATAACGTTGGTGTCAACCTTTTTCTCGATTTGCCAGCAAAGTTTCGCCAGCAATCTTTGCCAGTTTTGCCCTGGAACGATTTGAAATGATTTATGTAATTTGAACGAGGGGGTTGGTTAACGAAAAACTTTTTTCTCGTTTGCTTATTTGTTTGTTTGGTGTCAATGCGAAAAATATTCTCGGCGAATTTGAATATAACTTTTTCGGGATGTGGAGAAGTTGCTTCTTTTTTTGTCCCTCTTTCCCTCACCGTATTGAAATTGAGGTCATAATGTGATTGGTGTCGGGTGCGACACCTCAATTTTCTTTTCGAAATGAAAAATAAAAATGTGCGAGAGAAATCGACAATCGATAGACAAATACAAAAGCAAGAGAGAGACAGCCGATGGTGGTGAAAGGTATGAAAATCCGTTAAGAAGTTTGAACATTGATATGTATATGAATATTTCTCATTGATTTTCTTCGAGGAGAACACACGAGGGGGTGTACGGTGGAGGAGTGGAGGAAAATTTCAAAGAAAAGCTGGTGAAAAATAAAATTTTCTGTATTTGTCGCTCGATTATAAATATATATACATATACAATATTGACGTTTCATTTTAAAAATAATGGTCTTAATAAGGCTTCATTCTATGTCATATCGCTCTCGACTCGGGGGTGCCACAAGTAGATCAAGACTTCAACCCCTATTTTCAAGTTTTTTTTTTTTTTTGTAATTCTCAACAAATTGTTACAGCCATCCACTAGAGAGAGAATGTTTCGATGAAAAAAACTTTCATGAAAAGTGCAACCCCTTAAGTGGCACTCGTTTTATGTTTATGCTTATGAAAAACTGGAAAATGAAAGGGAAATAATGAACAGCTATCAACGAGGGGTTGATTTCTGTTGTTTGTATCTCGATGGGGTTTATGTGTCAGGGAAATGCAAAAGATTAATTAAATTAGATTGGCAAGAATAGGAGATGCAAAATAATATACCTACACAAAAAAAAAAAATTAAGGGTACAAGTTACCATTACAAGAACCACTTGTTTCTTAAATTCACCACAACCACTATCTCTCAAATCTCTTTAATTTATCTCATCGTCAATGTGACCTTTTCTAAAATTTAATTTTCACCCCTAACATTCCCAATAGTGCGATGCTGATTTCAACCACTAAATTGGTCAAGCTGAAAATCGATCAGACCCGAATTTTCTATCACCCACCCCCCTGATTCTCTATGTATCTTTTCCTATTGTAATGCAGCAAAAGAGGGGACACCAAGAGACCAAGACCACATTATACATATGAAGCAATGTGGGATATATATATTCTTTGCGATTCTGATTAAATAAGACGAGGCGAAAGGGGAGGCAAGCTGGCGGGCGGTACGGGTCAGGAATAGTGACCCAGTAACCCAGAGTGGAAGCCACCCTTGGCCAACAAGAACAGCACTATTATCATCTTGTTCCAACATTTATCATCTCTCCCGACTGGGAGGGGGGAGAGCTTTTTATTTTTCCTCTTTATTTTTACTGTTTCGATTCGAGCAAGAGCAAAAAAAATATATCTTTTGATAAACCCACCACTGTTTGATCAATGGAAAAGATCAAAAGCGAAACTTTTTCCTCGATATTTCGAGGAGAATATATTTTTCTTGAAGCATTGAATAAGTTTCTTGGGGCTTTTGATCAAAAAAAATTCACGAGTTTTCGCTGTTGACGGTTGACAAATATTCATACGTCAGGTTTTCTGGGCGATATTTTTGTGAAAAATTTTCTGACATTTTTCGTATTTTGATTGCCATTAATATTTTTTTTGGGTTTAAAAAGATTGCCTTAAATTTATCATTGTCAGTTTTTTTGTTTGAAAATTATTCAGTTTTCCAAAAAGCTCACCTATAAACTTACATTAAAGCTTTCCATTCCAAAAAAAATTGCAAATCAGATTCGAATTTTTCACTAAAACTAATACCAGGTAATCAAAATAAGGTTTTTCTCTGACTTTGAACAGTTATACTGTGTATAAAATATATAGAATATATTGCGGTCCCATTTATGTAGTTACTATATAATAGTTTACTACATAAATTGGACCACAATATATTCTATATATTGTATACACTAAAGTGATTCAAAAAAAATGATGAATTTTTTTTTCTTAATTATATCGAAAATATTGTTGGGAATGACCAAAAAAAAAATTCTGTGTAAGTTTAAGCCCTTAATATTAATATTAGGAGGTGCCGCATCGCAAATTTCGATTTTCCATTTAAATAACATGGCAAAAATATTCTTTTGAAATTTGGAATTTTATAGCTCACGCTGGTGACAATATTTCGGAATGACCAAGGTATATTCTTGTAGAAAATTAAACGATCTACAAGAAAGATCCCGGACAAGTTTTTAATATATTTATTCCTTCAAAAGTTATTCGAGGTCAAAGTTGAACTAAAGAGAAATTTTTATATTTTTTCAATTTTTTGACGCAGCCATCAATTTAATGAGAAAATTTTAAAGGACATTTTTGTAGGGCACTTTTTTTTCTATAACTTATCTCCATAAAAGTTTTAGATATTTTTCACAGGTCCTAAGTTATTTAATTAAAATAAAAAAAAAAAATTATGTTAAAAATATAATAATTCAGGGAATTTTCAGATTAATACAAATAACTTAGGTCCTGGAAAAAATATCAAACTTTTATAGAGATAAGTTATAGGAAAAAAAGTGCTATACAAAAAATGTCCTTTATAATGTTCTCATAAAATTGATGGTTGCGTCAAAAATTGAAAATATATTAATATTTCCCTTCAGTTCAACTTTGACCTCGAATAATGTTTATAACTAAGGTAATATAACGAAGGTATGTTCTTGTAGAAAACTGAACGATCTACAAAAAAGGTCTCGAACAAGTTTTGGATATATTTATTCCTTTAAAAGTTATTCGAGGTCAGAGTTGAACTAAAGAAAAATTTTTATATTTTTTCAATTTTTTGTCGCAACCATCAATTTAATGAGAAAATTTTATAAGACATTTTTTGTAGAGCACTTTTTTTCCTATAACTTATCTCTGTAAAAGTTTTTGATATTTTTCCCATATCCTACGTTATTTGCATTAAACTGAAAATTCCCTGAATTATTATATTTTTAACAAAAAAATTATATTTTTTTATTTTAATTAAATAACTAAGGACCGGTGAAAAATATCAAAAACTTTTAAAGAAAT
This sequence comes from Sisyra terminalis, assembly GCA_958496175.1. Lineage (NCBI taxonomy): Eukaryota > Metazoa > Arthropoda > Insecta > Neuroptera > Sisyridae > Sisyra > Sisyra terminalis. Next base: position 2,843,391 of record OY292277.1, read on the forward strand.
AAGTTATAGGAAAAAAATGTCCAATAAAATTTTCTCATAAAATTGATGGTTGCGTCAAAAAATTGAAAAAAATATTAAAATTTCTTTTTAGTTCAACTTTGACCTCGAATAACTTTTGAAGGAATAAATATATTAAAAACTTGTAAGAGATCTTTTTTGTAGATCGTTCAATTTTCTACAAGAATATATCTTGGTCATTCTAAAATATTGTCACCAACGTGAGCTATAAATTTACAAAGTGCAAGAGAATATTGTTCCGATGTTATTTAAATGGAAAATCGAAATTTGCGATGCGGCACCTCTTAATACTAATATTAAGAGCTTAAACTTTCACAGGAATTTTTTTTTGTCATCCTCAACAATATTTTCGATATAATTAAGAAAAAAAAAATCATATTTTTTTTGAATCAGTCTCCTGTGTAATATATAGAATACATTGCGGTCTAATTTAAGTATTATAATTTACTATAACTGTGGTATGATTTTTATATATTAAACTATACTACATAAATTGGACCGCAATAAATTCTATATATTGTATACACAGTAATACCAGGTAGTGAAATTATTACCAAATTTTTGGAAGATGATATTTGTTAAAGTTAAATTTTAAATCGATTTTAAGCTACCAGCCACAGATTTATAAATCGTTGAGGAAACTTTGTAGAAAAATTTTGTTAGACAACTTTGAAAAAAAACTTTTTTTTTCACCATCGTATGTGGAAAAAAATTGTTTTGGACATTTATTTTAATTTATTTTTTTCCTCGTTTCCAAAGTAAAAATGAGATTTTGCTTAATATCTTTAAGTTATTACTTGCATGCAGTTTGACTTGGGTTAAAAAAAAACAATAATTTTTTTTGGGTTACCAACATAAGTAAAGTAAAAAAAAAGTTACCAGGAACTAGAAATTTTTTCCTTCTTGTAAATTTTTGTGATAAGTTTCAATATTCTTTGTACAATAAATTTGCATCATATTTCCAGCAGTGTGGAGACCATATCGCATCGTACGCACCCCCATCACCCCATCCGACCTTGTTATGTTTTCCCACCCTTGAACTTTTCACCCTTGGCTCTCATTGATCAAAACTTAAATGTATTCATTGACCCGTATTAAAAAGTATTGCTGGATGGAGAGAATTCATAAATTTTCCAGCTTACACTTTCTCAAATGAACGATTTGTAATTAATGGGAAATTAAAACGTATTTTTCGTCATTATCGAATGGGGGAAATGAAAGATTAACGATAAAGTAATTAAGACGAAGATATCAATAATTTTAAAGTTCTATATTGGTTTTGTAAGGGGTAGAAGATTGTTGATTTATTTTGGTAATTTTTCCAAAAAGGTTTGTGTTTTTAGAAATTTATGAAAGTTGGATAGTTTTATTCCTATACTAATTAGCTAAAAAAAATAAAAAAGGTTTAATTATGAAATAAAAAATTCACTATTTAGTCATTGGCTTAAAAAAATCTAAAGAAATAAGTTCTTTAGGGAATTAATGAATAATAATTTAAGTCCTATGACTTAATTTCTTCTTAATGTCATCATCAGATAATGATTATTTTGTCAACTGTAAACAAATTTCATATAGATTGTTAGTTTTATATAATTTGACGAAAAGATATTATTTGGATCTAGTTTGTGGACTTTGTATAATTCATATTCTTCTAGGGTTTTCATATGTGATCCATTCTTGCAAATATGTAGTGGCTTAAAATTTCTTTCGAAATTTAAGCATTGATGATTTTCGTCATAAAGATATTTTGTAAAATTTGAAGTTATTATAGGAGAGATTATACATGAACTCATTTTGGAGGAGTAAATAAGTGGAATTAAAATTGGTGGAAAATGATTTTCCAACCTTTGATTCGTAGACGATGCAATCATTAATGCGAATAATGAAAAAAAAAATAATTGGACTTCATTCGAAGATTTCAAATCGTTAGTCAAATTTCGCTTAAAAAACAATAAGACCAATGATCGATGATCACTGAAATGATCACAATTTGATAAAAAAAATAAGTTGCCAAAATATGATAAGAAAACATTTTTTATGGTTCTCAGTTTACGGATCTTTATGAAGACCGAAGGTCTTAATTCTACGAAGAAAAATAACCATTACAAAATCAACAATTTTCACCCTCAAAAGTAAATTTTAAATTGAAAAATATCAATTCCGGATTATAATTAAGAGTTATAAAGAAATATTATTTAAATAACAATAATTTTCTTTGCGATATTAGACCAGGGTCGATATTTTTAAAATGGTGAAAAGTGAAAAAAAATTATAGTAGAATGAAACCCATTGGAAAAGGTAGAGAATATAACAAATATGAAAGAAAAAATAAATTACGGGCGATCTGAGGTCGGGAAGGGGGAGGGGTGAGTTTTTAAGGGTAAAAAACGGTTAATCTCGATTTCCGGTAAAACTGCAAGTCCTATGAAAAAAGTTAAATAGCAAAGTTGTAGGTAATTAAAAGATCTACAACTTTTGTATCGACACTTTTTTCACATAACCTCAAAATTTATGTGAAAAATTCGTTAAACCGAGTGTTTGGTTTTTTATTTTTATTTTTTGCAAAAAAAATTATTTTTTCACGAAATTTGGTGAAAACTTACCTTTGTATGTCCCAAACATACAGTATTTTTTTTGATTTAAAATGTTTATTTTTTTACCTTATTTTGACTTAATATCCAAAAAGCACCCTAATTTTCAAACGAAAATTCTCACGTCAAAATATCTGCTTTTTTAAAAAAGTTGGTGAGTGTTTTTGTTTGTTGATATCTCTACTTTCTGATGGTATAAAAAAAATATACACTACAATGGTAAATGTTCTCAGAAAATGCAAATAATGATTGCACAAATGCACAAATTTATGCTCAAATTGTCATGGTTCTGAAACATGCTCCAATGTGGAAAAAAAAACCTATCATTATTTGCATTTTCTGACCAATGCCGAATTTTTCACAGGAACCACATTGAATTTAATATATTTCGATTTTATTTTTCGTTGTCATTTAGTTGTTCTCCAATGGTTTAAGTTTGTTGAAAATGCGATATTGAAGTTATTTTTCTTTGAGAAGTTGGCGATCGTAAAGTTAAATATATTATAGAAGTTTCATTTAACATATTTTTTGTTTTCTGTTGGTTGAGTTCAAATAATGGAATTTTTAGTAAATTTCGATTTTATTTTGTCTACGATTCAGCTGCCAAAATATGATAAGAATTTTTTTTTATGGTTCTCAGTTTACGGATCTTTATTAAGACCGAATGTCTTAATTGTGCGAAAAAAAATATCTTTTTCAAAATCAACGATTTTCACCCTCAAAAATAAATTTTAATTCCGGATTATAATTAAAAGTTATATAGAAAAGTTATTTATAAAAAACAATCATTTTTTTTGCGAGATATGAATTATAAATCGATGTTATTTGTTGAAAATGCAATATTGATGTTATTTTCCTTTAAGAAGTTGGCGATTTTAAAATTTTATATATTATTTAAGTTTGATTTTATATTTTTTTTTCTTTTGCTGAAGTTGGAAGAATGCATTTTTTTTTTGTTAATTTCGAATTAAATGTTTTATGATTTCTTAGTTAATATTATTTAATTTAAATTATATTATTTTTATGATTTAATTAATCTTAAATTAATTAAATGTGGTTCCTGTCAACAATTTTAAATTGGCCAAATATCTTTCGGAACAAAATATAAGCCATATACAGATATACAGAAGACACATGAATCATATCATTGGTTAAAATCTATCAAGTTTTAGTAATCAACTCTCTGATTGGTCTAATATAAGATTGAGTTTTGTACGGTGTGTTATGATTGGCCCATGGATTCTGCGCCATAACTACAGTGCCTTGATTTGTACAAAGTAAGCTTAGCATTTCTCGTTTAAAGTGACTTTTGAGTACAGAACATTTGGAACGGGATTTCTTTCGATTTATAATTCAAATATTGAATAGAAAATTATTGTTATTTAAATAATTTCTTTATATAACTCTAAATTATAATCCAGAATTAATATTTTTCAATTTAAAATTTACTTTTAAGGATGAAAATCGTTGATTTTGTAAGGGTTATTTTTCTTCGGTCTTTATAAATATCCTTAAACTGAGAATCATAAAAAAATTGTTCTTATCAAATTTTGGCATTTTATTTTTTATATATTTTCTCAATTAGGCATGCACCATTGGGACCCAATGAGGGCCCGATGGCATTCCCAAAGTAATTTCTAGTCGAATCTTTCTTTGAGACAATTATATTTAGTTTTTTCTCTCACGTATATATTTACAAATTTTTTTTCTCTATCTTTGCCAAATATACATGCATTTGTCTATTATTAAATTGCTACAAAAGGGCACCTCAATAGTTAAGGCCAACCATGGCGACTTGTATACCCTTTTTAACCATTTGAAATTTGTATTCTCGATCTATCAATCTTTGCTTCTAAATCTTTAATTAAATTTCGCTAAAACTTCAAATTAAGATCAACATTTACTGAATAGTCCAAGAGTTACGAAAGGATTTTAGTTAGCCACTAAATATAATTGACTCGTTTATTTTGAAAGTGGCGTAAGTCCATTTCAAGAACGGTCTTCTTCTTGTAACTAGAACAAAGTATGTTAATTATTCAACTGCTAAGTTTTCAGAAATTACTGATTTCATTTTCAAAAACGCCAATTATTCCCTTCTCCTTAGTATCTTATGTTCTTCTGCTTAAAAATGATAAAACTATAGAGATTGTTCTTAAAATGGACTTAATTCATTTTCAAAATAAATGGTTCAAATGACAAAAGTTGATAATTGAATGACGTCTTTGCAAAGGTCCATTTTTTGTCTAGAAATAAATTTCAACTGTTCTTATCTTATAGCTAAAATTCTTAACAGAATTCACATCATTATAATAATAAAATACTAGTAGTACCCCGTGAAATATTCACAGCAAACGCTGCCACAACTAACAAACGAATCGTTTATTTTGAAAGTGGCGTAAGTCCATTCTTCTTGTAACTGGAACCAAGTATGTTAATTATTGAACTGCTAATTTTTCAGAATTTACTGATTTTAACAAAAACGCCAACTATTCCCTCCTCCTCCATAGCATCTTCCATAGTTCCTATGGTTAAAAATGATAACACTATAGGGATTGTTCTGGAAATGGACTTAACTCACTTTCAAAATAAACGGCGCATATAGTGTTTGATTATTTGGAACAATATTTTTTCATGCTTAAACTTTAAGACTCAGTATTGAAATGATCCATAAAAAGTATAGTTTTTATATACACTAAACCTAATAAACCCTTTTTTCCATAGAAAAAAATTTAGGGTAAATTTTAGGGGTAAAAAAATGTTTTCCTTTGGAAAATTGTGAAAATTATTATTGTTTTTATGACAACCGCTCAATGTTTATATCTAGGATTCAAAATTCTTGGATTCAAAAAACCCGAAATTTTTTTGGCCAAAATATAAAATTGTCAGCCCTTAAATTGAGTTTTCCATACTAAAATTTTAAAAAATGTGCATATGATCTATTGTACGACATCCTGTCTAATTTTATGTGACTATTGTATGCAATTTTAAATGATGTTATTATTTTTGTTGGGCTTTATCCCACTGAAAACCTCCCATCCACCCCTTATAGGCGTTTGCTTTTATGTGACATGAAAAATAATTATTCTGGGACCGTGCGTTGGTTGCCTTGGGGCTTTAATTTCGACTAAATAATTTTTCAATTGAATTTCCGTAGATGAATTACGTGATTTAGGGGTGTGGGTGGCTAGGGGGTGAAATTTGTGACAATTTGTTCAACAACCAATTTTTTTCCCCCACTGTGGTAATACAGAGTCGTGCATGCTAAATTTAATGAAATGAATTAGTGCAATAAATTTCGGTTTTTAATTTTGGAAACATGAAAGTTTATAAGAGCAAATTGAATACATTCATTTAAAGTCAAAGGTTTGAAATGTATAATCAAGGAGGGAAATCAAGTGCATGGAAAAATTTTTGTACAATACAAGCAAAGGTTTGCTTTAAAATGGCTTTGGTAAATTGCATAATTTTTTCTTGGGAAAACGATTGAGAAAATAAGAATAAGTTTAAGTTTTGAATTGATTTTTCTTAAATGAAAAGACCAATGCCTCATTAAGTTTCTTTGACGAATAAAAGTTTAAGAGTTTTCACCGTTTTTCGTCAGATGAAAGTTCAAGTTATTGTTGCAGAAAATTTCATCAAAATCGGTTCAGCGTTTTGTTTGGAAATATGATATGGAAATTTTTTTTATATTCTTTAGCAAGATATGTTAAAAAATTTAAGCTTTGGTGTAGAAAAAATTTAAATTTTCAACATTTGAAAGCAATTGCGTCCGAATATTTGAATAAGAGTGAAATTTGTTGACACAAATGAACAAATTTGCATTTAAACTCTCGAATTATTCGAGGCAATGTTTTCGGACAACAATCAACAAATTTGTTGCAGGGTTCTATTTATATATGCCGTTAAAGTTTATATATGTAAATACTTACTTTTTTTTTAATGCCAAATTTGTTGCAATCAACAAAAAACTTTTATTTTTTTAAATAGAAAAATTTCACTTGGTTTTTAATTGGTGCTGAAGTTTGGCATGCACTTTGAAATCATTTTTCCTGATTTGCGAATGCAATTCGAGGCACAATCGATGGGAAGGGGGGGGGGTTAGTGAGATGAAACTTTTACGTTTAATGTGGGGAGATTGAGTTGGGGAATTGGGGTGAATTTGAGCGGTGAAGAAGAAGCTGTGACCGTGGGAATAGTTGATGGCCGAACGGATGAGGTTGAAAGTTGGGCATGGGGTTGTCGGACGGGGTTGGTATGGGAACGTGGATTTGACACTGTAAGAACAGCACGCACTGATGCCACCATAAACTCAGCACATTTGAACCACCAGAAATGCACTTTTGATGGAAGTCGAGGAGTTGAGCCGAAGACGTTCTACAGAAAATTTTCAACAGAACAACGTTTTGTTGGAAGAGGCTTTTCCGATATTGCGAACGGACGAACGAAACTAGCACGTCGAAAAGGACGACAACGACGTCGACGACGACGACGACAATGAAAACGACGACGACGACAACGACGATGATGGTACCTATGGTAAGGCGCCGCGACGCTGGTGATGATCGCGCTTTGTGGGCAGCCGAACTCGCACTGGAGGACGTTTCCGACGCCCCAATGTGAAGCGCAAAACCCCACTTCACATGCCGAGAGATGTGGAAAACGGCGATGGCGCAACCCCAACTTTCCATCCCCAAATCATCCCCAATCAGAAACAACACGTTTGTGACTCTTTTTCTCATTCAAATGCCTCAATGTCGCTTCCAACAATCACTCACTGAATTAAAATGTAATAATTTCAAACCCAAAACTTTGTTCAACGCAACGCAATTCATCCCCCGTTCATCCCCGTTTACGTCTTTCGCCGTTTTTGCCCAGCAAATTTCAATAATTACTCCAACTCAACTCTTTTCCATATTTTTAACGATGCTTTTTGAAATTAAAACAAGTTTGATTAATAAAAACGCACAATTTTTACGTCAAAATAGTTCAGGTGCAACTATGACGTCACAAGGTTTTCATAGACTACTGAGATTCTTAAGAAAAAAATGATATCTGTTCTAATGTACTCGCATGATAAATTATACTTATTGGTCGTTATTAAAACAATATTTTTATTCATCTGCCAAAGTATATTCCGGTCGTACCCGAACTGGTATATCAGTTATTAGTAATTTATGATAACTAAAATATAAATATAATAGATAAATGTATGAATGCCGGCAAAAACAGAGAGCAAAGATGGTAAACACGTACATGTGAGTGTAATGCCAATATAATAATTATTGTCACAATTTTCAACTAACTTATTGTTGTCATTGGTTTCAACTGTCATTTTTTTTTCATTCAATGATCAATTGTTCCCGTTTGTCAGTTTTCTCAGGTTGGGCTATGCATATTTCTCAGAAGGTTACTAGTTTTCAAAAAATTGCTTAACTTGGTGATTCATGTCCCTTTTTGTTGACATCAACGTCTGGCAACGTTGCTTTTTTTTAAATTTAATTCGCGATTTTTTTGTTCATTTAACTCTTATAAACTCTAATATTATAAAGAGGAAAGATTTGATTGTATGTTTGTATTGAAAAGACTCCGAAACTACTTGACCAATTTGAAAAATTCTTTCACTGTTGAGAAGCTGCACTATTTCCGTTGAACATAGGCTGTATTAAATTTTCACAATAGATGATAAAATTCAGATTTTAGCTTTTATATTTTTTTTAATCAGAAGAAAATTCAGGTTATTTAAGGTTTTTTTGTTTTTCATTTTTTATATAATATTTTCAATATTCAATTAGCTACGTTTCGTTACTAATCGTTACTTCCTCAGACTTCTATAACAAATATTTTATTTATAACAAATGTAATTACTTTAATTTGTTATAGAAGCCTGAGGAAGTTACGATTAGTAACGAAACGTAGCTAATTGAATAATAAAAATATTAAATAAAAAATAAAAAATAAAAAACAAAAAGATCTTAAATAACCTGAATTTTCTTCCTATTTAAAAAAATTAAATTTTTACTATATTAATTGTCTCTTTTTAAATCCAACAATATTGTGATTTCAGGAATGATTATGTCTTTCGTAAAAAAAAGAAGAAAAATAAAAATTTTCATATACCAGTACTAAAAGCGAATCTGAAAAGAAAATATAATTTACCCCTACGTTACGTAGACGAAGTTGCGGGGATCAGCCATATTGAATTATATTTGGAAATGACAAAAAAAAATCCTGAGAAAATATAAGCTCTTAATATTAATAATTAGGAGTGCCGCATCGCAAATTTCGATTTTCCATTTCAATAACATGGCAACAATATTCTCTGGCACTTTGGAGTTTTATAGCTCACGTTGGTGACAATATTTTTGAATGGCCAAGGTATATTCTTGTAGAAAATTGAACGATCTACAAAAAAGGTCTCGTACAAGTTTTTGATATATTTACTCTTTCAAAAGTTATTCGAGGTCAAAGTTGAACTAAAGAAAAATTTTAATATTTTTTTCAATTTTTTGACGCAACCTTTAATTTTATGAGAAAATTTTATAGGACATTTTTTGTAGAGCACTATTTTTCCTATAACTTATCTCTGTAAAAGTTTTTGATATTTTTCACAGGTCCTAAGTTATTTGCATTGAACTGAAAATTCCCTGAATTATTATATTTTTTACATAAAAGTTTTTTTTTTATTTTACTTAAATAACTTAGGACCGGTGAAAAATATCAAAAACTTTTATGGAGATAAGTTATAGTAAAAAAAGTACTCTACAAAAAATGTCCTATAAAATTTTCTCATAAAATTGATGGTTTGTGTCAAAAAATTGAAAAAATATTAAAATTTCTCATTAGTTCAACTTTGAACTCGAATAACTTTTGAAGGAATAAATATATCAAAAACTTGTAAGACCACCTTTTTTGTAGATCGTTCAATTTTCTGCAAGAATATACCTTGGTCATTCCGAAATATTTTCACCAACGTGTGGTATAAAATTCCAAAGTGTAAGAGAATATTGTTGCCATGTTATTTAAATGGAAAATCGAAATTTGCGATGCGGCACCTCTTAATATTAATATTAAGAGCTTAAACTTTCACAGGATTTTTTTTTGGTCATTCCTAACAATATTTTCGATATAATTAAGAAAAAAAAATCACCATTTTTTTTGAATCAGTCTAATATATGTATACGAAAAATTCACGTATATGCTCAATTGGTGATATGAAATAACATTGTTAAAACTTGAAGGCCAAAATTTGGGAATTGCAGATATAAATATATCGTTTAAGTAATCTGAACCGGTTTAAAGAATTTATTATTTGTTGTCAATTATAAATACATTAACACCTCTTTCCGAGTCCATAAATTAGACCTTTGAAACTGCATTTTTCTCATTACAATATTATTTATTATTGCAACTTGAGAACAGGTAAATTTCTTTACAATTTCACACTTGTTTGGAATTTATTCGGTTTTGCTCACAATAGTGGTCATTATGGAGCAAAGGTCAAAAAAAAATTAGTTTAATATTCGTCTACCTGAATTTTACCATACGATTGAAGAACAGGTTAATCGAATTCGATAATATTATGTTTTCAGGTACATCTTAATGTTAGGCCCAAAAAAAAAAAATATATATAAAGAAGGTCACAGACAAGTCTAATTTAAATAGTTGTACCAATATTTTATTTTAATTTATTTATAGTTCCAATCTGAAGACAGCTTTACTGAGTTGATAGAAACTTTGTAATCAAGTTCAACTAATTTTTCTTCGGAAGAAAAGGTTGCCTGTTTACGTTTAATTATTAATAATAAAAGTTGCATTTAGAAGAAGTCTGATTTAAATAATTAAATGGACACCCATCAGTTGGATATAAATTGGACTCTTTAATTAAAAATCTATGTTCTTTTTAAAGATATCGAAAAATCCGCATATTTTAAATCAGGGGTGGCCAACCCAAATGATATTGCAGGCCACTTCGGAAATGCATCATAACTCCGGGAGCCTCTTTTGAAGTTATATCTCCAATTCTCCATACTAAATTTTGATACACTAATCATTTTAATATTTCGGTGTTCACCAATTTGGTCATTGTAAAAGGTATACATTTTATGAAAGCCTGATGCATATCGCGGATCGAAAAAATTGTCAAATTGCTTTTTGTGGTCCGCGAGTTGGCCACTTTTGACAACTTCTGATTTAAATAAACAATGAAAAATGTATCTTTTATCTACATATATAAAATTGTGGTGTTGATTTATGCAGATTTTAAAAACTCAAAAAAATTATCATTGATTTAGCTAAAAATTTGGCACGATATACAATCCGCTTCAAAATTGTTTTTATCTTTTTCTTGCGTCGAAAACATACCTGCGATCGCAAGAAAACGGATTTTTCAACGGCCAATACTTACTTGCTATGATCAAATTGTAATTTTTAAAGGTAGAGTAAATTTTCTCTAAACGCAATTGATAAACTTTTATCTTGAAAGTAAGTTATAATTGATACGGTGAGGGATGCTGCGGGTTGATATGGGAGATGATTCTAATAATTCATAAGGTTTTTATTGCTAAATTTAATTTATTCATTTACAACAATAGGCTGGCAAGACAACGTCTGCCGGGTTCAGCTATATCGTATAATTTGCTCTTTTGTTGGCAATTTTTCATTGTGGTTTTAATTACTTGCAAAAAAATATTTCCCTTTTAAGATCTATCTTTAATGTAACTTTAAAATAGTTTTTTTAACAGTCATCATTAAATTGCTGAAGAAAATGGTTTTTCTACTCCTCTACACTGTGGATTTTTTTTTCAATTTTTTCCCAGTGGTGCAACAATGTGAAAAAAAAAATTCCCATTTATATCCATTAGGGTGGTTTTTTCTTGACTTTTTTTGGTCCCATCATGAAATTTTGTTGGAAATACCGAAAAAAAAAAATCCCTGAAAGTTTGAGCCCTTAATATTAGTTTTAAGTCCTCGACCAAGACGTGTAAAGATTTCCCATTGAAAATACACGGAAACTCTGATTTTTTATTTTTAAATTTCTATATCTCAGCGGCATTTCATGGGATCGCTTTTACCGAAGATGGTTTTTTCTCAGAATTAAACGCTCTACAAAAGTGCCCATTGCGACAAAGTCGTAACTCACACCGGTGAGGTGTACGGGCCACTGAACTTGATTTTTCCATAAAATTTGCGTTTTTTTTTTTGCATTTATCTCGTAAATAACAAGAGCTACGGAAAAATTATAAATAAAAAACTTGTAGAGTATTTGATTTCCTACAAAAAAGTTCCTGTAGACCAAATCGCGAAGATCAATTTTAAACGAGATATTAAGCATTGAATTGATTTTTCTGTGAAATTTTTGCCGATCATTGATTTAAAGTTAAAATAAATATCTCGTTAATCTCGGCTTAATATCTCGTTTAATATTGATCTTAGCGATTTGGTTTACAGGACCCTTTTTGTAGGAAATCAAATTCTCTACAAGTTTTTTATTTATAATTTTTCCGTAGCTCTTGTTATTTACGAGATAAATGCAAAAAAAAACGCGAATTTTATGGAAAAATCAAGTTCAGTTGCCCGTACTACCTCACCAGTGTGAGTTACCTCTTTGTCGCAATGGGCACTTTTGTAGAGTGTTTAGTTCTGAAAAAAAACCATCTTCGGTAAAAGCGATCCCATGAAATGCCGCTGAGATATAGAAATTTAAAAATAAAAAATTAGAGTTTCCGTGTATTTTCAATGGGAAATCTTTACACGTCTTGGTTGAGGACTTAAAATTAATTTTAAGGGCTCAAACTTTCAGAGAATTTTTTTTTTGGTATTTCCAAATAATTTCACGATGGGACCAAAAAAAAAAAAAGGTAAAAAAGAATCACCCTAATATCCATATATACCAGTGGCTCTTAATCTTGTTGGAGGTACTGACCTCAGGTAGACATAAACGCATTCACTGAACTCTATTTGGAAAATTGCAATATGGAAAATTGTATACAACTATAAATTAGCCATATTAGTTAGGGGTATATTTGGATCTCTGCCGAACCCCTAAGGTTCGAAGGAACCAAAGATAAGAACCACTGAGCGATTCCCTTTAATCTCATCAAATTTTCCATAAAGGTATTTTTTAAAATATTACAATTTTTCTCGTATTTGTTAAATATGAAAATTTAAGTTGATTCACAATGCAATTATTTTCTTCTGAAATTATTTTCAAGATTAAAAGTTAAAGAATTTTATGATTTTTTTTTCCTATAAAAATCAAGAAACAGAATATGATTAAAAATATTTTTTTGCTATTGCCTTTATTAGTTAAACTGGTATAGGATTATAACAATTAACTCATAATATTTAGTTATATTCGAATGATGTGTTGCATAACAGTTACAAACATCACAAACGATCACAAACGACGTTTAAATATCAAGCAAATTGATAAGAAAAAATCCTGCAAACCGAATTTTACTAAGTATAAGATGATTTGCAAATATTTTTTAAATATTTCTTGTCATCCCTGTCATTTAATAACAAACAATTCCTTTTTAATAAACTTTTGGTTCAAAATAAGTATATTTGCTTAATTTCATAAGGTGATAATTGTCATTAACAAACGAAAATTAATTATTCAAATAAAACTACTTTTCAACAAAAATAGATAACGAAAACGATTTGTAAAAGAATCCCGAAGCTTAATGTGGTAAGTCGAGAAGTTCGAAAGCTACTCTTCAGAGTTGTAACTTTAATGTTTCAAGTCGCATGGAAAGCTCTAAAGTTTTTGAAGTGGTGAATTACAATTTGATACATTAAAAAAAAATCATAAAATTTTTACTTCATAAAAAATAAATTAATTCATACAATTTTTTTTGTGGACTATTTAGAAATTTGCTTCAGTTCAGCAATTTGCAGCTATATCATGGTAGTGATAAAAAGCGATTGATCTTTAGCGACGTTTAAGTAACTAGAAGAATCGAATTTCATTTCTTGGTCTTTTTTATTTTTTTATTTGCTGATTGTTCTTAATCATGCGGTCAAGAAACTGCTATATCTTGGAGCTCTTGATGAAGTTTCCGCTTCAGACTTCTTTGTTTAATAGTTTCCCCCAAACTTAATTCTACTGCACTAGGATAATTTTCTAGACCGTTAAGGAAATTCCTTGTAAGTACGAATTGAAAATCTTTTATATATGGAACCTTCTTTTCGAGATGAGTTTGGTTTTTTCTTGATTGTGTTTTTTCTTTGAGGATGGAAGCCAGACTACGCAAGAGTATGTGAGAAGTGGCCTAATGATTGATTTCTATATCATCTTTGGAAAAACCACTACACAAATGAAACTAATAACATGGGAAAAATATCAAGATTGAAAATGTTAATATTTCGATAAAAAATTGAAAATGTTAGAAAAAATTATTAATATAACAATGAACTTTTTTGAACACAAAATTGGAAAATAAAATAACTATTAAACTAACCATTATAAAACAAACTGTAAAGCCATCTATCAACGAGGTTATGGAAAAATTGTTTGCAAAAATTTCAGATACTTCGGTATAAATACTAACTAATACAAATTTACTTCCAAAAAGCCCTTACAGATGGCACTACCAAAAATTATCAACCCTTTTTTAAAGAAATTAAAACACAAAACGTTTCAGTAAATTCTAGCACTTTGACGATAGATTTCATCCCTTAAACGTGGTTTATTACGTAAACACTATAAGGGATGATTTTCGAACCAAGGGCAGTTTCGGGTTCGTAACAATGTAAAGAACGATAATAAAACAATCTTTTTCGATTTCGACACAAAAAGATTTTTCGCAAAAAAAACCGTGGGTTAACCATCGTTGATTTTTCACGAAAAAGGTCAAATTAAAAAAAATTTTTTTTAGGATGCCAATCGAAAGTACAAGTCTATCTGTACATGCTGTGCAAATTTTTCCCATAACAAACCACGTTTAAGGGTTGAACATGCAGTTTAAGGGATGCATACTTCCCACTAAGAGGGAGAGACGAACGTGGCTTCTTCAACAATTGCATGTACCATCGTTATATAAGGGATGATTTTCGAACCAAAGGCAGTTTCGGGTTCGTAACAATGTATAGAACGATAATATAACAATCTTTTTCGATTTCGAAACAAAAAGATTTTTCGCCAAAAAAAACCGTGGGTTAACCATCGTTGATTTTTCACGAACATGGTCAAATTAAAAAAAATTTTTTTTAGTATGCCAATCGAAAGTACAAGTCTATCTGTACATGCTGTGCAAATTTTTCCCATAACAAACCACGTTTAAGGGTTGAACATGCAGTTTAAGGGATGCATACTTCCCACTAAGAGGGAGAGACGAACGTGGCTTCTTCAACAATTGCATGTACCATCGTTATATAAGGGATGATTTTCGAACCAAAGGCAGTTTCGGGTTCGTAACAATGTATAGAACGATAATATAACAATCTTTTTCGATTTCGAAACAAAAAGATTTTTCGCCAAAAAAAACCGTGGGTTAACCATCGTTGATTTTTCACGAACATGGTCAAATTAAAAAAAATTTTTTTTAGGATGCCAATCGAAAGTACAAGTCTACCTGTACATGCTGTGCAAATTTTTCCCATAACAAACCACGTTTAAGGGTTGAACATGCAGTTTAAGGGATGCATACTTCCCACTAAGAGGGAGAGACGAACGTGGCTTCTTCAACAATTGCATGTACCATCGTTATATAAGGGATGATTTTCGAACCAAAGGCAGTTTCGGGTTCGTAACAATGTATAGAACGATAATATAACAATCTTTTTCGATTTCGAAACAAAAAGATTTTTCGCCAAAAAAAACCGTGGGTTAACCATCGTTGATTTTTCACGAACATGGTCAAATTAAAAAAAATTTTTTTTAGGATGCCAATCGAAAGTACAAGTCTACCTGTACATGCTGTGCAAATTTTTCCCATAACAAACCACGTTTAAGGGTTGAACATGCAGTTTAAGGGATGCATACTTCCCACTAAGAGGGAGAGACGAACGTGGCTTCTTCAACAATTGCATGTACCATCGTTATATAAGGGATGATTTTCGAACCAAAGGCAGTTTCGGGTTCGTAACAATGTATAGAACGATAATATAACAATCTTTTTCGATTTCGAAACAAAAAGATTTTTCGCCAAAAAAAACCGTGGGTTAACCATCGTTGATTTTTCACGAACATGGTCAAATTAAAAAAAATTTTTTTTAGGATGCCAATCGAAAGTACAAGTCTATCTGTACATGCTGTGCAAATTTTTCCCATAACAAACCACGTTTAAGGGTTGAACATGCAGTTTAAGGGATGCATACTTCCCACTAAGAGGGAGAGACGAACGTGGCTTCTTCAACAATTGCATGTACCATCGTTATATAAGGGATGATTTTCGAACCAAAGGCAGTTTCGGGTTCGTAACAATGTATAGAACGATAATATAACAATCTTTTTCGATTTCGAAACAAAAAGATTTTTCGCCAAAAAAAACCGTGGGTTAACCATCGTTGATTTTTCACGAACATGGTCAAATTAAAAAAAATTTTTTTTAGTATGCCAATCGAAAGTACAAGTCTATCTGTACATGCTGTGCAAATTTTTCCCATAACAAACCACGTTTAAGGGTTGAACATGCAGTTTAAGGGATGCATACTTCCCACTAAGAGGGAGAGACGAACGTGGCTTCTTCAACAATTGCATGTACCATCGTTATATAAGGGATGATTTTCGAACCAAAGGCAGTTTCGGGTTCGTAACAATGTATAGAACGATAATATAACAATCTTTTTCGATTTCGAAACAAAAAGATTTTTCGCCAAAAAAAACCGTGGGTTAACCATCGTTGATTTTTCACGAACATGGTCAAATTAAAAAAAATTTTTTTTAGGATGCCAATCGAAAGTACAAGTCTACCTGTACATGCTGTGCAAATTTTTCCCATAACAAACCACGTTTAAGGGTTGAACATGCAGTTTAAGGGATGCATACTTCCCACTAAGAGGGAGAGACGAACGTGGCTTCTTCAACAATTGCATGTACCATCGTTATATAAGGGATGATTTTCGAACCAAAGGCAGTTTCGGGTTCGTAACAATGTATAGAACGATAATATAACAATCTTTTTCGATTTCGAAACAAAAAGATTTTTCGCCAAAAAAAACCGTGGGTTAACCATCGTTGATTTTTCACGAACATGGTCAAATTAAAAAAAAATTTTTTTAGGATGCCAATCGAAAGTACAAGTCTACCTGTACATGCTATGCAAATTTTTCCCATAACAAACCACGTTTAAGGGTTGAACATGCAGTTTAAGGGATGCATACTTCCCACTAAGAGGGAGAGACGAACGTGGCTTCTTCAACAATTGCATGTACCATCGTTATATAAGGGATGATTTTCGAACCAAAGGCAGTTTCGGGTTCGTAACAATGTATAGAACGATAATATAACAATCTTTTTCGATTTCGAAACAAAAAGATTTTTCGCCAAAAAAAACCGTGGGTTAACCATCGTTGATTTTTCACGAACATGGTCAAATTAAAAAAAATTTTTTTTAGGATGCCAATCGAAAGTACAAGTCTACCTGTACATGCTGTGCAAATTTTTCCCATAACAAACCACGTTTAAGGGTTGAACATGCAGTTTAAGGGATGCATACTTCCCACTAAGAGGGAGAGACGAACGTGGCTTCTTCAACAATTGCATGTACCATCGTTATATAAGGGATGATTTTCGAACCAAAGGCAGTTTCGGGTTCGTAACAATGTATAGAACGATAATATAACAATCTTTTTCGATTTCGAAACAAAAAGATTTTTCGCCAAAAAAAACCGTGGGTTAACCATCGTTGATTTTTCACGAACATGGTCAAATTAAAAAAAATTTTTTTAGGATGCCAATCGAAAGTACAAGTCTACCTGTACATGCTGTGCAAATTTTTCCCATAACAAACCACGTTTAAGGGTTGAACATGCAGTTTAAGGGATGCATACTTCCCACTAAGAGGGAGAGACGAACGTGGCTTCTTCAACAATTGCATGTACCATCGTTATATAAGGGATGATTTTCGAACCAAAGGCAGTTTCGGGTTCGTAACAATGTATAGAACGATAATATAACAATCTTTTTCGATTTCGAAACAAAAAGATTTTTCGCCAAAAAAAACCGTGGGTTAACCATCGTTGATTTTTCACGAACATGGTCAAATTAAAAAAAATTTTTTTTAGGATGCCAATCGAAAGTACAAGTCTATCTGTACATGCTGTGCAAATTTTTCCCATAACAAACCACGTTTAAGGGTTGAACATGCAGTTTAAGGGATGCATACTTCCCACTAAGAGGGAGAGACGAACGTGGCTTCTTCAACAATTGCATGTACCATCGTTATATAAGGGATGATTTTCGAACCAAAGGCAGTTTCGGGTTCGTAACAATGTATAGAACGATAATATAACAATCTTTTTCGATTTCGAAACAAAAAGATTTTTCGCCAAAAAAAACCGTGGGTTAACCATCGTTGATTTTTCACGAACATGGTCAAATTAAAAAAAATTTTTTTTAGGATGCCAATCGAAAGTACAAGTCTATCTGTACATGCTGTGCAAATTTTTCCCATAACAAACCACGTTTAAGGGTTGAACATGCAGTTTAAGGGATGCATACTTCCCACTAAGAGGGAGAGACGAACGTGGCTTCTTCAACAATTGCATGTACCATCGTTATATAAGGGATGATTTTCGAACCAAAGGCAGTTTCGGGTTCGTAACAATGTATAGAACGATAATATAACAATCTTTTTCGATTTCGAAACAAAAAGATTTTTCGCCAAAAAAAACCGTGGGTTAACCATCGTTGATTTTTCACGAACATGGTCAAATTAAAAAAAATTTTTTTAGGATGCCAATCGAAAGTACAAGTCTACCTGTACATGCTGTGCAAATTTTTCCCATAACAAACCACGTTTAAGGGTTGAACATGCAGTTTAAGGGATGCATACTTCCCACTAAGAGGGAGAGACGAACGTGGCTTCTTCAACAATTGCATGTACCATCGTTATATAAGGGATGATTTTCGAACCAAAGGCAGTTTCGGGTTCGTAACAATGTATAGAACGATAATATAACAATCTTTTTCGATTTCGAAACAAAAAGATTTTTCGCCAAAAAAAACCGTGGGTTAACCATCGTTGATTTTTCACGAACATGGTCAAATTAAAAAAAATTTTTTTTAGGATGCCAATCGAAAGTACAAGTCTATCTGTACATGCTGTGCAAATTTTTCCCATAACAATCCACGTTTAAGGGTTGAACATGCAGTTTAAGGGATGCATACTTCCCACTAAGAGGGAGAGACGAACGTGGCTTCTTCAACAATTGCATGTACCATCGTTATATAAGGGATGATTTTCGAACCAAAGGCAGTTTCGGGTTCGTAACAATGTATAGAACGATAATATAACAATCTTTTTCGATTTCGAAACAAAAAGATTTTTCGCCAAAAAAAACCGTGGGTTAACCATCGTTGATTTTTCACGAACATGGTCAAATTAAAAAAAATTTTTTTTAGGATGCCAATCGAAAGTACAAGTCTATCTGTACATGCTGTGCAAATTTTTCCCATAACAAACCACGTTTAAGGGTTGAACATGCAGTTTAAGGGATGCATACTTCCCACTAAGAGGGAGAGACGAACGTGGCTTCTTCAACAATTGCATGTACCATCGTTATATAAGGGATGATTTTCGAACCAAAGGCAGTTTCGGGTTCGTAACAATGTATAGAACGATAATATAACAATCTTTTTCGATTTCGAAACAAAAAGATTTTTCGCCAAAAAAAACCGTGGGTTAACCATCGTTGATTTTTCACGAACATGGTCAAATTAAAAAAAATTTTTTTTAGGATGCCAATCGAAAGTACAAGTCTATCTGTACATGCTGTGCAAATTTTTCCCATAACAAACCACGTTTAAGGGTTGAACATGCAGTTTAAGGGATGCATACTTCCCACTAAGAGGGAGAGACGAACGTGGCTTCTTCAACAATTGCATGTACCATCGTTATATAAGGGATGATTTTCGAACCAAAGGCAGTTTCGGGTTCGTAACAATGTATAGAACGATAATATAACAATCTTTTTCGATTTCGAAACAAAAAGATTTTTCGCCAAAAAAAACCGTGGGTTAACCATCGTTGATTTTTCACGAACATGGTCAAATTAAAAAAAATTTTTTTTAGGATGCCAATCGAAAGTACAAGTCTATCTGTACATGCTGTGCAAATTTTTCCCATAACAAACCACGTTTAAGGGTTGAACATGCAGTTTAAGGGATGCATACTTCCCACTTAGAGGGAGAGACGAACGTGGCTTCTTCAACAATTGCATGTACCATCGTTATATAAGGGATGATTTTCGAACCAAAGGCAGTTTCGGGTTCGTAACAATGTATAGAACGATAATATAACAATCTTTTTCGATTTCGAAACAAAAAGATTTTTCGCCAAAAAAAACCGTGGGTTAACCATCGTTGATTTTTCACGAACATGGTCAAATTAAAAAAAATTTTTTTTAGGATGCCAATCGAAAGTACAAGTCTATCTGTACATGCTGTGCAAATTTTTCCCATAACAAACCACGTTTAAGGGTTGAACATGCAGTTTAAGGGATGCATACTTCCCACTAAGAGGGAGAGACGAACGTGGCTTCTTCAACAATTGCATGTACCATCGTTATATAAGGGATGATTTTCGAACCAAAGGCAGTTTCGGGTTCGTAACAATGTATAGAACGATAATATAACAATCTTTTTCGATTTCGAAACAAAAAGATTTTTCGCCAAAAAAAACCGTGGGTTAACCATCGTTGATTTTTCACGAACATGGTCAAATTAAAAAAAATTTTTTTTAGGATGCCAATCGAAAGTACAAGTCTATCTGTACATGCTGTGCAAATTTTTCCCATAACAAACCACGTTTAAGGGTTGAACATGCAGTTTAAGGGATGCATACTTCCCACTAAGAGGGAGAGACGAACGTGGCTTCTTCAACAATTGCATGTACCATCGTTATATAAGGGATGATTTTCGAACCAAAGGCAGTTTCGGGTTCGTAACAATGTATAGAACGATAATATAACAATCTTTTTCGATTTCGAAACAAAAAGATTTTTCGCCAAAAAAAACCGTGGGTTAACCATCGTTGATTTTTCACGAACATGGTCAAATTAAAAAAAATTTTTTTTAGGATGCCAATCGAAAGTACAAGTCTATCTGTACATGCTGTGCAAATTTTTCCCATAACAAACCACGTTTAAGGGTTGAACATGCAGTTTAAGGGATGCATACTTCCCACTAAGAGGGAGAGACGAACGTGGCTTCTTCAACAATTGCATGTACCATCGTTATATAAGGGATGATTTTCGAACCAAAGGCAGTTTCGGGTTCGTAACAATGTATAGAACGATAATATAACAATCTTTTTCGATTTCGAAACAAAAAGATTTTTCGCCAAAAAAAACCGTGGGTTAACCATCGTTGATTTTTCACGAACATGGTCAAATTAAAAAAAATTTTTTTTAGGATGCCAATCGAAAGTACAAGTCTACCTGTACATGCTATGCAAATTTTTCCCATAACAAACCACGTTTAAGGGTTGAACATGCAGTTTAAGGGATGCATACTTCCCAATAAGAGGGAGAGACGAACGTGGCTTCTTCAACAATTGCATGTACCATCGTTATATAAGGGATGATTTTCGAACCAAAGGCAGTTTCGGGTTCGTAACAATGTATAGAACGATAATATAACAATCTTTTTCGATTTCGAAACAAAAAGATTTTTCGCCAAAAAAAACCGTGGGTTAACCATCGTTGATTTTTCACGAACATGGTCAAATTAAAAAAAATTTTTTTTAGGATGCCAATCGAAAGTACAAGTCTATCTGTACATGCTGTGCAAATTTTTCCCATAACAAACCACGTTTAAGGGTTGAACATGCAGTTTAAGGGATGCATACTTCCCACTTAGAGGGAGAGACGAACGTGGCTTCTTCAACAATTGCATGTACCATCGTTATATAAGGGATGATTTTCGAACCAAAGGCAGTTTCGGGTTCGTAACAATGTATAGAACGATAATATAACAATCTTTTTCGATTTCGAAACAAAAAGATTTTTCGCCAAAAAAAACCGTGGGTTAACCATCGTTGATTTTTCACGAACATGGTCAAATTAAAAAAAATTTTTTTTAGGATGCCAATCGAAAGTACAAGTCTACCTGTACATGCTATGCAAATTTTTCCCATAACAAACCACGTTTAAGGGTTGAACATGCAGTTTAAGGGATGCATACTTCCCACTAAGAGGGAGAGACGAACGTGGCTTCTTCAACAATTGCATGTACCATCGTTATATAAGGGATGATTTTCGAACCAAAGGCAGTTTCGGGTTCGTAACAATGTATAGAACGATAATATAACAATCTTTTTCGATTTCGAAACAAAAAGATTTTTCGCCAAAAAAAACCGTGGGTTAACCATCGTTGATTTTTCACGAACATGGTCAAATTAAAAAAAATTTTTTTTAGGATGCCAATCGAAAGTACAAGTCTATCTGTACATGCTGTGCAAATTTTTCCCATAACAAACCACGTTTAAGGGTTGAACATGCAGTTTAAGGGATGCATACTTCCCACTTAGAGGGAGAGACGAATGTGGCTTCTTCAACAATTGCATGTACCATCGTTATATAAGGGATGATTTTCGAACCAAAGGCAGTTTCGGGTTCGTAACAATGTATAGAACGATAATATAACAATCTTTTTCGATTTCGAAACAAAAAGATTTTTCGCCAAAAAAAACCGTGGGTTAACCATCGTTGATTTTTCACGAACATGGTCAAATTAAGAAAAATTTTTTTTAGGATGCCAATCGAAAGTACAAGTCTATCTGTACATGCTGTGCAAATTTTTCCCATAACAAACCACGTTTAAGGGTTGAACATGCAGTTTAAGGGATGCATACTTCCCACTAAGAGGGAGAGACGAACGTGGCTTCTTCAACAATTGCATGTACCATCGTTATATAAGGGATGATTTTCGAACCAAAGGCAGTTTCGGGTTCGTAACAATGTATAGAACGATAATATAACAATCTTTTTCGATTTCGAAACAAAAAGATTTTTCGCCAAAAAAAACCGTGGGTTAACCATCGTTGATTTTTCACGAACATGGTCAAATTAAAAAAAATTTTTTTTAGGATGCCAATCGAAAGTACAAGTCTATCTGTACATGCTGTGCAAATTTTTCCCATAACAATCCACGTTTAAGGGTTGAACATGCAGTTTAAGGGATGCATACTTCCCACTAAGAGGGAGAGACGAACGTGGCTTCTTCAACAATTGCATGTACCATCGTTATATAAGGGATGATTTTCGAACCAAAGGCAGTTTCGGGTTCGTAACAATGTATAGAACGATAATATAACAATCTTTTTCGATTTCGAAACAAAAAGATTTTTCGCCAAAAAAAACCGTGGGTTAACCATCGTTGATTTTTCACGAACATGGTCAAATTAAAAAAAATTTTTTTTAGGATGCCAATCGAAAGTACAAGTCTATCTGTACATGCTGTGCAAATTTTTCCCATAACAAACCACGTTTAAGGGTTGAACATGCCGTTTAAGGGATGCATACTTCCCACTTAGAGGGAGAGACGAATGTGGCTTCTTCAACAATTGCATGTACCATCGTTATATAAGGGATGATTTTCGAACCAAAGGCAGTTTCGGGTTCGTAACAATGTATAGAACGATAATATAACAATCTTTTTCGATTTCGAAACAAAAAGATTTTTCGCCAAAAAAAACCGTGGGTTAACCATCGTTGATTTTTCACGAACATGGTCAAATTAAAAAAAATTTTTTTTAGGATGCCAATCGAAAGTACAAGTCTATCTGTACATGCTGTGCAAATTTTTCCCATAACAATCCACGTTTAAGGGTTGAACATGCAGTTTAAGGGATGCATACTTCCCACTAAGAGGGAGAGACGAATGTGGCTTCTTCAACAATTGCATGTACCATCGTTATATAAGGGATGATTTTCGAACCAAAGGCAGTTTCGGGTTCGTAACAATGTATAGAACGATAATATAACAATCTTTTTCGATTTCGAAACAAAAAGATTTTTCGCCAAAAAAAACCGTGGGTTAACCATCGTTGATTTTTCACGAACATGGTCAAATTAAAAAAAATTTTTTTTAGGATGCCAATCGAAAGTACAAGTCTATCTGTACATGCTGTGCAAATTTTTCCCATAACAAACCACGTTTAAGGGTTGAACATGCCGTTTAAGGGATGCATACTTCCCACTTAGAGGGAGAGACGAATGTGGCTTCTTCAACAATTGCATGTACCATCGTTATATAAGGGATGATTTTCGAACCAAAGGCAGTTTCGGGTTCGTAACAATGTATAGAACGATAATATAACAATCTTTTTCGATTTCGAAACAAAAAGATTTTTCGCCAAAAAAAACCGTGGGTTAACCATCGTTGATTTTTCACGAACATTGTCAAATAAAAAAAAAATTTTTTTAGGATGCCAATCGAAAGTACAAGTCTATCTGTACATGCTGTGCAAATTTTTCCCATAACAAACCACGTTTAAGGGTTGAACATGCCGTTTAAGGGATGCATACTTCCCACTTAGAGGGAGAGACGAATGTGGCTTCTTCAACAATTGCATGTACCATCGTTATATAAGGGATGATTTTCGAACCAAAGGCAGTTTCGGGTTCGTAACAATGTATAGAACGATAATATAACAATCTTTTTCGATTTCGAAACAAAAAGATTTTTCGCCAAAAAAAACCGTGGGTTAACCATCGTTGATTTTTCACGAACATGGTCAAATTAAAAAAAATTTTTTTTAGGATGCCAATCGAAAGTACAAGTCTATCTGTACATGCTGTGCAAATTTTTCCCATAACAATCCACGTTTAAGGGTTGAACATGCAGTTTAAGGGATGCATACTTCCCACTAAGAGGGAGAGACGAACGTGGCTTCTTCAACAATTGCATGTACCATCGTTATATAAGGGATGATTTTCGAACCAAAGGCAGTTTCGGGTTCGTAACAATGTATAGAACGATAATATAACAATCTTTTTCGATTTCGAAACAAAAAGATTTTTCGCCAAAAAAAACCGTGGGTTAACCATCGTTGATTTTTCACGAACATGGTCAAATTAAAAAAAATTTTTTTTAGGATGCCAATCGAAAGTACAAGTCTATCTGTACATGCTGTGCAAATTTTTCCCATAACAAACCACGTTTAAGGGTTGAACATGCCGTTTAAGGGATGCATACTTCCCACTTAGAGGGAGAGACGAATGTGGCTTCTTCAACAATTGCATGTACCATCGTTATATAAGGGATGATTTTCGAACCAAAGGCAGTTTCGGGTTCGTAACAATGTATAGAACGATAATATAACAATCTTTTTCGATTTCGAAACAAAAAGATTTTTCGCCAAAAAAAACCGTGGGTTAACCATCGTTGATTTTTCACGAACATGGTCAAATTAAAAAAAATTTTTTTTAGGATGCCAATCGAAAGTACAAGTCTACCTGTACATGCTGTGCAAAATTTTCCCATAACAAACCACGTTTAAGGGTTGAACATGCAGTTTAAGGGATGCATACTTCCCACTAAGAGGGAGAGACGAACGTGGCTTCTTCAACAATTGCATGTACCATCGTTATATAAGGGATGATTTTCGAACCAAAGGCAGTTTCGGGTTCGTAACAATGTATAGAACGATAATATAACAATCTTTTTCGATTTCGAAACAAAAAGATTTTTCGCCAAAAAAAACCGTGGGTTAACCATCGTTGATTTTTCACGAACATGGTCAAATTAAAAAAAATTTTTTTTAGGATGCCAATCGAAAGTACAAGTCTATCTGTACATGCTGTGCAAATTTTTCCCATAACAAACCACGTTTAAGGGTTGAACATGCCGTTTAAGGGATGCATACTTCCCACTTAGAGGGAGAGACGAATGTGGCTTCTTCAACAATTGCATGTACCATCGTTATATAAGGGATGATTTTCGAACCAAAGGCAGTTTCGGGTTCGTAACAATGTATTGAACGATAATATAACAATCTTTTTCGATTTCGAAACAAAAAGATTTTTCGCCAAAAAAAACCGTGGGTTAACCATCGTTGATTTTTCACGAACATGGTCAAATTAAAAAAAATTTTTTTTAGGATGCCAATCGAAAGTACAAGTCTATCTGTACATGCTGTGCAAATTTTTCCCATAACAATCCACGTTTAAGGGTTGAACATGCAGTTTAAGGGATGCATACTTCCCACTAAGAGGGAGAGACGAACGTGGCTTCTTCAACAATTGCATGTACCATCGTTATATAAGGGATGATTTTCGAACCAAAGGCAGTTTCGGGTTCGTAACAATGTATAGAACGATAATATAACAATCTTTTTCGATTTCGAAACAAAAAGATTTTTCGCCAAAAAAAACCGTGGGTTAACCATCGTTGATTTTTCACGAACATGGTCAAATTAAAAAAAATTTTTTTTAGGATGCCAATCGAAAGTACAAGTCTATCTGTACATGCTGTGCAAATTTTTCCCATAACAAACCACGTTTAAGGGTTGAACATGCCGTTTAAGGGATGCATACTTCCCACTTAGAGGGAGAGACGAATGTGGCTTCTTCAACAATTGCATGTACCATCGTTATATAAGGGATGATTTTCGAACCAAAGGCAGTTTCGGGTTCGTAACAATGTATTGAACGATAATATAACAATCTTTTTCGATTTCGAAACAAAAAGATTTTTCGCCAAAAAAAACCGTGGGTTAACCATCGTTGATTTTTCACGAACATGGTCAAATTAAAAAAAATTTTTTTTAGGATGCCAATCGAAAGTACAAGTCTATCTGTACATGCTGTGCAAATTTTTCCCATAACAATCCACGTTTAAGGGTTGAACATGCAGTTTAAGGGATGCATACTTCCCACTAAGAGGGAGAGACGAACGTGGCTTCTTCAACAATTGCATGTACCATCGTTATATAAGGGATGATTTTCGAACCAAAGGCAGTTTCGGGTTCGTAACAATGTATAGAACGATAATATAACAATCTTTTTCGATTTCGAAACAAAAAGATTTTTCGCCAAAAAAAACCGTGGGTTAACCATCGTTGATTTTTCACGAACATGGTCAAATTAAAAAAAATTTTTTTTAGGATGCCAATCGAAAGTACAAGTCTATCTGTACATGCTGTGCAAATTTTTCCCATAACAATCCACGTTTAAGGGTTGAACATGCAGTTTAAGGGATGCATACTTCCCACTAAGAGGGAGAGACGAACGTGGCTTCTTCAACAATTGCATGTACCATCGTTATATAAGGGATGATTTTCGAACCAAAGGCAGTTTCGGGTTCGTAACAATGTATAGAACGATAATATAACAATCTTTTTCGATTTCGAAACAAAAAGATTTTTCGCCAAAAAAAACCGTGGGTTAACCATCGTTGATTTTTCACGAACATGGTCAAATTAAAAAAAATTTTTTTTAGGATGCCAATCGAAAGTACAAGTCTATCTGTACATGCTGTGCAAATTTTTCCCATAACAAACCACGTTTAAGGGTTGAACATGCCGTTTAAGGGATGCATACTTCCCACTTAGAGGGAGAGACGAATGTGGCTTCTTCAACAATTGCATGTACCATCGTTATATAAGGGATGATTTTCGAACCAAAGGCAGTTTCGGGTTCGTAACAATGTATTGAACGATAATATAACAATCTTTTTCGATTTCGAAACAAAAAGATTTTTCGCCAAAAAAAACCGTGGGTTAACCATCGTTGATTTTTCACGAACATGGTCAAATTAAAAAAAATTTTTTTTAGGATGCCAATCGAAAGTACAAGTCTATCTGTACATGCTGTGCAAATTTTTCCCATAACAATCCACGTTTAAGGGTTGAACATGCAGTTTAAGGGATGCATACTTCCCACTAAGAGGGAGAGACGAACGTGGCTTCTTCAACAATTGCATGTACCATCGTTATATAAGGGATGATTTTCGAACCAAAGGCAGTTTCGGGTTCGTAACAATGTATAGAACGATAATATAACAATCTTTTTCGATTTCGAAACAAAAAGATTTTTCGCCAAAAAAAACCGTGGGTTAACCATCGTTGATTTTTCACGAACATGGTCAAATTAAAAAAAATTTTTTTTAGGATGCCAATCGAAAGTACAAGTCTATCTGTACATGCTGTGCAAATTTTTCCCATAACAAACCACGTTTAAGGGTTGAACATGCCGTTTAAGGGATGCATACTTCCCACTTAGAGGGAGAGACGAATGTGGCTTCTTCAACAATTGCATGTACCATCGTTATATAAGGGATGATTTTCGAACCAAAGGCAGTTTCGGGTTCGTAACAATGTATTGAACGATAATATAACAATCTTTTTCGATTTCGAAACAAAAAGATTTTTCGCCAAAAAAAACCGTGGGTTAACCATCGTTGATTTTTCACGAACATGGTCAAATTAAAAAAAATTTTTTTTAGGATGCCAATCGAAAGTACAAGTCTATCTGTACATGCTGTGCAAATTTTTCCCATAACAATCCACGTTTAAGGGTTGAACATGCAGTTTAAGGGATGCATACTTCCCACTAAGAGGGAGAGACGAACGTGGCTTCTTCAACAATTGCATGTACCATCGTTATATAAGGGATGATTTTCGAACCAAAGGCAGTTTCGGGTTCGTAACAATGTATAGAACGATAATATAACAATCTTTTTCGATTTCGAAACAAAAAGATTTTTCGCCAAAAAAAACCGTGGGTTAACCATCGTTGATTTTTCACGAACATGGTCAAATTAAAAAAAATTTTTTTTAGGATGCCAATCGAAAGTACAAGTCTATCTGTACATGCTGTGCAAATTTTTCCCATAACAAACCACGTTTAAGGGTTGAACATGCCGTTTAAGGGATGCATACTTCCCACTTAGAGGGAGAGACGAATGTGGCTTCTTCAACAATTGCATGTACCATCGTTATATAAGGGATGATTTTCGAACCAAAGGCAGTTTCGGGTTCGTAACAATGTATAGAACGATAATATAACAATCTTTTTCGATTTCGAAACAAAAAGATTTTTCGCCAAAAAAAACCGTGGGTTAAACATCGTTGATTTTTCACGAACTTGGTCAAATTAAAAAAAATTTTTTTTAGGATGCCAATCGAAAGTACAAGTCTATCTGTACATGCTGTGCAAATTTTTCCCATAACAATCCACGTTTAAGGGTTGAACATGCAGTTTAAGGGATGCATACTTCCCACTAAGAGGGAGAGACGAACGTGGCTTCTTCAACAATTGCATGTACCATCGTTATATAAGGGATGATTTTCGAACCAAAGGCAGTTTCGGGTTCGTAACAATGTATTGAACGATAATATAACAATCTTTTTCGATTTCGAAACAAAAAGATTTTTCGCCAAAAAAAACCGTGGGTTAACCATCGTTGATTTTTCACGAACATGGTCAAATTAAAAAAAATTTTTTTTAGGATGCCAATCGAAAGTACAAGTCTATCTGTACATGCTGTGCAAATTTTTCCCATAACAATCCACGTTTAAGGGTTGAACATGCAGTTTAAGGGATGCATACTTCCCACTAAGAGGGAGAGACGAACGTGGCTTCTTCAACAATTGCATGTACCATCGTTATATAAGGGATGATTTTCGAACCAAAGGCAGTTTCGGGTTCGTAACAATGTATAGAACGATAATATAACAATCTTTTTCGATTTCGAAACAAAAAGATTTTTCGCCAAAAAAAACCGTGGGTTAACCATCGTTGATTTTTCACGAACATGGTCAAATTAAAAAAAATTTTTTTTAGGATGCCAATCGAAAGTACAAGTCTATCTGTACATGCTGTGCAAATTTTTCCCATAACAAACCACGTTTAAGGGTTGAACATGCCGTTTAAGGGATGCATACTTCCCACTTAGAGGGAGAGACGAATGTGGCTTCTTCAACAATTGCATGTACCATCGTTATATAAGGGATGATTTTCGAACCAAAGGCAGTTTCGGGTTCGTAACAATGTATTGAACGATAATATAACAATCTTTTTCGATTTCGAAACAAAAAGATTTTTCGCCAAAAAAAACCGTGGGTTAACCATCGTTGATTTTTCACGAACATGGTCAAATTAAAAAAAATTTTTTTTAGGATGCCAATCGAAAGTACAAGTCTATCTGTACATGCTGTGCAAATTTTTCCCATAACAATCCACGTTTAAGGGTTGAACATGCAGTTTAAGGGATGCATACTTCCCACTAAGAGGGAGAGACGAACGTGGCTTCTTCAACAATTGCATGTACCATCGTTATATAAGGGATGATTTTCGAACCAAAGGCAGTTTCGGGTTCGTAACAATGTATAGAACGATAATATAACAATCTTTTTCGATTTCGAAACAAAAAGATTTTTCGCCAAAAAAAACCGTGGGTTAACCATCGTTGATTTTTCACGAACATGGTCAAATTAAAAAAAATTTTTTTTAGGATGCCAATCGAAAGTACAAGTCTATCTGTACATGCTGTGCAAATTTTTCCCATAACAAACCACGTTTAAGGGTTGAACATGCCGTTTAAGGGATGCATACTTCCCACTTAGAGGGAGAGACGAATGTGGCTTCTTCAACAATTGCATGTACCATCGTTATATAAGGGATGATTTTCGAACCAAAGGCAGTTTCGGGTTCGTAACAATGTATTGAACGATAATATAACAATCTTTTTCGATTTCGAAACAAAAAGATTTTTCGCCAAAAAAAACCGTGGGTTAACTATCGTTGATTTTTCACGAACATGGTCAAATTAAAAAAAATTTTTTTTAGGATGCCAATCGAAAGTACAAGTCTATCTGTACATGCTGTGCAAATTTTTCCCATAACAATCCACGTTTAAGGGTTGAACATGCAGTTTAAGGGATGCATACTTCCCACTAAGAGGGAGAGACGAACGTGGCTTCTTCAACAATTGCATGTACCATCGTTATATAAGGGATGATTTTCGAACCAAAGGCAGTTTCGGGTTCGTAACAATGTATAGAACGATAATATAACAATCTTTTTCGATTTCGAAACAAAAAGATTTTTCGCCAAAAAAAACCGTGGGTTAACCATCGTTGATTTTTCACGAACATGGTCAAATTAAAAAAAATTTTTTTTAGGATGCCAATCGAAAGTACAAGTCTATCTGTACATGCTGTGCAAATTTTTCCCATAACAAACCACGTTTAAGGGTTGAACATGCCGTTTAAGGGATGCATACTTCCCACTTAGAGGGAGAGACGAATGTGGCTTCTTCAACAATTGCATGTACCATCGTTATATAAGGGATGATTTTCGAACCAAAGGCAGTTTCGGGTTCGTAACAATGTATTGAACGATAATATAACAATCTTTTTCGATTTCGAAACAAAAAGATTTTTCGCCAAAAAAAACCGTGGGTTAACCATCGTTGATTTTTCACGAACATGGTCAAATTAAAAAAAATTTTTTTTAGGATGCCAATCGAAAGTACAAGTCTATCTGTACATGCTGTGCAAATTTTTCCCATAACAATCCACGTTTAAGGGTTGAACATGCAGTTTAAGGGATGCATACTTCCCACTAAGAGGGAGAGACGAACGTGGCTTCTTCAACAATTGCATGTACCATCGTTATATAAGGGATGATTTTCGAACCAAAGGCAGTTTCGGGTTCGTAACAATGTATAGAACGATAATATAACAATCTTTTTCGATTTCGAAACAAAAAGATTTTTCGCCAAAAAAAACCGTGGGTTAACCATCGTTGATTTTTCACGAACATGGTCAAATTAAAAAAAATTTTTTTTAGGATGCCAATCGAAAGTACAAGTCTATCTGTACATGCTGTGCAAATTTTTCCCATAACAAACCACGTTTAAGGGTTGAACATGCCGTTTAAGGGATGCATACTTCCCACTTAGAGGGAGAGACGAATGTGGCTTCTTCAACAATTGCATGTACCATCGTTATATAAGGGATGATTTTCGAACCAAAGGCAGTTTCGGGTTCGTAACAATGTATTGAACGATAATATAACAATCTTTTTCGATTTCGAAACAAAAAGATTTTTCGCCAAAAAAAACCGTGGGTTAACCATCGTTGATTTTTCACGAACATGGTCAAATTAAAAAAAATTTTTTTTAGGATGCCAATCGAAAGTACAAGTCTATCTGTACATGCTGTGCAAATTTTTCCCATAACAATCCACGTTTAAGGGTTGAACATGCAGTTTAAGGGATGCATACTTCCCACTAAGAGGGAGAGACGAACGTGGCTTCTTCAACAATTGCATGTACCATCGTTATATAAGGGATGATTTTCGAACCAAAGGCAGTTTCGGGTTCGTAACAATGTATAGAACGATAATATAACAATCTTTTTCGATTTCGAAACAAAAAGATTTTTCGCCAAAAAAAACCGTGGGTTAACCATCGTTGATTTTTCACGAACATGGTCAAATTAAAAAAAATTTTTTTTAGGATGCCAATCGAAAGTACAAGTCTATCTGTACATGCTGTGCAAATTTTTCCCATAACAAACCACGTTTAAGGGTTGAACATGCCCTTTAAGGGATGCATACTTCCCACTTAGAGGGAGAGACGAATGTGGCTTCTTCAACAATTGCATGTACCATCGTTATATAAGGGATGATTTTCGAACCAAAGGCAGTTTCGGGTTCGTAACAATGTATAGAACGATAATATAACAATCTTTTTCGATTTCGAAACAAAAAGATTTTTCGCCAAAAAAAACCGTGGGTTAAACATCGTTGATTTTTCACGAACATGGTCAAATTAAAAAAAATTTTTTTTAGGATGCCAATCGAAAGTACAAGTCTATCTGTACATGCTGTGCAAATTTTTCCCATAACAAACCACGTTTAAGGGTTGAACATGCAGTTTAAGGGATGCATACTTCCCACTAAGAGGGAGAGACGAACGTGGCTTCTTCAACAATTGCATGTACCATCGTTATATAAGGGATGATTTTCGAACCAAAGGCAGTTTCGGGTTCGTAACAATGTATAGAACGATAATATAACAATCTTTTTCGATTTCGAAACAAAAAGATTTTTCGCCAAAAAAAACCGTGGGTTAACCATCGTTGATTTTTCACGAACATGGTCAAATTAAAAAAAATTTTTTTTAGGATGCCAATCGAAAGTACAAGTCTATCTGTACATGCTGTGCAAATTTTTCCCATAACAATCCACGTTTAAGGGTTGAACATGCAGTTTAAGGGATGCATACTTCCCACTAAGAGGGAGAGACGAACGTGGCTTCTTCAACAATTGCATGTACCATCGTTATATAAGGGATGATTTTCGAACCAAAGGCAGTTTCGGGTTCGTAACAGTGTATAGAACGATAATATAACAATCTTTTTCGATTTCGAAACAAAAAGATTTTTCGCCAAAAAAAACCGTGGGTTAACCATCGTTGATTTTTCACGAACATGGTCAAATTAAAAAAAATTTTTTTTAGGATGCCAATCGAAAGTACAAGTCTATCTGTACATGCTGTGCAAATTTTTCCCATAACAAACCACGTTTAAGGGTTGAACATGCAGTTTAAGGGATGCATACTTCCCACTA
This sequence comes from Sisyra terminalis, assembly GCA_958496175.1. NCBI lineage: Eukaryota > Metazoa > Arthropoda > Insecta > Neuroptera > Sisyridae > Sisyra > Sisyra terminalis. Next base: position 2,876,747 of record OY292277.1, read on the forward strand.
AGAGGGAGAGACGAACGTGGCTTCTTCAACAATTGCATGTACCATCGTTATATAAGGGATGATTTTCGAACCAAAGGCAGTTTCGGGTTCGTAACAATGTATAGAACGATAATATAACAATCTTTTTCGATTTCGAAACAAAAAGATTTTTCGCCAAAAAAAACCGTGGGTTAACCATCGTTGATTTTTCACGAACATGGTCAAATTAAAAAAAATTTTTTTTAGGATGCCAATCGAAAGTACAAGTCTATCTGTACATGCTGTGCAAATTTTTCCCATAACAATCCACGTTTAAGGGTTGAACATGCAGTTTAAGGGATGCATACTTCCCACTAAGAGGGAGAGACGAACTTGGCTTCTTCAACAATTGCATGTACCATCGTTATATAAGGGATGATTTTCGAACCAAAGGCAGTTTCGGGTTCGTAACAATGTATAGAACGATAATATAACAATCTTTTTCGATTTCGAAACAAAAAGATTTTTCGCCAAAAAAAACCGTGGGTTAACCATCGTTGATTTTTCACGAACATGGTCAAATTAAAAAAAATTTTTTTTAGGATGCCAATCGAAAGTACAAGTCTATCTGTACATGCTGTGCAAATTTTTCCCATAACAATCCACGTTTAAGGGTTGAACATGCAGTTTAAGGGATGCATACTTCCCACTAAGAGGGAGAGACGAACTTGGCTTCTTCAACAATTGCATGTACCATCGTTATATAAGGGATGATTTTCGAACCAAAGGCAGTTTCGGGTTCGTAACAATGTATAGAACGATAATATAACAATCTTTTTCGATTTCGAAACAAAAAGATTTTTCGCCAAAAAAAACCGTGGGTTAACCATCGTTGATTTTTCACGAACATGGTCAAATTAAAAAAAATTTTTTTTAGGATGCCAATCGAAAGTACAAGTCTATCTGTACATGCTGTGCAAATTTTTCCCATAACAATCCACGTTTAAGGGTTGAACATGCAGTTTAAGGGATGCATACTTCCCACTAAGAGGGAGAGACGAACGTGGCTTCTTCAACAATTGCATGTACCATCGTTATATAAGGGATGATTTTCGAACCAAAGGCAGTTTCGGGTTCGTAACAATGTATAGAACGATAATATAACAATCTTTTTCGATTTCGAAACAAAAAGATTTTTCGCCAAAAAAAACCGTGGGTTAACCATCGTTGATTTTTCACGAACATGGTCAAATTAAAAAAAATTTTTTTTAGGATGCCAATCGAAAGTACAAGTCTATCTGTACATGCTGTGCAAATTTTTCCCATAACAATCCACGTTTAAGGGTTGAACATGCAGTTTAAGGGATGCATACTTCCCACTAAGAGGGAGAGACGAACTTGGCTTCTTCAACAATTGCATGTACCATCGTTATATAAGGGATGATTTTCGAACCAAAGGCAGTTTCGGGTTCGTAACAATGTATAGAACGATAATATAACAATCTTTTTCGATTTCGAAACAAAAAGATTTTTCGCCAAAAAAAACCGTGGGTTAACCATCGTTGATTTTTCACGAACATGGTCAAATTAAAAAAAATTTTTTTTAGGATGCCAATCGAAAGTACAAGTCTATCTGTACATGCTGTGCAAATTTTTCCCATAACAATTTACGTTTAAGGGTTGAACATGCAGTTTAAGGGATGCATACTTCCCACTAAGAGGGAGAGACGAACGTGGCTTCTTCAACAATTGCATGTACCATCGTTATATAAGGGATGATTTTCGAACCAAAGGCAGTTTCGGGTTCGTAACAATGTATAGAACGATAATATAACAATCTTTTTCGATTTCGAAACAAAAAGATTTTTCGCCAAAAAAAACCGTGGGTTAACCATCGTTGATTTTTCACGAACATGGTCAAATTAAAAAAAATTTTTTTTAGGATGCCAATCGAAAGTACAAGTCTATCTGTACATGCTGTGCAAATTTTTCCCATAACAAACCACGTTTAAGGGTTGAACATGCCGTTTAAGGGATGCATACTTCCCACTTAGAGGGAGAGACGAATGTGGCTTCTTCAACAATTGCATGTACCATCGTTATATAAGGGATGATTTTCGAACCAAAGGCAGTTTCGGGTTCGTAACAATGTATAGAACGATAATATAACAATCTTTTTCGATTTCGAAACAAAAAGATTTTTCGCCAAAAAAAACCGTGGGTTAAACATCGTTGATTTTTCACGAACATGGTCAAATTAAAAAAAATTTTTTTTAGGATGCCAATCGAAAGTACAAGTCTATCTGTACATGCTGTGCAAATTTTTCCCATAACAAACCACGTTTAAGGGTTGAACATGCAGTTTAAGGGATGCATACTTCCCACTAAGAGGGAGAGACGAACGTGGCTTCTTCAACAATTGCATGTACCATCGTTATATAAGGGATGATTTTCGAACCAAAGGCAGTTTCGGGTTCGTAACAATGTATTGAACGATAATATAACAATCTTTTTCGATTTCGAAACAAAAAGATTTTTCGCCAAAAAAAACCGTGGGTTAACCATCGTTGATTTTTCACGAACATGGTCAAATGAAAAAAAATTTTTTTTAGGATGCCAATCGAAAGTACAAGTCTATCTGTACATGCTGTGCAAATTTTTCCCATAACAATCCACGTTTAAGGGTTGAACATGCAGTTTAAGGGATGCATACTTCCCACTAAGAGGGAGAGACGAACGTGGCTTCTTCAACAATTGCATGTACCATCGTTATATAAGGGATGATTTTCGAACCAAAGGCAGTTTCGGGTTCGTAACAATGTATAGAACGATAATATAACAATCTTTTTCGATTTCGAAACAAAAAGATTTTTCGCCAAAAAAAACCGTGGGTTAACCATCGTTGATTTTTCACGAACATGGTCAAATTAAAAAAAAATTTTTTTAGGATGCCAATCGAAAGTACAAGTCTATCTGTACATGCTGTGCAAATTTTTCCCATAACAAACCACGTTTAAGGGTTGAACATGCCGTTTAAGGGATGCATACTTCCCACTTAGAGGGAGAGACGAATGTGGCTTCTTCAACAATTGCATGTACCATCGTTATATAAGGGATGATTTTCGAACCAAAGGCAGTTTCGGGTTCGTAACAATGTATAGAACGATAATATAACAATCTTTTTCGATTTCGAAACAAAAAGATTTTTCGCCAAAAAAAACCGTGGGTTAAACATCGTTGATTTTTCACGAACATGGTCAAATTAAAAAAAATTTTTTTTAGGATGCCAATCGAAAGTACAAGTCTATCTGTACATGCTGTGCAAATTTTTCCCATAACAAACCACGTTTAAGGGTTGAACATGCCATTTAAGGGATGCATACTTCCCACTTAGAGGGAGAGACGAACGTGGCTTCTTCAACAATTGCATGTACCATCGTTATATAAGGGATGATTTTCGAACCAAAGGCAGTTTCGGGTTCGTAACAATGTATAGAACGATAATATAACAATCTTTTTCGATTTCGAAACAAAAAGATTTTTCGCCAAAAAAAACCGTGGGTTAACCATCGTTGATTTTTCACGAACATGGTCAAATTAAAAAAAATTTTTTTTAGGATGCCAATCGAAAGTACAAGTCTATCTGTACATGCTGTGCAAATTTTTCCCATAACAATCCACGTTTAAGGGTTGAACATGCAGTTTAAGGGATGCATACTTCCCACTAAGAGGGAGAGACGAACGTGGCTTCTTCAACAATTGCATGTACCATCGTTATATAAGGGATGATTTTCGAACCAAAGGCAGTTTCGGGTTCGTAACAATGTATAGAACGATAATATAACAATCTTTTTCGATTTCGAAACAAAAAGATTTTTCGCCAAAAAAAACCGTGGGTTAACCATCGTTGATTTTTCACGAACATGGTCAAATTAAAAAAAATTTTTTTTAGGATGCCAATCGAAAGTACAAGTCTATCTGTACATGCTGTGCAAATTTTTCCCATAACAATCCACGTTTAAGGGTTGAACATGCAGTTTAAGGGATGCATACTTCCCACTAAGAGGGAGAGACGAACGTGGCTTCTTCAACAATTGCATGTACCATCGTTATATAAGGGATGATTTTCGAACCAAAGGCAGTTTCGGGTTCGTAACAATGTATAGAACGATAATATAACAATCTTTTTCGATTTCGAAACAAAAAGATTTTTCGCCAAAAAAAACCGTGGGTTAACCATCGTTGATTTTTCACGAACATGGTCAAATTAAAAAAAATTTTTTTTAGGATGCCAATCGAAAGTACAAGTCTATCTGTACATGCTGTGCAAATTTTTCCCATAACAATCCACGTTTAAGGGTTGAACATGCAGTTTAAGGGATGCATACTTCCCACTAAGAGGGAGAGACGAACGTGGCTTCTTCAACAATTGCATGTACCATCGTTATATAAGGGATGATTTTCGAACCAAAGGCAGTTTCGGGTTCGTAACAATGTATAGAACGATAATATAACAATCTTTTTCGATTTCGAAACAAAAAGATTTTTCGCCAAAAAAAACCGTGGGTTAACCATCGTTGATTTTTCACGAACATGGTCAAATTAAAAAAAATTTTTTTTAGGATGCCAATCGAAAGTACAAGTCTATCTGTACATGCTGTGCAAATTTTTCCCATAACAATCCACGTTTAAGGGTTGAACATGCAGTTTAAGGGATGCATACTTCCCACTAAGAGGGAGAGACGAACGTGGCTTCTTCAACAATTGCATGTACCATCGTTATATAAGGGATGATTTTCGAACCAAAGGCAGTTTCGGGTTCGTAACAATGTATAGAACGATAATATAACAATCTTTTTCGATTTCGAAACAAAAAGATTTTTCGCCAAAAAAAACCGTGGGTTAACCATCGTTGATTTTTCACGAACATGGTCAAATTAAAAAAAATTTTTTTTAGGATGCCAATCGAAAGTACAAGTCTATCTGTACATGCTGTGCAAATTTTTCCCATAACAATCCACGTTTAAGGGTTGAACATGCAGTTTAAGGGATGCATACTTCCCACTAAGAGGGAGAGACGAACGTGGCTTCTTCAACAATTGCATGTACCATCGTTATATAAGGGATGATTTTCGAACCAAAGGCAGTTTCGGGTTCGTAACAATGTATAGAACGATAATATAACAATCTTTTTCGATTTCGAAACAAAAAGATTTTTCGCCAAAAAAAACCGTGGGTTAACCATCGTTGATTTTTCACGAACATGGTCAAATTAAAAAAAATTTTTTTTAGGATGCCAATCGAAAGTACAAGTCTATCTGTACATGCTGTGCAAATTTTTCCCATAACAAACCACGTTTAAGGGTTGAACATGCCGTTTAAGGGATGCATACTTCCCACTTAGAGGGAGAGACGAATGTGGCTTCTTCAACAATTGCATGTACCATCGTTATATAAGGGATGATTTTCGAACCAAAGGCAGTTTCGGGTTCGTAACAATGTATAGAACGATAATATAACAATCTTTTTCGATTTCGAAACAAAAAGATTTTTCGCCAAAAAAAACCGTGGGTTAAACATCGTTGATTTTTCACGAACATGGTCAAATTAAAAAAAATTTTTTTTAGGATGCCAATCGAAAGTACAAGTCTATCTGTACATGCTGTGCAAATTTTTCCCATAACAAACCACGTTTAAGGGTTGAACATGCAGTTTAAGGGATGCATACTTCCCACTAAGAGGGAGAGACGAACGTGGCTTCTTCAACAATTGCATGTACCATCGTTATATAAGGGATGATTTTCGAACCAAAGGCAGTTTCGGGTTCGTAACAATGTATAGAACGATAATATAACAATCTTTTTCGATTTCGAAACAAAAAGATTTTTCGCCAAAAAAAACCGTGGGTTAACCATCGTTGATTTTTCACGAACATGGTCAAATTAAAAAAAATTTTTTTTAGGATGCCAATCGAAAGTACAAGTCTATCTGTACATGCTGTGCAAATTTTTCCCATAACAATCCACGTTTAAGGGTTGAACATGCAGTTTAAGGGATGCATACTTCCCACTAAGAGGGAGAGACGAACGTGGCTTCTTCAACAATTGCATGTACCATCGTTATATAAGGGATGATTTTCGAACCAAAGGCAGTTTCGGGTTCGTAACAATGTATAGAACGATAATATAACAATCTTTTTCGATTTCGAAACAAAAAGATTTTTCGCCAAAAAAAACCGTGGGTTAACCATCGTTGATTTTTCACGAACATGGTCAAATTAAAAAAAATTTTTTTTAGGATGCCAATCGAAAGTACAAGTCTATCTGTACATGCTGTGCAAATTTTTCCCATAACAATCCACGTTTAAGGGTTGAACATGCAGTTTAAGGGATGCATACTTCCCACTAAGAGGGAGAGACGAACGTGGCTTCTTCAACAATTGCATGTACCATCGTTATATAAGGGATGATTTTCGAACCAAAGGCAGTTTCGGGTTCGTAACAATGTATAGAACGATAATATAACAATCTTTTTCGATTTCGAAACAAAAAGATTTTTCGCCAAAAAAAACCGTGGGTTAACCATCGTTGATTTTTCACGAACATGGTCAAATTAAAAAAAATTTTTTTTAGGATGCCAATCGAAAGTACAAGTCTATCTGTACATGCTGTGCAAATTTTTCCCATAACAATCCACGTTTAAGGGTTGAACATGCAGTTTAAGGGATGCATACTTCCCACTAAGAGGGAGAGACGAACGTGGCTTCTTCAACAATTGCATGTACCATCGTTATATAAGGGATGATTTTCGAACCAAAGGCAGTTTCGGGTTCGTAACAATGTATAGAACGATAATATAACAATCTTTTTCGATTTCGAAACAAAAAGATTTTTCGCCAAAAAAAACCGTGGGTTAACCATCGTTGATTTTTCACGAACATGGTCAAATTAAAAAAAATTTTTTTTAGGATGCCAATCGAAAGTACAAGTCTATCTGTACATGCTGTGCAAATTTTTCCCATAACAATCCACGTTTAAGGGTTGAACATGCAGTTTAAGGGATGCATACTTCCCACTAAGAGGGAGAGACGAACGTGGCTTCTTCAACAATTGCATGTACCATCGTTATATAAGGGATGATTTTCGAACCAAAGGCAGTTTCGGGTTCGTAACAATGTATAGAACGATAATATAACAATCTTTTTCGATTTCGAAACAAAAAGATTTTTCGCCAAAAAAAACCGTGGGTTAACCATCGTTGATTTTTCACGAACATGGTCAAATTAAAAAAAATTTTTTTTAGGATGCCAATCGAAAGTACAAGTCTATCTGTACATGCTGTGCAAATTTTTCCCATAACAATCCACGTTTAAGGGTTGAACATGCAGTTTAAGGGATGCATACTTCCCACTAAGAGGGAGAGACGAACGTGGCTTCTTCAACAATTGCATGTACCATCGTTATATAAGGGATGATTTTCGAACCAAAGGCAGTTTCGGGTTCGTAACAATGTATAGAACGATAATATAACAATCTTTTTCGATTTCGAAACAAAAAGATTTTTCGCCAAAAAAAACCGTGGGTTAACCATCGTTGATTTTTCACGAACATGGTCAAATTAAAAAAAATTTTTTTTAGGATGCCAATCGAAAGTACAAGTCTATCTGTACATGCTGTGCAAATTTTTCCCATAACAATCCACGTTTAAGGGTTGAACATGCAGTTTAAGGGATGCATACTTCCCACTAAGAGGGAGAGACGAACGTGGCTTCTTCAACAATTGCATGTACCATCGTTATATAAGGGATGATTTTCGAACCAAAGGCAGTTTCGGGTTCGTAACAATGTATAGAACGATAATATAACAATCTTTTTCGATTTCGAAACAAAAAGATTTTTCGCCAAAAAAAACCGTGGGTTAACCATCGTTGATTTTTCACGAACATGGTCAAATTAAAAAAAATTTTTTTTAGGATGCCAATCGAAAGTACAAGTCTATCTGTACATGCTGTGCAAATTTTTCCCATAACAAACCACGTTTAAGGGTTGAACATGCCGTTTAAGGGATGCATACTTCCCACTTAGAGGGAGAGACGAATGTGGCTTCTTCAACAATTGCATGTACCATCGTTATATAAGGGATGATTTTCGAACCAAAGGCAGTTTCGGGTTCGTAACAATGTATAGAACGATAATATAACAATCTTTTTCGATTTCGAAACAAAAAGATTTTTCGCCAAAAAAAACCGTGGGTTAAACATCGTTGATTTTTCACGAACATGGTCAAATTAAAAAAAATTTTTTTTAGGATGCCAATCGAAAGTACAAGTCTATCTGTACATGCTGTGCAAATTTTTCCCATAACAAACCACGTTTAAGGGTTGAACATGCAGTTTAAGGGATGCATACTTCCCACTAAGAGGGAGAGACGAACGTGGCTTCTTCAACAATTGCATGTACCATCGTTATATAAGGGATGATTTTCGAACCAAAGGCAGTTTCGGGTTCGTAACAATGTATAGAACGATAATATAACAATCTTTTTCGATTTCGAAACAAAAAGATTTTTCGCCAAAAAAAACCGTGGGTTAACCATCGTTGATTTTTCACGAACATGGTCAAATTAAAAAAAATTTTTTTTAGGATGCCAATCGAAAGTACAAGTCTATCTGTACATGCTGTGCAAATTTTTCCCATAACAATCCACGTTTAAGGGTTGAACATGCAGTTTAAGGGATGCATACTTCCCACTAAGAGGGAGAGACGAACGTGGCTTCTTCAACAATTGCATGTACCATCGTTATATAAGGGATGATTTTCGAACCAAAGGCAGTTTCGGGTTCGTAACAATGTTTAGAACGATAATATAACAATCTTTTTCGATTTCGAAACAAAAAGATTTTTCGCCAAAAAAAACCGTGGGTTAACCATCGTTGATTTTTCACGAACATGGTCAAATTAAAAAAAATTTTTTTTAGGATGCCAATCGAAAGTACAAGTCTATCTGTACATGCTGTGCAAATTTTTCCCATAACAATCCACGTTTAAGGGTTGAACATGCAGTTTAAGGGATGCATACTTCCCACTAAGAGGGAGAGACGAACGTGGCTTCTTCAACAATTGCATGTACCATCGTTATATAAGGGATGATTTTCGAACCAAAGGCAGTTTCGGGTTCGTAACAATGTATAGAACGCTAATATAACAATCTTTTTCGATTTCGAAACAAAAAGATTTTTCGCCAAAAAAAACCGTGGGTTAACCATCGTTGATTTTTCACGAACATGGTCAAATTAAAAAAAATTTTTTTTAGGATGCCAATCGAAAGTACAAGTCTATCTGTACATGCTGTGCAAATTTTTCCCATAACAATCCACGTTTAAGGGTTGAACATGCAGTTTAAGGGATGCATACTTCCCACTAAGAGGGAGAGACGAACGTGGCTTCTTCAACAATTGCATGTACCATCGTTATATAAGGGATGATTTTCGAACCAAAGGCAGTTTCGGGTTCGTAACAATGTATAGAACGATAATATAACAATCTTTTTCGATTTCGAAACAAAAAGATTTTTCGCCAAAAAAAACCGTGGGTTAACCATCGTTGATTTTTCACGAACATGGTCAAATTAAAAAAAATTTTTTTTAGGATGCCAATCGAAAGTACAAGTCTATCTGTACATGCTGTGCAAATTTTTCCCATAACAATCCACGTTTAAGGGTTGAACATGCAGTTTAAGGGATGCATACTTCCCACTAAGAGGGAGAGACGAACGTGGCTTCTTCAACAATTGCATGTACCATCGTTATATAAGGGATGATTTTCGAACCAAAGGCAGTTTCGGGTTCGTAACAATGTATAGAACGATAATATAACAATCTTTTTCGATTTCGAAACAAAAAGATTTTTCGCCAAAAAAAACCGTGGGTTAACCATCGTTGATTTTTCACGAACATGGTCAAATTAAAAAAAATTTTTTTTAGGATGCCAATCGAAAGTACAAGTCTATCTGTACATGCTGTGCAAATTTTTCCCATAACAATCCACGTTTAAGGGTTGAACATGCAGTTTAAGGGATGCATACTTCCCACTAAGAGGGAGAGACGAACGTGGCTTCTTCAACAATTGCATGTACCATCGTTATATAAGGGATGATTTTCGAACCAAAGGCAGTTTCGGGTTCGTAACAATGTATAGAACGATAATATAACAATCTTTTTCGATTTCGAAACAAAAAGATTTTTCGCCAAAAAAAACCGTGGGTTAACCATCGTTGATTTTTCACGAACATGGTCAAATTAAAAAAAATTTTTTTTAGGATGCCAATCGAAAGTACAAGTCTATCTGTACATGCTGTGCAAATTTTTCCCATAACAAACCACGTTTAAGGGTTGAACATGCCGTTTAAGGGATGCATACTTCCCACTTAGAGGGAGAGACGAATGTGGCTTCTTCAACAATTGCATGTACCATCGTTATATAAGGGATGATTTTCGAACCAAAGGCAGTTTCGGGTTCGTAACAATGTATAGAACGATAATATAACAATCTTTTTCGATTTCGAAACAAAAAGATTTTTCGCCAAAAAAAACCGTGGGTTAAACATCGTTGATTTTTCACGAACATGGTCAAATTAAAAAAAATTTTTTTTAGGATGCCAATCGAAAGTACAAGTCTATCTGTACATGCTGTGCAAATTTTTCCCATAACAAACCACGTTTAAGGGTTGAACATGCAGTTTAAGGGATGCATACTTCCCACTAAGAGGGAGAGACGAACGTGGCTTCTTCAACAATTGCATGTACCATCGTTATATAAGGGATGATTTTCGAACCAAAGGCAGTTTCGGGTTCGTAACAATGTATAGAACGATAATATAACAATCTTTTTCGATTTCGAAACAAAAAGATTTTTCGCCAAAAAAAACCGTGGGTTAACCATCGTTGATTTTTCACGAACATGGTCAAATTAAAAAAAATTTTTTTTAGGATGCCAATCGAAAGTACAAGTCTATCTGTACATGCTGTGCAAATTTTTCCCATAACAATCCACGTTTAAGGGTTGAACATGCAGTTTAAGGGATGCATACTTCCCACTAAGAGGGAGAGACGAACGTGGCTTCTTCAACAATTGCATGTACCATCGTTATATAAGGGATGATTTTCGAACCAAAGGCAGTTTCGGGTTCGTAACAATGTTTAGAACGATAATATAACAATCTTTTTCGATTTCGAAACAAAAAGATTTTTCGCCAAAAAAAACCGTGGGTTAACCATCGTTGATTTTTCACGAACATGGTCAAATTAAAAAAAATTTTTTTTAGGATGCCAATCGAAAGTACAAGTCTATCTGTACATGCTGTGCAAATTTTTCCCATAACAATCCACGTTTAAGGGTTGAACATGCAGTTTAAGGGATGCATACTTCCCACTAAGAGGGAGAGACGAACGTGGCTTCTTCAACAATTGCATGTACCATCGTTATATAAGGGATGATTTTCGAACCAAAGGCAGTTTCGGGTTCGTAACAATGTATAGAACGCTAATATAACAATCTTTTTCGATTTCGAAACAAAAAGATTTTTCGCCAAAAAAAACCGTGGGTTAAACATCGTTGATTTTTCACGAACATGGTCAAATTAAAAAAAATTTTTTTTAGGATGCCAATCGAAAGTACAAGTCTATCTGTACATGCTGTGCAAATTTTTCCCATAACAATCCACGTTTAAGGGTTGAACATGCAGTTTAAGGGATGCATACTTCCCACTAAGAGGGAGAGACGAACGTGGCTTCTTCAACAATTGCATGTACCATCGTTATATAAGGGATGATTTTCGAACCAAAGGCAGTTTCGGGTTCGTAACAATGTATAGAACGATAATATAACAATCTTTTTCGATTTCGAAACAAAAAGATTTTTCGCCAAAAAAAACCGTGGGTTAACCATCGTTGATTTTTCACGAACATGGTCAAATTAAAAAAAATTTTTTTTAGGATGCCAATCGAAAGTACAAGTCTATCTGTACATGCTGTGCAAATTTTTCCCATAACAATCCACGTTTAAGGGTTGAACATGCAGTTTAAGGGATGCATACTTCCCACTAAGAGGGAGAGACGAACGTGGCTTCTTCAACAATTGCATGTACCATCGTTATATAAGGGATGATTTTCGAACCAAAGGCAGTTTCGGGTTCGTAACAATGTATAGAACGATAATATAACAATCTTTTTCGATTTCGAAACAAAAAGATTTTTCGCCAAAAAAAACCGTGGGTTAACCATCGTTGATTTTTCACGAACATGGTCAAATTAAAAAAAATTTTTTTTAGGATGCCAATCGAAAGTACAAGTCTATCTGTACATGCTGTGCAAATTTTTCCCATAACAATCCACGTTTAAGGGTTGAACATGCAGTTTAAGGGATGCATACTTCCCACTAAGAGGGAGAGACGAACGTGGCTTCTTCAACAATTGCATGTACCATCGTTATATAAGGGATGATTTTCGAACCAAAGGCAGTTTCGGGTTCGTAACAATGTATAGAACGATAATATAACAATCTTTTTCGATTTCGAAACAAAAAGATTTTTCGCCAAAAAAAACCGTGGGTTAACCATCGTTGATTTTTCACGAACATGGTCAAATTAAAAAAAATTTTTTTTAGGATGCCAATCGAAAGTACAAGTCTATCTGTACATGCTGTGCAAATTTTTCCCATAACAAACCACGTTTAAGGGTTGAACATGCCGTTTAAGGGATGCATACTTCCCACTTAGAGGGAGAGACGAATGTGGCTTCTTCAACAATTGCATGTACCATCGTTATATAAGGGATGATTTTCGAACCAAAGGCAGTTTCGGGTTCGTAACAATGTATAGAACGATAATATAACAATCTTTTTCGATTTCGAAACAAAAAGATTTTTCGCCAAAAAAAACCGTGGGTTAAACATCGTTGATTTTTCACGAACATGGTCAAATTAAAAAAAATTTTTTTTAGGATGCCAATCGAAAGTACAAGTCTATCTGTACATGCTGTGCAAATTTTTCCCATAACAAACCACGTTTAAGGGTTGAACATGCAGTTTAAGGGATGCATACTTCCCACTAAGAGGGAGAGACGAACGTGGCTTCTTCAACAATTGCATGTACCATCGTTATATAAGGGATGATTTTCGAACCAAAGGCAGTTTCGGGTTCGTAACAATGTATAGAACGATAATATAACAATCTTTTTCGATTTCGAAACAAAAAGATTTTTCGCCAAAAAAAACCGTGGGTTAACCATCGTTGATTTTTCACGAACATGGTCAAATTAAAAAAAATTTTTTTTAGGATGCCAATCGAAAGTACAAGTCTATCTGTACATGCTGTGCAAATTTTTCCCATAACAATCCACGTTTAAGGGTTGAACATGCAGTTTAAGGGATGCATACTTCCCACTAAGAGGGAGAGACGAACGTGGCTTCTTCAACAATTGCATGTACCATCGTTATATAAGGGATGATTTTCGAACCAAAGGCAGTTTCGGGTTCGTAACAATGTTTAGAACGATAATATAACAATCTTTTTCGATTTCGAAACAAAAAGATTTTTCGCCAAAAAAAACCGTGGGTTAACCATCGTTGATTTTTCACGAACATGGTCAAATTAAAAAAAATTTTTTTTAGGATGCCAATCGAAAGTACAAGTCTATCTGTACATGCTGTGCAAATTTTTCCCATAACAATCCACGTTTAAGGGTTGAACATGCAGTTTAAGGGATGCATACTTCCCACTAAGAGGGAGAGACGAACGTGGCTTCTTCAACAATTGCATGTACCATCGTTATATAAGGGATGATTTTCGAACCAAAGGCAGTTTCGGGTTCGTAACAATGTATAGAACGCTAATATAACAATCTTTTTCGATTTCGAAACAAAAAGATTTTTCGCCAAAAAAAACCGTGGGTTAACCATCGTTGATTTTTCACGAACATGGTCAAATTAAAAAAAATTTTTTTTAGGATGCCAATCGAAAGTACAAGTCTATCTGTACATGCTGTGCAAATTTTTCCCATAACAATCCACGTTTAAGGGTTGAACATGCAGTTTAAGGGATGCATACTTCCCACTAAGAGGGAGAGACGAACGTGGCTTCTTCAACAATTGCATGTACCATCGTTATATAAGGGATGATTTTCGAACCAAAGGCAGTTTCGGGTTCGTAACAATGTATAGAACGATAATATAACAATCTTTTTCGATTTCGAAACAAAAAGATTTTTCGCCAAAAAAAACCGTGGGTTAACCATCGTTGATTTTTCACGAACATGGTCAAATTAAAAAAAATTTTTTTTAGGATGCCAATCGAAAGTACAAGTCTATCTGTACATGCTGTGCAAATTTTTCCCATAACAATCCACGTTTAAGGGTTGAACATGCAGTTTAAGGGATGCATACTTCCCACTAAGAGGGAGAGACGAACGTGGCTTCTTCAACAATTGCATGTACCATCGTTATATAAGGGATGATTTTCGAACCAAAGGCAGTTTCGGGTTCGTAACAATGTATAGAACGATAATATAACAATCTTTTTCGATTTCGAAACAAAAAGATTTTTCGCCAAAAAAAACCGTGGGTTAACCATCGTTGATTTTTCACGAACATGGTCAAATTAAAAAAAATTTTTTTTAGGATGCCAATCGAAAGTACAAGTCTATCTGTACATGCTGTGCAAATTTTTCCCATAACAATCCACGTTTAAGGGTTGAACATGCAGTTTAAGGGATGCATACTTCCCACTAAGAGGGAGAGACGAACGTGGCTTCTTCAACAATTGCATGTACCATCGTTATATAAGGGATGATTTTCGAACCAAAGGCAGTTTCGGGTTCGTAACAATGTATAGAACGATAATATAACAATCTTTTTCGATTTCGAAACAAAAAGATTTTTCGCCAAAAAAAACCGTGGGTTAACCATCGTTGATTTTTCACGAACATGGTCAAATTAAAAAAAATTTTTTTTAGGATGCCAATCGAAAGTACAAGTCTATCTGTACATGCTGTGCAAATTTTTCCCATAACAAACCACGTTTAAGGGTTGAACATGCCGTTTAAGGGATGCATACTTCCCACTTAGAGGGAGAGACGAATGTGGCTTCTTCAACAATTGCATGTACCATCGTTATATAAGGGATGATTTTCGAACCAAAGGCAGTTTCGGGTTCGTAACAATGTATAGAACGATAATATAACAATCTTTTTCGATTTCGAAACAAAAAGATTTTTCGCCAAAAAAAACCGTGGGTTAAACATCGTTGATTTTTCACGAACATGGTCAAATTAAAAAAAATTTTTTTTAGGATGCCAATCGAAAGTACAAGTCTATCTGTACATGCTGTGCAAATTTTTCCCATAACAAACCACGTTTAAGGGTTGAACATGCAGTTTAAGGGATGCATACTTCCCACTAAGAGGGAGAGACGAACGTGGCTTCTTCAACAATTGCATGTACCATCGTTATATAAGGGATGATTTTCGAACCAAAGGCAGTTTCGGGTTCGTAACAATGTATAGAACGATAATATAACAATCTTTTTCGATTTCGAAACAAAAAGATTTTTCGCCAAAAAAAACCGTGGGTTAACCATCGTTGATTTTTCACGAACATGGTCAAATTAAAAAAAATTTTTTTTAGGATGCCAATCGAAAGTACAAGTCTATCTGTACATGCTGTGCAAATTTTTCCCATAACAATCCACGTTTAAGGGTTGAACATGCAGTTTAAGGGATGCATACTTCCCACTAAGAGGGAGAGACGAACGTGGCTTCTTCAACAATTGCATGTACCATCGTTATATAAGGGATGATTTTCGAACCAAAGGCAGTTTCGGGTTCGTAACAATGTTTAGAACGATAATATAACAATCTTTTTCGATTTCGAAACAAAAAGATTTTTCGCCAAAAAAAACCGTGGGTTAACCATCGTTGATTTTTCACGAACATGGTCAAATTAAAAAAAATTTTTTTTAGGATGCCAATCGAAAGTACAAGTCTATCTGTACATGCTGTGCAAATTTTTCCCATAACAATCCACGTTTAAGGGTTGAACATGCAGTTTAAGGGATGCATACTTCCCACTAAGAGGGAGAGACGAACGTGGCTTCTTCAACAATTGCATGTACCATCGTTATATAAGGGATGATTTTCGAACCAAAGGCAGTTTCGGGTTCGTAACAATGTATAGAACGCTAATATAACAATCTTTTTCGATTTCGAAACAAAAAGATTTTTCGCCAAAAAAAACCGTGGGTTAAACATCGTTGATTTTTCACGAACATGGTCAAATTAAAAAAAATTTTTTTTAGGATGCCAATCGAAAGTACAAGTCTATCTGTACATGCTGTGCAAATTTTTCCCATAACAATCCACGTTTAAGGGTTGAACATGCAGTTTAAGGGATGCATACTTCCCACTAAGAGGGAGAGACGAACGTGGCTTCTTCAACAATTGCATGTACCATCGTTATATAAGGGATGATTTTCGAACCAAAGGCAGTTTCGGGTTCGTAACAATGTATAGAACGATAATATAACAATCTTTTTCGATTTCGAAACAAAAAGATTTTTCGCCAAAAAAAACCGTGGGTTAACCATCGTTGATTTTTCACGAACATGGTCAAATTAAAAAAAATTTTTTTTAGGATGCCAATCGAAAGTACAAGTCTATCTGTACATGCTGTGCAAATTTTTCCCATAACAATCCACGTTTAAGGGTTGAACATGCAGTTTAAGGGATGCATACTTCCCACTAAGAGGGAGAGACGAACGTGGCTTCTTCAACAATTGCATGTACCATCGTTATATAAGGGATGATTTTCGAACCAAAGGCAGTTTCGGGTTCGTAACAATGTATAGAACGATAATATAACAATCTTTTTCGATTTCGAAACAAAAAGATTTTTCGCCAAAAAAAACCGTGGGTTAACCATCGTTGATTTTTCACGAACATGGTCAAATTAAAAAAAATTTTTTTTAGGATGCCAATCGAAAGTACAAGTCTATCTGTACATGCTGTGCAAATTTTTCCCATAACAATCCACGTTTAAGGGTTGAACATGCAGTTTAAGGGATGCATACTTCCCACTAAGAGGGAGAGACGAACGTGGCTTCTTCAACAATTGCATGTACCATCGTTATATAAGGGATGATTTTCGAACCAAAGGCAGTTTCGGGTTCGTAACAATGTATAGAACGATAATATAACAATCTTTTTCGATTTCGAAACAAAAAGATTTTTCGCCAAAAAAAACCGTGGGTTAACCATCGTTGATTTTTCACGAACATGGTCAAATTAAAAAAAATTTTTTTTAGGATGCCAATCGAAAGTACAAGTCTATCTGTACATGCTGTGCAAATTTTTCCCATAACAAACCACGTTTAAGGGTTGAACATGCCGTTTAAGGGATGCATACTTCCCACTTAGAGGGAGAGACGAATGTGGCTTCTTCAACAATTGCATGTACCATCGTTATATAAGGGATGATTTTCGAACCAAAGGCAGTTTCGGGTTCGTAACAATGTATAGAACGATAATATAACAATCTTTTTCGATTTCGAAACAAAAAGATTTTTCGCCAAAAAAAACCGTGGGTTAACCATCGTTGATTTTTCACGAACATGGTCAAATTAAAAAAAATTTTTTTTAGGATGCCAATCGAAAGTACAAGTCTATCTGTACATGCTGTGCAAATTTTTCCCATAACAATCCACGTTTAAGGGTTGAACATGCAGTTTAAGGGATGCATACTTCCCACTAAGAGGGAGAGACGAACGTGGCTTCTTCAACAATTGCATGTACCATCGTTATATAAGGGATGATTTTCGAACCAAAGGCAGTTTCGGGTTCGTAACAATGTATAGAACGATAATATAACAATCTTTTTCGATTTCGAAACAAAAAGATTTTTCGCCAAAAAAAACCGTGGGTTAACCATCGTTGATTTTTCACGAACATGGTCAAATTAAAAAAAATTTTTTTTAGGATGCCAATCGAAAGTACAAGTCTATCTGTACATGCTGTGCAAATTTTTCCCATAACAAACCACGTTTAAGGGTTGAACATGCCGTTTAAGGGATGCATACTTCCCACTTAGAGGGAGAGACGAATGTGGCTTCTTCAACAATTGCATGTACCATCGTTATATAAGGGATGATTTTCGAACCAAAGGCAGTTTCGGGTTCGTAACAATGTATAGAACGATAATATAACAATCTTTTTCGATTTCGAAACAAAAAGATTTTTCGCCAAAAAAAACCGTGGGTTAACCATCGTTGATTTTTCACGAACATGGTCAAATTAAAAAAAATTTTTTTTAGGATGCCAATCGAAAGTACAAGTCTATCTGTACATGCTGTGCAAATTTTTCCCATAACAAACCACGTTTAAGGGTTGAACATGCAGTTTAAGGGATGCATACTTCCCACTTAGAGGGAGAGACGAATGTGGCTTCTTCAACAATTGCATGTACCATCGTTATATAAGGGATGATTTTCGAACCAAAGGCAGTTTCGGGTTCGTAACAATGTATAGAACGATAATATAACAATCTTTTTCGATTTCGAAACAAAAAGATTTTTCGCCAAAAAAAACCGTGGGTTAACCATCGTTGATTTTTCACGAACATGGTCAAATTAAAAAAAATTTTTTTTAGGATGCCAATCGAA
The DNA here is from genome assembly GCA_958496175.1 of Sisyra terminalis. NCBI lineage: Eukaryota > Metazoa > Arthropoda > Insecta > Neuroptera > Sisyridae > Sisyra > Sisyra terminalis. The sequence continues at coordinate 2,895,410 of OY292277.1, forward strand.
AGTACAAGTCTATCTGTACATGCTGTGCAAATTTTTCCCATAACAAACCACGTTTAAGGGTTGAACATGCAGTTTAAGGGATGCATACTTCCCACTTAGAGGGAGAGACGAATGTGGCTTCTTCAACAATTGCATGTACCATCGTTATATAAGGGATGATTTTCGAACCAAAGGCAGTTTCGGGTTCGTAACAATGTATAGAACGATAATATAACAATCTTTTTCGATTTCGAAACAAAAAGATTTTTCGCCAAAAAAAACCGTGGGTTAACCATCGTTGATTTTTCACGAACATGGTCAAATTAAAAAAAATTTTTTTTAGGATGCCAATCGAAAGTACAAGTCTATCTGTACATGCTGTGCAAATTTTTCCCATAACAATCCACGTTTAAGGGTTGAACATGCAGTTTAAGGGATGCATACTTCCCACTAAGAGGGAGAGACGAACGTGGCTTCTTCAACAATTGCATGTACCATCGTTATATAAGGGATGATTTTCGAACCAAAGGCAGTTTCGGGTTCGTAACAATGTATAGAACGATAATATAACAATCTTTTTCGATTTCGAAACAAAAAGATTTTTCGCCAAAAAAAACCGTGGGTTAACCATCGTTGATTTTTCACGAACATGGTCAAATTAAAAAAAATTTTTTTTAGGATGCCAATCGAAAGTACAAGTCTACCTGTACATGCTGTGCAAATTTTTCCCATAACAAACCACGTTTAAGGGTTGAACATGCAGTTTAAGGGATGCATACTTCCCACTAAGAGGGAGAGACGAACGTGGCTTCTTCAACAATTGCATGTACCATCGTTATATAAGGGATGATTTTCGAACCAAAGGCAGTTTCGGGTTCGTAACAATGTATAGAACGATAATATAACAATCTTTTTCGATTTCGAAACAAAAAGATTTTTCGCCAAAAAAAACCGTGGGTTAAACATCGTTGATTTTTCACGAACATGGTCAAATTAAAAAAAATTTTTTTTAGGATGCCAATCGAAAGTACAAGTCTATCTGTACATGCTGTGCAAATTTTTCCCATAACAAACCACGTTTAAGGGTTGAACATGCAGTTTAAGGGATGCATACTTCCCACTAAGAGGGAGAGACGAACGTGGCTTCTTCAACAATTGCATGTACCATCGTTATATAAGGGATGATTTTCGAACCAAAGGCAGTTTCGGGTTCGTAACAATGTATAGAACGATAATATAACAATCTTTTTCGATTTCGAAACAAAAAGATTTTTCGCCAAAAAAAACCGTGGGTTAACCATCGTTGATTTTTCACGAACATGGTCAAATTAAAAAAAATTTTTTTTAGGATGCCAATCGAAAGTACAAGTCTATCTGTACATGCTGTGCAAATTTTTCCCATAACAATCCACGTTTAAGGGTTGAACATGCAGTTTAAGGGATGCATACTTCCCACTAAGAGGGAGAGACGAACGTGGCTTCTTCAACAATTGCATGTACCATCGTTATATAAGGGATGATTTTCGAACCAAAGGCAGTTTCGGGTTCGTAACAATGTATAGAACGATAATATAACAATCTTTTTCGATTTCGAAACAAAAAGATTTTTCGCCAAAAAAAACCGTGGGTTAACCATCGTTGATTTTTCACGAACATGGTCAAATTAAAAAAAATTTTTTTTAGGATGCCAATCGAAAGTACAAGTCTATCTGTACATGCTGTGCAAATTTTTCCCATAACAATCCACGTTTAAGGGTTGAACATGCAGTTTAAGGGATGCATACTTCCCACTAAGAGGGAGAGACGAACGTGGCTTCTTCAACAATTGCATGTACCATCGTTATATAAGGGATGATTTTCGAACCAAAGGCAGTTTCGGGTTCGTAACAATGTATAGAACGATAATATAACAATCTTTTTCGATTTCGAAACAAAAAGATTTTTCGCCAAAAAAAACCGTGGGTTAAACATCGTTGATTTTTCACGAACATGGTCAAATTAAAAAAAATTTTTTTTAGGATGCCAATCGAAAGTACAAGTCTATCTGTACATGCTGTGCAAATTTTTCCCATAACAATCCACGTTTAAGGGTTGAACATGCAGTTTAAGGGATGCATACTTCCCACTAAGAGGGAGAGACGAACGTGGCTTCTTCAACAATTGCATGTACCATCGTTATATAAGGGATGATTTTCGAACCAAAGGCAGTTTCGGGTTCGTAACAATGTATAGAACGATAATATAACAATCTTTTTCGATTTCGAAACAAAAAGATTTTTCGCCAAAAAAAACCGTGGGTTAACCATCGTTGATTTTTCACGAACATGGTCAAATTAAAAAAAATTTTTTTTAGGATGCCAATCGAAAGTACAAGTCTATCTGTACATGCTGTGCAAATTTTTCCCATAACAATCCACGTTTAAGGGTTGAACATGCAGTTTAAGGGATGCATACTTCCCACTAAGAGGGAGAGACGAACGTGGCTTCTTCAACAATTGCATGTACCATCGTTATATAAGGGATGATTTTCGAACCAAAGGCAGTTTCGGGTTCGTAACAATGTATAGAACGATAATATAACAATCTTTTTCGATTTCGAAACAAAAAGATTTTTCGCCAAAAAAAACCGTGGGTTAACCATCGTTGATTTTTCACGAACATGGTCAAATTAAAAAAAATTTTTTTTAGGATGCCAATCGAAAGTACAAGTCTATCTGTACATGCTGTGCAAATTTTTCCCATAACAATCCACGTTTAAGGGTTGAACATGCAGTTTAAGGGATGCATACTTCCCACTAAGAGGGAGAGACGAACGTGGCTTCTTCAACAATTGCATGTACCATCGTTATATAAGGGATGATTTTCGAACCAAAGGCAGTTTCGGGTTCGTAACAATGTATAGAACGATAATATAACAATCTTTTTCGATTTCGAAACAAAAAGATTTTTCGCCAAAAAAAACCGTGGGTTAACCATCGTTGATTTTTCACGAACATGGTCAAATTAAAAAAAATTTTTTTTAGGATGCCAATCGAAAGTACAAGTCTATCTGTACATGCTGTGCAAATTTTTCCCATAACAATCCACGTTTAAGGGTTGAACATGCAGTTTAAGGGATGCATACTTCCCACTAAGAGGGAGAGACGAACGTGGCTTCTTCAACAATTGCATGTACCATCGTTATATAAGGGATGATTTTCGAACCAAAGGCAGTTTCGGGTTCGTAACAATGTATAGAACGATAATATAACAATCTTTTTCGATTTCGAAACAAAAAGATTTTTCGCCAAAAAAAACCGTGGGTTAAACATCGTTGATTTTTCACGAACATGGTCAAATTAAAAAAAATTTTTTTTAGGATGCCAATCGAAAGTACAAGTCTATCTGTACATGCTGTGCAAATTTTTCCCATAACAATCCACGTTTAAGGGTTGAACATGCAGTTTAAGGGATGCATACTTCCCACTAAGAGGGAGAGACGAACGTGGCTTCTTCAACAATTGCATGTACCATCGTTATATAAGGGATGATTTTCGAACCAAAGGCAGTTTCGGGTTCGTAACAATGTATAGAACGATAATATAACAATCTTTTTCGATTTCGAAACAAAAAGATTTTTCGCCAAAAAAAACCGTGGGTTAACCATCGTTGATTTTTCACGAACATGGTCAAATTAAAAAAAATTTTTTTTAGGATGCCAATCGAAAGTACAAGTCTATCTGTACATGCTGTGCAAATTTTTCCCATAACAATCCACGTTTAAGGGTTGAACATGCAGTTTAAGGGATGCATACTTCCCACTAAGAGGGAGAGACGAACGTGGCTTCTTCAACAATTGCATGTACCATCGTTATATAAGGGATGATTTTCGAACCAAAGGCAGTTTCGGGTTCGTAACAATGTATAGAACGATAATATAACAATCTTTTTCGATTTCGAAACAAAAAGATTTTTCGCCAAAAAAAACCGTGGGTTAACCATCGTTGATTTTTCACGAACATGGTCAAATTAAAAAAAATTTTTTTTAGGATGCCAATCGAAAGTACAAGTCTATCTGTACATGCTGTGCAAATTTTTCCCATAACAAACCACGTTTAAGGGTTGAACATGCCGTTTAAGGGATGCATACTTCCCACTTAGAGGGAGAGACGAATGTGGCTTCTTCAACAATTGCATGTACCATCGTTATATAAGGGATGATTTTCGAACCAAAGGCAGTTTCGGGTTCGTAACAATGTATAGAACGATAATATAACAATCTTTTTCGATTTCGAAACAAAAAGATTTTTCGCCAAAAAAAACCGTGGGTTAACCATCGTTGATTTTTCACGAACTTGGTCAAATTAAAAAAAATTTTTTTTAGGATGCCAATCGAAAGTACAAGTCTATCTGTACATGCTGTGCAAATTTTTCCCATAACAAACCACGTTTAAGGGTTGAACATGCAGTTTAAGGGATGCATACTTCCCACTAAGAGGGAGAGACGAACGTGGCTTCTTCAACAATTGCATGTACCATCGTTATATAAGGGATGATTTTCGAACCAAAGGCAGTTTCGGGTTCGTAACAATGTATAGAACGATAATATAACAATCTTTTTCGATTTCGAAACAAAAAGATTTTTCGCCAAAAAAAACCGTGGGTTAACCATCGTTGATTTTTCACGAACATGGTCAAATTAAAAAAAATTTTTTTTAGGATGCCAATCGAAAGTACAAGTCTACCTGTACATGCTGTGCAAATTTTTCCCATAACAAACCACGTTTAAGGGTTGAACATGCAGTTTAAGGGATGCATACTTCCCACTAAGAGGGAGAGACGAACGTGGCTTCTTCAACAATTGCATGTACCATCGTTATATAAGGGATGATTTTCGAACCAAAGGCAGTTTCGGGTTCGTAACAATGTATAGAACGATAATATAACAATCTTTTTCGATTTCGAAACAAAAAGATTTTTCGCCAAAAAAAACCGTGGGTTAACCATCGTTGATTTTTCACGAACATGGTCAAATTAAAAAAAATTTTTTTTAGGATGCCAATCGAAAGTACAAGTCTACCTGTACATGCTGTGCAAATTTTTCCCATAACAAACCACGTTTAAGGGTTGAACATGCAGTTTAAGGGATGCATACTTCCCACTAAGAGGGAGAGACGAACGTGGCTTCTTCAACAATTGCATGTACCATCGTTATATAAGGGATGATTTTCGAACCAAAGGCAGTTTCGGGTTCGTAACAATGTATAGAACGATAATATAACAATCTTTTTCGATTTCGAAACAAAAAGATTTTTCGCCAAAAAAAACCGTGGGTTAACCATCGTTGATTTTTCACGAACATGGTCAAATTAAAAAAAATTTTTTTTAGGATGCCAATCGAAAGTACAAGTCTACCTGTACATGCTGTGCAAAATTTTCCCATAACAAACCACGTTTAAGGGTTGAACATGCAGTTTAAGGGATGCATACTTCCCACTAAGAGGGAGAGACGAACGTGGCTTCTTCAACAATTGCATGTACCATCGTTATATAAGGGATGATTTTCGAACCAAAGGCAGTTTCGGGTTCGTAACAATGTATAGAACGATAATATAACAATCTTTTTCGATTTCGAAACAAAAAGATTTTTCGCCAAAAAAAACCGTGGGTTAACCATCGTTGATTTTTCACGAACATGGTCAAATTAAAAAAAATTTTTTTTAGGATGCCAATCGAAAGTACAAGTCTATCTGTACATGCTGTGCAAATTTTTCCCATAACAATCCACGTTTAAGGGTTGAACATGCAGTTTAAGGGATGCATACTTCCCACTAAGAGGGAGAGACGAACGTGGCTTCTTCAACAATTGCATGTACCATCGTTATATAAGGGATGATTTTCGAACCAAAGGCAGTTTCGGGTTCGTAACAATGTATAGAACGATAATATAACAATCTTTTTCGATTTCGAAACAAAAAGATTTTTCGCCAAAAAAAACCGTGGGTTAACCATCGTTGATTTTTCACGAACATGGTCAAATTAAAAAAAATTTTTTTTAGGATGCCAATCGAAAGTACAAGTCTATCTGTACATGCTGTGCAAATTTTTCCCATAACAATCCACGTTTAAGGGTTGAACATGCAGTTTAAGGGATGCATACTTCCCACTAAGAGGGAGAGACGAACGTGGCTTCTTCAACAATTGCATGTACCATCGTTATATAAGGGATGATTTTCGAACCAAAGGCAGTTTCGGGTTCGTAACAATGTATAGAACGATAATATAACAATCTTTTTCGATTTCGAAACAAAAAGATTTTTCGCCAAAAAAAACCGTGGGTTAACCATCGTTGATTTTTCACGAACATGGTCAAATTAAAAAAAATTTTTTTTAGGATGCCAATCGAAAGTACAAGTCTATCTGTACATGCTGTGCAAATTTTTCCCATAACAATCCACGTTTAAGGGTTGAACATGCAGTTTAAGGGATGCATACTTCCCACTAAGAGGGAGAGACGAACGTGGCTTCTTCAACAATTGCATGTACCATCGTTATATAAGGGATGATTTTCGAACCAAAGGCAGTTTCGGGTTCGTAACAATGTATAGAACGATAATATAACAATCTTTTTCGATTTCGAAACAAAAAGATTTTTCGCCAAAAAAAACCGTGGGTTAACCATCGTTGATTTTTCACGAACATGGTCAAATTAAAAAAAATTTTTTTTAGGATGCCAATCGAAAGTACAAGTCTATCTGTACATGCTGTGCAAATTTTTCCCATAACAAACCACGTTTAAGGGTTGAACATGCCGTTTAAGGGATGCATACTTCCCACTTAGAGGGAGAGACGAATGTGGCTTCTTCAACAATTGCATGTACCATCGTTATATAAGGGATGATTTTCGAACCAAAGGCAGTTTCGGGTTCGTAACAATGTATAGAACGATAATATAACAATCTTTTTCGATTTCGAAACAAAAAGATTTTTCGCCAAAAAAAACCGTGGGTTAAACATCGTTGATTTTTCACGAACATGGTCAAATTAAAAAAAATTTTTTTTAGGATGCCAATCGAAAGTACAAGTCTATCTGTACATGCTGTGCAAATTTTTCCCATAACAAACCACGTTTAAGGGTTGAACATGCAGTTTAAGGGATGCATACTTCCCACTAAGAGGGAGAGACGAACGTGGCTTCTTCAACAATTGCATGTACCATCGTTATATAAGGGATGATTTTCGAACCAAAGGCAGTTTCGGGTTCGTAACAATGTATAGAACGATAATATAACAATCTTTTTCGATTTCGAAACAAAAAGATTTTTCGCCAAAAAAAACCGTGGGTTAACCATCGTTGATTTTTCACGAACATGGTCAAATTAAAAAAAATTTTTTTTAGGATGCCAATCGAAAGTACAAGTCTATCTGTACATGCTGTGCAAATTTTTCCCATAACAATCCACGTTTAAGGGTTGAACATGCAGTTTAAGGGATGCATACTTCCCACTAAGAGGGAGAGACGAACGTGGCTTCTTCAACAATTGCATGTACCATCGTTATATAAGGGATGATTTTCGAACCAAAGGCAGTTTCGGGTTCGTAACAATGTTTAGAACGATAATATAACAATCTTTTTCGATTTCGAAACAAAAAGATTTTTCGCCAAAAAAAACCGTGGGTTAACCATCGTTGATTTTTCACGAACATGGTCAAATTAAAAAAAATTTTTTTTAGGATGCCAATCGAAAGTACAAGTCTATCTGTACATGCTGTGCAAATTTTTCCCATAACAATCCACGTTTAAGGGTTGAACATGCAGTTTAAGGGATGCATACTTCCCACTAAGAGGGAGAGACGAACGTGGCTTCTTCAACAATTGCATGTACCATCGTTATATAAGGGATGATTTTCGAACCAAAGGCAGTTTCGGGTTCGTAACAATGTATAGAACGCTAATATAACAATCTTTTTCGATTTCGAAACAAAAAGATTTTTCGCCAAAAAAAACCGTGGGTTAAACATCGTTGATTTTTCACGAACATGGTCAAATTAAAAAAAATTTTTTTTAGGATGCCAATCGAAAGTACAAGTCTATCTGTACATGCTGTGCAAATTTTTCCCATAACAATCCACGTTTAAGGGTTGAACATGCAGTTTAAGGGATGCATACTTCCCACTAAGAGGGAGAGACGAACGTGGCTTCTTCAACAATTGCATGTACCATCGTTATATAAGGGATGATTTTCGAACCAAAGGCAGTTTCGGGTTCGTAACAATGTATAGAACGATAATATAACAATCTTTTTCGATTTCGAAACAAAAAGATTTTTCGCCAAAAAAAACCGTGGGTTAACCATCGTTGATTTTTCACGAACATGGTCAAATTAAAAAAAATTTTTTTTAGGATGCCAATCGAAAGTACAAGTCTATCTGTACATGCTGTGCAAATTTTTCCCATAACAATCCACGTTTAAGGGTTGAACATGCAGTTTAAGGGATGCATACTTCCCACTAAGAGGGAGAGACGAACGTGGCTTCTTCAACAATTGCATGTACCATCGTTATATAAGGGATGATTTTCGAACCAAAGGCAGTTTCGGGTTCGTAACAATGTATAGAACGATAATATAACAATCTTTTTCGATTTCGAAACAAAAAGATTTTTCGCCAAAAAAAACCGTGGGTTAACCATCGTTGATTTTTCACGAACATGGTCAAATTAAAAAAAATTTTTTTTAGGATGCCAATCGAAAGTACAAGTCTATCTGTACATGCTGTGCAAATTTTTCCCATAACAATCCACGTTTAAGGGTTGAACATGCAGTTTAAGGGATGCATACTTCCCACTAAGAGGGAGAGACGAACGTGGCTTCTTCAACAATTGCATGTACCATCGTTATATAAGGGATGATTTTCGAACCAAAGGCAGTTTCGGGTTCGTAACAATGTATAGAACGATAATATAACAATCTTTTTCGATTTCGAAACAAAAAGATTTTTCGCCAAAAAAAACCGTGGGTTAACCATCGTTGATTTTTCACGAACATGGTCAAATTAAAAAAAATTTTTTTTAGGATGCCAATCGAAAGTACAAGTCTATCTGTACATGCTGTGCAAATTTTTCCCATAACAAACCACGTTTAAGGGTTGAACATGCCGTTTAAGGGATGCATACTTCCCACTTAGAGGGAGAGACGAATGTGGCTTCTTCAACAATTGCATGTACCATCGTTATATAAGGGATGATTTTCGAACCAAAGGCAGTTTCGGGTTCGTAACAATGTATAGAACGATAATATAACAATCTTTTTCGATTTCGAAACAAAAAGATTTTTCGCCAAAAAAAACCGTGGGTTAACCATCGTTGATTTTTCACGAACATGGTCAAATTAAAAAAAATTTTTTTTAGGATGCCAATCGAAAGTACAAGTCTATCTGTACATGCTGTGCAAATTTTTCCCATAACAATCCACGTTTAAGGGTTGAACATGCAGTTTAAGGGATGCATACTTCCCACTAAGAGGGAGAGACGAACGTGGCTTCTTCAACAATTGCATGTACCATCGTTATATAAGGGATGATTTTCGAACCAAAGGCAGTTTCGGGTTCGTAACAATGTATAGAACGATAATATAACAATCTTTTTCGATTTCGAAACAAAAAGATTTTTCGCCAAAAAAAACCGTGGGTTAACCATCGTTGATTTTTCACGAACATGGTCAAATTAAAAAAAATTTTTTTTAGGATGCCAATCGAAAGTACAAGTCTATCTGTACATGCTGTGCAAATTTTTCCCATAACAAACCACGTTTAAGGGTTGAACATGCCGTTTAAGGGATGCATACTTCCCACTTAGAGGGAGAGACGAATGTGGCTTCTTCAACAATTGCATGTACCATCGTTATATAAGGGATGATTTTCGAACCAAAGGCAGTTTCGGGTTCGTAACAATGTATAGAACGATAATATAACAATCTTTTTCGATTTCGAAACAAAAAGATTTTTCGCCAAAAAAAACCGTGGGTTAACCATCGTTGATTTTTCACGAACATGGTCAAATTAAAAAAAATTTTTTTTAGGATGCCAATCGAAAGTACAAGTCTATCTGTACATGCTGTGCAAATTTTTCCCATAACAAACCACGTTTAAGGGTTGAACATGCAGTTTAAGGGATGCATACTTCCCACTTAGAGGGAGAGACGAATGTGGCTTCTTCAACAATTGCATGTACCATCGTTATATAAGGGATGATTTTCGAACCAAAGGCAGTTTCGGGTTCGTAACAATGTATAGAACGATAATATAACAATCTTTTTCGATTTCGAAACAAAAAGATTTTTCGCCAAAAAAAACCGTGGGTTAACCATCGTTGATTTTTCACGAACATGGTCAAATTAAAAAAAATTTTTTTTAGGATGCCAATCGAAAGTACAAGTCTATCTGTACATGCTGTGCAAATTTTTCCCATAACAAACCACGTTTAAGGGTTGAACATGCCGTTTAAGGGATGCATACTTCCCACTTAGAGGGAGAGACGAATGTGGCTTCTTCAACAATTGCATGTACCATCGTTATATAAGGGATGATTTTCGAACCAAAGGCAGTTTCGGGTTCGTAACAATGTATAGAACGATAATATAACAATCTTTTTCGATTTCGAAACAAAAAGATTTTTCGCCAAAAAAAACCGTGGGTTAACCATCGTTGATTTTTCACGAACATGGTCAAATTAAAAAAAATTTTTTTTAGGATGCCAATCGAAAGTACAAGTCTATCTGTACATGCTGTGCAAATTTTTCCCATAACAAACCACGTTTAAGGGTTGAACATGCAGTTTAAGGGATGCATACTTCCCACTTAGAGGGAGAGACGAATGTGGCTTCTTCAACAATTGCATGTACCATCGTTATATAAGGGATGATTTTCGAACCAAAGGCAGTTTCGGGTTCGTAACAATGTATAGAACGATAATATAACAATCTTTTTCGATTTCGAAACAAAAAGATTTTTCGCCAAAAAAAACCGTGGGTTAACCATCGTTGATTTTTCACGAACATGGTCAAATTAAAAAAAATTTTTTTTAGGATGCCAATCGAAAGTACAAGTCTATCTGTACATGCTGTGCAAATTTTTCCCATAACAAACCACGTTTAAGGGTTGAACATGCAGTTTAAGGGATGCATACTTCCCACTTAGAGGGAGAGACGAATGTGGCTTCTTCAACAATTGCATGTACCATCGTTATATAAGGGATGATTTTCGAACCAAAGGCAGTTTCGGGTTCGTAACAATGTATAGAACGATAATATAACAATCTTTTTCGATTTCGAAACAAAAAGATTTTTCGCCAAAAAAAACCGTGGGTTAACCATCGTTGATTTTTCACGAACATGGTCAAATTAAAAAAAATTTTTTTTAGGATGCCAATCGAAAGTACAAGTCTATCTGTACATGCTGTGCAAATTTTTCCCATAACAATCCACGTTTAAGGGTTGAACATGCAGTTTAAGGGATGCATACTTCCCACTAAGAGGGAGAGACGAACGTGGCTTCTTCAACAATTGCATGTACCATCGTTATATAAGGGATGATTTTCGAACCAAAGGCAGTTTCGGGTTCGTAACAATGTATAGAACGATAATATAACAATCTTTTTCGATTTCGAAACAAAAAGATTTTTCGCCAAAAAAAACCGTGGGTTAACCATCGTTGATTTTTCACGAACATGGTCAAATTAAAAAAAATTTTTTTTAGGATGCCAATCGAAAGTACAAGTCTACCTGTACATGCTGTGCAAATTTTTCCCATAACAAACCACGTTTAAGGGTTGAACATGCAGTTTAAGGGATGCATACTTCCCACTAAGAGGGAGAGACGAACGTGGCTTCTTCAACAATTGCATGTACCATCGTTATATAAGGGATGATTTTCGAACCAAAGGCAGTTTCGGGTTCGTAACAATGTATAGAACGATAATATAACAATCTTTTTCGATTTCGAAACAAAAAGATTTTTCGCCAAAAAAAACCGTGGGTTAAACATCGTTGATTTTTCACGAACATGGTCAAATTAAAAAAAATTTTTTTTAGGATGCCAATCGAAAGTACAAGTCTATCTGTACATGCTGTGCAAATTTTTCCCATAACAAACCACGTTTAAGGGTTGAACATGCAGTTTAAGGGATGCATACTTCCCACTAAGAGGGAGAGACGAACGTGGCTTCTTCAACAATTGCATGTACCATCGTTATATAAGGGATGATTTTCGAACCAAAGGCAGTTTCGGGTTCGTAACAATGTATAGAACGATAATATAACAATCTTTTTCGATTTCGAAACAAAAAGATTTTTCGCCAAAAAAAACCGTGGGTTAACCATCGTTGATTTTTCACGAACTTGGTCAAATTAAAAAAAATTTTTTTTAGGATGCCAATCGAAAGTACAAGTCTATCTGTACATGCTGTGCAAATTTTTCCCATAACAAACCACGTTTAAGGGTTGAACATGCAGTTTAAGGGATGCATACTTCCCACTAAGAGGGAGAGACGAACATGGCTTCTTCAACAATTGCATGTACCATCGTTATATAAGGGATGATTTTCGAACCAAAGGCAGTTTCGGGTTCGTAACAATGTATAGAACGATAATATAACAATCTTTTTCGATTTCGAAACAAAAAGATTTTTCGCCAAAAAAAACCGTGGGTTAAACATCGTTGATTTTTCACGAACATGGTCAAATTAAAAAAAATTTTTTTTAGGATGCCAATCGAAAGTACAAGTCTATCTGTACATGCTGTGCAAATTTTTCCCATAACAAACCACGTTTAAGGGTTGAACATGCAGTTTAAGGGATGCATACTTCCCACTTAGAGGGAGAGACGAATGTGGCTTCTTCAACAATTGCATGTACCATCGTTATATAAGGGATGATTTTCGAACCAAAGGCAGTTTCGGGTTCGTAACAATGTATAGAACGATAATATAACAATCTTTTTCGATTTCGAAACAAAAAGATTTTTCGCCAAAAAAAACCGTGGGTTAACCATCGTTGATTTTTCACGAACATGGTCAAATTAAAAAAAATTTTTTTTAGGATGCCAATCGAAAGTACAAGTCTACCTGTACATGCTGTGCAAAATTTTCCCATAACAAACCACGTTTAAGGGTTGAACATGCAGTTTAAGGGATGCATACTTCCCACTAAGAGGGAGAGACGAACGTGGCTTCTTCAACAATTGCATGTACCATCGTTATATAAGGGATGATTTTCGAACCAAAGGCAGTTTCGGGTTCGTAACAATGTATAGAACGATAATATAACAATCTTTTTCGATTTCGAAACAAAAAGATTTTTCGCCAAAAAAAACCGTGGGTTAAACATCGTTGATTTTTCACGAACATGGTCAAATTAAAAAAAATTTTTTTTAGGATGCCAATCGAAAGTACAAGTCTATCTGTACATGCTGTGCAAATTTTTCCCATAACAAACCACGTTTAAGGGTTGAACATGCAGTTTAAGGGATGCATACTTCCCACTAAGAGGGAGAGACGAACGTGGCTTCTTCAACAATTGCATGTACCATCGTTATATAAGGGATGATTTTCGAACCAAAGGCAGTTTCGGGTTCGTAACAATGTATAGAACGATAATATAACAATCTTTTTCGATTTCGAAACAAAAATATTTTTCGCCAAAAAAAACCGTGGGTTAACCATCGTTGATTTTTCACGAACATGGTCAAATTAAAAAAAATTTTTTTTAGGATGCCAATCGAAAGTACAAGTCTATCTGTACATGCTGTGCAAATTTTTCCCATAACAAACCACGTTTAAGGGTTGAACATGCAGTTTAAGGGATGCATACTTCCCACTAAGAGGGAGAGACGAACGTGGCTTCTTCAACAATTGCATGTACCATCGTTATATAAGGGATGATTTTCGAACCAAAGGCAGTTTCGGGTTCGTAACAATGTATAGAACGATAATATAACAATCTTTTTCGATTTCGAAACAAAAAGATTTTTCGCCAAAAAAAACCGTGGGTTAACCATCGTTGATTTTTCACGAACATGGTCAAATTAAAAAAAATTTTTTTTAGGATGCCAATCGAAAGTACAAGTCTACCTGTACATGCTGTGCAAATTTTTCCCATAACAAACCACGTTTAAGGGTTGAACATGCAGTTTAAGGGATGCATACTTCCCACTAAGAGGGAGAGACGAACGTGGCTTCTTCAACAATTGCATGTACCATCGTTATATAAGGGATGATTTTCGAACCAAAGGCAGTTTCGGGTTCGTAACAATGTATAGAACGATAATATAACAATCTTTTTCGATTTCGAAACAAAAAGATTTTTCGCCAAAAAAAACCGTGGGTTAACCATCGTTGATTTTTCACGAACATGGTCAAATTAAAAAAAATTTTTTTTAGGATGCCAATCGAAAGACAAGTCTATCTGTACATGCTGTGCAAATTTTTCCCATAACAAACCACGTTTAAGGGTTGAACATGCAGTTTAAGGGATGCATACTTCCCACTAAGAGGGAGAGACGAACGTGGCTTCTTCAACAATTGCATGTACCATCGTTATATAAGGGATGATTTTCGAACCAAAGGCAGTTTCGGGTTCGTAACAATGTATAGAACGATAATATAACAATCTTTTTCGATTTCGAAACAAAAAGATTTTTCGCCAAAAAAAACCGTGGGTTAACCATCGTTGATTTTTCACGAACTTGGTCAAATTAAAAAAAATTTTTTTTAGGATGCCAATCGAAAGTACAAGTCTATCTGTACATGCTGTGCAAATTTTTCCCATAACAAACCACGTTTAAGGGTTGAACATGCAGTTTAAGGGATGCATACTTCCCACTAAGAGGGAGAGACGAACGTGGCTTCTTCAACAATTGCATGTACCATCGTTATATAAGGGATGATTTTCGAACCAAAGGCAGTTTCGGGTTCGTAACAATGTATAGAACGATAATATAACAATCTTTTTCGATTTCGAAACAAAAAGATTTTTCGCCAAAAAAAACCGTGGGTTAACCATCGTTGATTTTTCACGAACATGGTCAAATTAAAAAAAATTTTTTTTAGGATGCCAATCGAAAGTACAAGTCTACCTGTACATGCTGTGCAAATTTTTCCCATAACAAACCACGTTTAAGGGTTGAACATGCAGTTTAAGGGATGCATACTTCCCACTAAGAGGGAGAGACGAACGTGGCTTCTTCAACAATTGCATGTACCATCGTTATATAAGGGATGATTTTCGAACCAAAGGCAGTTTCGGGTTCGTAACAATGTATAGAACGATAATATAACAATCTTTTTCGATTTCGAAACAAAAAGATTTTTCGCCAAAAAAAACCGTGGGTTAACCATCGTTGATTTTTCACGAACATGGTCAAATTAAAAAAAATTTTTTTTAGGATGCCAATCGAAAGTACAAGTCTACCTGTACATGCTGTGCAAATTTTTCCCATAACAAACCACGTTTAAGGGTTGAACATGCAGTTTAAGGGATGCATACTTCCCACTAAGAGGGAGAGACGAACGTGGCTTCTTCAACAATTGCATGTACCATCGTTATATAAGGGATGATTTTCGAACCAAAGGCAGTTTCGGGTTCGTAACAATGTATAGAACGATAATATAACAATCTTTTTCGATTTCGAAACAAAAAGATTTTTCGCCAAAAAAAACCGTGGGTTAACCATCGTTGATTTTTCACGAACATGGTCAAATTAAAAAAAATTTTTTTTAGGATGCCAATCGAAAGTACAAGTCTACCTGTACATGCTGTGCAAAATTTTCCCATAACAAACCACGTTTAAGGGTTGAACATGCAGTTTAAGGGATGCATACTTCCCACTAAGAGGGAGAGACGAACGTGGCTTCTTCAACAATTGCATGTACCATCGTTATATAAGGGATGATTTTCGAACCAAAGGCAGTTTCGGGTTCGTAACAATGTATAGAACGATAATATAACAATCTTTTTCGATTTCGAAACAAAAAGATTTTTCGCCAAAAAAAACCGTGGGTTAAACATCGTTGATTTTTCACGAACATGGTCAAATTAAAAAAAATTTTTTTTAGGATGCCAATCGAAAGTACAAGTCTATCTGTACATGCTGTGCAAATTTTTCCCATAACAAACCACGTTTAAGGGTTGAACATGCAGTTTAAGGGATGCATACTTCCCACTAAGAGGGAGAGACGAACGTGGCTTCTTCAACAATTGCATGTACCATCGTTATATAAGGGATGATTTTCGAACCAAAGGCAGTTTCGGGTTCGTAACAATGTATAGAACGATAATATAACAATCTTTTTCGATTTCGAAACAAAAAGATTTTTCGCCAAAAAAAACCGTGGGTTAAACATCGTTGATTTTTCACGAACTTGGTCAAATTAAAAAAAATTTTTTTTAGGATGCCAATCGAAAGTACAAGTCTATCTGTACATGCTGTGCAAATTTTTCCCATAACAAACCACGTTTAAGGGGTGAACATGCAGTTTAAGGGATGCATACTTCCCACTAAGAGGGAGAGACGAACGTGGCTTCTTCAACAATTGCATGTACCATCGTTATATAAGGGATGATTTTCGAACCAAAGGCAGTTTCGGGTTCGTAACAATGTATAGAACGATAATATAACAATCTTTTTCGATTTCGAAACAAAAAGATTTTTCGCCAAAAAAAACCGTGGGTTAACCATCGTTGATTTTTCACGAACTTGGTCAAATTAAAAAAAATTTTTTTTAGGATGCCAATCGAAAGTACAAGTCTATCTGTACATGCTGTGCAAATTTTTCCCATAACAAACCACGTTTAAGGGTTGAACATGCAGTTTAAGGGATGCATACTTCCCACTAAGAGGGAGAGACGAACGTGGCTTCTTCAACAATTGCATGTACCATCGTTATATAAGGGATGATTTTCGAACCAAAGGCAGTTTCGGGTTCGTAACAATGTATAGAACGATAATATAACAATCTTTTTCGATTTCGAAACAAAAAGATTTTTCGCCAAAAAAAACCGTGGGTTAACCATCGTTGATTTTTCACGAACATGGTCAAATTAAAAAAAATTTTTTTTAGGATGCCAATCGAAAGTACAAGTCTATCTGTACATGCTGTGCAAATTTTTCCCATAACAAACCACGTTTAAGGGTTGAACATGCAGTTTAAGGGATGCATACTTCCCACTAAGAGGGAGAGACGAACGTGGCTTCTTCAACAATTGCATGTACCATCGTTATATAAGGGATGATTTTCGAACCAAAGGCAGTTTCGGGTTCGTAACAATGTATAGAACGATAATATAACAATCTTTTTCGATTTCGAAACAAAAAGATTTTTCGCCAAAAAAAACCGTGGGTTAACCATCGTTGATTTTTCACGAACATGGTCAAATTAAAAAAAATTTTTTTTAGGATGCCAATCGAAAGTACAAGTCTATCTGTACATGCTGTGCAAATTTTTCCCATAACAAACCACGTTTAAGGGTTGAACATGCAGTTTAAGGGATGCATACTTCCCACTAAGAGGGAGAGACGAACGTGGCTTCTTCAACAATTGCATGTACCATCGTTATATAAGGGATGATTTTCGAACCAAAGGCAGTTTCGGGTTCGTAACAATGTATAGAACGATAATATAACAATCTTTTTCGATTTCGAAACAAAAAGATTTTTCGCCAAAAAAAACCGTGGGTTAACCATCGTTGATTTTTCACGAACATGGTCAAATTAAAAAAATTTTTTTTTAGGATGCCAATCGAAAGTACAAGTCTATCTGTACATGCTGTGCAAATTTTTCCCATAACAAACCACGTTTAAGGGTTGAACATGCAGTTTAAGGGATGCATACTTCCCACTAAGAGGGAGTGACGAATGTGGCTTCTTCAACAATTGCATGTACCATCGTTATATAAGGGATGATTTTCGAACCAAAGGCAGTTTCGGGTTCGTAACAATGTATAGAACGATAATATAACAATCTTTTTCGATTTCGAAACAAAAATATTTTTCGCCAAAAAAAACCGTGGGTTAACCATCGTTGATTTTTCACGAACATGGTCAAATTAAAAAAAATTTTTTTTAGGATGCCAATCGAAAGTACAAGTCTATCTGTACATGCTGTGCAAATTTTTCCCATAACAAACCACGTTTAAGGGTTGAACATGCAGTTTAAGGGATGCATACTTCCCACTAAGAGGGAGAGACGAACGTGGCTTCTTCAACAATTGCATGTACCATCGTTATATAAGGGATGATTTTCGAACCAAAGGCAGTTTCGGGTTCGTAACAATGTATAGAACGATAATATAACAATCTTTTTCGATTTCGAAACAAAAAGATTTTTCGCCAAAAAAAACCGTGGGTTAACCATCGTTGATTTTTCACGAACATGGTCAAATTAAAAAAAATTTTTTTTAGGATGCCAATCGAAAGTACAAGTCTACCTGTACATGCTGTGCAAAATTTTCCCATAACAAACCACGTTTAAGGGTTGAACATGCAGTTTAAGGGATGCATACTTCCCACTAAGAGGGAGAGACGAACGTGGCTTCTTCAACAATTGCATGTACCATCGTTATATAAGGGATGATTTTCGAACCAAAGGCAGTTTCGGGTTCGTAACAATGTATAGAACGATAATATAACAATCTTTTTCGATTTCGAAACAAAAAGATTTTTCGCCAAAAAAAACCGTGGGTTAACCATCGTTGATTTTTCACGAACTTGGTCAAATTAAAAAAAATTTTTTTTAGGATGCCAATCGAAAGTACAAGTCTATCTGTACATGCTGTGCAAATTTTTCCCATAACAAACCACGTTTAAGGGTTGAACATGCAGTTTAAGGGATGCATACTTCCCACTAAGAGGGAGAGACGAACGTGGCTTCTTCAACAATTGCATGTACCATCGTTATATAAGGGATGATTTTCGAACCAAAGGCAGTTTCGGGTTCGTAACAATGTATAGAACGATAATATAACAGTCTTTTTCGATTTCGAAACAAAAAGATTTTTCGCCAAAAAAAACCGTGGGTTAACCATCGTTGATTTTTCACGAACATGGTCAAATTAAAAAAAATTTTTTTTAGGATGCCAATCGAAAGTACAAGTCTACCTGTACATGCTGTGCAAAATTTTCCCATAACAAACCACGTTTAAGGGTTGAACATGCAGTTTAAGGGATGCATACTTCCCACTAAGAGGGAGAGACGAACGTGGCTTCTTCAACAATTGCATGTACCATCGTTATATAAGGGATGATTTTCGAACCAAAGGCAGTTTCGGGTTCGTAACAATGTATAGAACGATAATATAACAATCTTTTTCGATTTCGAAACAAAAAGATTTTTCGCCAAAAAAAACCGTGGGTTAAACATCGTTGATTTTTCACGAACATGGTCAAATTAAAAAAAATTTTTTTTAGGATGCCAATCGAAAGTACAAGTCTATCTGTACATGCTGTGCAAATTTTTCCCATAACAAACCACGTTTAAGGGTTGAACATGCAGTTTAAGGGATGCATACTTCCCACTAAGAGGGAGAGACGAACGTGGCTTCTTCAACAATTGCATGTACCATCGTTATATAAGGGATGATTTTCGAACCAAAGGCAGTTTCGGGTTCGTAACAATGTATAGAACGATAATATAACAATCTTTTTCGATTTCGAAACAAAAAGATTTTTCGCCAAAAAAAACCGTGGGTTAACCATCGTTGATTTTTCACGAACTTGGTCAAATTAAAAAAAATTTTTTTTAGGATGCCAATCGAAAGTACAAGTCTATCTGTACATGCTGTGCAAATTTTTCCCATAACAAACCACGTTTAAGGGTTGAACATGCAGTTTAAGGGATGCATACTTCCCACTAAGAGGGAGAGACGAACGTGGCTTCTTCAACAATTGCATGTACCATCGTTATATAAGGGATGATTTTCGAACCAAAGGCAGTTTCGGGTTCGTAACAATGTATAGAACGATAATATAACAATCTTTTTCGATTTCGAAACAAAAAGATTTTTCGCCAAAAAAAACCGTGGGTTAACCATCGTTGATTTTTCACGAACTTGGTCAAATTAAAAAAAATTTTTTTTAGGATGCCAATCGAAAGTACAAGTCTATCTGTACATGCTGTGCAAATTTTTCCCATAACAAACCACGTTTAAGGGTTGAACATGCAGTTTAAGGGATGCATACTTCCCACTAAGAGGGAGAGACGAACGTGGCTTCTTCAACAATTGCATGTACCATCGTTATATAAGGGATGATTTTCGAACCAAAGGCAGTTTCGGGTTCGTAACAATGTATAGAACGATAATATAACAATCTTTTTCGATTTCGAAACAAAAAGATTTTTCGCCAAAAAAAACCGTGGGTTAACCATCGTTGATTTTTCACGAACATGGTCAAATTAAAAAAAATTTTTTTTAGGATGCCAATCGAAAGTACAAGTCTATCTGTACATGCTGTGCAAATTTTTCCCATAACAAACCACGTTTAAGGGTTGAACATGCAGTTTAAGGGATGCATACTTCCCACTAAGAGGGAGAGACGAACGTGGCTTCTTCAACAATTGCATGTACCATCGTTATATAAGGGATGATTTTCGAACCAAAGGCAGTTTCGGGTTCGTAACAATGTATAGAACGATAATATAACAATCTTTTTCGATTTCGAAACAAAAAGATTTTTCGCCAAAAAAAACCGTGGGTTAACCATCGTTGATTTTTCACGAACATGGTCAAATTAAAAAAATTTTTTTTTAGGATGCCAATCGAAAGTACAAGTCTATCTGTACATGCTGTGCAAATTTTTCCCATAACAAACCACGTTTAAGGGTTGAACATGCAGTTTAAGGGATGCATACTTCCCACTAAGAGGGAGTGACGAATGTGGCTTCTTCAACAATTGCATGTACCATCGTTATATAAGGGATGATTTTCGAACCAAAGGCAGTTTCGGGTTCGTAACAATGTATAGAACGATAATATAACAATCTTTTTCGATTTCGAAACAAAAATATTTTTCGCCAAAAAAAACCGTGGGTTAACCATCGTTGATTTTTCACGAACATGGTCAAATTAAAAAAAATTTTTTTTAGGATGCCAATCGAAAGTACAAGTCTATCTGTACATGCTGTGCAAATTTTTCCCATAACAAACCACGTTTAAGGGTTGAACATGCAGTTTAAGGGATGCATACTTCCCACTAAGAGGGAGAGACGAACGTGGCTTCTTCAACAATTGCATGTACCATCGTTATATAAGGGATGATTTTCGAACCAAAGGCAGTTTCGGGTTCGTAACAATGTATAGAACGATAATATAACAATCTTTTTCGATTTCGAAACAAAAATATTTTTCGCCAAAAAAAACCGTGGGTTAACCATCGTTGATTTTTCACGAACATGGTCAAATTAAAAAAAATTTTTTTTAGGATGCCAATCGAAAGTACAAGTCTATCTGTACATGCTGTGCAAATTTTTCCCATAACAAACCACGTTTAAGGGTTGAACATGCAGTTTAAGGGATGCATACTTCCCACTAAGAGGGAGAGACGAACGTGGCTTCTTCAACAATTGCATGTACCATCGTTATATAAGGGATGATTTTCGAACCAAAGGCAGTTTCGGGTTCGTAACAATGTATAGAACGATAATATAACAATCTTTTTCGATTTCGAAACAAAAAGATTTTTCGCCAAAAAAAACCGTGGGTTAACCATCGTTGATTTTTCACGAACATGGTCAAATTAAAAAAAATTTTTTTTAGGATGCCAATCGAAAGTACAAGTCTATCTGTACATGCTGTGCAAATTTTTCCCATAACAAACCACGTTTAAGGGTTGAACATGCAGTTTAAGGGATGCATACTTCCCACTAAGAGGGAGAGACGAACGTGGCTTCTTCAACAATTGCATGTACCATCGTTATATAAGGGATGATTTTCGAACCAAAGGCAGTTTCGGGTTCGTAACAATGTATAGAACGATAATATAACAATCTTTTTCGATTTCGAAACAAAAAGATTTTTCGCCAAAAAAAACCGTGGGTTAACCATCGTTGATTTTTCACGAACATGGTCAAATTAAAAAAAATTTTTTTTAGGATGCCAATCGAAAGTACAAGTCTATCTGTACATGCTGTGCAAATTTTTCCCATAACAAACCACGTTTAAGGGTTGAACATGCAGTTTAAGGGATGCATACTTCCCACTAAGAGGGAGAGACGAACGTGGCTTCTTCAACAATTGCATGTACCATCGTTATATAAGGGATGATTTTCGAACCAAAGGCAGTTTCGGGTTCGTAACAATGTATAGAACGATAATATAACAATCTTTTTCGATTTCGAAACAAAAAGATTTTTCGCCAAAAAAAACCGTGGGTTAACCATCGTTGATTTTTCACGAACATGGTCAAATTAAAAAAATTTTTTTTTAGGATGCCAATCGAAAGTACAAGTCTATCTGTACATGCTGTGCAAATTTTTCCCATAACAAACCACGTTTAAGGGTTGAACATGCAGTTTAAGGGATGCATACTTCCCACTAAGAGGGAGTGACGAATGTGGCTTCTTCAACAATTGCATGTACCATCGTTATATAAGGGATGATTTTCGAACCAAAGGCAGTTTCGGGTTCGTAACAATGTATAGAACGATAATATAACAATCTTTTTCGATTTCGAAACAAAAAGATTTTTCGCCAAAAAAAACCGTGGGTTAACAATCGTTGATTTTTCACGAACATGGTCAAATTAAAAAAAATTTTTTTTAGGATGCCAATCGAAAGTACAAGTCTATCTGTACATGCTGTGCAAATTTTTCCCATAACAAACCACGTTTAAGGGTTGAACATGCAGTTTAAGGGATGCATACTTCCCACTAAGAGGGAGAGACGAACGTGGCTTCTTCAACAATTGCATGTACCATCGTTATATAAGGGATGATTTTCGAACCAAAGGCAGTTTCGGGTTCGTAACAATGTATAGAACGATAATATAACAATCTTTTTCGATTTCGAAACAAAAAGATTTTTCGCCAAAAAAAACCGTGGGTTAACCATCGTTGATTTTTCACGAACTTGGTCAAATTAAAAAAAATTTTTTTTAGGATGCCAATCGAAAGTACAAGTCTATCTGTACATGCTGTGCAAATTTTTCCCATAACAAACCACGTTTAAGGGTTGAACATGCAGTTTAAGGGATGCATACTTCCCACTAAGAGGGAGAGACGAACGTGGCTTCTTCAACAATTGCATGTACCATCGTTATATAAGGGATGATTTTCGAACCAAAGGCAGTTTCGGGTTCGTAACAATGTATAGAACGATAATATAACAATCTTTTTTGATTTCGAAACAAAAAGATTTTTCGCCAAAAAAAACCGTGGGTTAACCATCGTTGATTTTTCACGAACATGGTCAAATTAAAAAAAATTTTTTTTAGGATGCCAATCGAAAGTACAAGTCTACCTGTACATGCTGTGCAAATTTTTCCCATAACAAACCACGTTTAAGGGTTGAACATGCAGTTTAAGGGATGCATACTTCCCACTAAGAGGGAGAGACGAACGTGGCTTCTTCAACAATTGCATGTACCATCGTTATATAAGGGATGATTTTCGAACCAAAGGCAGTTTCGGGTTCGTAACAATGTATAGAACGATAATATAACAATCTTTTTCGATTTCGAAACAAAAAGATTTTTCGCCAAAAAAAACCGTGGGTTAACCATCGTTGATTTTTCACGAACATGGTCAAATTAAAAAAAATTTTTTTTAGGATGCCAATCGAAAGTACAAGTCTATCTGTACATGCTGTGCAAATTTTTCCCATAACAAACCACGTTTAAGGGTTGAACATGCAGTTTAAGGGATGCATACTTCCCACTAAGAGGGAGAGACGAACGTGGCTTCTTCAACAATTGCATGTACCATCGTTATATAAGGGATGATTTTCGAACCAAAGGCAGTTTCGGGTTCGTAACAATGTATAGAACGATAATATAACAATCTTTTTCGATTTCGAAACAAAAAGATTTTTCGCCAAAAAAAACCGTGGGTTAACCATCGTTGATTTTTCACGAACATGGTCAAATTAAAAAAATTTTTTTTTAGGATGCCAATCGAAAGTACAAGTCTATCTGTACATGCTGTGCAAATTTTTCCCATAACAAACCACGTTTAAGGGTTGAACATGCAGTTTAAGGGATGCATACTTCCCACTAAGAGGGAGTGACGAATGTGGCTTCTTCAACAATTGCATGTACCATCGTTATATAAGGGATGATTTTCGAACCAAAGGCAGTTTCGGGTTCGTAACAATGTATAGAACGATAATATAACAATCTTTTTCGATTTCGAAACAAAAAGATTTTTCGCCAAAAAAAACCGTGGGTTAACAATCGTTGATTTTTCACGAACATGGTCAAATTAAAAAAAATTTTTTTTAGGATGCCAATCGAAAGTACAAGTCTATCTGTACATGCTGTGCAAATTTTTCCCATAACAAACCACGTTTAAGGGTTGAACATGCAGTTTAAGGGATGCATACTTCCCACTAAGAGGGAGAGACGAACGTGGCTTCTTCAACAATTGCATGTACCATCGTTATATAAGGGATGATTTTCGAACCAAAGGCAGTTTCGGGTTCGTAACAATGTATAGAACGATAATATAACAATCTTTTTCGATTTCGAAACAAAAATATTTTTCGCCAAAAAAAACCGTGGGTTAACCATCGTTGATTTTTCACGAACATGGTCAAATTAAAAAAAATTTTTTTTAGGATGCCAATCGAAAGTACAAGTCTATCTGTACATGCTGTGCAAATTTTTCCCATAACAAACCACGTTTAAGGGTTGAACATGCAGTTTAAGGGATGCATACTTCCCACTAAGAGGGAGAGACGAACGTGGCTTCTTCAACAATTGCATGTACCATCGTTATATAAGGGATGATTTTCGAACCAAAGGCAGTTTCGGGTTCGTAACAATGTATAGAACGATAATATAACAATCTTTTTCGATTTCGAAACAAAAAGATTTTTCGCCAAAAAAAACCGTGGGTTAACCATCGTTTATTTTTCACGAACATGGTCAAATTAAAAAAAATTTTTTTTAGGATGCCAATCGAAAGTACAAGTCTATCTGTACATGCTGTGCAAATTTTTCCCATAACAAACCACGTTTAAGGGTTGAACATGCAGTTTAAGGGATGCATACTTCCCACTAAGAGGGAGAGACGAACGTGGCTTCTTCAACAATTGCATGTACCATCGTTATATAAGGGATGATTTTCGAACCAAAGGCAGTTTCGGGTTCGTAACAATGTATAGAACGATAATATAACAATCTTTTTCGATTTCGAAACAAAAAGATTTTTCGCCAAAAAAAACCGTGGGTTAACCATCGTTGATTTTTCACGAACATGGTCAAATTAAAAAAAATTTTTTTTAGGATGCCAATCGAAAGTACAAGTCTACCTGTACATGCTGTGCAAATTTTTCCCATAACAAACCACGTTTAAGGGTTGAACATGCAGTTTAAGGGATGCATACTTCCCACTAAGAGGGAGAGACGAACGTGGCTTCTTCAACAATTGCATGTACCATCGTTATATAAGGGATGATTTTCGAACCAAAGGCAGTTTCGGGTTCGTAACAATGTATAGAACGATAATATAACAATCTTTTTCGATTTCGAAACAAAAAGATTTTTCGCCAAAAAAAACCGTGGGTTAACCATCGTTGATTTTTCACGAACATGGTCAAATTAAAAAAAATTTTTTTTAGGATGCCAATCGAAAGTACAAGTCTATCTGTACATGCTGTGCAAATTTTTCCCATAACAAACCACGTTTAAGGGTTGAACATGCAGTTTAAGGGATGCATACTTCCCACTAAGAGGGAGAGACGAACGTGGCTTCTTCAACAATTGCATGTACCATCGTTATATAAGGGATGATTTTCGAACCAAAGGCAGTTTCGGGTTCGTAACAATGTATAGAACGATAATATAACAATCTTTTTCGATTTCGAAACAAAAAGATTTTTCGCCAAAAAAAACCGTGGGTTAACCATCGTTGATTTTTCACGAACATGGTCAAATTAAAAAAATTTTTTTTTAGGATGCCAATCGAAAGTACAAGTCTATCTGTACATGCTGTGCAAATTTTTCCCATAACAAACCACGTTTAAGGGTTGAACATGCAGTTTAAGGGATGCATACTTCCCACTAAGAGGGAGTGACGAATGTGGCTTCTTCAACAATTGCATGTACCATCGTTATATAAGGGATGATTTTCGAACCAAAGGCAGTTTCGGGTTCGTAACAATGTATAGAACGATAATATAACAATCTTTTTCGATTTCGAAACAAAAAGATTTTTCGCCAAAAAAAACCGTGGGTTAACAATCGTTGATTTTTCACGAACATGGTCAAATTAAAAAAAATTTTTTTTAGGATGCCAATCGAAAGTACAAGTCTATCTGTACATGCTGTGCAAATTTTTCCCATAACAAACCACGTTTAAGGGTTGAACATGCAGTTTAAGGGATGCATACTTCCCACTAAGAGGGAGAGACGAACGTGGCTTCTTCAACAATTGCATGTACCATCGTTATATAAGGGATGATTTTCGAACCAAAGGCAGTTTCGGGTTCGTAACAATGTATAGAACGATAATATAACAATCTTTTTCGATTTCGAAACAAAAATATTTTTCGCCAAAAAAAACCGTGGGTTAACCATCGTTGATTTTTCACGAACATGGTCAAATTAAAAAAAATTTTTTTTAGGATGCCAATCGAAAGTACAAGTCTATCTGTACATGCTGTGCAAATTTTTCCCATAACAAACCACGTTTAAGGGTTGAACATGCAGTTTAAGGGATGCATACTTCCCACTAAGAGGGAGAGACGAACGTGGCTTCTTCAACAATTGCATGTACCATCGTTATATAAGGGATGATTTTCGAACCAAAGGCAGTTTCGGGTTCGTAACAATGTATAGAACGATAATATAACAATCTTTTTCGATTTCGAAACAAAAAGATTTTTCGCCAAAAAAAACCGTGGGTTAACCATCGTTTATTTTTCACGAACATGGTCAAATTAAAAAAAATTTTTTTTAGGATGCCAATCGAAAGTACAAGTCTATCTGTACATGCTGTGCAAATTTTTCCCATAACAAACCACGTTTAAGGGTTGAACATGCAGTTTAAGGGATGCATACTTCCCACTAAGAGGGAGAGACGAACGTGGCTTCTTCAACAATTGCATGTACCATCGTTATATAAGGGATGATTTTCGAACCAAAGGCAGTTTCGGGTTCGTAACAATGTATAGAACGATAATATAACAATCTTTTTCGATTTCGAAACAAAAAGATTTTTCGCCAAAAAAAACCGTGGGTTAACCATCGTTGATTTTTCACGAACATGGTCAAATTAAAAAAAATTTTTTTTAGGATGCCAATCGAAAGTACAAGTCTACCTGTACATGCTGTGCAAATTTTTCCCATAACAAACCACGTTTAAGGGTTGAACATGCAGTTTAAGGGATGCATACTTCCCACTAAGAGGGAGAGACGAACGTGGCTTCTTCAACAATTGCATGTACCATCGTTATATAAGGGATGATTTTCGAACCAAAGGCAGTTTCGGGTTCGTAACAATGTATAGAACGATAATATAACAATCTTTTTCGATTTCGAAACAAAAAGATTTTTCGCCAAAAAAAACCGTGGGTTAACCATCGTTGATTTTTCACGAACATGGTCAAATTAAAAAAAATTTTTTTTAGGATGCCAATCGAAAGTACAAGTCTATCTGTACATGCTGTGCAAATTTTTCCCATAACAAACCACGTTTAAGGGTTGAACATGCAGTTTAAGGGATGCATACTTCCCACTAAGAGGGAGAGACGAACGTGGCTTCTTCAACAATTGCATGTACCATCGTTATATAAGGGATGATTTTCGAACCAAAGGCAGTTTCGGGTTCGTAACAATGTATAGAACGATAATATAACAATCTTTTTCGATTTCGAAACAAAAAGATTTTTCGCCAAAAAAAACCGTGGGTTAACCATCGTTGAT
This sequence comes from Sisyra terminalis, assembly GCA_958496175.1. Lineage (NCBI taxonomy): Eukaryota > Metazoa > Arthropoda > Insecta > Neuroptera > Sisyridae > Sisyra > Sisyra terminalis. The sequence goes on from OY292277.1 coordinate 2,923,496, forward strand.
TTTTCACGAACATGGTCAAATTAAAAAAAATTTTTTTTAGGATGCCAATCGAAAGTACAAGTCTATCTGTACATGCTGTGCAAATTTTTCCCATAACAAACCACGTTTAAGGGTTGAACATGCAGTTTAAGGGATGCATACTTCCCACTAAGAGGGAGAGACGAACGTTGCTTCTTCAACAATTGCATGTACCATCGTTATATAAGGGATGATTTTCGAACCAAAGGCAGTTTCGGGTTCGTAACAATGTATAGAACGATAATATAACAATCTTTTTCGATTTCGAAACAAAAAGATTTTTCGCCAAAAAAAACCGTGGGTTAACCATCGTTGATTTTTCACGAACATGGTCAAATTAAAAAAAATTTTTTTTAGGATGCCAATCGAAAGTACAAGTCTACCTGTACATGCTGTGCAAATTTTTCCCATAACAAACCACGTTTAAGGGTTGAACATGCAGTTTAAGGGATGCATACTTCCCACTAAGAGGGAGAGACGAACGTGGCTTCTTCAACAATTGCATGTACCATCGTTATATAAGGGATGATTTTCGAACCAAAGGCAGTTTCGGGTTCGTAACAATGTATAGAACGATAATATAACAATCTTTTTCGATTTCGAAACAAAAAGATTTTTCGCCAAAAAAAACCGTGGGTTAACCATCGTTGATTTTTCACGAACATGGTCAAATTAAAAAAAATTTTTTTTAGGATGCCAATCGAAAGTACAAGTCTATCTGTACATGCTGTGCAAATTTTTCCCATAACAAACCACGTTTAAGGGTTGAACATGCAGTTTAAGGGATGCATACTTCCCACTAAGAGGGAGAGACGAACGTGGCTTCTTCAACAATTGCATGTACCATCGTTATATAAGGGATGATTTTCGAACCAAAGGCAGTTTCGGGTTCGTAACAATGTATAGAACGATAATATAACAATCTTTTTCGATTTCGAAACAAAAAGATTTTTCGCCAAAAAAAACCGTGGGTTAACCATCGTTGATTTTTCACGAACATGGTCAAATTAAAAAAAATTTTTTTTAGGATGCCAATCGAAAGTACAAGTCTATCTGTACATGCTGTGCAAATTTTTCCCATAACAAACCACGTTTAAGGGTTGAACATGCAGTTTAAGGGATGCATACTTCCCACTAAGAGGGAGAGACGAACGTTGCTTCTTCAACAATTGCATGTACCATCGTTATATAAGGGATGATTTTCGAACCAAAGGCAGTTTCGGGTTCGTAACAATGTATAGAACGATAATATAACAATCTTTTTCGATTTCGAAACAAAAAGATTTTTCGCCAAAAAAAACCGTGGGTTAACCATCGTTGATTTTTCACGAACATGGTCAAATTAAAAAAAATTTTTTTTAGGATGCCAATCGAAAGTACAAGTCTACCTGTACATGCTGTGCAAATTTTTCCCATAACAAACCACGTTTAAGGGTTGAACATGCAGTTTAAGGGATGCATACTTCCCACTAAGAGGGAGAGACGAACGTGGCTTCTTCAACAATTGCATGTACCATCGTTATATAAGGGATGATTTTCGAACCAAAGGCAGTTTCGGGTTCGTAACAATGTATAGAACGATAATATAACAATCTTTTTCGATTTCGAAACAAAAAGATTTTTCGCCAAAAAAAACCGTGGGTTAACCATCGTTGATTTTTCACGAACATGGTCAAATTAAAAAAAATTTTTTTTAGGATGCCAATCGAAAGTACAAGTCTATCTGTACATGCTGTGCAAATTTTTCCCATAACAAACCACGTTTAAGGGTTGAACATGCAGTTTAAGGGATGCATACTTCCCACTAAGAGGGAGAGACGAACGTGGCTTCTTCAACAATTGCATGTACCATCGTTATATAAGGGATGATTTTCGAACCAAAGGCAGTTTCGGGTTCGTAACAATGTATAGAACGATAATATAACAATCTTTTTCGATTTCGAAACAAAAAGATTTTTCGCCAAAAAAAACCGTGGGTTAACCATCGTTGATTTTTCACGAACATGGTCAAATTAAAAAAAATTTTTTTTAGGATGCCAATCGAAAGTACAAGTCTATCTGTACATGCTGTGCAAATTTTTCCCATAACAATCCACGTTTAAGGGTTGAACATGCAGTTTAAGGGATGCATACTTCCCACTAAGAGGGAGAGACGAACGTTGCTTCTTCAACAATTGCATGTACCATCGTTATATAAGGGATGATTTTCGAACCAAAGGCAGTTTCGGGTTCGTAACAATGTATAGAACGATAATATAACAATCTTTTTCGATTTCGAAACAAAAAGATTTTTCGCCAAAAAAAACCGTGGGTTAACCATCGTTGATTTTTCACGAACATGGTCAAATTAAAAAAAATTTTTTTTAGGATGCCAATCGAAAGTACAAGTCTACCTGTACATGCTGTGCAAATTTTTCCCATAACAAACCACGTTTAAGGGTTGAACATGCAGTTTAAGGGATGCATACTTCCCACTAAGAGGGAGAGACGAACGTGGCTTCTTCAACAATTGCATGTACCATCGTTATATAAGGGATGATTTTCGAACCAAAGGCAGTTTCGGGTTCGTAACAATGTATAGAACGATAATATAACAATCTTTTTCGATTTCGAAACAAAAAGATTTTTCGCCAAAAAAAACCGTGGGTTAACCATCGTTGATTTTTCACGAACATGGTCAAATTAAAAAAAATTTTTTTTAGGATGCCAATCGAAAGTACAAGTCTATCTGTACATGCTGTGCAAATTTTTCCCATAACAAACCACGTTTAAGGGTTGAACATGCAGTTTAAGGGATGCATACTTCCCACTAAGAGGGAGAGACGAACGTGGCTTCTTCAACAATTGCATGTACCATCGTTATATAAGGGATGATTTTCGAACCAAAGGCAGTTTCGGGTTCGTAACAATGTATAGAACGATAATATAACAATCTTTTTCGATTTCGAAACAAAAAGATTTTTCGCCAAAAAAAACCGTGGGTTAACCATCGTTGATTTTTCACGAACATGGTCAAATTAAAAAAAATTTTTTTTAGGATGCCAATCGAAAGTACAAGTCTATCTGTACATGCTGTGCAAATTTTTCCCATAACAATCCACGTTTAAGGGTTGAACATGCAGTTTAAGGGATGCATACTTCCCACTAAGAGGGAGAGACGAACGTTGCTTCTTCAACAATTGCATGTACCATCGTTATATAAGGGATGATTTTCGAACCAAAGGCAGTTTCGGGTTCGTAACAATGTATAGAACGATAATATAACAATCTTTTTCGATTTCGAAACAAAAAGATTTTTCGCCAAAAAAAACCGTGGGTTAACCATCGTTGATTTTTCACGAACATGGTCAAATTAAAAAAAATTTTTTTTAGGATGCCAATCGAAAGTACAAGTCTATCTGTACATGCTGTGCAAATTTTTCCCATAACAAACCACGTTTAAGGGTTGAACATGCAGTTTAAGGGATGCATACTTCCCACTAAGAGGGAGAGACGAACGTGGCTTCTTCAACAATTGCATGTACCATCGTTATATAAGGGATGATTTTCGAACCAAAGGCAGTTTCGGGTTCGTAACAATGTATAGAACGATAATATAACAATCTTTTTCGATTTCGAAACAAAAAGATTTTTCGCCAAAAAAAACCGTGGGTTAACCATCGTTGATTTTTCACGAACATGGTCAAATTAAAAAAAATTTTTTTTAGGATGCCAATCGAAAGTACAAGTCTATCTGTACATGCTGTGCAAATTTTTCCCATAACAAACCACGTTTAAGGGTTGAACATGCAGTTTAAGGGATGCATACTTCCCACTAAGAGGGAGAGACGAACGTGGCTTCTTCAACAATTGCATGTACCATCGTTATATAAGGGATGATTTTCGAACCAAAGGCAGTTTCGGGTTCGTAACAATGTATAGAACGATAATATAACAATCTTTTTCGATTTCGAAACAAAAAGATTTTTCGCCAAAAAAAACCGTGGGTTAACCATCGTTGATTTTTCACGAACATGGTCAAATTAAAAAAAATTTTTTTTAGGATGCCAATCGAAAGTACAAGTCTATCTGTACATGCTGTGCAAATTTTTCCCATAACAATCCACGTTTAAGGGTTGAACATGCAGTTTAAGGGATGCATACTTCCCACTAAGAGGGAGAGACGAACGTTGCTTCTTCAACAATTGCATGTACCATCGTTATATAAGGGATGATTTTCGAACCAAAGGCAGTTTCGGGTTCGTAACAATGTATAGAACGATAATATAACAATCTTTTTCGATTTCGAAACAAAAAGATTTTTCGCCAAAAAAAACCGTGGGTTAACCATCGTTGATTTTTCACGAACATGGTCAAATTAAAAAAAATTTTTTTTAGGATGCCAATCGAAAGTACAAGTCTACCTGTACATGCTGTGCAAATTTTTCCCATAACAAACCACGTTTAAGGGTTGAACATGCAGTTTAAGGGATGCATACTTCCCACTAAGAGGGAGAGACGAACGTGGCTTCTTCAACAATTGCATGTACCATCGTTATATAAGGGATGATTTTCGAACCAAAGGCAGTTTCGGGTTCGTAACAATGTATAGAACGATAATATAACAATATTTTTCGATTTCGAAACAAAAAGATTTTTCGCCAAAAAAAACCGTGGGTTAACCATCGTTGATTTTTCACGAACATGGTCAAATTAAAAAAAATTTTTTTTAGGATGCCAATCGAAAGTACAAGTCTATCTGTACATGCTGTGCAAATTTTTCCCATAACAAACCACGTTTAAGGGTTGAACATGCAGTTTAAGGGATGCATACTTCCCACTAAGAGGGAGAGACGAACGTGGCTTCTTCAACAATTGCATGTACCATCGTTATATAAGGGATGATTTTCGAACCAAAGGCAGTTTCGGGTTCGTAACAATGTATAGAACGATAATATAACAATCTTTTTCGATTTCGAAACAAAAAGATTTTTCGCCAAAAAAAACCGTGGGTTAACCATCGTTGATTTTTCACGAACATGGTCAAATTAAAAAAAATTTTTTTTAGGATGCCAATCGAAAGTACAAGTCTATCTGTACATGCTGTGCAAATTTTTCCCATAACAAACCACGTTTAAGGGTTGAACATGCAGTTTAAGGGATGCATACTTCCCACTAAGAGGGAGTGACGAATGTGGCTTCTTCAACAATTGCATGTACCATCGTTATATAAGGGATGATTTTCGAACCAAAGGCAGTTTCGGGTTCGTAACAATGTATAGAACGATAATATAACAATCTTTTTCGATTTCGAAACAAAAAGATTTTTCGCCAAAAAAAACCGTGGGTTAACCATCGTTGATTTTTCACGAACATGGTCAAATTAAAAAAAATTTTTTTTAGGATGCCAATCGAAAGTACAAGTCTATCTGTACATGCTGTGCAAATTTTTCCCATAACAAACCACGTTTAAGGGTTGAACATGCAGTTTAAGGGATGCATACTTCCCACTAAGAGGGAGAGACGAACGTGGCTTCTTCAACAATTGCATGTACCATCGTTATATAAGGGATGATTTTCGAACCAAAGGCAGTTTCGGGTTCGTAACAATGTATAGAACGATAATATAACAATCTTTTTCGATTTCGAAACAAAAAGATTTTTCGCCAAAAAAAACCGTGGGTTAACCATCGTTGATTTTTCACGAACATGGTCAAATTAAAAAAAATTTTTTTTAGGATGCCAATCGAAAGTACAAGTCTATCTGTACATGCTGTGCAAATTTTTCCCATAACAAACCACGTTTAAGGGTTGAACATGCAGTTTAAGGGATGCATACTTCCCACTAAGAGGGAGAGACGAACGTGGCTTCTTCAACAATTGCATGTACCATCGTTATATAAGGGATGATTTTCGAACCAAAGGCAGTTTCGGGTTCGTAACAATGTATAGAACGATAATATAACAATCTTTTTCGATTTCGAAACAAAAAGATTTTTCGCCAAAAAAAACCGTGGGTTAACCATCGTTGATTTTTCACGAACATGGTCAAATTAAAAAAAATTTTTTTTAGGATGCCAATCGAAAGTACAAGTCTATCTGTACATGCTGTGCAAATTTTTCCCATAACAAACCACGTTTAAGGGTTGAACATGCAGTTTAAGGGATGCATACTTCCCACTAAGAGGGAGAGACGAACGTGGCTTCTTCAACAATTGCATGTACCATCGTTATATAAGGGATGATTTTCGAACCAAAGGCAGTTTCGGGTTCGTAACAATGTATAGAACGATAATATAACAATCTTTTTCGATTTCGAAACAAAAAGATTTTTCGCCAAAAAAAACCGTGGGTTAACCATCGTTGATTTTTCACGAACATGGTCAAATTAAAAAAAATTTTTTTTAGGATGCCAATCGAAAGTACAAGTCTATCTGTACATGCTGTGCAAATTTTTCCCATAACAATCCACGTTTAAGGGTTGAACATGCAGTTTAAGGGATGCATACTTCCCACTAAGAGGGAGAGACGAACGTTGCTTCTTCAACAATTGCATGTACCATCGTTATATAAGGGATGATTTTCGAACCAAAGGCAGTTTCGGGTTCGTAACAATGTATAGAACGATAATATAACAATCTTTTTCGATTTCGAAACAAAAAGATTTTTCGCCAAAAAAAACCGTGGGTTAACCATCGTTGATTTTTCACGAACATGGTCAAATTAAAAAAAATTTTTTTTAGGATGCCAATCGAAAGTACAAGTCTATCTGTACATGCTGTGCAAATTTTTCCCATAACAAACCACGTTTAAGGGTTGAACATGCAGTTTAAGGGATGCATACTTCCCACTTAGAGGGAGAGACGAATGTGGCTTCTTCAACAATTGCATGTACCATCGTTATATAAGGGATGATTTTCGAACCAAAGGCAGTTTCGGGTTCGTAACAATGTATAGAACGATAATATAACAATCTTTTTCGATTTCGAAACAAAAAGATTTTTCGCCAAAAAAAACCGTGGGTTAACCATCGTTGATTTTTCACGAACATGGTCAAATTAAAAAAAATTTTTTTTAGGATGCCAATCGAAAGTACAAGTCTATCTGTACATGCTGTGCAAATTTTTCCCATAACAAACCACGTTTAAGGGTTGAACATGCAGTTTAAGGGATGCATACTTCCCACTAAGAGGGAGAGACGAACGTGGCTTCTTCAACAATTGCATGTACCATCGTTATATAAGGGATGATTTTCGAACCAAAGGCAGTTTCGGGTTCGTAACAATGTATTGAACGATAATATAACAATTTTTTTCGATTTCGAAACAAAAAGATTTTTCGCCAAAAAAAACCGTGGGTTAACCATCGTTGATTTTTCACGAACATGGTCAAATTAAAAAAAATTTTTTTTAGGATGCCAATCGAAAGTACAAGTCTATCTGTACATGCTGTGCAAATTTTTCCCATAACAATCCACGTTTAAGGGTTGAACATGCAGTTTAAGGGATGCATACTTCCCACTAAGAGGGAGAGACGAACGTGGCTTCTTCAACAATTGCATGTACCATCGTTATATAAGGGATGATTTTCGAACCAAAGGCAGTTTCGGGTTCGTAACAATGTATAGAACGATAATATAACAATCTTTTTCGATTTCGAAACAAAAAGATTTTTCGCCAAAAAAAACCGTGGGTTAACCATCGTTGATTTTTCACGAACATGGTCAAATTAAAAAAAATTTTTTTTAGGATGCCAATCGAAAGTACAAGTCTATCTGTACATGCTGTGCAAATTTTTCCCATAACAAACCACGTTTAAGGGTTGAACATGCAGTTTAAGGGATGCATACTTCCCACTAAGAGGGAGAGACGAACGTGGCTTCTTCAACAATTGCATGTACCATCGTTATATAAGGGATGATTTTCGAACCAAAGGCAGTTTCGGGTTCGTAACAATGTATAGAACGATAATATAACAATCTTTTTCGATTTCGAAACAAAAAGATTTTTCGCCAAAAAAAACCGTGGGTTAACCATCGTTGATTTTTCACGAACATGGTCAAATTAAAAAAAATTTTTTTTAGGATGCCAATCGAAAGTACAAGTCTACCTGTACATGCTGTGCAAATTTTTCCCATAACAAACCACGTTTAAGGGTTGAACATGCAGTTTAAGGGATGCATACTTCCCACTAAGAGGGAGAGACGAACGTGGCTTCTTCAACAATTGCATGTACCATCGTTATATAAGGGATGTTTTTCGAACCAAAGGCAGTTTCGGGTTCGTAACAATGTATAGAACGATAATATAACAATCTTTTTCGATTTCGAAACAAAAAGATTTTTCGCCAAAAAAAACCGTGGGTTAACCATCGTTGATTTTTCACGAACATGGTCAAATTAAAAAAAATTTTTTTTAGGATGCCAATCGAAAGTACAAGTCTATCTGTACATGCTGTGCAAATTTTTCCCATAACAAACCACGTTTAAGGGTTGAACATGCAGTTTAAGGGATGCATACTTCCCACTAAGAGGGAGAGACGAACGTGGCTTCTTCAACAATTGCATGTACCATCGTTATATAAGGGATGATTTTCGAACCAAAGGCAGTTTCGGGTTCGTAACAATGTATAGAACGATAATATAACAATCTTTTTCGATTTCGAAACAAAAAGATTTTTCGCCAAAAAAAACCGTGGGTTAACCATCGTTGATTTTTCACGAACATGGTCAAATTAAAAAAAATTTTTTTTAGGATGCCAATCGAAAGTACAAGTCTATCTGTACATGCTGTGCAAATTTTTCCCATAACAAACCACGTTTAAGGGTTGAACATGCAGTTTAAGGGATGCATACTTCCCACTAAGAGGGAGTGACGAATGTGGCTTCTTCAACAATTGCATGTACCATCGTTATATAAGGGATGATTTTCGAACCAAAGGCAGTTTCGGGTTCGTAACAATGTATAGAACGATAATATAACAATTTTTTTCGATTTCGAAACAAAAAGATTTTTCGCCAAAAAAAACCGTGGGTTAACCATCGTTGATTTTTCACGAACATGGTCAAATTAAAAAAAATTTTTTTTAGGATGCCAATCGAAAGTACAAGTCTATCTGTACATGCTGTGCAAATTTTTTCCATAACAAACCACGTTTAAGGGTTGAACATGCAGTTTAAGGGATGCATACTTCCCACTAAGAGGGAGTGACGAATGTGGCTTCTTCAACAATTGCATGTACCATCGTTATATAAGGGATGATTTTCGAACCAAAGGCAGTTTCGGGTTCGTAACAATGTATAGAACGATAATATAACAATCTTTTTCGATTTCGAAACAAAAAGATTTTTCGCCAAAAAAAACCGTGGGTTAACCATCGTTGATTTTTCACGAACATGGTCAAATTAAAAAAAATTTTTTTTAGGATGCCAATCGAAAGTACAAGTCTATCTGTACATGCTGTGCAAATTTTTCCCATAACAAACCACGTTTAAGGGTTGAACATGCAGTTTAAGGGATGCATACTTCCCACTAAGAGGGAGAGACGAACGTGGCTTCTTCAACAATTGCATGTACCATCGTTATATAAGGGATGATTTTCGAACCAAAGGCAGTTTCGGGTTCGTAACAATGTATAGAACGATAATATAACAATCTTTTTCGATTTCGAAACAAAAAGATTTTTCGCCAAAAAAAACCGTGGGTTAACCATCGTTGATTTTTCACGAACATGGTCAAATTAAAAAAAATTTTTTTTAGGATGCCAATCGAAAGTACAAGTCTATCTGTACATGCTGTGCAAATTTTTCCCATAACAAACCACGTTTAAGGGTTGAACATGCAGTTTAAGGGATGCATACTTCCCACTAAGAGGGAGAGACGAACGTGGCTTCTTCAACAATTGCATGTACCATCGTTATATAAGGGATGATTTTCGAACCAAAGGCAGTTTCGGGTTCGTAACAATGTATAGAACGATAATATAACAATCTTTTTCGATTTCGAAACAAAAAGATTTTTCGCCAAAAAAAACCGTGGGTTAACCATCGTTGATTTTTCACGAACATGGTCAAATTAAAAAAAATTTTTTTTAGGATGCCAATCGAAAGTACAAGTCTATCTGTACATGCTGTGCAAATTTTTCCCATAACAAACCACGTTTAAGGGTTGAACATGCAGTTTAAGGGATGCATACTTCCCACTAAGAGGGAGTGACGAATGTGGCTTCTTCAACAATTGCATGTACCATCGTTATATAAGGGATGATTTTCGAACCAAAGGCAGTTTCGGGTTCGTAACAATGTATAGAACGATAATATAACAATCTTTTTCGATTTCGAAACAAAAAGATTTTTCGCCAAAAAAAACCGTGGGTTAACCATCGTTGATTTTTCACGAACATGGTCAAATTAAAAAAAATTTTTTTTAGGATGCCAATCGAAAGTACAAGTCTATCTGTACATGCTGTGCAAATTTTTCCCATAACAAACCACGTTTAAGGGTTGAACATGCAGTTTAAGGGATGCATACTTCCCACTAAGAGGGAGAGACGAACGTGGCTTCTTCAACAATTGCATGTACCATCGTTATATAAGGGATGATTTTCGAACCAAAGGCAGTTTCGGGTTCGTAACAATGTATAGAACGATAATATAACAATCTTTTTCGATTTCGAAACAAAAAGATTTTTCGCCAAAAAAAACCGTGGGTTAACCATCGTTGATTTTTCACGAACATGGTCAAATTAAAAAAAATTTTTTTTAGGATGCCAATCGAAAGTACAAGTCTATCTGTACATGCTGTGCAAATTTTTCCCATAACAAACCACGTTTAAGGGTTGAACATGCAGTTTAAGGGATGCATACTTCCCACTAAGAGGGAGAGACGAACGTGGCTTCTTCAACAATTGCATGTACCATCGTTATATAAGGGATGATTTTCGAACCAAAGGCAGTTTCGGGTTCGTAACAATGTATAGAACGATAATATAACAATCTTTTTCGATTTCGAAACAAAAAGATTTTTCGCCAAAAAAAACCGTGGGTTAACCATCGTTGATTTTTCACGAACATGGTCAAATTAAAAAAAATTTTTTTTAGGATGCCAATCGAAAGTACAAGTCTATCTGTACATGCTGTGCAAATTTTTCCCATAACAATCCACGTTTAAGGGTTGAACATGCAGTTTAAGGGATGCATACTTCCCACTAAGAGGGAGAGACGAACGTGGCTTCTTCAACAATTGCATGTACCATCGTTATATAAGGGATGATTTTCGAACCAAAGGCAGTTTCGGGTTCGTAACAATGTATAGAACGATAATATAACAATCTTTTTCGATTTCGAAACAAAAAGATTTTTCGCCAAAAAAAACCGTGGGTTAACCATCGTTGATTTTTCACGAACATGGTCAAATTAAAAAAAATTTTTTTTAGGATGCCAATCGAAAGTACAAGTCTATCTGTACATGCTGTGCAAATTTTTCCCATAACAAACCACGTTTAAGGGTTGAACATGCAGTTTAAGGGATGCATACTTCCCACTTAGAGGGAGAGACGAATGTGGCTTCTTCAACAATTGCATGTACCATCGTTATATAAGGGATGATTTTCGAACCAAAGGCAGTTTCGGGTTCGTAACAATGTATAGAACGATAATATAACAATCTTTTTCGATTTCGAAACACAAAGATTTTTCGCCAAAAAAAACCGTGGGTTAACCATCGTTGATTTTTCACGAACATGGTCAAATTAAAAAAAATTTTTTTTAGGATGCCAATCGAAAGTACAAGTCTATCTGTACATGCTGTGCAAATTTTTCCCATAACAAACCACGTTTAAGGGTTGAACATGCAGTTTAAGGGATGCATACTTCCCACTAAGAGGGAGAGACGAACGTGGCTTCTTCAACAATTGCATGTACCATCGTTATATAAGGGATGATTTTCGAACCAAAGGCAGTTTCGGGTTCGTAACAATGTATAGAACGATAATATAACAATTTTTTTCGATTTCGAAACAAAAAGATTTTTCGCCAAAAAAAACCGTGGGTTAACCATCGTTGATTTTTCACGAACATGGTCAAATTAAAAAAAATTTTTTTTAGGATGCCAATCGAAAGTACAAGTCTATCTGTACATGCTGTGCAAATTTTTCCCATAACAAACCACGTTTAAGGGTTGAACATGCAGTTTAAGGGATGCATACTTCCCACTAAGAGGGAGAGACGAACGTGGCTTCTTCAACAATTGCATGTACCATCGTTATATAAGGGATGATTTTCGAACCAAAGGCAGTTTCGGGTTCGTAACAATGTATAGAACGATAATATAACAATTTTTTTCGATTTCGAAACAAAAAGATTTTTCGCCAAAAAAAACCGTGGGTTAACCATCGTTGATTTTTCACGAACATGGTCAAATTAAAAAAAATTTTTTTTAGGATGCCAATCGAAAGTACAAGTCTATCTGTACATGCTGTGCAAATTTTTCCCATAACAATCCACGTTTAAGGGTTGAACATGCAGTTTAAGGGATGCATACTTCCCACTAAGAGGGAGAGACGAACGTGGCTTCTTCAACAATTGCATGTACCATCGTTATATAAGGGATGATTTTCGAACCAAAGGCAGTTTCGGGTTCGTAACAATGTATAGAACGATAATATAACAATCTTTTTCGATTTCGAAACAAAAAGATTTTTCGCCAAAAAAAACCGTGGGTTAACCATCGTTGATTTTTCACGAACATGGTCAAATTAAAAAAAATTTTTTTTAGGATGCCAATCGAAAGTACAAGTCTATCTGTACATGCTGTGCAAATTTTTTCCATAACAAACCACGTTTAAGGGTTGAACATGCAGTTTAAGGGATGCATACTTCCCACTAAGAGGGAGTGACGAATGTGGCTTCTTCAACAATTGCATGTACCATCGTTATATAAGGGATGATTTTCGAACCAAAGGCAGTTTCGGGTTCGTAACAATGTATAGAACGATAATATAACAATCTTTTTCGATTTCGAAACAAAAAGATTTTTCGCCAAAAAAAACCGTGGGTTAACCATCGTTGATTTTTCACGAACATGGTCAAATTAAAAAAAATTTTTTTTAGGATGCCAATCGAAAGTACAAGTCTATCTGTACATGCTGTGCAAATTTTTCCCATAACAAACCACGTTTAAGGGTTGAACATGCAGTTTAAGGGATGCATACTTCCCACTAAGAGGGAGAGACGAACGTGGCTTCTTCAACAATTGCATGTACCATCGTTATATAAGGGATGATTTTCGAACCAAAGGCAGTTTCGGGTTCGTAACAATGTATAGAACGATAATATAACAATCTTTTTCGATTTCGAAACAAAAAGATTTTTCGCCAAAAAAAACCGTGGGTTAACCATCGTTGATTTTTCTCGAAAATGGTCAAATAAAAAAAAATTTTTTTTGGATGCCAATCGAAAGTATAAGTCTAAATGTACATGCTGTGCAAATTTTTCCCATAACAAACCACGTTTAAGGGTTGAACAAGCAGTTTAAGGGATGCATACTTCCCACTAAGAGGGAGAGACGAACGTGGCTTCTTCAACAATTGCATGTACCATCGTTATATAAGGGATGATTTTCGAACCAAAGGCAGTTTCGGGTTCGTAACAATGTATAGAACGATAATATAACAATCTTTTTCGATTTCGAAACAAAAAGATTTTTCGCCAAAAAAAACCGTGGGTTAACCATCGTTGATTTTTCTCGAAAATGGTCAAATAAAAAAAAATTTTTTTTGGATGCCAATCGAAAGTATAAGTCTAAATGTACATGCTGTGCAAATTTTTCCCATAACAAACCACGTTTAAGGGTTGAACAAGCAGTTTAAGGGATGCATACTTCCCACTAAGAGGGAGAGACGAACGTGGCTTCTTCAACAATTGCATGTACCATCGTTATATAAGGGATGATTTTCGAACCAAAGGCAGTTTCGGGTTCGTAACAATGTATAGAACGATAATATAACAATCTTTTTCGATTTCGAAACAAAAAGATTTTTCGCCAAAAAAAACCGTGGGTTAACCATCGTTGATTTTTCTCGAAAATGGTCAAATAAAAAAAAATTTTTTTTGGATGCCAATCGAAAGTATAAGTCTAAATGTACATGCTGTGCAAATTTTTCCCATAACAAACCACGTTTAAGGGTTGAACAAGCAGTTTAAGGGATGCATACTTCCCACTAAGAGGGAGAGACGAACGTGGCTTCTTCAACAATTGCATGTACCATCGTTATATAAGGGATGATTTTCGAACCAAAGGCAGTTTCGGGTTCGTAACAATGTATAGAACGATAATATAACAATCTTTTTCGATTTCGAAACAAAAAGATTTTTCGCCAAAAAAAACCGTGGGTTAACCATCGTTGATTTTTCACGAACATGGTCAAATTAAAAAAAATTTTTTTTAGGATGCCAATCGAAAGTACAAGTCTATCTGTACATGCTGTGCAAATTTTTCCCATAACAAACCACGTTTAAGGGTTGAACATGCAGTTTAAGGGATGCATACTTCCCACTAAGAGGGAGAGACGAACGTGGCTTCTTCAACAATTGCATGTACCATCGTTATATAAGGGATGATTTTCGAACCAAAGGCAGTTTCGGGTTCGTAACAATGTATAGAACGATAATATAACAATCTTTTTCGATTTCGAAACAAAAAGATTTTTCGCCAAAAAAAACCGTGGGTTAACCATCGTTGATTTTTCACGAACATGGTCAAATTAAAAAAAATTTTTTTTAGGATGCCAATCGAAAGTACAAGTCTATCTGTACATGCTGTGCAAATTTTTCCCATAACAAACCACGTTTAAGGGTTGAACATGCAGTTTAAGGGATGCATACTTCCCACTTAGAGGGAGAGACGAATGTGGCTTCTTCAACAATTGCATGTACCATCGTTATATAAGGGATGATTTTCGAACCAAAGGCAGTTTCGGGTTCGTAACAATGTATAGAACGATAATATAACAATCTTTTTCGATTTCGAAACAAAAAGATTTTTCGCCAAAAAAAACCGTGGGTTAACCATCGTTGATTTTTCACGAACATGGTCAAATTAAAAAAAATTTTTTTTAGGATGCCAATCGAAAGTACAAGTCTATCTGTACATGCTGTGCAAATTTTTCCCATAACAAACCACGTTTAAGGGTTGAACATGCAGTTTAAGGGATGCATACTTCCCACTAAGAGGGAGAGACGAACGTGGCTTCTTCAACAATTGCATGTACCATCGTTATATAAGGGATGATTTTCGAACCAAAGGCAGTTTCGGGTTCGTAACAATGTATAGAACGATAATATAACAATTTTTTTCGATTTCGAAACAAAAAGATTTTTCGCCAAAAAAAACCGTGGGTTAACCATCGTTGATTTTTCACGAACATGGTCAAATTAAAAAAAATTTTTTTTAGGATGCCAATCGAAAGTACAAGTCTATCTGTACATGCTGTGCAAATTTTTCCCATAACAAACCACGTTTAAGGGTTGAACATGCAGTTTAAGGGATGCATACTTCCCACTAAGAGGGAGAGACGAACGTGGCTTCTTCAACAATTGCATGTACCATCGTTATATAAGGGATGATTTTCGAACCAAAGGCAGTTTCGGGTTCGTAACAATGTATAGAACGATAATATAACAATTTTTTTCGATTTCGAAACAAAAAGATTTTTCGCCAAAAAAAACCGTGGGTTAACCATCGTTGATTTTTCACGAACATGGTCAAATTAAAAAAAATTTTTTTTAGGATGCCAATCGAAAGTACAAGTCTATCTGTACATGCTGTGCAAATTTTTCCCATAACAATCCACGTTTAAGGGTTGAACATGCAGTTTAAGGGATGCATACTTCCCACTAAGAGGGAGAGACGAACGTGGCTTCTTCAACAATTGCATGTACCATCGTTATATAAGGGATGATTTTCGAACCAAAGGCAGTTTCGGGTTCGTAACAATGTATAGAACGATAATATAACAATCTTTTTCGATTTCGAAACAAAAAGATTTTTCGCCAAAAAAAACCGTGGGTTAACCATCGTTGATTTTTCACGAACATGGTCAAATTAAAAAAAATTTTTTTTAGGATGCCAATCGAAAGTACAAGTCTATCTGTACATGCTGTGCAAATTTTTTCCATAACAAACCACGTTTAAGGGTTGAACATGCAGTTTAAGGGATGCATACTTCCCACTAAGAGGGAGTGACGAATGTGGCTTCTTCAACAATTGCATGTACCATCGTTATATAAGGGATGATTTTCGAACCAAAGGCAGTTTCGGGTTCGTAACAATGTATAGAACGATAATATAACAATCTTTTTCGATTTCGAAACAAAAAGATTTTTCGCCAAAAAAAACCGTGGGTTAACCATCGTTGATTTTTCACGAACATGGTCAAATTAAAAAAAATTTTTTTTAGGATGCCAATCGAAAGTACAAGTCTATCTGTACATGCTGTGCAAATTTTTCCCATAACAAACCACGTTTAAGGGTTGAACATGCAGTTTAAGGGATGCATACTTCCCACTAAGAGGGAGAGACGAACGTGGCTTCTTCAACAATTGCATGTACCATCGTTATATAAGGGATGATTTTCGAACCAAAGGCAGTTTCGGGTTCGTAACAATGTATAGAACGATAATATAACAATCTTTTTCGATTTCGAAACAAAAAGATTTTTCGCCAAAAAAAACCGTGGGTTAACCATCGTTGATTTTTCTCGAAAATGGTCAAATAAAAAAAAATTTTTTTTGGATGCCAATCGAAAGTATAAGTCTAAATGTACATGCTGTGCAAATTTTTCCCATAACAAACCACGTTTAAGGGTTGAACAAGCAGTTTAAGGGATGCATACTTCCCACTAAGAGGGAGAGACGAACGTGGCTTCTTCAACAATTGCATGTACCATCGTTATATAAGGGATGATTTTCGAACCAAAGGCAGTTTCGGGTTCGTAACAATGTATAGAACGATAATATAACAATCTTTTTCGATTTCGAAACAAAAAGATTTTTCGCCAAAAAAAACCGTGGGTTAACCATCGTTGATTTTTCTCGAAAATGGTCAAATAAAAAAAAATTTTTTTTGGATGCCAATCGAAAGTATAAGTCTAAATGTACATGCTGTGCAAATTTTTCCCATAACAAACCACGTTTAAGGGTTGAACAAGCAGTTTAAGGGATGCATACTTCCCACTAAGAGGGAGAGACGAACGTGGCTTCTTCAACAATTGCATGTACCATCGTTATATAAGGGATGATTTTCGAACCAAAGGCAGTTTCGGGTTCGTAACAATGTATAGAACGATAATATAACAATCTTTTTCGATTTCGAAACAAAAAGATTTTTCGCCAAAAAAAACCGTGGGTTAACCATCGTTGATTTTTCTCGAAAATGGTCAAATAAAAAAAAATTTTTTTTGGATGCCAATCGAAAGTATAAGTCTAAATGTACATGCTGTGCAAATTTTTCCCATAACAAACCACGTTTAAGGGTTGAACAAGCAGTTTAAGGGATGCATACTTCCCACTAAGAGGGAGAGACGAACGTGGCTTCTTCAACAATTGCATGTACCATCGTTATATAAGGGATGATTTTCGAACCAAAGGCAGTTTCGGGTTCGTAACAATGTATAGAACGATAATATAACAATCTTTTTCGATTTCGAAACAAAAAGATTTTTCGCCAAAAAAAACCGTGGGTTAACCATCGTTGATTTTTCACGAACATGGTCAAATTAAAAAAAATTTTTTTTAGGATGCCAATCGAAAGTACAAGTCTATCTGTACATGCTGTGCAAATTTTTCCCATAACAAACCACGTTTAAGGGTTGAACATGCAGTTTAAGGGATGCATACTTCCCACTAAGAGGGAGAGACGAACGTGGCTTCTTCAACAATTGCATGTACCATCGTTATATAAGGGATGATTTTCGAACCAAAGGCAGTTTCGGGTTCGTAACAATGTATAGAACGATAATATAACAATCTTTTTCGATTTCGAAACAAAAAGATTTTTCGCCAAAAAAAACCGTGGGTTTACCATCGTTGATTTTTCACGAACATGGTCAAATAAAAAAAAATTTTTTTTAGGATGCCAATCGAAAGTACAAGTCTATCTGTACATGCTGTGCAAATTTTTCCCATAACAAACCACGTTTAAGGGTTGAACATGCCGTTTAAGGGATGCATACTTCCCACTTAGAGGGAGAGACGAATGTGGCTTCTTCAACAATTGCATGTACCATCGTTATATAAGGGATGATTTTCGAACCAAAGGCAGTTTCGGGTTCGTAACAATGTATAGAACGATAATATAACAATCTTTTTCGATTTCGAAACAAAAAGATTTTTCGCCAAAAAAAACCGTGGGTTAACAATCGTTGATTTTTCACGAACATGGTCAAATTAAAAAAAATTTTTTTTAGGATGCCAATCGAAAGTACAAGTCTATCTGTACATGCTGTGCAAATTTTTCCCATAACAAACCACGTTTAAGGGTTGAACATGCAGTTTAAGGGATGCATACTTCCCACTAAGAGGGAGAGACGAACGTGGCTTCTTCAACAATTGCATGTACCATCGTTATATAAGGGATGATTTTCGAACCAAAGGCAGTTTCGGGTTCGTAACAATGTATAGAACGATAATATAACAATCTTTTTCGATTTCGAAACAAAAAGATTTTTCGCCAAAAAAAACCGTGGGTTAACCATCGTTGATTTTTCACGAACTTGGTCAAATTAAAAAAAATTTTTTTTAGGATGCCAATCGAAAGTACAAGTCTATCTGTACATGCTGTGCAAATTTTTCCCATAACAAACCACGTTTAAGGGTTGAACATGCAGTTTAAGGGATGCATACTTCCCACTAAGAGGGAGAGACGAACGTGGCTTCTTCAACAATTGCATGTACCATCGTTATATAAGGGATGATTTTCGAACCAAAGGCAGTTTCGGGTTCGTAACAATGTATAGAACGATAATATAACAATCTTTTTCGATTTCGAAACAAAAAGATTTTTCGCCAAAAAAAACCGTGGGTTAACCATCGTTGATTTTTCACGAACATGGTCAAATTAAAAAAAATTTTTTTTAGGATGCCAATCGAAAGTACAAGTCTATCTGTACATGCTGTGCAAATTTTTCCCATAACAAACCACGTTTAAGGGTTGAACATGCCGTTTAAGGGATGCATACTTCCCACTTAGAGGGAGAGACGAATGTGGCTTCTTCAACAATTGCATGTACCATCGTTATATAAGGGATGATTTTCGAACCAAAGGCAGTTTCGGGTTCGTAACAATGTATAGAACGATAATATAACAATCTTTTTCGATTTCGAAACAAAAAGATTTTTCGCCAAAAAAAACCGTGGGTTAACCATCGTTGATTTTTCACGAACATGGTCAAATTAAAAAAAATTTTTTTTAGGATGCCAATCGAAAGTACAAGTCTATCTGTACATGCTGTGCAAATTTTTCCCATAACAAACCACGTTTAAGGGTTGAACATGCAGTTTAAGGGATGCATACTTCCCACTAAGAGGGAGAGACGAACGTGGCTTCTTCAACAATTGCATGTACCATCGTTATATAAGGGATGATTTTCGAACCAAAGGCAGTTTCGGGTTCGTAACAATGTATAGAACGATAATATAACAATCTTTTTCGATTTCGAAACAAAAAGATTTTTCGCCAAAAAAAACCGTGGGTTAACCATCGTTGATTTTTCACGAACATGGTCAAATTAAAAAAAATTTTTTTTAGGATGCCAATCGAAAGTACAAGTCTATCTGTACATGCTGTGCAAATTTTTCCCATAACAAACCACGTTTAAGGGTTGAACATGCCGTTTAAGGGATGCATACTTCCCACTTAGAGGGAGAGACGAATGTGGCTTCTTCAACAATTGCATGTACCATCGTTATATAAGGGATGATTTTCGAACCAAAGGCAGTTTCGGGTTCGTAACAATGTATAGAACGATAATATAACAATCTTTTTCGATTTCGAAACAAAAAGATTTTTCGCCAAAAAAAACCGTGGGTTAACCATCGTTGATTTTTCACGAACATGGTCAAATTAAAAAAAATTTTTTTTAGGATGCCAATCGAAAGTACAAGTCTACCTGTACATGCTGTGCAAAATTTTCCCATAACAAACCACGTTTAAGGGTTGAACATGCAGTTTAAGGGATGCATACTTCCCACTAAGAGGGAGAGACGAACGTGGCTTCTTCAACAATTGCATGTACCATCGTTATATAAGGGATGATTTTCGAACCAAAGGCAGTTTCGGGTTCGTAACAATGTATAGAACGATAATATAACAATCTTTTTCGATTTCGAAACAAAAAGATTTTTCGCCAAAAAAAACCGTGGGTTAACCATCGTTGATTTTTCACGAACATGGTCAAATTAAAAAAAATTTTTTTTAGGATGCCAATCGAAAGTACAAGTCTATCTGTACATGCTGTGCAAATTTTTCCCATAACAAACCACGTTTAAGGGTTGAACATGCAGTTTAAGGGATGCATACTTCCCACTAAGAGGGAGAGACGAACGTGGCTTCTTCAACAATTGCATGTACCATCGTTATATAAGGGATGATTTTCGAACCAAAGGCAGTTTCGGGTTCGTAACAATGTATAGAACGATAATATAACAATCTTTTTCGATTTCGAAACAAAAAGATTTTTCGCCAAAAAAAACCGTGGGTTAACCATCGTTGATTTTTCACGAACATGGTCAAATTAAAAAAAATTTTTTTTAGGATGCCAATCGAAAGTACAAGTCTATCTGTACATGCTGTGCAAATTTTTCCCATAACAAACCACGTTTAAGGGTTGAACATGCAGTTTAAGGGATGCATACTTCCCACTAAGAGGGAGTGACGAATGTGGCTTCTTCAACAATTGCATGTACCATCGTTATATAAGGGATGATTTTCGAACCAAAGGCAGTTTCGGGTTCGTAACAATGTATAGAACGATAATATAACAATCTTTTTCGATTTCGAAACAAAAAGATTTTTCGCCAAAAAAAACCGTGGGTTAACCATCGTTGATTTTTCACGAACATGGTCAAATTAAAAAAAATTTTTTTTAGGATGCCAATCGAAAGTACAAGTCTATCTGTACATGCTGTGCAAATTTTTCCCATAACAAACCACGTTTAAGGGTTGAACATGCAGTTTAAGGGATGCATACTTCCCACTAAGAGGGAGAGACGAACGTGGCTTCTTCAACAATTGCATGTACCATCGTTATATAAGGGATGATTTTCGAACCAAAGGCAGTTTCGGGTTCGTAACAATGTATAGAACGATAATATAACAATCTTTTTCGATTTCGAAACAAAAAGATTTTTCGCCAAAAAAAACCGTGGGTTAACCATCGTTGATTTTTCACGAACATGGTCAAATTAAAAAAAATTTTTTTTAGGATGCCAATCGAAAGTACAAGTCTATCTGTACATGCTGTGCAAATTTTTCCCATAACAAACCACGTTTAAGGGTTGAACATGCAGTTTAAGGGATGCATACTTCCCACTAAGAGGGAGAGACGAACGTGGCTTCTTCAACAATTGCATGTACCATCGTTATATAAGGGATGATTTTCGAACCAAAGGCAGTTTCGGGTTCGTAACAATGTATAGAACGATAATATAACAATCTTTTTCGATTTCGAAACAAAAAGATTTTTCGCCAAAAAAAACCGTGGGTTAACCATCGTTGATTTTTCACGAACATGGTCAAATTAAAAAAAATTTTTTTTAGGATGCCAATCGAAAGTACAAGTCTATCTGTACATGCTGTGCAAATTTTTCCCATAACAAACCACGTTTAAGGGTTGAACATGCCGTTTAAGGGATGCATACTTCCCACTTAGAGGGAGAGACGAATGTGGCTTCTTCAACAATTGCATGTACCATCGTTATATAAGGGATGATTTTCGAACCAAAGGCAGTTTCGGGTTCGTAACAATGTATAGAACGATAATATAACAATCTTTTTCGATTTCGAAACAAAAAGATTTTTCGCCAAAAAAAACCGTGGGTTAAC
The DNA here is from genome assembly GCA_958496175.1 of Sisyra terminalis. NCBI lineage: Eukaryota > Metazoa > Arthropoda > Insecta > Neuroptera > Sisyridae > Sisyra > Sisyra terminalis. The sequence goes on from OY292277.1 coordinate 2,945,590, forward strand.
CATCGTTGATTTTTCACGAACATGGTCAAATTAAAAAAAATTTTTTTTAGGATGCCAATCGAAAGTACAAGTCTATCTGTACATGCTGTGCAAATTTTTCCCATAACAAACCACGTTTAAGGGTTGAACATGCAGTTTAAGGGATGCATACTTCCCACTAAGAGGGAGAGACGAACGTGGCTTCTTCAACAATTGCATGTACCATCGTTATATAAGGGATGATTTTCGAACCAAAGGCAGTTTCGGGTTCGTAACAATGTATAGAACGATAATATAACAATCTTTTTCGATTTCGAAACAAAAAGATTTTTCGCCAAAAAAAACCGTGGGTTAACCATCGTTGATTTTTCACGAACATGGTCAAATTAAAAAAAATTTTTTTTAGGATGCCAATCGAAAGTACAAGTCTATCTGTACATGCTGTGCAAATTTTTCCCATAACAAACCACGTTTAAGGGTTGAACATGCCGTTTAAGGGATGCATACTTCCCACTTAGAGGGAGAGACGAATGTGGCTTCTTCAACAATTGCATGTACCATCGTTATATAAGGGATGATTTTCGAACCAAAGACAGTTTCGGGTTCGTAACAATGTATAGAACGATAATATAACAATCTTTTTCGATTTCGAAACAAAAAGATTTTTCGCCAAAAAAAACCGTGGGTTAACCATCGTTGATTTTTCACGAACATGGTCAAATTAAAAAAAATTTTTTTTAGGATGCCAATCGAAAGTACAAGTCTATCTGTACATGCTGTGCAAATTTTTCCCATAACAAACCACGTTTAAGGGTTGAACATGCAGTTTAAGGGATGCATACTTCCCACTAAGAGGGAGAGACGAACGTGGCTTCTTCAACAATTGCATGTACCATCGTTATATAAGGGATGATTTTCGAACCAAAGGCAGTTTCGGGTTCGTAACAATGTATAGAACGATAATATAACAATCTTTTTCGATTTCGAAACAAAAAGATTTTTCGCCAAAAAAAACCGTGGGTTAACCATCGTTGATTTTTCACGAACATGGTCAAATTAAAAAAAATTTTTTTTAGGATGCCAATCGAAAGTACAAGTCTATCTGTACATGCTGTGCAAATTTTTCCCATAACAAACCACGTTTAAGGGTTGAACATGCAGTTTAAGGGATGCATACTTCCCACTAAGAGGGAGAGACGAACGTGGCTTCTTCAACAATTGCATGTACCATCGTTATATAAGGGATGATTTTCGAACCAAAGGCAGTTTCGGGTTCGTAACAATGTATAGAACGATAATATAACAATCTTTTTCGATTTCGAAACAAAAAGATTTTTCGCCAAAAAAAACCGTGGGTTAACCATCGTTGATTTTTCACGAACTTGGTCAAATTAAAAAAAATTTTTTTTAGGATGCCAATCGAAAGTACAAGTCTATCTGTACATGCTGTGCAAATTTTTCCCATAACAAACCACGTTTAAGGGTTGAACATGCAGTTTAAGGGATGCATACTTCCCACTAAGAGGGAGAGACGAACGTGGCTTCTTCAACAATTGCATGTACCATCGTTATATAAGGGATGATTTTCGAACCAAAGGCAGTTTCGGGTTCGTAACAATGTATAGAACGATAATATAACAATCTTTTTCGATTTCGAAACAAAAAGATTTTTCGCCAAAAAAAACCGTGGGTTAACCATCGTTGATTTTTCACGAACATGGTCAAATTAAAAAAAATTTTTTTTAGGATGCCAATCGAAAGTACAAGTCTATCTGTACATGCTGTGCAAATTTTTCCCATAACAAACCACGTTTAAGGGTTGAACATGCCGTTTAAGGGATGCATACTTCCCAATTAGAGGGAGAGACGAATGTGGCTTCTTCAACAATTGCATGTACCATCGTTATATAAGGGATGATTTTCGAACCAAAGGCAGTTTCGGGTTCGTAACAATGTATAGAACGATAATATAACAATCTTTTTCGATTTCGAAACAAAAAGATTTTTCGCCAAAAAAAACCGTGGGTTAAACATCGTTGATTTTTCACGAACATGGTCAAATTAAAAAAAATTTTTTTTAGGATGCCAATCGAAAGTACAAGTCTATCTGTACATGCTGTGCAAATTTTTCCCATAACAAACCACGTTTAAGGGTTGAACATGCCGTTTAAGGGATGCATACTTCCCAATTAGAGGGAGAGACGAATGTGGCTTCTTCAACAATTGCATGTACCATCGTTATATAAGGGATGATTTTCGAACCAAAGGCAGTTTCGGGTTCGTAACAATGTATAGAACGATAATATAACAATCTTTTTCGATTTCGAAACAAAAAGATTTTTCGCCAAAAAAAACCGTGGGTTAACCATCGTTGATTTTTCACGAACATGGTCAAATTAAAAAAAATTTTTTTTAGGATGCCAATCGAAAGTACAAGTCTATCTGTACATGCTGTGCAAATTTTTCCCATAACAAACCACGTTTAAGGGTTGAACATGCCGTTTAAGGGATGCATACTTCCCAATTAGAGGGAGAGACGAATGTGGCTTCTTCAACAATTGCATGTACCATCGTTATATAAGGGATGATTTTCGAACCAAAGGCAGTTTCGGGTTCGTAACAATGTATAGAACGATAATATAACAATCTTTTTCGATTTCGAAACAAAAAGATTTTTCGCCAAAAAAAACCGTGGGTTAAACATCGTTGATTTTTCACGAACATGGTCAAATTAAAAAAAATTTTTTTTAGGATGCCAATCGAAAGTACAAGTCTATCTGTACATGCTGTGCAAATTTTTCCCATAACAAACCACGTTTAAGGGTTGAACATGCAGTTTAAGGGATGCATACTTCCCACTAAGAGGGAGAGACGAACGTGGCTTCTTCAACAATTGCATGTACCATCGTTATATAAGGGATGATTTTCGAACCAAAGGCAGTTTCGGGTTCGTAACAATGTATAGAACGATAATATAACAATCTTTTTCGATTTCGAAACAAAAAGATTTTTCGCCAAAAAAAACCGTGGGTTAACCATCGTTGATTTTTCACGAACATGGTCAAATTAAAAAAAATTTTTTTTAGGATGCCAATCGAAAGTACAAGTCTATCTGTACATGCTGTGCAAATTTTTCCCATAACAAACCACGTTTAAGGGTTGAACATGCCGTTTAAGGGATGCATACTTCCCACTTAGAGGGAGAGACGAATGTGGCTTCTTCAACAATTGCATGTACCATCGTTATATAAGGGATGATTTTCGAACCAAAGGCAGTTTCGGGTTCGTAACAATGTATAGAACGATAATATAACAATCTTTTTCGATTTCGAAACAAAAAGATTTTTCGCCAAAAAAAACCGTGGGTTAACCATCGTTGATTTTTCACGAACATGGTCAAATTAAAAAAAATTTTTTTTAGGATGCCAATCGAAAGTACAAGTCTATCTGTACATGCTGTGCAAATTTTTCCCATAACAAACCACGTTTAAGGGTTGAACATGCCGTTTAAGGGATGCATACTTCCCAATTAGAGGGAGAGACGAATGTGGCTTCTTCAACAATTGCATGTACCATCGTTATATAAGGGATGATTTTCGAACCAAAGGCAGTTTCGGGTTCGTAACAATGTATAGAACGATAATATAACAATTTTTTTCGATTTCGAAACAAAAAGATTTTTCGCCAAAAAAAACCGTGGGTTAAACATCGTTGATTTTTCACGAACATGGTCAAATTAAAAAAAATTTTTTTTAGGATGCCAATCGAAAGTACAAGTCTATCTGTACATGCTGTGCAAATTTTTCCCATAACAAACCACGTTTAAGGGTTGAACATGCAGTTTAAGGGATGCATACTTCCCACTAAGAGGGAGAGACGAACGTGGCTTCTTCAACAATTGCATGTACCATCGTTATATAAGGGATGATTTTCGAACCAAAGGCAGTTTCGGGTTCGTAACAATGTATAGAACGATAATATAACAATCTTTTTCGATTTCGAAACAAAAAGATTTTTCGCCAAAAAAAACCGTGGGTTAACCATCGTTGATTTTTCACGAACATGGTCAAATTAAAAAAAATTTTTTTTAGGATGCCAATCGAAAGTACAAGTCTATCTGTACATGCTGTGCAAATTTTTCCCATAACAAACCACGTTTAAGGGTTGAACATGCCGTTTAAGGGATGCATACTTCCCACTTAGAGGGAGAGACGAATGTGGCTTCTTCAACAATTGCATGTACCATCGTTATATAAGGGATGATTTTCGAACCAAAGGCAGTTTCGGGTTCGTAACAATGTATAGAACGATAATATAACAATCTTTTTCGATTTCGAAACAAAAAGATTTTTCGCCAAAAAAAACCGTGGGTTAACCATCGTTGATTTTTCTCGAACATGGTCAAATTAAAAAAAATTTTTTTTAGGATGCCAATCGAAAGTACAAGTCTATCTGTACATGCTGTGCAAATTTTTCCCATAACAAACCACGTTTAAGGGTTGAACATGCCGTTTAAGGGATGCATACTTCCCAATTAGAGGGAGAGACGAATGTGGCTTCTTCAACAATTGCATGTACCATCGTTATATAAGGGATGATTTTCGAACCAAAGGCAGTTTCGGGTTCGTAACAATGTATAGAACGATAATATAACAATCTTTTTCGATTTCGAAACAAAAAGATTTTTCGCCAAAAAAAACCGTGGGTTAAACATCGTTGATTTTTCACGAACATGGTCAAATTAAAAAAAATTTTTTTTAGGATGCCAATCGAAAGTACAAGTCTATCTGTACATGCTGTGCAAATTTTTCCCATAACAAACCACGTTTAAGGGTTGAACATGCAGTTTAAGGGATGCATACTTCCCACTAAGAGGGAGAGACGAACGTGGCTTCTTCAACAATTGCATGTACCATCGTTATATAAGGGATGATTTTCGAACCAAAGGCAGTTTCGGGTTCGTAACAATGTATAGAACGATAATATAACAATCTTTTTCGATTTCGAAACAAAAAGATTTTTCGCCAAAAAAAACCGTGGGTTAAACATCGTTGATTTTTCACGAACATGGTCAAATTAAAAAAAATTTTTTTTAGGATGCCAATTGAAAGTACAAGTCTACCTGTACATGCTGTGCAAAATTTTCCCATAACAAACCACGTTTAAGGGTTGAACATGCAGTTTAAGGGATGCATACTTCCCACTAAGAGGGAGAGACGAACGTGGCTTCTTCAACAATTGCATGTACCATCGTTATATAAGGGATGATTTTCGAACCAAAGGCAGTTTCGGGTTCGTAACAATGTATAGAACGATAATATAACAATCTTTTTCGATTTCGAAACAAAAAGATTTTTCGCCAAAAAAAACCGTGGGTTAAACATCGTTGATTTTTCACGAACATGGTCAAATTAAAAAAAATTTTTTTTAGGATGCCAATCGAAAGTACAAGTCTATCTGTACATGCTGTGCAAATTTTTCCCATAACAAACCACGTTTAAGGGTTGAACATGCAGTTTAAGGGATGCATACTTCCCACTAAGAGGGAGAGACGAACGTGGCTTCTTCAACAATTGCATGTACCATCGTTATATAAGGGATGATTTTCGAACCAAAGGCAGTTTCGGGTTCGTAACAATGTATAGAACGATAATATAACAATCTTTTTCGATTTCGAAACAAAAAGATTTTTCGCCAAAAAAAACCGTGGGTTAAACATCGTTGATTTTTCACGAACATGGTCAAATTAAAAAAAATTTTTTTTAGGATGCCAATCGAAAGTACAAGTCTATCTGTACATGCTGTGCAAATTTTTCCCATAACAAACCACGTTTAAGGGTTGAACATGCAGTTTAAGGGATGCATACTTCCCACTAAGAGGGAGAGACGAACGTGGCTTCTTCAACAATTGCATGTACCATCGTTATATAAGGGATGATTTTCGAACCAAAGGCAGTTTCGGGTTCGTAACAATGTATAGAACGATAATATAACAATCTTTTTCGATTTCGAAACAAAAAGATTTTTCGCCAAAAAAAACCGTGGGTTAAACATCGTTGATTTTTCACGAACATGGTCAAATTAAAAAAAATTTTTTTTAGGATGCCAATCGAAAGTACAAGTCTATCTGTACATGCTGTGCAAATTTTTCCCATAACAAACCACGTTTAAGGGTTGAACATGCAGTTTAAGGGATGCATACTTCCCACTAAGAGGGAGAGACGAACGTGGCTTCTTCAACAATTGCATGTACCATCGTTATATAAGGGATGATTTTCGAACCAAAGGCAGTTTCGGGTTCGTAACAATGTATAGAACGATAATATAACAATCTTTTTCGATTTCGAAACAAAAAGATTTTTCGCCAAAAAAAACCGTGGGTTAAACATCGTTGATTTTTCACGAACATGGTCAAATTAAAAAAAATTTTTTTTAGGATGCCAATCGAAAGTACAAGTCTATCTGTACATGCTGTGCAAATTTTTCCCATAACAAACCACGTTTAAGGGTTGAACATGCAGTTTAAGGGATGCATACTTCCCACTAAGAGGGAGAGACGAACGTGGCTTCTTCAACAATTGCATGTACCATCGTTATATAAGGGATGATTTTCGAACCAAAGGCAGTTTCGGGTTCGTAACAATGTATAGAACGATAATATAACAATCTTTTTCGATTTCGAAACAAAAAGATTTTTCGCCAAAAAAAACCGTGGGTTAACCATCGTTGATTTTTCACGAACATGGTCAAATTAAAAAAAATTTTTTTTAGGATGCCAATCGAAAGTACAAGTCTATCTGTACATGCTGTGCAAATTTTTCCCATAACAAACCACGTTTAAGGGTTGAACATGCAGTTTAAGGGATGCATACTTCCCACTAAGAGGGAGAGACGAACGTGGCTTCTTCAACAATTGCATGTACCATCGTTATATAAGGGATGATTTTCGAACCAAAGGCAGTTTCGGGTTCGTAACAATGTATAGAACGATAATATAACAATCTTTTTCGATTTCGAAACAAAAAGATTTTTCGCCAAAAAAAACCGTGGGTTAAACATCGTTGATTTTTCACGAACATGGTCAAATTAAAAAAAATTTTTTTTAGGATGCCAATCGAAAGTACAAGTCTATCTGTACATGCTGTGCAAATTTTTCCCATAACAAACCACGTTTAAGGGTTGAACATGCAGTTTAAGGGATGCATACTTCCCACTAAGAGGGAGAGACGAACGTGGCTTCTTCAACAATTGCATGTACCATCGTTATATAAGGGATGATTTTCGAACCAAAGGCAGTTTCGGGTTCGTAACAATGTATAGAACGATAATATAACAATCTTTTTCGATTTCGAAACAAAAAGATTTTTCGCCAAAAAAAACCGTGGGTTAAACATCGTTGATTTTTCACGAACATGGTCAAATTATAAAAAATTTTTTTTAGGATGCCAATCGAAAGTACAAGTCTATCTGTACATGCTGTGCAAATTTTTCCCATAACAAACCACGTTTAAGGGTTGAACATGCAGTTTAAGGGATGCATACTTCCCACTAAGAGGGAGAGACGAACGTGGCTTCTTCAACAATTGCATGTACCATCGTTATATAAGGGATGATTTTCGAACCAAAGGCAGTTTCGGGTTCGTAACAATGTATAGAACGATAATATAACAATCTTTTTCGATTTCGAAACAAAAAGATTTTTCGCCAAAAAAAACCGTGGGTTAACCATCGTTGATTTTTCACGAACATGGTCAAATTAAAAAAAATTTTTTTTAGGATGCCAATCGAAAGTACAAGTCTATCTGTACATGCTGTGCAAATTTTTCCCATAACAAACCACGTTTAAGGGTTGAACATGCAGTTTAAGGGATGCATACTTCCCACTAAGAGGGAGAGACGAACGTGGCTTCTTCAACAATTGCATGTACCATCGTTATATAAGGGATGATTTTCGAACCAAAGGCAGTTTCGGGTTCGTAACAATGTATAGAACGATAATATAACAATCTTTTTCGATTTCGAAACAAAAAGATTTTTCGCCAAAAAAAACCGTGGGTTAACCATCGTTGATTTTTCACGAACATGGTCAAATTAAAAAAATTTTTTTTTAGGATGCCAATCGAAAGTACAAGTCTATCTGTACATGCTGTGCAAATTTTTCCCATAACAAACCACGTTTAAGGGTTGAACATGCAGTTTAAGGGATGCATACTTCCCACTAAGAGGGAGAGACGAACGTGGCTTCTTCAACAATTGCATGAACCATCGTTATATAAGGGATGATTTTCGAACCAAAGGCAGTTTCGGGTTCGTAGCAATGTATAGAACGATAATATAACAATCTTTTTCGATTTCGAAACAAAAAGATTTTTCGCCAAAAAAAACCGTGGGTTAACCATCGTTGATTTTTCACGAACATGGTCAAATTAAAAAAAATTTTTTTTAGGATGCCAATCGAAAGTACAAGTCTATCTGTACATGCTGTGCAAATTTTTCCCATAACAAACCACGTTTAAGGGTTGAACATGCAGTTTAAGGGATGCATACTTCCCACTAAGAGGGAGTGACGAATGTGGCTTCTTCAACAATTGCATGTACCATCGTTATATAAGGGATGATTTTCGAACCAAAGGCAGTTTCGGGTTCGTAACAATGTATAGAACGATAATATAACAATCTTTTTCGATTTCGAAACAAAAAGATTTTTCGCCAAAAAAAACCGTGGGTTAACCATCGTTGATTTTTCACGAACATGGTCAAATTAAAAAAAATTTTTTTTAGGATGCCAATCGAAAGTACAAGTCTACCTGTACATGCTGTGCAAATTTTTCCCATAACAAACCACGTTTAAGGGTTGAACATGCAGTTTAAGGGATGCATACTTCCCACTAAGAGGGAGAGACGAACGTGGCTTCTTCAACAATTGCATGTACCATCGTTATATAAGGGATGATTTTCGAACCAAAGGCAGTTTCGGGTTCGTAACAATGTATAGAACGATAATATAACAATCTTTTTCGATTTCGAAACAAAAAGATTTTTCGCCAAAAAAAACCGTGGGTTAACCATCGTTGATTTTTCACGAACATGGTCAAATTAAAAAAAATTTTTTTTAGGATGCCAATCGAAAGTACAAGTCTACCTGTACATGCTGTGCAAATTTTTCCCATAACAAACCACGTTTAAGGGTTGAACATGCAGTTTAAGGGATGCATACTTCCCACTAAGAGGGAGAGACGAACGTGGCTTCTTCAACAATTGCTTGTACCATCGTTATATAAGGGATGATTTTCGAACCAAAGGCAGTTTCGGGTTCGTAACAATGTATAGAACGATAATATAACAATCTTTTTCGATTTCGAAACAAAAAGATTTTTCGCCAAAAAAAACCGTGGGTTAACCATCGTTGAATTTTCATGAACATGGTCAAATTAAAAAAAAAATTTTTTAGGATGCCAATCGAAAGTACAAGTCTATCTGTACATGCTGTGCAAATTTTTCCCATAACAAACCACGTTTAAGGGTTGAACATGCAGTTTAAGGGATGCATACTTCCCACTAAGAGGGAGAGACGAACGTGGCTTCTTCAACAATTGCATGTACCATCGTTATATAAGGGATGATTTTCGAACCAAAGGCAGTTTCGGGTTCGTAACAATGTATAGAACGATAATATAACAATCTTTTTCGATTTCGAAACAAAAAGATTTTTCGCCAAAAAAAACCGTGGGTTAACCATCGTTGAATTTTCATGAACATGGTCAAATTAAAAAAAATTTTTTTTAGGATGCCATTCGAAAGTACAAGTCTATCTGTACATGCTGTGCAAATTTTTCCCATAACAAACCACGTTTAAGGGTTGAACATGCAGTTTAAGGGATGCATACTTCCCACTAAGAGGGAGAGACGAACGTGGCTTCTTCAACAATTGCATGTACCATCGTTATATAAGGGATGATTTTCGAACCAAAGGCAGTTTCGGGTTCGTAACAATGTATAGAACGATAATATAACAATCTTTTTCGATTTCGAAACAAAAAGATTTTTCGCCAAAAAAAACCGTGGGTTAACCATCGTTGATTTTTCACGAACATGGTCAAATTAAAAAAAATTTTTTTTAGGATGCCAATCGAAAGTACAAGTCTATCTGTACATGCTGTGCAAATTTTTCCCATAACAAACCACGTTTAAGGGTTGAACATGCAGTTTAAGGGATGCATACTTCCCACTAAGAGGGAGAGATGAACGTGGCTTCTTCAACAATTGCATGTACCATCGTTATATAAGGGATGATTTTCGAACCAAAGGCAGTTTCGGGTTCGTAACAATGTATAGAACGATAATATAACAATCTTTTTCGATTTCGAAACAAAAAGATTTTTCGCCAAAAAAAACCGTGGGTTAACCATCGTTGATTTTTCACGAACATGGTCAAATTAAAAAAAATTTTTTTTAGGATGCCAATCGAAAGTACAAGTCTATCTGTACATGCTGTGCAAATTTTTCCCATAACAAACCACGTTTAAGGGTTGAACATGCAGTTTAAGGGATGCATACTTCCCACTAAGAGGGAGTGACGAATGTGGCTTCTTCAACAATTGCATGTACCATCGTTATATAAGGGATGATTTTCGAACCAAAGGCAGTTTCGGGTTCGTAACAATGTATAGAACGATAATATAACAATCTTTTTCGATTTCGAAACAAAAAGATTTTTCGCCAAAAAAAACCGTGGGTTAACCATCGTTGATTTTTCACGAACATGGTCAAATTAAAAAAAATTTTTTTTAGGATGCCAATCGAAAGTACAAGTCTATCTGTACATGCTGTGCAAATTTTTCCCATAACAAACCACGTTTAAGGGTTGAACATGCAGTTTAAGGGATGCATACTTCCCACTAAGAGGGAGAGACGAACGTGGCTTCTTCAACAATTGCATGTACCATCGTTATATAAGGGATGATTTTCGAACCAAAGGCAGTTTCGGGTGCGTAACAATGTATAGAACGATAATATAACAATCTTTTTCGATTTCGAAACAAAAAGATTTTTCGCCAAAAAATACCGTGGGTTAACCATCGTTGATTTTTCACGAACATGGTCAAATTAAAAAAAATTTTTTTTAGGATGCCAATCGAAAGTACAAGTCTATCTGTACATGCTGTGCAAATTTTTCCCATAACAAACCACGTTTAAGGGTTGAACATGCAGTTTAAGGGATGCATACTTCCCACTAAGAGGGAGTGACGAATGTGGCTTCTTCAACAATTGCATGTACCATCGTTATATAAGGGATGATTTTCGAACCAAAGGCAGTTTCGGGTTCGTAACAATGTATAGAACGATAATATAACAATCTTTTTCGATTTCGAAACAAAAAGATTTTTCGCCAAAAAAAACCGTGGGTTAACCATCGTTGATTTTTCACGAACATGGTCAAATTAAAAAAAATTTTTTTTAGGATGCCAATCGAAAGTACAAGTCTATCTGTACATGCTGTGCAAATTTTTCCCATAACAAACCACGTTTAAGGGTTGAACATGCAGTTTAAGGGATGCATACTTCCCACTAAGAGGGAGTGACGAATGTGGCTTCTTCAACAATTGCATGTACCATCGTTATATAAGGGATGATTTTCGAACCAAAGGCAGTTTCGGGTTCGTAACAATGTTTAGAACGATAATATAACAATCTTTTTCGATTTCGAAACAAAAAGATTTTTCGCCAAAAAAAACCGTGGGTTAACCATCGTTGATTTTTCACGAACATGGTCAAATTAAAAAAATTTTTTTTTAGGATGCCAATCGAAAGTACAAGTCTATCTGTACATGCTGTGCAAATTTTTCCCATAACAAACCACGTTTAAGGGTTGAACATGCAGTTTAAGGGATGCATACTTCCCACTAAGAGGGAGAGACGAACGTGGCTTCTTCAACAATTGCATGTACCATCGTTATATAAGGGATGATTTTCGAACCAAAGGCAGTTTCGGGTTCGTAACAATGTATAGAACGATAATATAACAATCTTTTTCGATTTCGAAACAAAAAGATTTTCGCCAAAAAAAACCGTGGGTTAACCATCGTTGATTTTTCACGAACATGGTCAAATTAAAAAAAATTTTTTTTAGGATGCCAATCGAAAGTACAAGTCTATCTGTACATGCTGTGCAAATTTTTCCCATAACAAACCACGTTTAAGGGTTGAACATGCAGTTTAAGGGATGCATACTTCCCACTAAGAGGGAGAGACGAACGTGGCTTCTTCAACAATTGCATGTACCATCGTTATATAAGGGATGATTTTCGAACCAAAGGCAGTTTCGGGTTCGTAACAATGTATAGAACGATAATATAACAATCTTTTTCGATTTCGAAACAAAAAGATTTTTCGCCAAAAAAAACCGTGGGTTAACCATCGTTGATTTTTCACGAACATAGTCAAATTAAAAAAAATTTTTTTTAGGATGCCAATCGAAAGTACAAGTCTACCTGTACATGCTGTGCAAATTTTTCCCATAACAAACCACGTTTAAGGGTTGAACATGCAGTTTAAGGGATGCATACTTCCCACTAAGAGGGAGAGACGAACGTGGCTTCTTCAACAATTGCTTGTACCATCGTTATATAAGGGATGATTTTCGAACCAAAGGCAGTTTCGGGTTCGTAACAATGTATAGAACGATAATATAACAATCTTTTTCGATTTCGAAACAAAAAGATTTTTCGCCAAAAAAAACCGTGGGTTAACCATCGTTGAATTTTCATGAACATGGTCAAATTAAAAAAAAAATTTTTTAGGATGCCAATCGAAAGTACAAGTCTATCTGTACATGCTGTGCAAATTTTTCCCATAACAAACCACGTTTAAGGGTTGAACATGCAGTTTAAGGGATGCATACTTCCCACTAAGAGGGAGAGACGAACGTGGCTTCTTCAACAATTGCATGTACCATCGTTATATAAGGGATGATTTTCGAACCAAAGGCAGTTTCGGGTTCGTAACAATGTATAGAACGATAATATAACAATCTTTTTCGATTTCGAAACAAAAAGATTTTTCGCCAAAAAAAACCGTGGGTTAACCATCGTTGAATTTTCATGAACATGGTCAAATTAAAAAAAATTTTTTTTAGGATGCCATTCGAAAGTACAAGTCTATCTGTACATGCTGTGCAAATTTTTCCCATAACAAACCACGTTTAAGGGTTGAACATGCAGTTTAAGGGATGCATACTTCCCACTAAGAGGGAGAGACGAACGTGGCTTCTTCAACAATTGCATGTACCATCGTTATATAAGGGATGATTTTCGAACCAAAGGCAGTTTCGGGTTCGTAACAATGTATAGAACGATAATATAACAATCTTTTTCGATTTCGAAACAAAAAGATTTTTCGCCAAAAAAAACCGTGGGTTAACCATCGTTGATTTTTCACGAACATGGTCAAATTAAAAAAAATTTTTTTTAGGATGCCAATCGAAAGTACAAGTCTATCTGTACATGCTGTGCAAATTTTTCCCATAACAAACCACGTTTAAGGGTTGAACATGCAGTTTAAGGGATGCATACTTCCCACTAAGAGGGAGAGACGAATGTGGCTTCTTCAACAATTGCATGTACCATCGTTATATAAGGGATGATTTTCGAACCAAAGGCAGTTTCGGGTTCGTAACAATGTATAGAACGATAATATAACAATCTTTTTCGATTTCGAAACAAAAAGATTTTTCGCCAAAAAAAACCGTGGGTTAACCATCGTTGATTTTTCACGAACATGGTCAAATTAAAAAAAATTTTTTTTAGGATGCCAATCGAAAGTACAAGTCTATCTGTACATGCTGTGCAAATTTTTCCCATAACAAACCACGTTTAAGGGTTGAACATGCAGTTTAAGGGATGCATACTTCCCACTAAGAGGGAGAGACGAACGTGGCTTCTTCAACAATTGCATGTACCATCGTTATATAAGGGATGATTTTCGAACCAAAGGCAGTTTCGGGTTCGTAACAATGTATAGAACGATAATATAACAATCTTTTTCGATTTCGAAACAAAAAGATTTTTCGCCAAAAAAAACCGTGGGTTAACCATCGTTGATTTTTCACGAACATGGTCAAATTAAAAAAAATTTTTTTTAGGATGCCAATCGAAAGTACAAGTCTATCTGTACATGCTGTGCAAATTTTTCCCATAACAAACCACGTTTAAGGGTTGAACATGCAGTTTAAGGGATGCATACTTCCCACTAAGAGGGAGTGACGAATGTGGCTTCTTCAACAATTGCATGTACCATCGTTATATAAGGGATGATTTTCGAACCAAAGGCAGTTTCGGGTTCGTAACAATGTATAGAACGATAATATAACAATCTTTTTCGATTTCGAAACAAAAAGATTTTTCGCCAAAAAAAACCGTGGGTTAACCATCGTTGATTTTTCACGAACATGGTCAAATTAAAAAAAATTTTTTTTAGGATGCCAATCGAAAGTACAAGTCTATCTGTACATGCTGTGCAAATTTTTCCCATAACAAACCACGTTTAAGGGTTGAACATGCAGTTTAAGGGATGCATACTTCCCACTAAGAGGGAGAGACGAACGTGGCTTCTTCAACAATTGCATGTACCATCGTTATATAAGGGATGATTTTCGAACCAAAGGCAGTTTCGGGTGCGTAACAATGTATAGAACGATAATATAACAATCTTTTTCGATTTCGAAACAAAAAGATTTTTCGCCAAAAAATACCGTGGGTTAACCATCGTTGATTTTTCACGAACATGGTCAAATTAAAAAAAATTTTTTTTAGGATGCCAATCGAAAGTACAAGTCTATCTGTACATGCTGTGCAAATTTTTCCCATAACAAACCACGTTTAAGGGTTGAACATGCAGTTTAAGGGATGCATACTTCCCACTAAGAGGGAGTGACGAATGTGGCTTCTTCAACAATTGCATGTACCATCGTTATATAAGGGATGATTTTCGAACCAAAGGCAGTTTCGGGTTCGTAACAATGTATAGAACGATAATATAACAATCTTTTTCGATTTCGAAACAAAAAGATTTTTCGCCAAAAAAAACCGTGGGTTAACCATCGTTGATTTTTCACGAACATGGTCAAATTAAAAAAAATTTTTTTTAGGATGCCAATCGAAAGTACAAGTCTATCTGTACATGCTGTGCAAATTTTTCCCATAACAAACCACGTTTAAGGGTTGAACATGCAGTTTAAGGGATGCATACTTCCCACTAAGAGGGAGTGACGAATGTGGCTTCTTCAACAATTGCATGTACCATCGTTATATAAGGGATGATTTTCGAACCAAAGGCAGTTTCGGGTTCGTAACAATGTTTAGAACGATAATATAACAATCTTTTTCGATTTCGAAACAAAAAGATTTTTCGCCAAAAAAAACCGTGGGTTAACCATCGTTGATTTTTCACGAACATGGTCAAATTAAAAAAATTTTTTTTTAGGATGCCAATCGAAAGTACAAGTCTATCTGTACATGCTGTGCAAATTTTTCCCATAACAAACCACGTTTAAGGGTTGAACATGCAGTTTAAGGGATGCATACTTCCCACTAAGAGGGAGAGACGAACGTGGCTTCTTCAACAATTGCATGTACCATCGTTATATAAGGGATGATTTTCGAACCAAAGGCAGTTTCGGGTTCGTAACAATGTATAGAACGATAATATAACAATCTTTTTCGATTTCGAAACAAAAAGATTTTCGCCAAAAAAAACCGTGGGTTAACCATCGTTGATTTTTCACGAACATGGTCAAATTAAAAAAAATTTTTTTTAGGATGCCAATCGAAAGTACAAGTCTATCTGTACATGCTGTGCAAATTTTTCCCATAACAAACCACGTTTAAGGGTTGAACATGCAGTTTAAGGGATGCATACTTCCCACTAAGAGGGAGAGACGAACGTGGCTTCTTCAACAATTGCATGTACCATCGTTATATAAGGGATGATTTTCGAACCAAAGGCAGTTTCGGGTGCGTAACAATGTATAGAACGATAATATAACAATCTTTTTCGATTTCGAAACAAAAAGATTTTTCGCCAAAAAATACCGTGGGTTAACCATCGTTGATTTTTCACGAACATGGTCAAATTAAAAAAAATTTTTTTTAGGATGCCAATCGAAAGTACAAGTCTATCTGTACATGCTGTGCAAATTTTTCCCATAACAAACCACGTTTAAGGGTTGAACATGCAGTTTAAGGGATGCATACTTCCCACTAAGAGGGAGTGACGAATGTGGCTTCTTCAACAATTGCATGTACCATCGTTATATAAGGGATGATTTTCGAACCAAAGGCAGTTTCGGGTTCGTAACAATGTATAGAACGATAATATAACAATCTTTTTCGATTTCGAAACAAAAAGATTTTTCGCCAAAAAAAACCGTGGGTTAACCATCGTTGATTTTTCACGAACATGGTCAAATTAAAAAAATTTTTTTTTAGGATGCCAATCGAAAGTACAAGTCTATCTGTACATGCTGTGCAAATTTTTCCCATAACAAACCACGTTTAAGGGTTGAACATGCAGTTTAAGGGATGCATACTTCCCACTAAGAGGGAGTGACGAATGTGGCTTCTTCAACAATTGCATGTACCATCGTTATATAAGGGATGATTTTCGAACCAAAGGCAGTTTCGGGTTCGTAACAATGTTTAGAACGATAATATAACAATCTTTTTCGATTTCGAAACAAAAAGATTTTTCGCCAAAAAAAACCGTGGGTTAACCATCGTTGATTTTTCACGAACATGGTCAAATTAAAAAAAATTTTTTTTCGGATGCCAATCGAAAGTACAAGTCTATCTGTACATGCTGTGCAAATTTTTCCCATAACAAACCACGTTTAAGGGTTGAACATGCAGTTTAAGGGATGCATACTTCCCACTAAGAGGGAGAGACGAACGTGGCTTCTTCAACAATTGCATGTACCATCGTTATATAAGGGATGATTTTCGAACCAAAGGCAGTTTCGGGTTCGTAACAATGTATAGAACGATAATATAACAATCTTTTTCGATTTCGAAACAAAAAGATTTTTCGCCAAAAAAAACCGTGGGTTAACCATCGTTGATTTTTCACGAACATGGTCAAATTAAAAAAAATTTTTTTTAGGATGCCAATCGAAAGTACAAGTCTATCTGTACATGCTGTGCAAATTTTTCCCATAACAAACCACGTTTAAGGGTTGAACATGCAGTTTAAGGGATGCATACTTCCCACTAAGAGGGAGAGACGAACGTGGCTTCTTCAACAATTGCATGAACCATCGTTATATAAGGGATGATTTTCGAACCAAAGGCAGTTTCGGGTTCGTAGCAATGTATAGAACGATAATATAACAATCTTTTTCGATTTCGAAACAAAAAGATTTTTCGCCAAAAAAAACCGTGGGTTAACCATCGTTGATTTTTCACGAACATGGTCAAAGTAAAAAAAATTTTTTTTAGGATGCCAATCGAAAGTACAAGTCTATCTGTACATGCTGTGCAAATTTTTCCCATAACAATCCACGTTTAAGGGTTGAACATGCAGTTTAAGGGATGCATACTTCCCACTAAGAGGGAGAGACGAACGTGGCTTCTTCAACAATTGCATGAACCATCGTTATATAAGGGATGATTTTCGAACCAAAGGCAGTTTCGGGTTCGTAGCAATGTATAGAACGATAATATAACAATCTTTTTCGATTTCGAAACAAAAAGATTTTTCGCCAAAAAAAACCGTGGGTTAACCATCGTTGAATTTTCATGAACATGGTCAAATTAAAAAAAATTTTTTTTAGGATGCCAATCGAAAGTACAAGTCTATCTGTACATGCTGTGCAAATTTTTCCCATAACAAACCACGTTTAAGGGTTGAACATGCAGTTTAAGGGATGCATACTTCCCACTAAGAGGGAGAGACGAACGTGGCTTCTTCAACAATTGCATGTACCATCGTTATATAAGGGATGATTTTCGAACCAAAGGCAGTTTCGGGTTCGTAACAATGTATAGAACGATAATATAACAATCTTTTTCGATTTCGAAACAAAAAGATTTTTCGCCAAAAAAAACCATGGGTTAACCATCGTTGATTTTTCACGAACATGGTCAAATTAAAAAAAATTTTTTTTAGGATGCCAATCGAAAGTACAAGTCTATCTGTACATGCTGTGCAAATTTTTCCCATAACAAACCACGTTTAAGGGTTGAACATGCAGTTTAAGGGATGCATACTTCCCACTAAGAGGGAGAGACGAACGTGGCTTCTTCAACAATTGCATGTACCATCGTTATATAAGGGATGATTTTCGAACCAAAGGCAGTTTCGGGTTCGTAACAATGTATAGAACGATAATATAACAATCTTTTTCGATTTCGAAACAAAAAGATTTTTCGCCAAAAAAAACCGTGGGTTAACCATCGTTGATTTTTCACGAACATGGTCAAATTAAAAAAAATTTTTTTTAGGATGCCAATCGAAAGTACAAGTCTATCTGTACATGCTGTGCAAATTTTTCCCATAACAAACCACGTTTAAGGGTTGAACATGCAGTTTAAGGGATGCATACTTCCCACTAAGAGGGAGAGACGAACGTGGCTTCTTCAACAATTGCATGTACCATCGTTATATAAGGGATGATTTTCGAACCAAAGGCAGTTTCGGGTTCGTGACAATGTATAGAACGATAATATAACAATCTTTTTCGATTTCGAAACAAAAAGATTTTTCGCCAAAAAAAACCGTGGGATAACCATCGTTGATTTTTCACGAACATGGTCAAATTAAAAAAAATTTTTTTTAGGATGCCAATCGAAAGTACAAGTCTATCTGTACATGCTGTGCAAATTTTTCCCATAACAAACCACGTTTAAGGGTTGAACATGCAGTTTAAGGGATGCATACTTCCCACTAAGAGGGAGAGACGAACGTGGCTTCTTCAACAATTGCATGTACCATCGTTATATAAGGGATGATTTTCGAACCAAAGGCAGTTTCGGGTTCGTAACAATGTATAGAACGATAATATAACAATCTTTTTCGATTTCGAAACAAAAAGATTTTTCGCCAAAAAAAACCGTGGGTTAACCATCGTTGATTTTTCACGAACATGGTCAAATTAAAAAAAATTTTTTTTAGGATGCCAATCGAAAGTACAAGTCTATCTGTACATGCTGTGCAAATTTTTCCCATAACAAACCACGTTTAAGGGTTGAACATGCAGTTTAAGGGATGCATACTTCCCACTAAGAGGGAGAGACGAACGTGGCTTCTTCAACAATTGCATGTACCATCGTTATATAAGGGATGATTTTCGAACCAAAGGCAGTTTCGGGTTCGTAACAATGTATAGAACGATAATATAACAATCTTTTTCGATTTCGAAACAAAAAGATTTTTCGCCAAAAAAAACCGTGGGTTAACCATCGTTGATTTTTCACGAACATGGTCAAATTAAAAAAAATTTTTTTTAGGATGCCAATCGAAAGTACAAGTCTATCTGTACATGCTGTGCAAATTTTTCCCATAACAAACCACGTTTAAGGGTTGAACATGCAGTTTAAGGGATGCATACTTCCCACTAAGAGGGAGAGACGAACGTGGCTTCTTCAACAATTGCATGTACCATCGTTATATAAGGGATGATTTTCGAACCAAAGGCAGTTTCGGGTTCGTAACAATGTATAGAACGATAATATAACAATCTTTTTCGATTTCGAAACAAAAAGATTTTTCGCCAAAAAAAACCGTGGGTTAACCATCGTTGATTTTTCACGAACATGGTCAAATTAAAAAAAATTTTTTTTAGGATGCCAATCGAAAGTACAAGTCTATCTGTACATGCTGTGCAAATTTTTCCCATAACAAACCACGTTTAAGGGTTGAACATGCAGTTTAAGGGATGCATACTTCCCACTAAGAGGGAGAGACGAACGTGGCTTCTTCAACAATTGCATGTACCATCGTTATATAAGGGATGATTTTCGAACCAAAGGCAGTTTCGGGTTCGTAACAATGTATAGAACGATAATATAACAATCTTTTTCGATTTCGAAACAAAAAGATTTTTCGCCAAAAAAAACCGTGGGTTAACCATCGTTGATTTTTCACGAACATGGTCAAATAAAAAAAAATTTTTTTTAGGATGCCAATCGAAAGTACAAGTCTATCTGTATATGCTGTGCAAATTTTTCCCATAACAAACCACGTTTAAGGGTTGAACATGCAGTTTAAGGGATGCATAGTTCCCACTAAGAGGGAGAGACGAACGTGGCTTCTTCAACAATTGCATGTACCATCGTTATATAAGGGATGATTTTCGAACCAAAGGCAGTTTCGGGTTCGTAACAATGTATAGAACGATAATATAACAATCTTTTTCGATTTCGAAACAAAAAGATTTTTCGCCAAAAAAAACCGTGGGTTAACCATCGTTGATTTTTCACGAACATGGTCAAATTAAAAAAAAATTTTTTTAGGATGCCAATCGAAAGTACAAGTCTATCTGTACATGCTGTGCAAATTTTTCCCATAACAAACCACGTTTAAGGGTTGAACATGCAGTTTAAGGGATGCATACTTCCCACTAAGAGGGAGAGACGAACGTGGCTTCTTCAACAATTGCATGTACCATCGTTATATAAGGGATGATTTTCGAACCAAAGGCAGTTTCGGGTTCGTAACAATGTATAGAACGATAATATAACAATCTTTTTCGATTTCGAAACAAAAAGATTTTTCGCCAAAAAAAACCGTGGGTTAACCATCGTTGATTTTTCACGAACATGGTCAAATTAAAAAAAATTTTTTTTAGGATGCCAATCGAAAGTACAAGTCTATCTGTACATGCTGTGCAAATTTTTCCCATAACAAACCACGTTTAAGGGTTGAACATGCAGTTTAAGGGATGCATACTTCCCACTAAGAGGGAGAGACGAACGTGGCTTCTTCAACAATTGCATGTACCATCGTTATATAAGGGATGATTTTCGAACCAAAGGCAGTTTCGGGTTCGTAACAATGTATAGAACGATAATATAACAATCTTTTTCGATTTCGAAACAAAAAGATTTTTCGCCAAAAAAAACCGTGGGTTAACCATCGTTGATTTTTCACGAACATGGTCAAATAAAAAAAAATTTTTTTTAGGATGCCAATCGAAAGTACAAGTCTATCTGTATATGCTGTGCAAATTTTTCCCATAACAAACCACGTTTAAGGGTTGAACATGCAGTTTAAGGGATGCATACTTCCCACTAAGAGGGAGAGACGAACGTGGCTTCTTCAACAATTGCATGTACCATCGTTATATAAGGGATGATTTTCGAACCAAAGGCAGTTTCGGGTTCGTAACAATGTATAGAACGATAATATAACAATCTTTTTCGATTTCGAAACAAAAAGATTTTTCGCCAAAAAAAACCGTGGGTTAACCATCGTTGATTTTTCACGAACATGGTCAAATTAAAAAAAAATTTTTTTAGGATGCCAATCGAAAGTACAAGTCTATCTGTACATGCTGTGCAAATTTTTCCCATAACAAACCACGTTTATGGGTTGAACATGCAGTTTAAGGGATGCATACTTCCCACTAAGAGGGAGAGACGAACGTGGCTTCTTCAACAATTGCATGTACCATCGTTATATAAGGGATGATTTTCGAACCAAAGGCAGTTTCGGGTGCGTAACAATGTATAGAACGATAATATAACAATCTTTTTCGATTTCGAAACAAAAAGATTTTTCGCCAAAAAAAACCGTGGGTTAACCATCGTTGATTTTTCACGAACATGGTCAAATTAAAAAAAATATTTTTTAGGATGCCAATCGAAAGTACATGTCTATCTGTACATGCTGTGCAAATTTTTCCCATAACAAACCACGTTTAAGGGTTGAACATGCAGTTTAAGGGATGCATACTTCCCACTAAGAGGGAGAGACGAACGTGGCTTCTTCAACAATTGCATGTACCATCGTTATATAAGGGATGATTTTCGAACCAAAGGCAGTTTCGGGTTCGTAACAATGTATAGAACGATAATATAACAATCTTTTTCGATTTCGAAACAAAAAGATTTTTCGCCAAAAAAAACCGTGGGTTAACAATCGTTGATTTTTCACGAACATGGTCAAATTAAAAAAAAATTTTTTTAGGATGCCAATCGAAAGTACAAGTCTATCTGTACATGCTGTGCAAATTTTTCCCATAACAAACCACGTTTAAGGGTTGAACATGCAGTTTAAGGGATGCATACTTCCCACTAAGAGGGAGAGACGAACGTGGCTTCTTCAACAATTGCATGTACCATCGTTATATAAGGGATGATTTTCGAACCAAAGGCAGTTTCGGGTTCGTAACAATGTATAGAACGATAATATAACAATCTTTTTCGATTTCGAAACAAAAAGATTTTTCGCCAAAAAAAACCGTGGGTTAACCATCGTTGATTTTTCACGAACATGGTCAAATTAAAAAAAATTTTTTTTAGGATGCCAATCGAAAGTACAAGTCTATCTGTACATGCTGTGCAAATTTTTCCTATAACAAACCACGTTTAAGGGTTGAACATGCAGTTTAAGGGATGCATACTTCCCACTAAGAGGGAGAGACGAACGTGGCTTCTTCAACAATTGCATGTACCATCGTTATATAAGGGATGATTTTCGAACCAAAGGCAGTTTCGGGTGCGTAACAATGTATAGAACGATAATATAACAATCTTTTTCGATTTCGAAACAAAAAGATTTTTCGCCAAAAAAAACCGTGGGTTAACCATCGTTGATTTTTCACGAACATGGTCAAATTAAAAAAAATTTTTTTTAGGATGCCAATCGAAAGTACAAGTCTATCTGTACATGCTGTGCAAATTTTTCCCATAACAAACCACGTTTAAGGGTTGAACATGCAGTTTAAGGGATGCATACTTCCCACTAAGAGGGAGAGACGAACGTGGCTTCTTCAACAATTGCATGTACCATCGTTATATAAGGGATGATTTTCGAACCAAAGGCAGTTTCGGGTTCGTAACAATGTATAGAACGATAATATAACAATCTTTTTCGATTTCGAAACAAAAAGATTTTTCGCCAAAAAAAACCGTGGGTTAACCATCGTTGATTTTTCACGAACATGGTCAAATTAAAAAAAAATTTTTTTAGGATGCCAATCGAAAGTACAAGTCTATCTGTACATGCTGTGCAAATTTTTCCCATAACAAACCACGTTTAAGGGTTGAACATGCAGTTTAAGGGATGCATACTTCCCACTAAGAGGGAGAGACGAACGTGGCTTCTTCAACAATTGCATGTACCATCGTTATATAAGGGATGATTTTCGAACCAAAGGCAGTTTCGGGTTCGTAACAATGTATAGAACGATAATATAACAATCTTTTTCGATTTCGAAACAAAAAGATTTTTCGCCAAAAAAAACCGTGGGTTAACCATCGTTGATTTTTCACGAACATGGTCAAATAAAAAAAAATTTTTTTTAGGATGCCAATCGAAAGTACAAGTCTATCTGTATATGCTGTGCAAATTTTTCCCATAACAAACCACGTTTAAGGGTTGAACATGCAGTTTAAGGGATGCATAGTTCCCACTAAGAGGGAGAGACGAACGTGGCTTCTTCAACAATTGCATGTACCATCGTTATATAAGGGATGATTTTCGAACCAAAGGCAGTTTCGGGTTCGTAACAATGTATAGAACGATAATATAACAATCTTTTTCGATTTCGAAACAAAAAGATTTTTCGCCAAAAAAAACCGTGGGTTAACCATCGTTGATTTTTCACGAACATGGTCAAATAAAAAAAAATTTTTTTTAGGATGCCAATCGAAAGTACAAGTCTATCTGTATATGCTGTGCAAATTTTTCCCATAACAAACCACGTTTAAGGGTTGAACATGCAGTTTAAGGGATGCATACTTCCCACTAAGAGGGAGAGACGAACGTGGCTTCTTCAACAATTGCATGTACCATCGTTATATAAGGGATGATTTTCGAACCAAAGGCAGTTTCGGGTTCGTAACAATGTATAGAACGATAATATAACAATCTTTTTCGATTTCGAAACAAAAAGATTTTTCGCCAAAAAAAACCGTGGGTTAACCATCGTTGATTTTTCACGAACATGGTCAAATTAAAAAAAAATTTTTTTAGGATGCCAATCGAAAGTACAAGTCTATCTGTACATGCTGTGCAAATTTTTCCCATAACAAACCACGTTTAAGGGTTGAACATGCAGTTTAAGGGATGCATACTTCCCACTAAGAGGGAGAGACGAACGTGGCTTCTTCAACAATTGCATGTACCATCGTTATATAAGGGATGATTTTCGAACCAAAGGCAGTTTCGGGTTCGTAACAATGTATAGAACGATAATATAACAATCTTTTTCGATTTCGAAACAAAAAGATTTTTCGCCAAAAAAAACCGTGGGTTAACCATCGTTGATTTTTCACGAACATGGTCAAATTAAAAAAAATTTTTTTTAGGATGCCAATCGAAAGTACAAGTCTATCTGTACATGCTGTGCAAATTTTTCCCATAACAAACCACGTTTAAGGGTTGAACATGCAGTTTAAGGGATGCATACTTCCCACTAAGAGGGAGAGACGAACGTGGCTTCTTCAACAATTGCATGTACCATCGTTATATAAGGGATGATTTTCGAACCAAAGGCAGTTTCGGGTGCGTAACAATGTATAGAACGATAATATAACAATCTTTTTCGATTTCGAAACAAAAAGATTTTTCGCCAAAAAAAACCGTGGGTTAACCATCGTTGATTTTTCACGAACATGGTCAAATTAAAAAAAAATTTTTTTAGGATGCCAATCGAAAGTACAAGTCTATCTGTACATGCTGTGCAAATTTTTCCCATAACAAACCACGTTTAAGGGTTGAACATGCAGTTTAAGGGATGCATACTTCCCACTAAGAGGGAGAGACGAACGTGGCTTCTTCAACAATTGCATGTACCATCGTTATATAAGGGATGATTTTCGAACCAAAGGCAGTTTCGGGTTCGTAACAATGTATAGAACGATAATATAACAATCTTTTTCGATTTCGAAACAAAAAGATTTTTCGCCAAAAAAAACCGTGGGTTAACCATCGTTGATTTTTCACGAACATGGTCAAATTAAAAAAAATTTTTTTTAGGATGCCAATCGAAAGTACAAGTCTATCTGTACATGCTGTGCAAATTTTTCCCATAACAAACCACGTTTAAGGGTTGAACATGCAGTTTAAGGGATGCATACTTCCCACTAAGAGGGAGAGACGAACGTGGCTTCTTCAACAATTGCATGTACCATCGTTATATAAGGGATGATTTTCGAACCAAAGGCAGTTTCGGGTTCGTAACAATGTATAGAACGATAATATAACAATCTTTTTCGATTTCGAAACAAAAAGATTTTTCGCCAAAAAAAACCGTGGGTTAACCATCGTTGATTTTTCACGAACATGGTCAAATAAAAAAAAAATTTTTTTAGGATGCCAATCGAAAGTACAAGTCTATCTGTACATGCTGTGCAAATTTTTCCCATAACAAACCACGTTTAAGGGTTGAACATGCAGTTTAAGGGATGCATACTTCCCACTAAGAGGGAGAGACGAACGTGGCTTCTTCAACAATTGCATGTACCATCGTTATATAAGGGATGATTTTCGAACCAAAGGCAGTTTCGGGTTCGTAACAATGTATAGAACGATAATATAACAATCTTTTTCGATTTCGAAACAAAAAGATTTTTCGCCAAAAAAAACCGTGGGTTAACCATCGTTGATTTTTCACGAACATGGTCAAATTAAAAAAAAATTTTTTTAGGATGCCAATCGAAAGTACAAGTCTATCTGTACATGCTGTGCAAATTTTTCCCATAACAAACCACGTTTAAGGGTTGAACATGCAGTTTAAGGGATGCATACTTCCCACTAAGAGGGAGAGACGAACGTGGCTTCTTCAACAATTGCATGTACCATCGTTATATAAGGGATGATTTTCGAACCAAAGGCAGTTTCGGGTTCGTAACAATGTATAGAACGATAATATAACAATCTTTTTCGATTTCGAAACAAAAAGATTTTTCGCCAAAAAAAACCGTGGGTTAACCATCGTTGATTTTTCACGAACATGGTCAAATTAAAAAAAAATTTTTTTAGGATGCCAATCGAAAGTACAAGTCTATCTGTACATGCTGTGCAAATTTTTCCCATAACAAACCACGTTTAAGGGTTGAACATGCAGTTTAAGGGATGCATACTTCCCACTAAGAGGGAGAGACGAACGTGGCTTCTTCAACAATTGCATGTACCATCGTTATATAAGGGATGATTTTCGAACCAAAGGCAGTTTCGGGTTCGTAACAATGTATAGAACGATAATATAACAATCTTTTTCGATTTCGAAACAAAAAGATTTTTCGCCAAAAAAAACCGTGGGTTAACCATCGTTGATTTTTCACGAACATGGTCAAATTAAAAAAAAATTTTTTTAGGATGCCAATCGAAAGTACAAGTCTATCTGTACATGCTGTGCAAATTTTTCCCATAACAAACCACGTTTAAGGGTTGAACATGCAGTTTAAGGGATGCATACTTCCCACTAAGAGGGAGAGACGAACGTGGCTTCTTCAACAATTGCATGTACCATCGTTATATAAGGGATGATTTTCGAACCAAAGGCAGTTTCGGGTTCGTAACAATGTATAGAACGATAATATAACAATCTTTTTCGATTTCGAAACAAAAAGATTTTTCGCCAAAAAAAACCGTGGGTTATCCATCGTTGATTTTTCACGAACATGGTCAAATTAAAAAAAATTTTTTTTAGGATGCCAATCGAAAGTACAAGTCTATCTGTACATGCTGTGCAAATTTTTCCCATAACAAACCACGTTTAAGGGTTGAACATGCAGTTTAAGGGATGCATACTTCCCACTAAGAGGGAGAGACGAACGTGGCTTCTTCAACAATTGCATGTACCATCGTTATATAAGGGATGATTTTCGAACCAAAGGCAGTTTCGGGTTCGTAACAATGTATAGAACGATAATATAACAATCTTTTTCGATTTCGAAACAAAAAGATTTTTCGCCAAAAAAAACCGTGGGTTAACCATCGTTGATTTTTCACGAACATGGTCAAATTAAAAAAAAATTTTTTTAGGATGCCAATCGAAAGTACAAGTCTATCTGTACATGCTGTGCAAATTTTTCCCATAACAAACCACGTTTAAGGGTTGAACATGCAGTTTAAGGGATGCATACTTCCCACTAAGAGGGAGAGACGAACGTGGCTTCTTCAACAATTGCATGTACCATCGTTATATAAGGGATGATTTTCGAACCAAAGGCAGTTTCGGGTTCGTAACAATGTATAGAACGATAATATAACAATCTTTTTCGATTTCGAAACAAAAAGATTTTTCGCCAAAAAAAACCGTGGGTTAACCATCGTTGATTTTTCACGAACATGGTCAAATTAAAAAAAAATTTTTTTAGGATGCCAATCGAAAGTACAAGTCTATCTGTACATGCTGTGCAAATTATTCCCATAACAAACCACGTTTAAGGGTTGAACATGCAGTTTAAGGGATGCATACTTCCCACTAAGAGGGAGAGACGAACGTGGCTTCTTCAACAATTGCATGTACCATCGTTATATAAGGGATGATTTTCGAACCAAAGGCAGTTTCGGGTTCGTAACAATGTATAGAACGATAATATAACAATCTTTTTCGATTTCGAAACAAAAAGATTTTTCGCCAAAAAAAACCGTGGGTTAACCATCGTTGATTTTTCACGAACATGGTCAAATTAAAAAAAAATTTTTTTAGGATGCCAATCGAAAGTACAAGTCTATCTGTACATGCTGTGCAAATTTTTCCCATAACAAACCACGTTTAAGGGTTGAACATGCAGTTTAAGGGATGCATACTTCCCACTAAGAGGGAGAGACGAACGTGGCTTCTTCAACAATTGCATGTACCATCGTTATATAAGGGATGATTTTCGAACCAAAGGCAGTTTCGGGTTCGTAACAATGTATAGAACGATAATATAACAATCTTTTTCGATTTCGAAACAAAAAGATTTTTCGCCAAAAAAAACCGTGGGTTATCCATCGTTGATTTTTCACGAACATGGTCAAATTAAAAAAAATTTTTTTTAGGATGCCAATCGAAAGTACAAGTCTATCTGTACATGCTGTGCAAATTTTTCCCATAACAAACCACGTTTAAGGGTTGAACATGCAGTTTAAGGGATGCATACTTCCCACTAAGAGGGAGAGACGAACGTGGCTTCTTCAACAATTGCATGTACCATCGTTATATAAGGGATGATTTTCGAACCAAAGGCAGTTTCGGGTTCGTAACAATGTATAGAACGATAATATAACAATCTTTTTCGATTTCGAAACAAAAAGATTTTTCGCCAAAAAAAACCGTGGGTTAACCATCGTTGATTTTTCACGAACATGGTCAAATTAAAAAAAAATTTTTTTAGGATGCCAATCGAAAGTACAAGTCTATCTGTACATGCTGTGCAAATTTTTCCCATAACAAACCACGTTTAAGGGTTGAACATGCAGTTTAAGGGATGCATACTTCCCACTAAGAGGGAGAGACGAACGTGGCTTCTTCAACAATTGCATGTACCATCGTTATATAAGGGATGATTTTCGAACCAAAGGCAGTTTCGGGTTCGTAACAATGTATAGAACGATAATATAACAATCTTTTTCGATTTCGAAACAAAAAGATTTTTCGCCAAAAAAAACCGTGGGTTAACCATCGTTGATTTTTCACGAACATGGTCAAATTAAAAAAAAATTTTTTTAGGATGCCAATCGAAAGTACAAGTCTATCTGTACATGCTGTGCAAATTTTTCCCATAACAAACCACGTTTAAGGGTTGAACATGCAGTTTAAGGGATGCATACTTCCCACTAAGAGGGAGAGACGAACGTGGCTTCTTCAACAATTGCATGTACCATCGTTATATAAGGGATGATTTTCGAACCAAAGGCAGTTTCGGGTTCGTAACAATGTATAGAACGATAATATAACAATCTTTTTCGATTTCGAAACAAAAAGATTTTTCGCCAAAAAAAACCGTGGGTTAACCATCGTTGATTTTTCACGAACATGGTCAAATTAAAAAAAAATTTTTTTAGGATGCCAATCGAAAGTACAAGTCTATCTGTACATGCTGTGCAAATTTTTCCCATAACAAACCACGTTTAAGGGTTGAACATGCAGTTTAAGGGATGCATACTTCCCACTAAGAGGGAGAGACGAACGTGGCTTCTTCAACAATTGCATGTACCATCGTTATATAAGGGATGATTTTCGAACCAAAGGCAGTTTCGGGTTCGTAACAATGTATAGAACGATAATATAACAATCTTTTTCGATTTCGAAACAAAAAGATTTTTCGCCAAAAAAAACCGTGGGTTAACCATCGTTGATTTTTCACGAACATGGTCAAATTAAAAAAAATTTTTTTTAGGATGCCAATCGAAAGTACAAGTCTATCTGTACATGCTGTGCAAATTTTTCCCATAACAAACCACGTTTAAGGGTTGAACATGCAGTTTAAGGGATGCATACTTCCCACTAAGAGGGAGAGACGAACGTGGCTTCTTCAACAATTGCATGTACCATCGTTATATAAGGGATGATTTTCGAACCAAAGGCAGTTTCGGGTTCGTAACAATGTATAGAACGATAATAACACAATCTTTTTCGATTTCGAAACAAAAAGATTTTTCGCCAAAAAAAACCGTGGGTTAACCATCGTTGATTTTTCACGAACATGGTCAAATTAAAAAAAATTTTTTTTAGGATGCCAATCGAAAGTACAAGTCTATCTGTACATGCTGTGCAAATTTTTCCCATAACAAACCACGTTTAAGGGTTGAACATGCAGTTTAAGGGATGCATACTTCCCACTAAGAGGGAGAGACGAACGTGGCTTCTTCAACAATTGCATGTACCATCGTTATATAAGGGATGATTTTCGAACCAAAGGCAGTTTCGGGTTCGTAACAATGTATAGAACGATAATATAACAATCTTTTTCGATTTCGAAACAAAAAGATTTTTCGCCAAAAAAAACCGTGGGTTAACCATCGTTGATTTTTCACGAACATGGTCAAATTAAAAAAAATTTTTTTTAGGATGCCAATCGAAAGTACAAGTCTATCTGTACATGCTGTGCAAATTTTTCCCATAACAAACCACGTTTAAGGGTTGAACATGCAGTTTAAGGGATGCATACTTCCCACTAAGAGGGAGAGACGAACGTGGCTTCTTCAACAATTGCATGTACCATCGTTATATAAGGGATGATTTTCGAACCAAAGGCAGTTTCGGGTTCGAGACAATGTATAGAACGATAATATAACAATCTTTTTCGATTTCGAAACAAAAAGATTTTTCGCCAAAAAAAACCGTGGGTTAACCATCGTTGATTTTTCACGAACATGGTCAAATTAAAAAAAATTTATTTTAGGATGCCAATCGAAAGTACAAGTCTATCTGTACATGCTGTGCAAATTTTTCCCATAACAAACCACGTTTAAGGGTTGAACATGCAGTTTAAGGGATGCATACTTCCCACTAAGAGGGAGAGACGAACGTGGCTTCTTCAACAATTGCATGTACCATCGTTATATAAGGGATGATTTTCGAACCAAAGGCAGTTTCGGGTTCGTAACAATGTATAGAACGATAATATAACAATCTTTTTCGATTTCGAAACAAAAAGATTTTTCGCCAAAAAAAACCGTGGGTTAACCATCGTTGATTTTTCACGAACATGGTCAAATTAAAAAAAAATTTTTTTAGGATGCCAATCGAAAGTACAAGTCTATCTGTACATGCTGTGCAAATTTTTCCCATAACAAACCACGTTTAAGGGTTGAACATGCAGTTTAAGGGATGCATACTTCCCACTAAGAGGGAGAGACGAACGTGGCTTCTTCAACAATTGCATGTACCACCGTATATAAGGGATGATTTTCGAACCAAAGGCAGTTTCGGGTTCGTAACAATGTATAGAACGATAATATAACAATCTTTTTCGATTTCGAAACAAAAAGATTTTTCGCCAAAAAAAACCGTGGGTTAACCATCGTTGATTTTTCACGAACATGGTCAAATTAAAAAAAAATTTTTTTAGGATGCCAATCGAAAGTACAAGTCTATCTGTACATGCTGTGCAAATTTTTCCCATAACAAACCACGTTTAAGGGTTGAACATGCAGTTTAAGGGATGCATACTTCCCACTAAGAGGGAGAGACGAACGTGGCTTCTTCAACAATTGCATGTACCATCGTTATATAAGGGATGATTTTCGAACCAAAGGCAGTTTCGGGTTCGTAACAATGTATAGAACGATAATATAACAATCTTTTTCGATTTCGAAACAAAAAGATTTTTCGCCAAAAAAAACCGTGGGTTAACCATCGTTGATTTTTCACGAACATGGTCAAATTAAAAAAAATTTTTTTTAGGATGCCAATCGAAAGTACAAGTCTATCTGTACATGCTGTGCAAATTTTTCCCATAACAAACCACGTTTAAGGGTTGAACATGCAGTTTAAGGGATGCATACTTCCCACTAAGAGGGAGAGACGAACGTGGCTTCTTCAACAATTGCATGTACCATCGTTATATAAGGGATGATTTTCGAACCAAAGGCAGTTTCGGGTTCGTAACAATGTATAGAACGATAATATAACAATCTTTTTCGATTTCGAAACAAAAAGATTTTTCGCCAAAAAAAACCGTGGGTTAACCATCGTTGATTTTTCACGAACATGGTCAAATTAAAAAAAATTTATTTTAGGATGCCAATCGAAAGTACAAGTCTATCTGTACATGCTGTGCAAATTTTTCCCATAACAAACCACGTTTAAGGGTTGAACATGCAGTTTAAGGGATGCATACTTCCCACTAAGAGGGAGAGACGAACGTGGCTTCTTCAACAATTGCATGTACCATCGTTATATAAGGGATGATTTTCGAACCAAAGGCAGTTTCGGGTTCGTAACAATGTATAGAACGATAATATAACAATCTTTTTCGATTTCGAAACAAAAAGATTTTTCGCCAAAAAAAACCGTGGGTTAACCATCGTTGATTTTTCACGAACATGGTCAAATAAAAAAAAATTTTTTTTAGGATGCCAATCGAAAGTACAAGTCTATCTGTATATGCTGTGCAAATTTTTCCCATAACAAACCACGTTTAAGGGTTGAACATGCAGTTTAAGGGATGCATACTTCCCACTAAGAGGGAGAGACGAACGTGGCTTCTTCAACAATTGCATGTACCATCGTTATATAAGGGATGATTTTCGAACCAAAGGCAGTTTCGGGTTCGTAACAATGTATAGAACGATAATATAACAATCTTTTTCGATTTCGAAACAAAAAGATTTTTCGCCAAAAAAAACCGTGGGTTAACCATCGTTGATTTTTCACGAACATGGTCAAATTAAAAAAAAATTTTTTTAGGATGCCAATCGAAAGTACAAGTCTATCTGTACATGCTGTGCAAATTTTTCCCATAACAAACCACGTTTAAGGGTTGAACATGCAGTTTAAGGGATGCATACTTCCCACTAAGAGGGAGAGACGAACGTGGCTTCTTCAACAATTGCATGTACCATCGTTATATAAGGGATGATTTTCGAACCAAAGGCAGTTTCGGGTTCGTAACAATGTATAGAACGATAATATAACAATCTTTTTCGATTTCGAAACAAAAAGATTTTTCGCCAAAAAAAACCGTGGGTTAACCATCGTTGATTTTTCACGAACATGGTCAAATTAAAAAAAATTTTTTTTAGGATGCCAATCGAAAGTACAAGTCTATCTGTACATGCTGTGCAAATTTTTCCCATAACAAACCACGTTTAAGGGTTGAACATGCAGTTTAAGGGATGCATACTTCCCACTAAGAGGGAGAGACGAACGTGGCTTCTTCAACAATTGCATGTACCATCGTTATATAAGGGATGATTTTCGAACCAAAGGCAGTTTCGGGTTCGTAACAATGTATAGAACGATAATATAACAATCTTTTTCGATTTCGAAACAAAAAGATTTTTCGCCAAAAAAAACCGTGGGTTAACCATCGTTGATTTTTCACGAACATGGTCAAATTAAAAAAAATTTTTTTTAGGATGCCAATCGAAAGTACAAGTCTATCTGTACATGCTGTGCAAATTTTTCCCATAACAAACCACGTTTAAGGGTTGAACATGCAGTTTAAGGGATGCATACTTCCCACTAAGAGGGAGAGACGAACGTGGCTTCTTCAACAATTGCATGTACCATCGTTATATAAGGGATGATTTTCGAACCAAAGGCAGTTTCGGGTGCGTAACAATGTATAGAACGATAATATAACAATCTTTTTCGATTTCGAAACAAAAAGATTTTTCGCCAAAAAAAACCGTGGGTTAACCATCGTTGATTTTTCACGAACATGGTCAAATTAAAAAAAATTTTTTTTAGGATGCCAATCGAAAGTACAAGTCTATCTGTATATGCTGTGCAAATTTTTCCCATAACAAACCACGTTTAAGGGTTGAACATGCAGTTTAAGGGATGCATACTTCCCACTAAGAGGGAGAGACGAAC
This sequence comes from Sisyra terminalis, assembly GCA_958496175.1. Classification (NCBI taxonomy): domain Eukaryota; kingdom Metazoa; phylum Arthropoda; class Insecta; order Neuroptera; family Sisyridae; genus Sisyra; species Sisyra terminalis. The sequence goes on from OY292277.1 coordinate 2,979,263, forward strand.
GTGGCTTCTTCAACAATTGCATGTACCATCGTTATATAAGGGATGATTTTCGAACCAAAGGCAGTTTCGGGTTCGTAACAATGTATAGAACGATAATATAACAATCTTTTTCGATTTCGAAACAAAAAGATTTTTCGCCAAAAAAAACCGTGGGTTAACCATCGTTGATTTTTCACGAACATGGTCAAATTAAAAAAAATTTTTTTTAGGATGCCAATCGAAAGTACAAGTCTATCTGTATATGCTGTGCAAATTTTTCCCATAACAAACCACGTTTAAGGGTTGAACATGCAGTTTAAGGGATGCATACTTCCCACTAAGAGGGAGAGACGAACGTGGCTTCTTCAACAATTGCATGTACCATCGTTATATAAGGGATGATTTTCGAACCAAAGGCAGTTTCGGGTGCGTAACAATGTATAGAACGATAATATAACAATCTTTTTCGATTTCGAAACAAAAAGATTTTTCGCCAAAAAAAACCGTGGGTTAACCATCGTTGATTTTTCACGAACATGGTCAAATTAAAAAAAAATTTTTTTAGGATGCCAATCGAAAGTACAAGTCTATCTGTACATGCTGTGCAAATTTTTCCCATAACAAACCACGTTTAAGGGTTGAACATGCAGTTTAAGGGATGCATACTTCCCACTAAGAGGGAGAGACGAACGTGGCTTCTTCAACAATTGCATGTACCATCGTTATATAAGGGATGATTTTCGAACCAAAGGCAGTTTCGGGTTCGTAACAATGTATAGAACGATAATATAACAATCTTTTTCGATTTCGAAACAAAAAGATTTTTCGCCAAAAAAAACCGTGGGTTAACCATCGTTGATTTTTCACGAACATGGTCAAATTAAAAAAAAATTTTTTTAGGATGCCAATCGAAAGTACAAGTCTATCTGTACATGCTGTGCAAATTTTTCCCATAACAAACCACGTTTAAGGGTTGAACATGCAGTTTAAGGGATGCATACTTCCCACTAAGAGGGAGAGACGAACGTGGCTTCTTCAACAATTGCATGTACCATCGTTATATAAGGGATGATTTTCGAACCAAAGGCAGTTTCGGGTTCGTAACAATGTATAGAACGATAATATAACAATCTTTTTCGATTTCGAAACAAAAAGATTTTTCGCCAAAAAAAACCGTGGGTTAACCATCGTTGATTTTTCACGAACATGGTCAAATTAAAAAAAATTTTTTTTAGGATGCCAATCGAAAGTACAAGTCTATCTGTACATGCTGTGCAAATTTTTCCCATAACAAACCACGTTTAAGGGTTGAACATGCAGTTTAAGGGATGCATACTTCCCACTAAGAGGGAGAGACGAACGTGGCTTCTTCAACAATTGCATGTACCATCGTTATATAAGGGATGATTTTCGAACCAAAGGCAGTTTCGGGTGCGTAACAATGTATAGAACGATAATATAACAATCTTTTTCGATTTCGAAACAAAAAGATTTTTCGCCAAAAAAAACCGTGGGTTAACCATCGTTGATTTTTCACGAACATGGTCAAATTAAAAAAAATTTTTTTAGGATGCCAATCGAAAGTACAAGTCTATCTGTACATGCTGTGCAAATTTTTCCCATAACAAACCACGTTTAAGGGTTGAACATGCAGTTTAAGGGATGCATACTTCCCACTAAGAGGGAGAGACGAACGTGGCTTCTTCAACAATTGCATGTACCATCGTTATATAAGGGATGATTTTCGAACCAAAGGCAGTTTCGGGTTCGTAACAATGTATAGAACGATAATATAACAATCTTTTTCGATTTCGAAACAAAAAGATTTTTCGCCAAAAAAAACCGTGGGTTAACCATCGTTGATTTTTCACGAACATGGTCAAATAAAAAAAAAATTTTTTTAGGATGCCAATCGAAAGTACAAGTCTATCTGTACATGCTGTGCAAATTTTTCCCATAACAAACCACGTTTAAGGGTTGAACATGCAGTTTAAGGGATGCATACTTCCCACTAAGAGGGAGAGACGAACGTGGCTTCTTCAACAATTGCATGTACCATCGTTATATAAGGGATGATTTTCGAACCAAAGGCAGTTTCGGGTTCGTAACAATGTATAGAACGATAATATAACAATCTTTTTCGATTTCGAAACAAAAAGATTTTTCGCCAAAAAAAACCGTGGGTTAACCATCGTTGATTTTTCACGAACATGGTCAAATTAAAAAAAAATTTTTTTAGGATGCCAATCGAAAGTACAAGTCTATCTGTACATGCTGTGCAAATTTTTCCCATAACAAACCACGTTTAAGGGTTGAACATGCAGTTTAAGGGATGCATACTTCCCACTAAGAGGGAGAGACGAACGTGGCTTCTTCAACAATTGCATGTACCATCGTTATATAAGGGATGATTTTCGAACCAAAGGCAGTTTCGGGTTCGTAACAATGTATAGAACGATAATATAACAATCTTTTTCGATTTCGAAACAAAAAGATTTTTCGCCAAAAAAAACCGTGGGTTATCCATCGTTGATTTTTCACGAACATGGTCAAATTAAAAAAAATTTTTTTTAGGATGCCAATCGAAAGTACAAGTCTATCTGTACATGCTGTGCAAATTTTTCCCATAACAAACCACGTTTAAGGGTTGAACATGCAGTTTAAGGGATGCATACTTCCCACTAAGAGGGAGAGACGAACGTGGCTTCTTCAACAATTGCATGTACCATCGTTATATAAGGGATGATTTTCGAACCAAAGGCAGTTTCGGGTTCGTAACAATGTATAGAACGATAATATAACAATCTTTTTCGATTTCGAAACAAAAAGATTTTTCGCCAAAAAAAACCGTGGGTTAACCATCGTTGATTTTTCACGAACATGGTCAAATTAAAAAAAAATTTTTTTAGGATGCCAATCGAAAGTACAAGTCTATCTGTACATGCTGTGCAAATTTTTCCCATAACAAACCACGTTTAAGGGTTGAACATGCAGTTTAAGGGATGCATACTTCCCACTAAGAGGGAGAGACGAACGTGGCTTCTTCAACAATTGCATGTACCATCGTTATATAAGGGATGATTTTCGAACCAAAGGCAGTTTCGGGTTCGTAACAATGTATAGAACGATAATATAACAATCTTTTTCGATTTCGAAACAAAAAGATTTTTCGCCAAAAAAAACCGTGGGTTAACCATCGTTGATTTTTCACGAACATGGTCAAATTAAAAAAAAATTTTTTTAGGATGCCAATCGAAAGTACAAGTCTATCTGTACATGCTGTGCAAATTTTTCCCATAACAAACCACGTTTAAGGGTTGAACATGCAGTTTAAGGGATGCATACTTCCCACTAAGAGGGAGAGACGAACGTGGCTTCTTCAACAATTGCATGTACCATCGTTATATAAGGGATGATTTTCGAACCAAAGGCAGTTTCGGGTTCGTAACAATGTATAGAACGATAATATAACAATCTTTTTCGATTTCGAAACAAAAAGATTTTTCGCCAAAAAAAACCGTGGGTTAACCATCGTTGATTTTTCACGAACATGGTCAAATTAAAAAAAATTTTTTTTAGGATGCCAATCGAAAGTACAAGTCTATCTGTACATGCTGTGCAAATTTTTCCCATAACAAACCACGTTTAAGGGTTGAACATGCAGTTTAAGGGATGCATACTTCCCACTAAGAGGGAGAGACGAACGTGGCTTCTTCAACAATTGCATGTACCATCGTTATATAAGGGATGATTTTCGAACCAAAGGCAGTTTCGGGTTCGTAACAATGTATAGAACGATAATAACACAATCTTTTTCGATTTCGAAACAAAAAGATTTTTCGCCAAAAAAAACCGTGGGTTAACCATCGTTGATTTTTCACGAACATGGTCAAATTAAAAAAAATTTTTTTTAGGATGCCAATCGAAAGTACAAGTCTATCTGTACATGCTGTGCAAATTTTTCCCATAACAAACCACGTTTAAGGGTTGAACATGCAGTTTAAGGGATGCATACTTCCCACTAAGAGGGAGAGACGAACGTGGCTTCTTCAACAATTGCATGTACCATCGTTATATAAGGGATGATTTTCGAACCAAAGGCAGTTTCGGGTTCGTAACAATGTATAGAACGATAATAACACAATCTTTTTCGATTTCGAAACAAAAAGATTTTTCGCCAAAAAAAACCGTGGGTTAACCATCGTTGATTTTTCACGAACATGGTCAAATTAAAAAAAATTTTTTTTAGGATGCCAATCGAAAGTACAAGTCTATCTGTACATGCTGTGCAAATTTTTCCCATAACAAACCACGTTTAAGGGTTGAACATGCAGTTTAAGGGATGCATACTTCCCACTAAGAGGGAGAGACGAACGTGGCTTCTTCAACAATTGCATGTACCATCGTTATATAAGGGATGATTTTCGAACCAAAGGCAGTTTCGGGTTCGTAACAATGTATAGAACGATAATATAACAATCTTTTTCGATTTCGAAACAAAAAGATTTTTCGCCAAAAAAAACCGTGGGTTAACCATCGTTGATTTTTCACGAACATGGTCAAATTAAAAAAAATTTTTTTTAGGATGCCAATCGAAAGTACAAGTCTATCTGTACATGCTGTGCAAATTTTTTCCATAACAAACCACGTTTAAGGGTTGAACATGCAGTTTAAGTGATGCATACTTCCCACTAAGAGGGAGAGACGAACGTGGCTTCTTCAACAATTGCATGTACCATCGTTATATAAGGGATGATTTTCGAACCAAAGGCAGTTTCGGGTTCGTAACAATGTATAGAACGATAATATAACAATCTTTTTCGATTTCGAAACAAAAAGATTTTTCGCCAAAAAAAACCGTGGGTTAACCATCGTTGATTTTTCACGAACATGGTCAAATTAAAAAAAATTTTTTTTAGGATGCCAATCGAAAGTACAAGTCTATCTGTACATGCTGTGCAAATTTTTCCCATAACAAACCACGTTTAAGGGTTGAACATGCAGTTTAAGGGATGCATACTTCCCACTAAGAGGGAGAGACGAACGTGGCTTCTTCAACAATTGCATGTACCATCGTTATATAAGGGATGATTTTCGAACCAAAGGCAGTTTCGGGTTCGAGACAATGTATAGAACGATAATATAACAATCTTTTTCGATTTCGAAACAAAAAGATTTTTCGCCAAAAAAAACCGTGGGTTAACCATCGTTGATTTTTCACGAACATGGTCAAATTAAAAAAAATTTATTTTAGGATGCCAATCGAAAGTACAAGTCTATCTGTACATGCTGTGCAAATTTTTCCCATAACAAACCACGTTTAAGGGTTGAACATGCAGTTTAAGGGATGCATACTTCCCACTAAGAGGGAGAGACGAACGTGGCTTCTTCAACAATTGCATGTACCATCGTTATATAAGGGATGATTTTCGAACCAAAGGCAGTTTCGGGTTCGTAACAATGTATAGAACGATAATATAACAATCTTTTTCGATTTCGAAACAAAAAGATTTTTCGCCAAAAAAAACCGTGGGTTAACCATCGTTGATTTTTCACGAACATGGTCAAATTAAAAAAAAATTTTTTTAGGATGCCAATCGAAAGTACAAGTCTATCTGTACATGCTGTGCAAATTTTTCCCATAACAAACCACGTTTAAGGGTTGAACATGCAGTTTAAGGGATGCATACTTCCCACTAAGAGGGAGAGACGAACGTGGCTTCTTCAACAATTGCATGTACCACCGTATATAAGGGATGATTTTCGAACCAAAGGCAGTTTCGGGTTCGTAACAATGTATAGAACGATAATATAACAATCTTTTTCGATTTCGAAACAAAAAGATTTTTCGCCAAAAAAAACCGTGGGTTAACCATCGTTGATTTTTCACGAACATGGTCAAATTAAAAAAAAATTTTTTTAGGATGCCAATCGAAAGTACAAGTCTATCTGTACATGCTGTGCAAATTTTTCCCATAACAAACCACGTTTAAGGGTTGAACATGCAGTTTAAGGGATGCATACTTCCCACTAAGAGGGAGAGACGAACGTGGCTTCTTCAACAATTGCATGTACCATCGTTATATAAGGGATGATTTTCGAACCAAAGGCAGTTTCGGGTTCGTAACAATGTATAGAACGATAATATAACAATCTTTTTCGATTTCGAAACAAAAAGATTTTTCGCCAAAAAAAACCGTGGGTTAACCATCGTTGATTTTTCACGAACATGGTCAAATTAAAAAAAATTTTTTTTAGGATGCCAATCGAAAGTACAAGTCTATCTGTACATGCTGTGCAAATTTTTCCCATAACAAACCACGTTTAAGGGTTGAACATGCAGTTTAAGGGATGCATACTTCCCACTAAGAGGGAGAGACGAACGTGGCTTCTTCAACAATTGCATGTACCATCGTTATATAAGGGATGATTTTCGAACCAAAGGCAGTTTCGGGTTCGTAACAATGTATAGAACGATAATATAACAATCTTTTTCGATTTCGAAACAAAAAGATTTTTCGCCAAAAAAAACCGTGGGTTAACCATCGTTGATTTTTCACGAACATGGTCAAATTAAAAAAAATTTATTTTAGGATGCCAATCGAAAGTACAAGTCTATCTGTACATGCTGTGCAAATTTTTCCCATAACAAACCACGTTTAAGGGTTGAACATGCAGTTTAAGGGATGCATACTTCCCACTAAGAGGGAGAGACGAACGTGGCTTCTTCAACAATTGCATGTACCATCGTTATATAAGGGATGATTTTCGAACCAAAGGCAGTTTCGGGTTCGTAACAATGTATAGAACGATAATATAACAATCTTTTTCGATTTCGAAACAAAAAGATTTTTCGCCAAAAAAAACCGTGGGTTAACCATCGTTGATTTTTCACGAACATGGTCCAATAAAAAAAAATTTTTTTTAGGATGCCAATCGAAAGTACAAGTCTATCTGTATATGCTGTGCAAATTTTTCCCATAACAAACCACGTTTAAGGGTTGAACATGCAGTTTAAGGGATGCATACTTCCCACTAAGAGGGAGAGACGAACGTGGCTTCTTCAACAATTGCATGTACCATCGTTATATAAGGGATGATTTTCGAACCAAAGGCAGTTTCGGGTTCGTAACAATGTATAGAACGATAATATAACAATCTTTTTCGATTTCGAAACAAAAAGATTTTTCGCCAAAAAAAACCGTGGGTTAACCATCGTTGATTTTTCACGAACATGGTCAAATTAAAAAAAAATTTTTTTAGGATGCCAATCGAAAGTACAAGTCTATCTGTACATGCTGTGCAAATTTTTCCCATAACAAACCACGTTTAAGGGTTGAACATGCAGTTTAAGGGATGCATACTTCCCACTAAGAGGGAGAGACGAACGTGGCTTCTTCAACAATTGCATGTACCATCGTTATATAAGGGATGATTTTCGAACCAAAGGCAGTTTCGGGTTCGTAACAATGTATAGAACGATAATATAACAATCTTTTTCGATTTCGAAACAAAAAGATTTTTCGCCAAAAAAAACCGTGGGTTAACCATCGTTGATTTTTCACGAACATGGTCAAATTAAAAAAAATTTTTTTTAGGATGCCAATCGAAAGTACAAGTCTATCTGTACATGCTGTGCAAATTTTTCCCATAACAAACCACGTTTAAGGGTTGAACATGCAGTTTAAGGGATGCATACTTCCCACTAAGAGGGAGAGACGAACGTGGCTTCTTCAACAATTGCATGTACCATCGTTATATAAGGGATGATTTTCGAACCAAAGGCAGTTTCGGGTTCGTAACAATGTATAGAACGATAATATAACAATCTTTTTCGATTTCGAAACAAAAAGATTTTTCGCCAAAAAAAACCGTGGGTTAACCATCGTTGATTTTTCACGAACATGGTCAAATTAAAAAAAATTTTTTTTAGGATGCCAATCGAAAGTACAAGTCTATCTGTACATGCTGTGCAAATTTTTCCCATAACAAACCACGTTTAAGGGTTGAACATGCAGTTTAAGGGATGCATACTTCCCACTAAGAGGGAGAGACGAACGTGGCTTCTTCAACAATTGCATGTACCATCGTTATATAAGGGATGATTTTCGAACCAAAGGCAGTTTCGGGTGCGTAACAATGTATAGAACGATAATATAACAATCTTTTTCGATTTCGAAACAAAAAGATTTTTCGCCAAAAAAAACCGTGGGTTAACCATCGTTGATTTTTCACGAACATGGTCAAATTAAAAAAAATTTTTTTTAGGATGCCAATCGAAAGTACAAGTCTATCTGTATATGCTGTGCAAATTTTTCCCATAACAAACCACGTTTAAGGGTTGAACATGCAGTTTAAGGGATGCATACTTCCCACTAAGAGGGAGAGACGAACGTGGCTTCTTCAACAATTGCATGTACCATCGTTATATAAGGGATGATTTTCGAACCAAAGGCAGTTTCGGGTTCGTAACAATGTATAGAACGATAATATAACAATCTTTTTCGATTTCGAAACAAAAAGATTTTTCGCCAAAAAAAACCGTGGGTTAACCATCGTTGATTTTTCACGAACATGGTCAAATTAAAAAAAATTTTTTTTAGGATGCCAATCGAAAGTACAAGTCTATCTGTATATGCTGTGCAAATTTTTCCCATAACAAACCACGTTTAAGGGTTGAACATGCAGTTTAAGGGATGCATACTTCCCACTAAGAGGGAGAGACGAACGTGGCTTCTTCAACAATTGCATGTACCATCGTTATATAAGGGATGATTTTCGAACCAAAGGCAGTTTCGGGTGCGTAACAATGTATAGAACGATAATATAACAATCTTTTTCGATTTCGAAACAAAAAGATTTTTCGCCAAAAAAAACCGTGGGTTAACCATCGTTGATTTTTCACGAACATGGTCAAATTAAAAAAAAATTTTTTTAGGATGCCAATCGAAAGTACAAGTCTATCTGTACATGCTGTGCAAATTTTTCCCATAACAAACCACGTTTAAGGGTTGAACATGCAGTTTAAGGGATGCATACTTCCCACTAAGAGGGAGAGACGAACGTGGCTTCTTCAACAATTGCATGTACCATCGTTATATAAGGGATGATTTTCGAACCAAAGGCAGTTTCGGGTTCGTAACAATGTATAGAACGATAATATAACAATCTTTTTCGATTTCGAAACAAAAAGATTTTTCGCCAAAAAAAACCGTGGGTTAACCATCGTTGATTTTTCACGAACATGGTCAAATTAAAAAAAAATTTTTTTAGGATGCCAATCGAAAGTACAAGTCTATCTGTACATGCTGTGCAAATTTTTCCCATAACAAACCACGTTTAAGGGTTGAACATGCAGTTTAAGGGATGCATACTTCCCACTAAGAGGGAGAGACGAACGTGGCTTCTTCAACAATTGCATGTACCATCGTTATATAAGGGATGATTTTCGAACCAAAGGCAGTTTCGGGTTCGTAACAATGTATAGAACGATAATATAACAATCTTTTTCGATTTCGAAACAAAAAGATTTTTCGCCAAAAAAAACCGTGGGTTAACCATCGTTGATTTTTCACGAACATGGTCAAATTAAAAAAAATTTTTTTTAGGATGCCAATCGAAAGTACAAGTCTATCTGTACATGCTGTGCAAATTTTTCCCATAACAAACCACGTTTAAGGGTTGAACATGCAGTTTAAGGGATGCATACTTCCCACTAAGAGGGAGAGACGAACGTGGCTTCTTCAACAATTGCATGTACCATCGTTATATAAGGGATGATTTTCGAACCAAAGGCAGTTTCGGGTGCGTAACAATGTATAGAACGATAATATAACAATCTTTTTCGATTTCGAAACAAAAAGATTTTTCGCCAAAAAAAACCGTGGGTTAACCATCGTTGATTTTTCACGAACATGGTCAAATTAAAAAAAATTTTTTTAGGATGCCAATCGAAAGTACAAGTCTATCTGTACATGCTGTGCAAATTTTTCCCATAACAAACCACGTTTAAGGGTTGAACATGCAGTTTAAGGGATGCATACTTCCCACTAAGAGGGAGAGACGAACGTGGCTTCTTCAACAATTGCATGTACCATCGTTATATAAGGGATGATTTTCGAACCAAAGGCAGTTTCGGGTTCGTAACAATGTATAGAACGATAATATAACAATCTTTTTCGATTTCGAAACAAAAAGATTTTTCGCCAAAAAAAACCGTGGGTTAACCATCGTTGATTTTTCACGAACATGGTCAAATAAAAAAAAAATTTTTTTAGGATGCCAATCGAAAGTACAAGTCTATCTGTACATGCTGTGCAAATTTTTCCCATAACAAACCACGTTTAAGGGTTGAACATGCAGTTTAAGGGATGCATACTTCCCACTAAGAGGGAGAGACGAACGTGGCTTCTTCAACAATTGCATGTACCATCGTTATATAAGGGATGATTTTCGAACCAAAGGCAGTTTCGGGTTCGTAACAATGTATAGAACGATAATATAACAATCTTTTTCGATTTCGAAACAAAAAGATTTTTCGCCAAAAAAAACCGTGGGTTAACCATCGTTGATTTTTCACGAACATGGTCAAATTAAAAAAAAATTTTTTTAGGATGCCAATCGAAAGTACAAGTCTATCTGTACATGCTGTGCAAATTTTTCCCATAACAAACCACGTTTAAGGGTTGAACATGCAGTTTAAGGGATGCATACTTCCCACTAAGAGGGAGAGACGAACGTGGCTTCTTCAACAATTGCATGTACCATCGTTATATAAGGGATGATTTTCGAACCAAAGGCAGTTTCGGGTTCGTAACAATGTATAGAACGATAATATAACAATCTTTTTCGATTTCGAAACAAAAAGATTTTTCGCCAAAAAAAACCGTGGGTTAACCATCGTTGATTTTTCACGAACATGGTCAAATAAAAAAAAATTTTTTTTAGGATGCCAATCGAAAGTACAAGTCTATCTGTATATGCTGTGCAAATTTTTCCCATAACAAACCACGTTTAAGGGTTGAACATGCAGTTTAAGGGATGCATACTTCCCACTAAGAGGGAGAGACGAACGTGGCTTCTTCAACAATTGCATGTACCATCGTTATATAAGGGATGATTTTCGAACCAAAGGCAGTTTCGGGTTCGTAACAATGTATAGAACGATAATATAACAATCTTTTTCGATTTCGAAACAAAAAGATTTTTCGCCAAAAAAAACCGTGGGTTAACCATCGTTGATTTTTCACGAACATGGTCAAATAAAAAAAAATTTTTTTTAGGATGCCAATCGAAAGTACAAGTCTATCTGTATATGCTGTGCAAATTTTTCCCATAACAAACCACGTTTAAGGGTTGAACATGCAGTTTAAGGGATGCATACTTCCCACTAAGAGGGAGAGACGAACGTGGCTTCTTCAACAATTGCATGTACCATCGTTATATAATGGATGATTTTCGAACCAAAGGCAGTTTCGGGTTCGTAACAATGTATAGAACGATAATATAACAATCTTTTTCGATTTCGAAACAAAAAGATTTTTCGCCAAAAAAAACCGTGGGTTAACCATCGTTGATTTTTCACGAACATGGTCAAATTAAAAAAAAATTTTTTTAGGATGCCAATCGAAAGTACAAGTCTATCTGTACATGCTGTGCAAATTTTTCCCATAACAAACCACGTTTAAGGGTTGAACATGCAGTTTAAGGGATGCATACTTCCCACTAAGAGGGAGAGACGAACGTGGCTTCTTCAACAATTGCATGTACCATCGTTATATAAGGGATGATTTTCGAACCAAAGGCAGTTTCGGGTTCGTAACAATGTATAGAACGATAATATAACAATCTTTTTCGATTTCGAAACAAAAAGATTTTTCGCCAAAAAAAACCGTGGGTTAACCATCGTTGATTTTTCACGAACATGGTCAAATTAAAAAAAAATTTTTTTAGGATGCCAATCGAAAGTACAAGTCTATCTGTACATGCTGTGCAAATTTTTCCCATAACAAACCACGTTTAAGGGTTGAACATGCAGTTTAAGGGATGCATACTTCCCACTAAGAGGGAGAGACGAACGTGGCTTCTTCAACAATTGCATGTACCATCGTTATATAAGGGATGATTTTCGAACCAAAGGCAGTTTCGGGTTCGTAACAATGTATAGAACGATAATATAACAATCTTTTTCGATTTCGAAACAAAAAGATTTTTCGCCAAAAAAAACCGTGGGTTAACCATCGTTGATTTTTCACGAACATGGTCAAATTAAAAAAAAATTTTTTTAGGATGCCAATCGAAAGTACAAGTCTATCTGTACATGCTGTGCAAATTTTTCCCATAACAAACCACGTTTAAGGGTTGAACATGCAGTTTAAGGGATGCATACTTCCCACTAAGAGGGAGAGACGAACGTGGCTTCTTCAACAATTGCATGTACCATCGTTATATAAGGGATGATTTTCGAACCAAAGGCAGTTTCGGGTTCGTAACAATGTATAGAACGATAATATAACAATCTTTTTCGATTTCGAAACAAAAAGATTTTTCGCCAAAAAAAACCGTGGGTTATCCATCGTTGATTTTTCACGAACATGGTCAAATTAAAAAAAATTTTTTTTAGGATGCCAATCGAAAGTACAAGTCTATCTGTACATGCTGTGCAAATTTTTCCCATAACAAACCACGTTTAAGGGTTGAACATGCAGTTTAAGGGATGCATACTTCCCACTAAGAGGGAGAGACGAACGTGGCTTCTTCAACAATTGCATGTACCATCGTTATATAAGGGATGATTTTCGAACCAAAGGCAGTTTCGGGTTCGTAACAATGTATAGAACGATAATATAACAATCTTTTTCGATTTCGAAACAAAAAGATTTTTCGCCAAAAAAAACCGTGGGTTAACCATCGTTGGTTTTTCACGAACATGGTCAAATTAAAAAAAAATTTTTTTAGGATGCCAATCGAAAGTACAAGTCTATCTGTACATGCTGTGCAAATTTTTCCCATAACAAACCACGTTTAAGGGTTGAACATGCAGTTTAAGGGATGCATACTTCCCACTAAGAGGGAGAGACGAACGTGGCTTCTTCAACAATTGCATGTACCATCGTTATATAAGGGATGATTTTCGAACCAAAGGCAGTTTCGGGTTCGTAACAATGTATAGAACGATAATATAACAATCTTTTTCGATTTCGAAACAAAAAGATTTTTCGCCAAAAAAAACCGTGGGTTAACCATCGTTGATTTTTCACGAACATGGTCAAATTAAAAAAAAATTTTTTTAGGATGCCAATCGAAAGTACAAGTCTATCTGTACATGCTGTGCAAATTTTTCCCATAACAAACCACGTTTAAGGGTTGAACATGCAGTTTAAGGGATGCATACTTCCCACTAAGAGGGAGAGACGAACGTGGCTTCTTCAACAATTGCATGTACCATCGTTATATAAGGGATGATTTTCGAACCAAAGGCAGTTTCGGGTTCGTAACAATGTATAGAACGATAATATAACAATCTTTTTCGATTTCGAAACAAAAAGATTTTTCGCCAAAAAAAACCGTGGGTTATCCATCGTTGATTTTTCACGAACATGGTCAAATTAAAAAAAATTTTTTTTAGGATGCCAATCGAAAGTACAAGTCTATCTGTACATGCTGTGCAAATTTTTCCCATAACAAACCACGTTTAAGGGTTGAACATGCAGTTTAAGGGATGCATACTTCCCACTAAGAGGGAGAGACGAACGTGGCTTCTTCAACAATTGCATGTACCATCGTTATATAAGGGATGATTTTCGAACCAAAGGCAGTTTCGGGTTCGTAACAATGTATAGAACGATAATATAACAATCTTTTTCGATTTCGAAACAAAAAGATTTTTCGCCAAAAAAAACCGTGGGTTAACCATCGTTGATTTTTCACGAACATGGTCAAATTAAAAAAAAATTTTTTTAGGATGCCAATCGAAAGTACAAGTCTATCTGTACATGCTGTGCAAATTTTTCCCATAACAAACCACGTTTAAGGGTTGAACATGCAGTTTAAGGGATGCATACTTCCCACTAAGAGGGAGAGACGAACGTGGCTTCTTCAACAATTGCATGTACCATCGTTATATAAGGGATGATTTTCGAACCAAAGGCAGTTTCGGGTTCGTAACAATGTATAGAACGATAATATAACAATCTTTTTCGATTTCGAAACAAAAAGATTTTTCGCCAAAAAAAACCGTGGGTTAACCATCGTTGATTTTTCACGAACATGGTCAAATTAAAAAAAATTTTTTTTAGGATGCCAATCGAAAGTACAAGTCTATCTGTACATGCTGTGCAAATTTTTTCCATAACAAACCACGTTTAAGGGTTGAACATGCAGTTTAAGGGATGCATACTTCCCACTAAGAGGGAGAGACGAACGTGGCTTCTTCAACAATTGCATGTACCATCGTTATATAAGGGATGATTTTCGAACCAAAGGCAGTTTCGGGTTCGTAACAATGTATAGAACGATAATATAACAATCTTTTTCGATTTCGAAACAAAAAGATTTTTCGCCAAAAAAAACCGTGGGTTAACCATCGTTGATTTTTCACGAACATGGTCAAATTAAAAAAAATTTTTTTTAGGATGCCAATCGAAAGTACAAGTCTATCTGTACATGCTGTGCAAATTTTTCCCATAACAAACCACGTTTAAGGGTTGAACATGCAGTTTAAGGGATGCATACTTCCCACTAAGAGGGAGAGACGAACGTGGCTTCTTCAACAATTGCATGTACCATCGTTATATAAGGGATGATTTTCGAACCAAAGGCAGTTTCGGGTTCGAGACAATGTATAGAACGATAATATAACAATCTTTTTCGATTTCGAAACAAAAAGATTTTTCGCCAAAAAAAACCGTGGGTTAACCATCGTTGATTTTTCACGAACATGGTCAAATTAAAAAAAATTTATTTTAGGATGCCAATCGAAAGTACAAGTCTATCTGTACATGCTGTGCAAATTTTTCCCATAACAAACCACGTTTAAGGGTTGAACATGCAGTTTAAGGGATGCATACTTCCCACTAAGAGGGAGAGACGAACGTGGCTTCTTCAACAATTGCATGTACCATCGTTATATAAGGGATGATTTTCGAACCAAAGGCAGTTTCGGGTTCGTAACAATGTATAGAACGATAATATAACAATCTTTTTCGATTTCGAAACAAAAAGATTTTTCGCCAAAAAAAACCGTGGGTTAACCATCGTTGATTTTTCACGAACATGGTCAAATTAAAAAAAAATTTTTTTAGGATGCCAATCGAAAGTACAAGTCTATCTGTACATGCTGTGCAAATTTTTCCCATAACAAACCACGTTTAAGGGTTGAACATGCAGTTTAAGGGATGCATACTTCCCACTAAGAGGGAGAGACGAACGTGGCTTCTTCAACAATTGCATGTACCACCGTATATAAGGGATGATTTTCGAACCAAAGGCAGTTTCGGGTTCGTAACAATGTATAGAACGATAATATAACAATCTTTTTCGATTTCGAAACAAAAAGATTTTTCGCCAAAAAAAACCGTGGGTTAACCATCGTTGATTTTTCACGAACATGGTCAAATTAAAAAAAAATTTTTTTAGGATGCCAATCGAAAGTACAAGTCTATCTGTACATGCTGTGCAAATTTTTCCCATAACAAACCACGTTTAAGGGTTGAACATGCAGTTTAAGGGATGCATACTTCCCACTAAGAGGGAGAGACGAACGTGGCTTCTTCAACAATTGCATGTACCATCGTTATATAAGGGATGATTTTCGAACCAAAGGCAGTTTCGGGTTCGTAACAATGTATAGAACGATAATATAACAATCTTTTTCGATTTCGAAACAAAAAGATTTTTCGCCAAAAAAAACCGTGGGTTAACCATCGTTGATTTTTCACGAACATGGTCAAATTAAAAAAAAATTTTTTTAGGATGCCAATCGAAAGTACAAGTCTATCTGTACATGCTGTGCAAATTTTTCCCATAACAAACCACGTTTAAGGGTTGAACATGCAGTTTAAGGGATGCATACTTCCCACTAAGAGGGAGAGACGAACGTGGCTTCTTCAACAATTGCATGTACCATCGTTATATAAGGGATGATTTTCGAACCAAAGGCAGTTTCGGGTTCGTAACAATGTATAGAACGATAATATAACAATCTTTTTCGATTTCGAAACAAAAAGATTTTTCGCCAAAAAAAACCGTGGGTTAACCATCGTTGATTTTTCACGAACATGGTCAAATTAAAAAAAATTTTTTTTAGGATGCCAATCGAAAGTACAAGTCTATCTGTACATGCTGTGCAAATTTTTCCCATAACAAACCACGTTTAAGGGTTGAACATGCAGTTTAAGGGATGCATACTTCCCACTAAGAGGGAGAGACGAACGTGGCTTCTTCAACAATTGCATGTACCATCGTTATATAAGGGATGATTTTCGAACCAAAGGCAGTTTCGGGTGCGTAACAATGTATAGAACGATAATATAACAATCTTTTTCGATTTCGAAACAAAAAGATTTTTCGCCAAAAAAAACCGTGGGTTAACCATCGTTGATTTTTCACGAACATGGTCAAATTAAAAAAAATTTTTTTTAGGATGCCAATCGAAAGTACAAGTCTATCTGTACATGCTGTGCAAATTTTTCCCATAACAAACCACGTTTAAGGGTTGAACATGCAGTTTAAGGGATGCATACTTCCCACTAAGAGGGAGAGACGAACGTGGCTTCTTCAACAATTGCATGTACCATCGTTATATAAGGGATGATTTTCGAACCAAAGGCAGTTTCGGGTTCGTAACAATGTATAGAACGATAATATAACAATCTTTTTCGATTTCGAAACAAAAAGATTTTTCGCCAAAAAAAACCGTGGGTTAACCATCGTTGATTTTTCACGAACATGGTCAAATTAAAAAAAATTTTTTTTTGGATGCCAATCGAAAGTACAAGTCTATCTGTATATGCTGTGCAAATTTTTCCCATAACAAACCACGTTTAAGGGATGAACATGCAGTTTAAGGGATGCATACTTCCCACTAAGAGGGAGAGACGAACGTGGCTTCTTCAACAATTGCATGTACCATCGTTATATAAGGGATGATTTTCGAACCAAAGGCAGTTTCGGGTTCGTAACAATGTATAGAACGATAATATAACAATCTTTTTCGATTTCGAAACAAAAAGATTTTTCGCCAAAAAAAACCGTGGGTTAACCATCGTTGATTTTTCACGAACATGGTCAAATTAAAAAAAATTTTTTTTAGGATGCCAATCGAAAGTACAAGTCTATCTGTACATGCTGTGCAAATTTTTCCCATAACAAACCACGTTTAAGGGTTGAACATGCAGTTTAAGGGATGCATACTTCCCACTAAGAGGGAGAGACGAACGTGGCTTCTTCAACAATTGCATGTACCATCGTTATATAAGGGATGATTTTCGAACCAAAGGCAGTTTCGGGTGCGTAACAATGTATAGAACGATAATATAACAATCTTTTTCGATTTCGAAACAAAAAGATTTTTCGCCAAAAAAAACCGTGGGTTAACCATCGTTGATTTTTCACGAACATGGTCAAATTAAAAAAAATTTTTTTTAGGATGCCAATCGAAAGTACAAGTCTATCTGTACATGCTGTGCAAATTTTTCCCATAACAAACCACGTTTAAGGGTTGAACATGCAGTTTAAGGGATGCATACTTCCCACTAAGAGGGAGAGACGAACGTGGCTTCTTCAACAATTGCATGTACCATCGTTATATAAGGGATGATTTTCGAACCAAAGGCAGTTTCGGGTTCGAGACAATGTATAGAACGATAATATAACAATCTTTTTCGATTTCGAAACAAAAAGATTTTTCGCCAAAAAAAACCGTGGGTTAACCATCGTTGATTTTTCACGAACATGGTCAAATTAAAAAAAATTTTTTTTAGGATGCCAATCGAAAGTACAAGTCTATCTGTACATGCTGTGCAAATTTTTCCCATAACAAACCACGTTTAAGGGTTGAACATGCAGTTTAAGGGATGCATACTTCCCACTAAGAGGGAGAGACGAACGTGGCTTCTTCAACAATTGCATGTACCATCGTTATATAAGGGATGATTTTCGAACCAAAGGCAGTTTCGGGTTCGTAACAATGTATAGAACGATAATATAACAATCTTTTTCGATTTCGAAACAAAAAGATTTTTCGCCAAAAAAACCGTGGGTTAACCATCGTTGATTTTTCACGAACATGGTCAAATTAAAAAAAATTTTTTTTAGGATGCCAATCGAAAGTACAAGTCTATCTGTATATGCTGTGCAAATTTTTCCCATAACAAACCACGTTTAAGGGTTGAACATGCAGTTTAAGGGATGCATACTTCCCACTAAGAGGGAGAGACGAACGTGGCTTCTTCAACAATTGCATGTACCATCGTTATATAAGGGATGATTTTCGAACCAAAGGCAGTTTCGGGTGCGTAACAATGTATAGAACGATAATATAACAATCTTTTTCGATTTCGAAACAAAAAGATTTTTCGCCAAAAAAAACCGTGGGTTAACCATCGTTGATTTTTCACGAACATGGTCAAATTAAAAAAAATTTTTTTTAGGATGCCAATCGAAAGTACAAGTCTATCTGTACATGCTGTGCAAATTTTTCCCATAACAAACCACGTTTAAGGGTTGAACATGCAGTTTAAGGGATGCATACTTCCCACTAAGAGGGAGAGACGAACGTGGCTTCTTCAACAATTGCATGTACCATCGTTATATAAGGGATGATTTTCGAACCAAAGGCAGTTTCGGGTTCGAGACAATGTATAGAACGATAATATAACAATCTTTTTCGATTTCGAAACAAAAAGATTTTTCGCCAAAAAAAACCGTGGGTTAACCATCGTTGATTTTTCACGAACATGGTCAAATTAAAAAAAATTTTTTTTAGGATGCCAATCGAAAGTACAAGTCTATCTGTACATGCTGTGCAAATTTTTCCCATAACAAACCACGTTTAAGGGTTGAACATGCAGTTTAAGGGATGCATACTTCCCACTAAGAGGGAGAGACGAACGTGGCTTCTTCAACAATTGCATGTACCATCGTTATATAAGGGATGATTTTCGAACCAAAGGCAGTTTCGGGTTCGTAACAATGTATAGAACGATAATATAACAATCTTTTTCGATTTCGAAACAAAAAGATTTTTCGCCAAAAAAACCGTGGGTTAACCATCGTTGATTTTTCACGAACATGGTCAAATTAAAAAAAATTTTTTTTAGGATGCCAATCGAAAGTACAAGTCTATCTGTATATGCTGTGCAAATTTTTCCCATAACAAACCACGTTTAAGGGTTGAACATGCAGTTTAAGGGATGCATACTTCCCACTAAGAGGGAGAGACGAACGTGGCTTCTTCAACAATTGCATGTACCATCGTTATATAAGGGATGATTTTCGAACCAAAGGCAGTTTCGGGTTCGTAACAATGTATAGAACGATAATATAACAATTTTTTTCGATTTCGAAACAAAAAGATTTTTCGCCAAAAAAAACCGTGGGTTAACCATCGTTGATTTTTCACGAACATGGTCAAATTAAAAAAAATTTTTTTTAGGATGCCAATCGAAAGTACAAGTCTATCTGTACATGCTGTGCAAATTTTTCCCATAACAAACCACGTTTAAGGGTTGAACATGCAGTTTAAGGGATGCATACTTCCCACTAAGAGGGAGAGACGAACGTGGCTTCTTCAACAATTGCATGTACCATCGTTATATAAGGGATGATTTTCGAACCAAAGGCAGTTTCGGGTTCGTAACAATGTATAGAACGATAATATAACAATCTTTTTCGATTTCGAAACAAAAAGATTTTTCGCCAAAAAAAACCGTGGGTTAACCATCGTTGATTTTTCACGAACATGGTCAAATTAAAAAAAAATTTTTTTAGGATGCCAATCGAAAGTACAAGTCTATCTGTACATGCTGTGCAAATTTTTCCCATAACAAACCACGTTTAAGGGTTGAACATGCAGTTTAAGGGATGCATACTTCCCACTAAGAGGGAGAGACGAACGTGGCTTCTTCAACAATTGCATGTACCATCGTTATATAAGGGATGATTTTCGAACCAAAGGCAGTTTCGGGTTCGTAACAATGTATAGAACGATAATATAACAATCTTTTTCGATTTCGAAACAAAAAGATTTTTCGCCAAAAAAAACCGTGGGTTAACCATCGTTAATTTTTCACGAACATGGTCAAATTAAAAAAAATTTTTTTTAGGATGCCAATCGAAAGTACAAGTCTATCTGTACATGCTGTGCAAATTTTTCCCATAACAAACCACGTTTAAGGGTTGAACATGCAGTTTAAGGGATGCATACTTCCCACTAAGAGGGAGAGACGAACGTGGCTTCTTCAACAATTGCATGTACCATCGTTATATAAGGGATGATTTTCGAACCAAAGGCAGTTTCGGGTTCGTAACAATGTATAGAACGATAATATAACAATCTTTTTCGATTTCGAAACAAAAAGATTTTTCGCCAAAAAAAACCGTGGGTTAACCATCGTTGATTTTTCACGAACATGGTCAAATTAAAAAAAATTTTTTTTAGGATGCCAATCGAAAGTACAAGTCTATCTGTACATGCTGTGCAAATTTTTCCCATAACAAACCACGTTTAAGGGTTGAACATGCAGTTTAAGGGATGCATACTTCCCACTAAGAGGGAGAGACGAACGTGGCTTCTTCAACAATTGCATGTACCATCGTTATATAAGGGATGATTTTCGAACCAAAGGCAGTTTCGGGTTCGTAACAATGTATAGAACGATAATATAACAATCTTTTTCGATTTCGAAACAAAAAGATTTTTCGCCAAAAAAAACCGTGGGTTAACCATCGTTGATTTTTCACGAACATGGTCAAATAAAAAAAAATTTTTTTTAGGATGCCAATCGAAAGTACAAGTCTATCTGTATATGCTGTGCAAATTTTTCCCATAACAAACCACGTTTAAGGGTTGAACATGCAGTTTAAGGGATGCTTACTTCCCACTAAGAGGGAGAGACGAACGTGGCTTCTTCAACAATTGCATGTACCATCGTTATATAAGGGATGATTTTCGAACCAAAGGCAGTTTCGGGTTCGTGACAATGTATAGAACGATAATATAACAATCTTTTTCGATTTCGAAACAAAAAGATTTTTCGCCAAAAAAAACCGTGGGTTAACCATCGTTGATTTTTCACGAACATGGTCAAATTAAAAAAAATTTTTTTTAGGATGCCAATCGAAAGTACAAGTCTATCTGTACATGCTGTGCAAATTTTTCCCATAACAAACCACGTTTAAGGGTTGAACATGCAGTTTAAGGGATGCATACTTCCCACTAAGAGGGAGAGACGAACGTGGCTTCTTCAACAATTGCATGTACCATCGTTATATAAGGGATGATTTTCGAACCAAAGGCAGTTTCGGGTTCGTAACAATGTATAGAACGATAATATAACAATCTTTTTCGATTTCGAAACAAAAAGATTTTTCGCCAAAAAAAACCGTGGGTTAACCATCGTTGATTTTTCACGAACATGGTCAAATAAAAAAAAATTTTTTTTAGGATGCCAATCGAAAGTACAAGTCTATCTGTATATGCTGTGCAAATTTTTCCCATAACAAACCACGTTTAAGGGTTGAACATGCAGTTTAAGGGATGCATACTTCCCACTAAGAGGGAGAGACGAACGTGGCTTCTTCAACAATTGCATGTACCATCGTTATATAAGGGATGATTTTCGAACCAAAGGCAGTTTCGGGTTCGTAACAATGTATAGAACGATAATATAACAATCTTTTTCGATTTCGAAACAAAAAGATTTTTCGCCAAAAAAAACCGTGGGTTAACCATCGTTGATTTTTCACGAACATGGTCAAATTAAAAAAAAATTTTTTTAGGATGCCAATCGAAAGTACAAGTCTATCTGTACATGCTGTGCAAATTTTTCCCATAACAAACCACGTTTAAGGGTTGAACATGCAGTTTAAGGGATGCATACTTCCCACTAAGAGGGAGAGACGAACGTGGCTTCTTCAACAATTGCATGTACCATCGTTATATAAGGGATGATTTTCGAACCAAAGGCAGTTTCGGGTTCGTAACAATGTATAGAACGATAATATAACAATCTTTTTCGATTTCGAAACAAAAAGATTTTTCGCCAAAAAAAACCGTGGGTTAACCATCGTTAATTTTTCACGAACATGGTCAAATTAAAAAAAATTTTTTTTAGGATGCCAATCGAAAGTACAAGTCTATCTGTACATGCTGTGCAAATTTTTCCCATAACAAACCACGTTTAAGGGTTGAACATGCAGTTTAAGGGATGCATACTTCCCACTAAGAGGGAGAGACGAACGTGGCTTCTTCAACAATTGCATGTACCATCGTTATATAAGGGATGATTTTCGAACCAAAGGCAGTTTCGGGTTCGTAACAATGTATAGAACGATAATATAACAATCTTTTTCGATTTCGAAACAAAAAGATTTTTCGCCAAAAAAAACCGTGGGTTAACCATCGTTGATTTTTCACGAACATGGTCAAATTAAAAAAAATTTTTTTTAGGATGCCAATCGAAAGTACAAGTCTATCTGTACATGCTGTGCAAATTTTTCCCATAACAAACCACGTTTAAGGGTTGAACATGCAGTTTAAGGGATGCATACTTCCCACTAAGAGGGAGAGACGAACGTGGCTTCTTCAACAATTGCATGTACCATCGTTATATAAGGGATGATTTTCGAACCAAAGGCAGTTTCGGGTTCGTAACAATGTATAGAACGATAATATAACAATCTTTTTCGATTTCGAAACAAAAAGATTTTTCGCCAAAAAAAACCGTGGG
This sequence comes from Sisyra terminalis, assembly GCA_958496175.1. Lineage (NCBI taxonomy): Eukaryota > Metazoa > Arthropoda > Insecta > Neuroptera > Sisyridae > Sisyra > Sisyra terminalis. Next base: position 3,002,191 of record OY292277.1, read on the forward strand.
TTAACCATCGTTGATTTTTCACGAACATGGTCAAATAAAAAAAAATTTTTTTTAGGATGCCAATCGAAAGTACAAGTCTATCTGTATATGCTGTGCAAATTTTTCCCATAACAAACCACGTTTAAGGGTTGAACATGCAGTTTAAGGGATGCTTACTTCCCACTAAGAGGGAGAGACGAACGTGGCTTCTTCAACAATTGCATGTACCATCGTTATATAAGGGATGATTTTCGAACCAAAGGCAGTTTCGGGTTCGTGACAATGTATAGAACGATAATATAACAATCTTTTTCGATTTCGAAACAAAAAGATTTTTCGCCAAAAAAAACCGTGGGTTAACCATCGTTGATTTTTCACGAACATGGTCAAATTAAAAAAAATTTTTTTTAGGATGCCAATCGAAAGTACAAGTCTATCTGTACATGCTGTGCAAATTTTTCCCATAACAAACCACGTTTAAGGGTTGAACATGCAGTTTAAGGGATGCATACTTCCCACTAAGAGGGAGAGACGAACGTGGCTTCTTCAACAATTGCATGTACCATCGTTATATAAGGGATGATTTTCGAACCAAAGGCAGTTTCGGGTTCGTAACAATGTATAGAACGATAATATAACAATCTTTTTCGATTTCGAAACAAAAAGATTTTTCGCCAAAAAAAACCGTGGGTTAACCATCGTTGATTTTTCACGAACATGGTCAAATAAAAAAAAATTTTTTTTAGGATGCCAATCGAAAGTACAAGTCTATCTGTATATGCTGTGCAAATTTTTCCCATAACAAACCACGTTTAAGGGTTGAACATGCAGTTTAAGGGATGCATACTTCCCACTAAGAGGGAGAGACGAACGTGGCTTCTTCAACAATTGCATGTACCATCGTTATATAAGGGATGATTTTCGAACCAAAGGCAGTTTCGGGTTCGTAACAATGTATAGAACGATAATATAACAATCTTTTTCGATTTCGAAACAAAAAGATTTTTCGCCAAAAAAAACCGTGGGTTAACCATCGTTGATTTTTCACGAACATGGTCAAATTAAAAAAAAATTTTTTTAGGATGCCAATCGAAAGTACAAGTCTATCTGTACATGCTGTGCAAATTTTTCCCATAACAAACCACGTTTAAGGGTTGAACATGCAGTTTAAGGGATGCATACTTCCCACTAAGAGGGAGAGACGAACGTGGCTTCTTCAACAATTGCATGTACCATCGTTATATAAGGGATGATTTTCGAACCAAAGGCAGTTTCGGGTTCGTAACAATGTATAGAACGATAATATAACAATCTTTTTCGATTTCGAAACAAAAAGATTTTTCGCCAAAAAAAACCGTGGGTTAACCATCGTTGATTTTTCACGAACATGGTCAAATTAAAAAAAATTTTTTTTTGGATGCCAATCGAAAGTACAAGTCTATCTGTACATGCTGTGCAAATTTTTCCCATAACAAACCACGTTTAAGGGTTGAACATGCAGTTTAAGGGATGCATACTTCCCACTAAGAGGGAGAGACGAACGTGGCTTCTTCAACAATTGCATGTACCATCGTTATATAAGGGATGATTTTCGAACCAAAGGCAGTTTCGGGTTCGTAACAATGTATAGAACGATAATATAACAATCTTTTTCGATTTCGAAACAAAAAGATTTTTCGCCAAAAAAAACCGTGGGTTAACCATCGTTGATTTTTCACGAACATGGTCAAATTAAAAAAAATTTTTTTTAGGATGCCAATCGAAAGTACAAGTCTATCTGTACATGCTGTGCAAATTTTTCCCATAACAAACCACGTTTAAGGGTTGAACATGCAGTTTAAGGGATGCATACTTCCCACTAAGAGGGAGAGACGAACGTGGCTTCTTCAACAACTGCATGTACCATCGTTATATAAGGGATGATTTTCGAACCAAAGGCAGTTTCGGGTTCGTAACAATGTATAGAACGATAATATAACAATCTTTTTCGATTTCGAAACAAAAAGATTTTTCGCCAAAAAAAACCGTGGGTTAACCATCGTTGATTTTTCACGAACATGGTCAAATTAAAAAAAATTTTTTTTAGGATGCCAATCGAAAGTACAAGTCTATCTGTATATGCTGTGCAAATTTTTCCCATAACAAACCACGTTTAAGGGTTGAACATGCAGTTTAAGGGATGCATACTTCCCACTAAGAGGGAGAGACGAACGTGGCTTCTTCAACAATTGCATGTACCATCGTTATATAAGGGATGATTTTCGAACCAAAGGCAGTTTCGGGTTCGTAACAATGTATAGAACGATAATATAACAATCTTTTTCGATTTCGAAACAAAAAGATTTTTCGCCAAAAAAAACCGTGGGTTAACCATCGTTGATTTTTCACGAACATGGTCAAATTAAAAAAAATTTTTTTTAGGATGCCAATCGAAAGTACAAGTCTATCTGTACATGCTGTGCAAATTTTTCCCATAACAAACCACGTTTAAGGGTTGAACATGCAGTTTAAGGGATGCATACTTCCCACTAAGAGGGAGAGACGAACGTGGCTTCTTCAACAATTGCATGTACCATCGTTATATAAGGGATGATTTTCGAACCAAAGGCAGTTTCGGGTTCGTAACAATGTATAGAACGATAATATAACAATCTTTTTCGATTTCGAAACAAAAAGATTTTTCGCCAAAAAAAACCGTGGGTTAACCATCGTTGATTTTTCACGAACATGGTCAAATTAAAAAAAATTTTTTTTAGGATGCCAATCGAAAGTACAAGTCTATCTGTACATGCTGTGCAAATTTTTCCCATAACAAACCACGTTTAAGGGTTGAACATGCAGTTTAAGGGATGCATACTTCCCACTAAGAGGGAGAGACGAACGTGGCTTCTTCAACAATTGCATGTACCATCGTTATATAAGGGATGATTTTCGAACCAAAGGCAGTTTCGGGTTCGTAACAATGTATAGAACGATAATATAACAATCTTTTTCGATTTCGAAACAAAAAGATTTTTCGCCAAAAAAAACCGTGGGTTAACCATCGTTGATTTTTCACGAACATGGTCAAATTAAAAAAAATTTTTTTTAGGATGCCAATCGAAAGTACAAGTCTATCTGTATATGCTGTGCAAATTTTTCCCATAACAAACCACGTTTAAGGGTTGAACATGCAGTTTAAGGGATGCATACTTCCCACTAAGAGGGAGAGACGAACGTGGCTTCTTCAACAATTGCATGTACCATCGTTATATAAGGGATGATTTTCGAACCAAAGGCAGTTTCGGGTTCGTAACAATGTATAGAACGATAATATAACAATCTTTTTCGATTTCGAAACAAAAAGATTTTTCGCCAAAAAAAACCGTGGGTTAACCATCGTTGATTTTTCACGAACATGGTCAAATAAAAAAAAATTTTTTTTAGGATGCCAATCGAAAGTACAAGTCTATCTGTATATGCTGTGCAAATTTTTCCCATAACAAACCACGTTTAAGGGTTGAACATGCAGTTTAAGGGATGCATACTTCCCACTAAGAGGGAGAGACGAACGTGGCTTCTTCAACAATTGCATGTACCATCGTTATATAAGGGATGATTTTCGAACCAAAGGCAGTTTCGGGTTCGTAACAATGTATAGAACGATAATATAACAATCTTTTTCGATTTCGAAACAAAAAGATTTTTCGCCAAAAAAAACCGTGGGTTAACCATCGTTGATTTTTCACGAACATGGTCAAATAAAAAAAAATTTTTTTTAGGATGCCAATCGAAAGTACAAGTCTATCTGTATATGCTGTGCAAATTTTTCCCATAACAAACCACGTTTAAGGGTTGAACATGCAGTTTAAGGGATGCATACTTCCCACTAAGAGGGAGAGACGAACGTGGCTTCTTCAACAATTGCATGTACCATCGTTATATAAGGGATGATTTTCGAACCAAAGGCAGTTTCGGGTTCGTAACAATGTATAGAACGATAATATAACAATCTTTTTCGATTTCGAAACAAAAAGATTTTTCGCCAAAAAAAACCGTGGGTTAACCATCGTTGATTTTTCACGAACATGGTCAAATTAAAAAAAAATTTTTTTAGGATGCCAATCGAAAGTACAAGTCTATCTGTACATGCTGTGCAAATTTTTCCCATAACAAACCACGTTTAAGGGTTGAACATGCAGTTTAAGGGATGCATACTTCCCACTAAGAGGGAGAGACGAACGTGGCTTCTTCAACAATTGCATGTACCATCGTTATATAAGGGATGATTTTCGAACCAAAGGCAGTTTCGGGTTCGTAACAATGTATAGAACGATAATATAACAATCTTTTTCGATTTCGAAACAAAAAGATTTTTCGCCAAAAAAAACCGTGGGTTAACCATCGTTGATTTTTCACGAACATGGTCAAATTAAAAAAAATTTTTTTTAGGATGCCAATCGAAAGTACAAGTCTATCTGTACATGCTGTGCAAATTTTTCCCATAACAAACCACGTTTAAGGGTTGAACATGCAGTTTAAGGGATGCATACTTCCCACTAAGAGGGAGAGACGAACGTGGCTTCTTCAACAATTGCATGTACAATCGTTATATAAGGGATGATTTTCGAACCAAAGGCAGTTTCGGGTTCGTAACAATGTATAGAACGATAATATAACAATCTTTTTCGATTTCGAAACAAAAAGATTTTTCGCCAAAAAAAACCGTGGGTTAACCATCGTTGATTTTTCACGAACATGGTCAAATTAAAAAAAATTTTTTTTAGGATGCCAATCGAAAGTACAAGTCTATCTGTACATGCTGTGCAAATTTTTCCCATAACAAACCACGTTTAAGGGTTGAACATGCAGTTTAAGGGATGCATACTTCCCACTAAGAGGGAGAGACGAACGTGGCTTCTTCAACAATTGCATGTACCATCGTTATATAAGGGATGATTTTCGAACCAAAGGCAGTTTCGGGTTCGTAACAATGTATAGAACGATAATATAACAATCTTTTTCGATTTCGAAACAAAAAGATTTTTCGCCAAAAAAAACCGTGGGTTAACCATCGTTGATTTTTCACGAACATGGTCAAATAAAAAAAAATTTTTTTTAGGATGCCAATCGAAAGTACAAGTCTATCTGTATATGCTGTGCAAATTTTTCCCATAACAAACCACGTTTAAGGGTTGAACATGCAGTTTAAGGGATGCATACTTCCCACTAAGAGGGAGAGACGAACGTGGCTTCTTCAACAATTGCATGTACCATCGTTATATAAGGGATGATTTTCGAACCAAAGGCAGTTTCGGGTTCGTAACAATGTATAGAACGATAATATAACAATCTTTTTCGATTTCGAAACAAAAAGATTTTTCGCCAAAAAAAACCGTGGGTTAACCGTCGTTGATTTTTCACGAACATGGTCAAATTAAAAAAAAATTTTTTTAGGATGCCAATCGAAAGTACAAGTCTATCTGTACATGCTGTGCAAATTTTTCCCATAACAAACCACGTTTAAGGGTTGAACATGCAGTTTAAGGGATGCATACTTCCCACTAAGAGGGAGAGACGAACGTGGCTTCTTCAACAATTGCATGTACCATCGTTATATAAGGGATGATTTTCGAACCAAAGGCAGTTTCGGGTTCGTAACAATGTATAGAACGATAATATAACAATCTTTTTCGATTTCGAAACAAAAAGATTTTTCGCCAAAAAAAACCGTGGGTTAACCATCGTTGATTTTTCACGAACATGGTCAAATTAAAAAAAATTTTTTTTAGGATGCCAATCGAAAGTACAAGTCTATCTGTACATGCTGTGCAAATTTTTCCCATAACAAACCACGTTTAAGGGTTGAACATGCAGTTTAAGGGATGCATACTTCCCACTAAGAGGGAGAGACGAACGTGGCTTCTTCAACAATTGCATGTACCATCGTTATATAAGGGATGATTTTCGAACCAAAGGCAGTTTCGGGTTCGTAACAATGTATAGAACGATAATATAACAATCTTTTTCGATTTCGAAACAAAAAGATTTTTCGCCAAAAAAAACCGTGGGTTAACCATCGTTGATTTTTCACGAACATGGTCAAATTAAAAAAAATTTTTTTTAGGATGCCAATCGAAAGTACAAGTCTATCTGTACATGCTGTGCAAATTTTTCCCATAACAAACCACGTTTAAGGGTTGAACATGCAGTTTAAGGGATGCATACTTCTCACTAAGAGGGAGAGACGAACGTGGCTTCTTCAACAATTGCATGTACCATCGTTATATAAGGGATGATTTTCGAACCAAAGGCAGTTTCGGGTTCGTAACAATGTATAGAACGATAATATAACAATCTTTTTCGATTTCGAAACAAAAAGATTTTTCGCCAAAAAAAACCGTGGGTTAACCATCGTTGATTTTTCACGAACATGGTCAAATTAAAAAAAATTTTTTTTAGGATGCCAATCGAAAGTACAAGTCTATCTGTACATGCTGTGCAAATTTTTCCCATAACAAACCACGTTTAAGGGTTGAACATGCAGTTTAAGGGATGCATACTTCCCACTAAGAGGGAGAGACGAACGTGGCTTCTTCAACAATTGCATGTACCATCGTTATATAAGGGATGATTTTCGAACCAAAGGCAGTTTCGGGTTCGTAACAATGTATAGAACGATAATATAACAATCTTTTTCGATTTCGAAACAAAAAGATTTTTCGCCAAAAAAAACCGTGGGTTAACCATCGTTGATTTTTCACGAACATGGTCAAATTAAAAAAAAATTTTTTTAGGATGCCAATCGAAAGTACAAGTCTATCTGTACATGCTGTGCAAATTTTTCCCATAACAAACCACGTTTAAGGGTTGAACATGCAGTTTAAGGGATGCATACTTCCCACTAAGAGGGAGAGACGAACGTGGCTTCTTCAACAATTGCATGTACCATCGTTATATAAGGGATGATTTTCGAACCAAAGGCAGTTTCGGGTTCGTAACAATGTATAGAACGATAATATAACAATCTTTTTCGATTTCGAAACAAAAAGATTTTTCGCCAAAAAAAACCGTGGGTTAACCGTCGTTGATTTTTCACGAACATGGTCAAATTAAAAAAAAATTTTTTAGGATGCCAATCGAAAGTACAAGTCTATCTGTACATGCTGTGCAAATTTTTCCCATAACAAACCACGTTTAAGGGTTGAACATGCAGTTTAAGGGATGCATACTTCCCACTAAGAGGGAGAGACGAACGTGGCTTCTTCAACAATTGCATGTACCATCGTTATATAAGGGATGATTTTCGAACCAAAGGCAGTTTCGGGTTCGTAACAATGTATAGAACGATAATATAACAATCTTTTTCGATTTCGAAACAAAAAGATTTTTCGCCAAAAAAAACCGTGGGTTAACCATCGTTGATTTTTCACGAACATGGTCAAATTAAAAAAAATTTTTTTTAGGATGCCAATCGAAAGTACAAGTCTATCTGTACATGCTGTGCAAATTTTTCCCATAACAAACCACGTTTAAGGGTTGAACATGCAGTTTAAGGGATGCATACTTCCCACTAAGAGGGAGAGACGAACGTGGCTTCTTCAACAATTGCATGTACCATCGTTATATAAGGGATGATTTTCGAACCAAAGGCAGTTTCGGGTTCGTAACAATGTATAGAACGATAATATAACAATCTTTTTCGATTTCGAAACAAAAAGATTTTTCGCCAAAAAAAACCGTGGGTTAACCATCGTTGATTTTTCACGAACATGGTCAAATTAAAAAAAATTTTTTTTAGGATGCCAATCGTAAGTACAAGTCTATCTGTACATGCTGTGCAAATTTTTCCCATAACAAACCACGTTTAAGGGTTGAACATGCAGTTTAAGGGATGCATACTTCCCACTAAGAGGGAGAGACGAACGTGGCTTCTTCAACAATTGCATGTACCATCGTTATATAAGGGATGATTTTCGAACCAAAGGCAGTTTCGGGTGCGTAACAATGTATAGAACGATAATATAACAATCTTTTTCGATTTCGAAACAAAAAGATTTTTCGCCAAAAAAAACCGTGGGTTAACCATCGTTGATTTTTCACGAACATGGTCAAATTAAAAAAAATTTTTTTTAGGATGCCAATCGAAAGTACAAGTCTATCTGTACATGCTGTGCAAATTTTTCCCATAACAAACCACGTTTAAGGGTTGAACATGCAGTTTAAGGGATGCATACTTCCCACTAAGAGGGAGAGACGAACGTGGCTTCTTCAACAATTGCATGTACCATCGTTATATAAGGGATGATTTTCGAACCAAAGGCAGTTTCGGGTTCGTAACAATGTATAGAACGATAATATAACAATCTTTTTCGATTTCGAAACAAAAAGATTTTTCGCCAAAAAAAACCGTGGGTTAACCATCGTTGATTTTTCACGAACATGGTCAAATTAAAAAAAATTTTTTTTAGGATGCCAATCGAAAGTACAAGTCTATCTGTACATGCTGTGCAAATTTTTCCCATAACAAACCACGTTTAAGGGTTGAACATGCAGTTTAAGGGATGCATACTTCCCACTAAGAGGGAGAGACGAACGTGGCTTCTTCAACAATTGCATGTACCATCGTTATATAAGGGATGATTTTCGAACCAAAGGCAGTTTCGGGTGCGTAACAATGTATAGAACGATAATATAACAATCTTTTTCGATTTCGAAACAAAAAGATTTTTCGCCAAAAAAAACCGTGGGTTAACCATCGTTGATTTTTCACGAACATGGTCAAATTAAAAAAAATTTTTTTTAGGATGCCAATCGAAAGTACAAGTCTATCTGTACATGCTGTGCAAATTTTTCCCATAACAAACCACGTTTAAGGGTTGAACATGCAGTTTAAGGGATGCATACTTCCCACTAAGAGGGAGAGACGAACGTGGCTTCTTCAACAATTGCATGTACCATCGTTATATAAGGGATGATTTTCGAACCAAAGGCAGTTTCGGGTTCGTAACAATGTATAGAACGATAATATAACAATCTTTTTCGATTTCGAAACAAAAAGATTTTTCGCCAAAAAAAACCGTGGGTTAACCATCGTTGATTTTTCACGAACATGGTCAAATTAAAAAAAATTTTTTTTAGGATGCCAATCGAAAGTACAAGTCTATCTGTACATGCTGTGCAAATTTTTCCCATAACAAACCACGTTTAAGGGTTGAACATGCAGTTTAAGGGATGCATACTTCCCACTAAGAGGGAGAGACGAACGTGGCTTCTTCAACAATTGCATGTACCATCGTTATATAAGGGATGATTTTCGAACCAAAGGCAGTTTCGGGTTCGTAACAATGTATAGAACGATAATATAACAATCTTTTTCGATTTCGAAACAAAAAGATTTTTCGCCAAAAAAAACCGTGGGTTAACCATCGTTGATTTTTCACGAACATGGTCAAATTAAAAAAAATTTTTTTTAGGATGCCAATCGAAAGTACAAGTCTATCTGTACATGCTGTGCAAATTTTTCCCATAACAAACCACGTTTAAGGGTTGAACATGCAGTTTAAGGGATGCATACTTCCCACTAAGAGGGAGAGACGAACGTGGCTTCTTCAACAACTGCATGTACCATCGTTATATAAGGGATGATTTTCGAACCAAAGGCAGTTTCGGGTTCGTAACAATGTATAGAACGATAATATAACAATCTTTTTCGATTTCGAAACAAAAAGATTTTTCGCCAAAAAAAACCGTGGGTTAACCATCGTTGATTTTTCACGAACATGGTCAAATTAAAAAAAATTTTTTTTAGGATGCCAATCGAAAGTACAAGTCTATCTGTACATGCTGTGCAAATTTTTCCCATAACAAACCACGTTTAAGGGTTGAACATGCAGTTTAAGGGATGCATACTTCCCACTAAGAGGGAGAGACGAACGTGGCTTCTTCAACAATTGCATGTACCATCGTTATATAAGGGATGATTTTCGAACCAAAGGCAGTTTCGGGTTCGTAACAATGTATAGAACGATAATATAACAATCTTTTTCGATTTCGAAACAAAAAGATTTTTCGCCAAAAAAAACCGTGGGTTAACCATCGTTGATTTTTCACGAACATGGTCAAATTAAAAAAAATTTTTTTTAGGATGCCAATCGAAAGTACAAGTCTATCTGTACATGCTGTGCAAATTTTTCCCATAACAAACCACGTTTAAGGGTTGAACATGCAGTTTAAGGGATGCATACTTCCCACTAAGAGGGAGAGACGAACGTGGCTTCTTCAACAATTGCATGTACCATCGTTATATAAGGGATGATTTTCGAACCAAAGGCAGTTTCGGGTTCGTAACAATGTATAGAACGATAATATAACAATCTTTTTCGATTTCGAAACAAAAAGATTTTTCGCCAAAAAAAACCGTGGGTTAACCATCGTTGATTTTTCACGAACATGGTCAAATTAAAAAAAATTTTTTTTAGGATGCCAATCGAAAGTACAAGTCTATCTGTACATGCTGTGCAAATTTTTCCCATAACAAACCACGTTTAAGGGTTGAACATGCAGTTTAAGGGATGCATACTTCCCACTAAGAGGGAGAGACGAACGTGGCTTCTTCAACAATTGCATGTACCATCGTTATATAAGGGATGATTTTCGAACCAAAGGCAGTTTCGGGTTCGTAACAATGTATAGAACGATAATATAACAATCTTTTTCGATTTCGAAACAAAAAGATTTTTCGCCAAAAAAAACCGTGGGTTAACCATCGTTGATTTTTCACGAACATGGTCAAATTAAAAAAAAATTTTTTTAGGATGCCAATCGAAAGTACAAGTCTATCTGTACATGCTGTGCAAATTTTTCCCATAACAAACCACGTTTAAGGGTTGAACATGCAGTTTAAGGGATGCATACTTCCCACTAAGAGGGAGAGACGAACGTGGCTTCTTCAACAATTGCATGTACCATCGTTATATAAGGGATGATTTTCGAACCAAAGGCAGTTTCGGGTGCGTAACAATGTATAGAACGATAATATAACAATCTTTTTCGATTTCGAAACAAAAAGATTTTTCGCCAAAAAAAACCGTGGGTTAACCATCGTTGATTTTTCACGAACATGGTCAAATTAAAAAAAATTTTTTTTAGGATGCCAATCGAAAGTACAAGTCTATCTGTACATGCTGTGCAAATTTTTCCCATAACAAACCACGTTTAAGGGTTGAACATGCAGTTTAAGGGATGCATACTTCCCACTAAGAGGGAGAGACGAACGTGGCTTCTTCAACAATTGCATGTACCATCGTTATATAAGGGATGATTTTCGAACCAAAGGCAGTTTCGGGTTCGTAACAATGTATAGAACGATAATATAACAATCTTTTTCGATTTCGAAACAAAAAGATTTTTCGCCAAAAAAAACCGTGGGTTAACCATCGTTGATTTTTCACGAACATGGTCAAATTAAAAAAAATTTTTTTTAGGATGCCAATCGTAAGTACAAGTCTATCTGTACATGCTGTGCAAATTTTTCCCATAACAAACCACGTTTAAGGGTTGAACATGCAGTTTAAGGGATGCATACTTCCCACTAAGAGGGAGAGACGAACGTGGCTTCTTCAACAATTGCATGTACCATCGTTATATAAGGGATGATTTTCGAACCAAAGGCAGTTTCGGGTGCGTAACAATGTATAGAACGATAATATAACAATCTTTTTCGATTTCGAAACAAAAAGATTTTTCGCCAAAAAAAACCGTGGGTTAACCATCGTTGATTTTTCACGAACATGGTCAAATTAAAAAAAATTTTTTTTAGGATGCCAATCGAAAGTACAAGTCTATCTGTACATGCTGTGCAAATTTTTCCCATAACAAACCACGTTTAAGGGTTGAACATGCAGTTTAAGGGATGCATACTTCCCACTAAGAGGGAGAGACGAACGTGGCTTCTTCAACAATTGCATGTACCATCGTTATATAAGGGATGATTTTCGAACCAAAGGCAGTTTCGGGTTCGTAACAATGTATAGAACGATAATATAACAATCTTTTTCGATTTCGAAACAAAAAGATTTTTCGCCAAAAAAAACCGTGGGTTAACCATCGTTGATTTTTCACGAACATGGTCAAATTAAAAAAAATTTTTTTTAGGATGCCAATCGAAAGTACAAGTCTATCTGTACATGCTGTGCAAATTTTTCCCATAACAAACCACGTTTAAGGGTTGAACATGCAGTTTAAGGGATGCATACTTCCCACTAAGAGGGAGAGACGAACGTGGCTTCTTCAACAATTGCATGTACCATCGTTATATAAGGGATGATTTTCGAACCAAAGGCAGTTTCGGGTGCGTAACAATGTATAGAACGATAATATAACAATCTTTTTCGATTTCGAAACAAAAAGATTTTTCGCCAAAAAAAACCGTGGGTTAACCATCGTTGATTTTTCACGAACATGGTCAAATTAAAAAAAATTTTTTTTAGGATGCCAATCGAAAGTACAAGTCTATCTGTACATGCTGTGCAAATTTTTCCCATAACAAACCACGTTTAAGGGTTGAACATGCAGTTTAAGGGATGCATACTTCCCACTAAGAGGGAGAGACGAACGTGGCTTCTTCAACAATTGCATGTACCATCGTTATATAAGGGATGATTTTCGAACCAAAGGCAGTTTCGGGTTCGTAACAATGTATAGAACGATAATATAACAATCTTTTTCGATTTCGAAACAAAAAGATTTTTCGCCAAAAAAAACCGTGGGTTAACCATCGTTGATTTTTCACGAACATGGTCAAATTAAAAAAAATTTTTTTTAGGATGCCAATCGAAAGTACAAGTCTATCTGTACATGCTGTGCAAATTTTTCCCATAACAAACCACGTTTAAGGGTTGAACATGCAGTTTAAGGGATGCATACTTCCCACTAAGAGGGAGAGACGAACGTGGCTTCTTCAACAATTGCATGTACCATCGTTATATAAGGGATGATTTTCGAACCAAAGGCAGTTTCGGGTTCGTAACAATGTATAGAACGATAATATAACAATCTTTTTCGATTTCGAAACAAAAAGATTTTTCGCCAAAAAAAACCGTGGGTTAACCATCGTTGATTTTTCACGAACATGGTCAAATTAAAAAAAATTTTTTTTAGGATGCCAATCGAAAGTACAAGTCTATCTGTACATGCTGTGCAAATTTTTCCCATAACAAACCACGTTTAAGGGTTGAACATGCAGTTTAAGGGATGCATACTTCCCACTAAGAGGGAGAGACGAACGTGGCTTCTTCAACAACTGCATGTACCATCGTTATATAAGGGATGATTTTCGAACCAAAGGCAGTTTCGGGTTCGTAACAATGTATAGAACGATAATATAACAATCTTTTTCGATTTCGAAACAAAAAGATTTTTCGCCAAAAAAAACCGTGGGTTAACCATCGTTGATTTTTCACGAACATGGTCAAATTAAAAAAAATTTTTTTTAGGATGCCAATCGAAAGTACAAGTCTATCTGTACATGCTGTGCAAATTTTTCCCATAACAAACCACGTTTAAGGGTTGAACATGCAGTTTAAGGGATGCATACTTCCCACTAAGAGGGAGAGACGAACGTGGCTTCTTCAACAATTGCATGTACCATCGTTATATAAGGGATGATTTTCGAACCAAAGGCAGTTTCGGGTTCGTAACAATGTATAGAACGATAATATAACAATCTTTTTCGATTTCGAAACAAAAAGATTTTTCGCCAAAAAAAACCGTGGGTTAACCATCGTTGATTTTTCACGAACATGGTCAAATTAAAAAAAATTTTTTTTAGGATGCCAATCGAAAGTACAAGTCTATCTGTACATGCTGTGCAAATTTTTCCCATAACAAACCACGTTTAAGGGTTGAACATGCAGTTTAAGGGATGCATACTTCCCACTAAGAGGGAGAGACGAACGTGGCTTCTTCAACAATTGCATGTACCATCGTTATATAAGGGATGATTTTCGAACCAAAGGCAGTTTCGGGTTCGTAACAATGTATAGAACGATAATATAACAATCTTTTTCGATTTCGAAACAAAAAGATTTTTCGCCAAAAAAAACCGTGGGTTAACCATCGTTGATTTTTCACGAACATGGTCAAATTAAAAAAAATTTTTTTTAGGATGCCAATCGAAAGTACAAGTCTATCTGTACATGCTGTGCAAATTTTTCCCATAACAAACCACGTTTAAGGGTTGAACATGCAGTTTAAGGGATGCATACTTCCCACTAAGAGGGAGAGACGAACGTGGCTTCTTCAACAATTGCATGTACCATCGTTATATAAGGGATGATTTTCGAACCAAAGGCAGTTTCGGGTTCGTAACAATGTATAGAACGATAATATAACAATCTTTTTCGATTTCGAAACAAAAAGATTTTTCGCCAAAAAAAACCGTGGGTTAACCATCGTTGATTTTTCACGAACATGGTCAAATTAAAAAAAAATTTTTTTAGGATGCCAATCGAAAGTACAAGTCTATCTGTACATGCTGTGCAAATTTTTCCCATAACAAACCACGTTTAAGGGTTGAACATGCAGTTTAAGGGATGCATACTTCCCACTAAGAGGGAGAGACGAACGTGGCTTCTTCAACAATTGCATGTACCATCGTTATATAAGGGATGATTTTCGAACCAAAGGCAGTTTCGGGTGCGTAACAATGTATAGAACGATAATATAACAATCTTTTTCGATTTCGAAACAAAAAGATTTTTCGCCAAAAAAAACCGTGGGTTAACCATCGTTGATTTTTCACGAACATGGTCAAATTAAAAAAAATTTTTTTTAGGATGCCAATCGAAAGTACAAGTCTATCTGTACATGCTGTGCAAATTTTTCCCATAACAAACCACGTTTAAGGGTTGAACATGCAGTTTAAGGGATGCATACTTCCCACTAAGAGGGAGAGACGAACGTGGCTTCTTCAACAATTGCATGTACCATCGTTATATAAGGGATGATTTTCGAACCAAAGGCAGTTTCGGGTTCGTAACAATGTATAGAACGATAATATAACAATCTTTTTCGATTTCGAAACAAAAAGATTTTTCGCCAAAAAAAACCGTGGGTTAACCATCGTTGATTTTTCACGAACATGGTCAAATTAAAAAAAATTTTTTTTAGGATGCCAATCGAAAGTACAAGTCTATCTGCACTTGCTGTGCAAATTTTTCCCATAACAAACCACGTTTAAGGGTTGAACATGCAGTTTAAGGGATGCATACTTCCCACTAAGAGGGAGAGACGAACGTGGCTTCTTCAACAATTGCATGTACCATCGTTATATAAGGGATGATTTTCGAACCAAAGGCAGTTTCGGGTTCGTAACAATGTATAGAACGATAATATAACAATCTTTTTCGATTTCGAAACAAAAAGATTTTTCGCCAAAAAAAACCGTGGGTTAACCATCGTTGATTTTTCACGAACATGGTCAAATTAAAAAAAATTTTTTTTAGGATGCCAATCGAAAGTACAAGTCTATCTGTACATGCTGTGCAAATTTTTCCCATAACAAACCACGTTTAAGGGTAGAACATGCAGTTTAAGGGATGCATACTTCCCACTAAGAGGGAGAGACGAACGTGGCTTCTTCAACAATTGCATGTACCATCGTTATATAAGGGATGATTTTCGAACCAAAGGCAGTTTCGGGTTCGTAACAATGTATAGAACGATAATATAACAATCTTTTTCGATTTCGAAACAAAAAGATTTTTCGCCAAAAAAAACCGTGGGTTAACCATCGTTGATTTTTCACGAACATGGTCAAATTAAAAAAAATTTTTTTTAGGATGCCAATCGAAAGTACAAGTCTATCTGTACATGCTGTGCAAATTTTTCCCATAACAAACCACGTTTAAGGGTTGAACATGCAGTTTAAGGGATGCATACTTCCCACTAAGAGGGAGAGACGAACGTGGCTTCTTCAACAATTGCATGTACCATCGTTATATAAGGGATGATTTTCGAACCAAAGGCAGTTTCGGGTTCGTAACAATGTATAGAACGATAATATAACAATCTTTTTCGATTTCGAAACAAAAAGATTTTACGCCAAAATAAACCGTGGGTTAACCATCGTTGATTTTTCACGAACATGGTCAAATTAAAAAAAATTTTTTTTAGGATGCCAATCGAAAGTACAAGTCTATCTGTACATGCTGTGCAAATTTTTCCCATAACAAACCACGTTTAAGGGTAGAACATGCAGTTTAAGGGATGCATACTTCCCACTAAGAGGGAGAGACGAACGTGGCTTCTTCAACAATTGCATGTACCATCGTTATATAAGGGATGATTTTCGAACCAAAGGCAGTTTCGGGTTCGTAACAATGTATAGAACGATAATATAACAATCTTTTTCGATTTCGAAACAAAAAGATTTTTCGCCAAAAAAAACCGTGGGTTAACCATCGTTGATTTTTCACGAACATGGTCAAATTAAAAAAAAATTTTTTTAGGATGCCAATCGAAAGTACAAGTCTATCTGTACATGCTGTGCAAATTTTTCCCATAACAAACCACGTTTAAGGGTTGAACATGCAGTTTAAGGGATGCATACTTCCCACTAAGAGGGAGTGACGAACGTGGCTTCTTCAACAATTGCATGTACCATCGTTATATAAGGGATGATTTTCGAACCAAAGGCAGTTTCGGGTTCGTAACAATGTATAGAACGATAATATAACAATCTTTTTCGATTTCGAAACAAAAAGATTTTTCGCCAAAAAAAACCGTGGGTTAACCATCGTTGATTTTTCACGAACATGGTCAAATTAAAAAAAAATTTTTTTAGGATGCCAATCGAAAGTACAAGTCTATCTGTACATGCTGTGCAAATTTTTCCCATAACAAACCACGTTTAAGGGTTGAACATGCAGTTTAAGGGATGCATACTTCCCACTAAGAGGGAGAGACGAACGTGGCTTCTTCAACAATTGCATGTACCATCGTTATATAAGGGATGATTTTCGAACCAAAGGCAGTTTCGGGTTCGTAACAATGTATAGAACGATAATATAACAATCTTTTTCGATTTCGAAACAAAAAGATTTTTCGCCAAAAAAAACCGTGGGTTAACCATCGTTGATTTTTCACGAACATGGTCAAATTAAAAAAAATTTTTTTTAGGATGCCAATCGAAAGTACAAGTCTATCTGCACTTGCTGTGCAAATTTTTCCCATAACAAACCACGTTTAAGGGTTGAACATGCAGTTTAAGGGATGCATACTTCCCACTAAGAGGGAGAGACGAACGTGGCTTCTTCAACAATTGCATGTACCATCGTTATATAAGGGATGATTTTCGAACCAAAGGCAGTTTCGGGTTCGTAACAATGTATAGAACGATAATATAACAATCTTTTTCGATTTCGAAACAAAAAGATTTTTCGCCAAAAAAAACCGTGGGTTAACCATCGTTGATTTTTCACGAACATGGTCAAATTAAAAAAAATTTTTTTTAGGATGCCAATCGAAAGTACAAGTCTATCTGTACATGCTGTGCAAATTTTTCCCATAACAAACCACGTTTAAGGGTAGAACATGCAGTTTAAGGGATGCATACTTCCCACTAAGAGGGAGAGACGAACGTGGCTTCTTCAACAATTGCATGTACCATCGTTATATAAGGGATGATTTTCGAACCAAAGGCAGTTTCGGGTTCGTAACAATGTATAGAACGATAATATAACAATCTTTTTCGATTTCGAAACAAAAAGATTTTTCGCCAAAAAAAACCGTGGGTTAACCATCGTTGATTTTTCACGAACATGGTCAAATTAAAAAAAAATTTTTTTAGGATGCCAATCGAAAGTACAAGTCTATCTGTACATGCTGTGCAAATTTTTCCCATAACAAACCACGTTTAAGGGTTGAACATGCAGTTTAAGGGATGCATACTTCCCACTAAGAGGGAGAGACGAACGTGGCTTCTTCAACAATTGCATGTACCATCGTTATATAAGGGATGATTTTCGAACCAAAGGCAGTTTCGGGTTCGTAACAATGTATAGAACGATAATATAACAATCTTTTTCGATTTCGAAACAAAAAGATTTTTCGCCAAAAAAAACCGTGGGTTAACCATCGTTGATTTTTCACGAACATGGTCAAATTAAAAAAAATTTTTTTTAGGATGCCAATCGAAAGTACAAGTCTATCTGTACATGCTGTGCAAATTTTTCCCATAACAAACCACGTTTAAGGGTAGAACATGCAGTTTAAGGGATGCATACTTCCCACTAAGAGGGAGAGACGAACGTGGCTTCTTCAACAATTGCATGTACCATCGTTATATAAGGGATGATTTTCGAACCAAAGGCAGTTTCGGGTTCGTAACAATGTATAGAACGATAATATAACAATCTTTTTCGATTTCGAAACAAAAAGATTTTTCGCCAAAAAAAACCGTGGGTTAACCATCGTTGATTTTTCACGAACATGGTCAAATTAAAAAAAAATTTTTTTAGGATGCCAATCGAAAGTACAAGTCTATCTGTACATGCTGTGCAAATTTTTCCCATAACAAACCACGTTTAAGGGTTGAACATGCAGTTTAAGGGATGCATACTTCCCACTAAGAGGGAGTGACGAACGTGGCTTCTTCAACAATTGCATGTACCATCGTTATATAAGGGATGATTTTCGAACCAAAGGCAGTTTCGGGTTCGTAACAATGTATAGAACGATAATATAACAATCTTTTTCGATTTCGAAACAAAAAGATTTTTCGCCAAAAAAAACCGTGGGTTAACCATCGTTGATTTTTCACGAACATGGTCAAATTAAAAAAAAATTTTTTTAGGATGCCAATCGAAAGTACAAGTCTATCTGTACATGCTGTGCAAATTTTTCCCATAACAAACCACGTTTAAGGGTTGAACATGCAGTTTAAGGGATGCATACTTCCCACTAAGAGGGAGAGACGAACGTGGCTTCTTCAACAATTGCATGTACCATCGTTATATAAGGGATGATTTTCGAACCAAAGGCAGTTTCGGGTGCGTAACAATGTATAGAACGATAATATAACAATCTTTTTCGATTTCGAAACAAAAAGATTTTTCGCCAAAAAAAACCGTGGGTTAACCATCGTTGATTTTTCACGAACATGGTCAAATTAAAAAAAATTTTTTTTAGGATGCCAATCGAAAGTACAAGTCTATCTGTACATGCTGTGCAAATTTTTCCCATAACAAACCACGTTTAAGGGTTGAACATGCAGTTTAAGGGATGCATACTTCCCACTAAGAGGGAGAGACGAACGTGGCTTCTTCAACAATTGCATGTACCATCGTTATATAAGGGATGATTTTCGAACCAAAGGCAGTTTCGGGTTCGTAACAATGTATAGAACGATAATATAACAATCTTTTTCGATTTCGAAACAAAAAGATTTTTCGCCAAAAAAAACCGTGGGTTAACCATCGTTGATTTTTCACGAACATGGTCAAATTAAAAAAAAATTTTTTTAGGATGCCAATCGAAAGTACAAGTCTATCTGTACATGCTGTGCAAATTTTTCCCATAACAAACCACGTTTAAGGGTTGAACATGCAGTTTAAGGGATGCATACTTCCCACTAAGAGGGAGTGACGAACGTGGCTTCTTCAACAATTGCATGTACCATCGTTATATAAGGGATGATTTTCGAACCAAAGGCAGTTTCGGGTTCGTAACAATGTATAGAACGATAATATAACAATCTTTTTCGATTTCGAAACAAAAAGATTTTTCGCCAAAAAAAACCGTGGGTTAACCATCGTTGATTTTTCACGAACATGGTCAAATTAAAAAAAAATTTTTTTAGGATGCCAATCGAAAGTACAAGTCTATCTGTACATGCTGTGCAAATTTTTCCCATAACAAACCACGTTTAAGGGTTGAACATGCAGTTTAAGGGATGCATACTTCCCACTAAGAGGGAGAGACGAACGTGGCTTCTTCAACAATTGCATGTACCATCGTTATATAAGGGATGATTTTCGAACCAAAGGCAGTTTCGGGTTCGTAACAATGTATAGAACGATAATATAACAATCTTTTTCGATTTCGAAACAAAAAGATTTTTCGCCAAAAAAAACCGTGGGTTAACCATCGTTGATTTTTCACGAACATGGTCAAATTAAAAAAAAATTTTTTTAGGATGCCAATCGAAAGTACAAGTCTATCTGTACATGCTGTGCAAATTTTTCCCATAACAAACCACGTTTAAGGGTTGAACATGCAGTTTAAGGGATGCATACTTCCCACTAAGAGGGAGAGACGAACGTGGCTTCTTCAACAATTGCATGTACCATCGTTATATAAGGGATGATTTTCGAACCAAAGGCAGTTTCGGGTGCGTAACAATGTATAGAACGATAATATAACAATCTTTTTCGATTTCGAAACAAAAAGATTTTTCGCCAAAAAAAACCGTGGGTTAACCATCGTTGATTTTTCACGAACATGGTCAAATTAAAAAAAAATTTTTTTAGGATGCCAATCGAAAGTACAAGTCTATCTGTACATGCTGTGCAAATTTTTCCCATAACAAACCACGTTTAAGGGTTGAACATGCAGTTTAAGGGATGCATACTTCCCACTAAGAGGGAGAGACGAACGTGGCTTCTTCAACAATTGCATGTACCATCGTTATATAAGGGATGATTTTCGAACCAAAGGCAGTTTCGGGTTCGTAACAATGTATAGAACGATAATATAACAATCTTTTTCGATTTCGAAACAAAAAGATTTTTCGCCAAAAAAAACCGTGGGTTAACCATCGTTGATTTTTCACGAACATGGTCAAATAAAAAAAAATTTTTTTTAGGATGCCAATCGAAAGTACAAGTCTATCTGTATATGCTGTGCAAATTTTTCCCATAACAAACCACGTTTAAGGGTTGAACATGCAGTTTAAGGGATGCATACTTCCCACTAAGAGGGAGAGACGAACGTGGCTTCTTCAACAATTGCATGTACCATCGTTATATAAGGGATGATTTTCGAACCAAAGGCAGTTTCGGGTTCGTAACAATGTATAGAACGATAATATAACAATCTTTTTCGATTTCGAAACAAAAAGATTTTTCGCCAAAAAAAACCGTGGGTTAACCATCGTTGATTTTTCACGAACATGGTCAAATTAAAAAAAAATTTTTTTAGGATGCCAATCGAAAGTACAAGTCTATCTGTACATGCTGTGCAAATTTTTCCCATAACAAACCACGTTTAAGGGTTGAACATGCAGTTTAAGGGATGCATACTTCCCACTAAGAGGGAGAGACGAACGTGGCTTCTTCAACAATTGCATGTACCATCGTTATATAAGGGATGATTTTCGAACCAAAGGCAGTTTCGGGTGCGTAACAATGTATAGAACGATAATATAATAATCTTTTTCGATTTCGAAACAAAAAGATTTTTCGCCAAAAAAAACCGTGGGTTAACCATCGTTGATTTTTCACGAACATGGTCAAATTAAAAAAAAATTTTTTTAGGATGCCAATCGAAAGTACAAGTCTATCTGTACATGCTGTGCAAATTTTTCCCATAACAAACCACGTTTAAGGGTTGAACATGCAGTTTAAGGGATGCATACTTCCCACTAAGAGGGAGAGACGAACGTGGCTTCTTCAACAATTGCATGTACCATCGTTATATAAGGGATGATTTTCGAACCAAAGGCAGTTTCGGGTTCGTAACAATGTATAGAACGATAATATAACAATCTTTTTCGATTTCGAAACAAAAAGATTTTTCGCCAAAAAAAACCGTGGGTTAACCATCGTTGATTTTTCACGAACATGGTCAAATTAAAAAAAATTTTTTTTAGGATGCCAATCGAAAGTACGAGTCTATCTGTACTTGCTGTGCAAATTTTTCCCATAACAAACCACGTTTAAGGGTTGAACATGCAGTTTAAGGGATGCATACTTCCCACTAAGAGGGAGAGACGAACGTGGCTTCTTCAACAATTGCATGTACCATCGTTATATAAGGGATGATTTTCGAACCAAAGGCAGTTTCGGGTGCGTAACAATGTATAGAACGATAATATAACAATCTTTTTCGATTTCGAAACAAAAAGATTTTTCGCCAAAAAAAACCGTGGGTTAACCATCGTTGATTTTTCACGAACATGGTCAAATTAAAAAAAATTTTTTTTAGGATGCCAATCGAAAGTACAAGTCTATCTGTACATGCTGTGCAAATTTTTCCCATAACAAACCACGTTTAAGGGTTGAACATGCAGTTTAAGGGATGCATACTTCCCACTAAGAGGGAGTGACGAACGTGGCTTCTTCAACAATTGCATGTACCATCGTTATATAAGGGATGATTTTCGAACCAAAGGCAGTTTCGGGTTCGTAACAATGTATAGAACGATAATATAACAATCTTTTTCGATTTCGAAACAAAAAGATTTTTCGCCAAAAAAAACCGTGGGTTAACCATCGTTGATTTTTCACGAACATGGTCAAATTAAAAAAAAATTTTTTTAGGATGCCAATCGAAAGTACAAGTCTATCTGTACATGCTGTGCAAATTTTTCCCATAACAAACCACGTTTAAGGGTTGAACATGCAGTTTAAGGGATGCATACTTCCCACTAAGAGGGAGAGACGAACGTGGCTTCTTCAACAATTGCATGTACCATCGTTATATAAGGGATGATTTTCGAACCAAAGGCAGTTTCGGGTGCGTAACAATGTATAGAACGATAATATAACAATCTTTTTCGATTTCGAAACAAAAAGATTTTTCGCCAAAAAAAACCGTGGGTTAACCATCGTTGATTTTTCACGAACATGGTCAAATTAAAAAAAATTTTTTTTAGGATGCCAATCGAAAGTACAAGTCTATCTGTACATGCTGTGCAAATTTTTCCCATAACAAACCACGTTTAAGGGTTGAACATGCAGTTTAAGGGATGCATACTTCCCACTAAGAGGGAGAGACGAACGTGGCTTCTTCAACAATTGCATGTACCATCGTTATATAAGGGATGATTTTCGAACCAAAGGCAGTTTCGGGTTCGTAACAATGTATAGAACGATAATATAACAATCTTTTTCGATTTCGAAACAAAAAGATTTTTCGCCAAAAAAAACCGTGGGTTAAACATCGTTGATTTTTCACGAACATGGTCAAATTAAAAAAAATTTTTTTTAGGATGCCAATCGAAAGTACAAGTCTATCTGTACATGCTGTGCAAATTTTTCCCATAACAAACCACGTTTAAGGGTTGAACATGCAGTTTAAGGGATGCATACTTCCCACTAAGAGGGAGAGACGAACGTGGCTTCTTCAACAATTGCATGTACCATCGTTATATAAGGGATGATTTTCGAACCAAAGGCAGTTTCGGGTTCGTAACAATGTATAGAACGATAATATAACAATCTTTTTCGATTTCGAAACAAAAAGATTTTTCGCCAAAAAAAACCGTGGGTTAACCATCGTTGATTTTTCACGAACATGGTCAAATTAAAAAAAATTTTTTTTAGGATGCCAATCGAAAGTACAAGTCTATCTGTACATGCTGTGCAAATTTTTCCCATAACAAACCACGTTTAAGGGTTGAACATGCAGTTTAAGGGATGCATACTTCCCACTAAGAGGGAGAGACGAACGTGGCTTCTTCAACAATTGCATGTACCATCGTTATATAAGGGATGATTTTCGAACCAAAGGCAGTTTCGGGTTCGTAACAATGTATAGAACGATAATATAACAATCTTTTTCGATTTCGAAACAAAAAGATTTTTCGCCAAAAAAAACCGTGGGTTAACCATCGTTGATTTTTCACGAACATGGTCAAATTAAAAAAAATTTTTTTTAGGATGCCAATCGAAAGTACAAGTCTATCTGTACATGCTGTGCAAATTTTTCCCATAACAAACCACGTTTAAGGGTTGAACATGCAGTTTAAGGGATGCATACTTCCCACTAAGAGGGAGAGACGAACGTGGCTTCTTCAACAATTGCATGTACCATCGTTATATAAGGGATGATTTTCGAACCAAAGGCAGTTTCGGGTTCGTAACAATGTATAGAACGATAATATAACAATCTTTTTCGATTTCGAAACAAAAAGATTTTTCGCCAAAAAAAACCGTGGGTTAACCATCGTTGATTTTTCACGAACATGGTCAAATTAAAAAAAATTTTTTTTAGGATGCCAATCGAAAGTACAAGTCTATCTGTACATGCTGTGCAAATTTTTCCCATAACAAACCACGTTTAAGGGTTGAACATGCAGTTTAAGGGATGCATACTTCCCACTAAGAGGGAGAGACGAACGTGGCTTCTTCAACAATTGCATGTACCATCGTTATATAAGGGATGATTTTCGAACCAAAGGCAGTTTCGGGTTCGTAACAATGTATAGAACGATAATATAACAATCTTTTTCGATTTCGAAACAAAAAGATTTTTCGCCAAAAAAAACCGTGGGTTAACCATCGTTGATTTTTCACGAACATGGTCAAATTAAAAAAAATTTTTTTTAGGATGCCAATCGAAAGTACAAGTCTATCTGTACATGCTGTGCAAATTTTTCCCATAACAAACCACGTTTAAGGGTTGAACATGCAGTTTAAGGGATGCATACTTCCCACTAAGAGGGAGAGACGAACGTGGCTTCTTCAACAATTGCATGTACCATCGTTATATAAGGGATGATTTTCGAACCAAAGGCAGTTTCGGGTGCGTAACAATGTATAGAACGATAATATAACAATCTTTTTCGATTTCGAAACAAAAAGATTTTTCGCCAAAAAAAACCGTGGGTTAACCATCGTTGATTTTTCACGAACATGGTCAAATTAAAAAAAATTTTTTTTAGGATGCCAATCGAAAGTACAAGTCTATCTGTACATGCTGTGCAAATTTTTCCCATAACAAACCACGTTTAAGGGTTGAACATGCAGTTTAAGGGATGCATACTTCCCACTAAGAGGGAGAGACGAACGTGGCTTCTTCAACAATTGCATGTACCATCGTTATATAAGGGATGATTTTCGAACCAAAGGCAGTTTCGGGTTCGTAACAATGTATAGAACGATAATATAACAATCTTTTTCGATTTCGAAACAAAAAGATTTTTCGCCAAAAAAAACCGTGGGTTAACCATCGTTGATTTTTCACGAACATGGTCAAATTAAAAAAAATTTTTTTTAGGATGCCAATCGAAAGTACAAGTCTATCTGTACATGCTGTGCAAATTTTTCCCATAACAAACCACGTTTAAGGGTTGAACATGCAGTTTAAGGGATGCATACTTCCCACTAAGAGGGAGAGACGAACGTGGCTTCTTCAACAACTGCATGTACCATCGTTATATAAGGGATGATTTTCGAACCAAAGGCAGTTTCGGGTTCGTAACAATGTATAGAACGATAATATAACAATCTTTTTCGATTTCGAAACAAAAAGATTTTTCGCCAAAAAAAACCGTGGGTTAACCATCGTTGATTTTTCACGAACATGGTCAAATAAAAAAAAATTTTTTTTAGGATGCCAATCGAAAGTACAAGTCTATCTGTATATGCTGTGCAAATTTTTCCCATAACAAACCACGTTTAAGGGTTGAACATGCAGTTTAAGGGATGCATACTTCCCACTAAGAGGGAGAGACGAACGTGGCTTCTTCAACAATTGCATGTACCATCGTTATATAAGGGATGATTTTCGAACCAAAGGCAGTTTCGGGTTCGTAACAATGTATAGAACGATAATATAACAATCTTTTTCGATTTCGAAACAAAAAGATTTTTCGCCAAAAAAAACCGTGGGTTAACCATCGTTGATTTTTCACGAACATGGTCAAATTAAAAAAAAATTTTTTTAGGATGCCAATCGAAAGTACAAGTCTATCTGTACATGCTGTGCAAATTTTTCCCATAACAAACCACGTTTAAGGGTTGAACATGCAGTTTAAGGGATGCATACTTCCCACTAAGAGGGAGAGACGAACGTGGCTTCTTCAACAATTGCATGTACCATCGTTATATAAGGGATGATTTTCGAACCAAAGGCAGTTTCGGGTTCGTAACAATGTATAGAACGATAATATAACAATCTTTTTCGATTTCGAAACAAAAAGATTTTTCGCCAAAAAAAACCGTGGGTTAACCATCGTTGATTTTTCACGAACATGGTCAAATTAAAAAAAATTTTTTTTAGGATGCCAATCGAAAGTACAAGTCTATCTGTACATGCTGTGCAAATTTTTCCCATAACAAACCACGTTTAAGGGTTGAACATGCAGTTTAAGGGATGCATACTTCCCACTAAGAGGGAGAGACGAACGTGGCTTCTTCAACAATTGCATGTACCATCGTTATATAAGGGATGATTTTCGAACCAAAGGCAGTTTCGGGTTCGTAACAATGTATAGAACGATAATATAACAATCTTTTTCGATTTCGAAACAAAAAGATTTTTCGCCAAAAAAAACCGTGGGTTAACCATCGTTGATTTTTCACGAACATGGTCAAATTAAAAAAAATTTTTTTTAGGATGCCAATCGAAAGTACAAGTCTATCTGTACATGCTGTGCAAATTTTTCCCATAACAAACCACGTTTAAGGGTTGAACATGCAGTTTAAGGGATGCATACTTCCCACTAAGAGGGAGAGACGAACGTGGCTTCTTCAACAATTGCATGTACCATCGTTATATAAGGGATGATTTTCGAACCAAAGGCAGTTTCGGGTTCGTAACAATGTATAGAACGATAATATAACAATCTTTTTCGATTTCGAAACAAAAAGATTTTTCGCCAAAAAAAACCGTGGGTTAACCATCGTTGATTTTTCACGAACATGGTCAAATTAAAAAAAATTTTTTTTAGGATGCCAATCGAAAGTACAAGTCTATCTGTACATGCTGTGCAAATTTTTCCCATAACAAACCACGTTTAAGGGTTGAACATGCAGTTTAAGGGATGCATACTTCCCACTAAGAGGGAGTGACGAATGTGGCTTCTTCAACAATTGCATGTACCATCGTTATATAAGGGATGATTTTCGAACCAAAGGCAGTTTCGGGTTCGTAACAATGTATAGAACGATAATATAACAATCTTTTTCGATTTCGAAACAAAAAGATTTTTCGCCAAAAAAAACCGTGGGTTAACCATCGTTGATTTTTCACGAACATGGTCAAATTAAAAAAAATTTTTTTTAGGATGCCAATCGAAAGTACAAGTCTATCTGTACATGCTGTGCAAATTTTTCCCATAACAAACCACGTTTAAGGGTTGAACATGCAGTTTAAGGGATGCATACTTCCCACTAAGAGGGAGTGACGAATGTGGCTTCTTCAACAATTGCATGTACCATCGTTATATAAGGGATGATTTTCGAACCAAAGGCAGTTTCGGGTTCGTAACAATGTATAGAACGATAATATAACAATCTTTTTCGATTTCGAAACAAAAAGATTTTTCGCCAAAAAAAACCGTGGGTTAACCATCGTTGATTTTTCACGAACATGGTCAAATTAAAAAAAATTTTTTTTAGGATGCCAATCGAAAGTACAAGTCTATCTGTACATGCTGTGCAAATTTTTCCCATAACAAACCACGTTTAAGGGTTGAACATGCAGTTTAAGGGATGCATACTTCCCACTAAGAGGGAGAGACGAACGTGGCTTCTTCAACAATTGCATGTACCATCGTTATATAAGGGATGATTTTCGAACCAAAGGCAGTTTCGGGTGCGTAACAATGTATAGAACGATAATATAACAATCTTTTTCGATTTCGAAACAAAAAGATTTTTCGCCAAAAAAAACCGGGGGTTAACCATCGTTGATTTTTCACGAACATGGTCAAATTAAAAAAAATTTTTTTTAGGATGCCAATCGAAAGTACAAGTCTATCTGTATATGCTGTGCAAATTTTTCCCATAACAAACCACGTTTAAGGGTTGAACATGCAGTTTAAGGGATGCATACTTCCCACTAACAGGGAGAGACGAACGTGGCTTCTTCAACAATTGCATGTACCATCGTTATATAAGGGATGATTTTCGAACCAAAGGCAGTTTCGGGTTCGTAACAATGTATAGAACGATAATATAACAATCTTTTTCGATTTCGAAACAAAAAGATTTTTCGCCAAAAAAAACCGTGGGTTAACCATCGTTGATTTTTCACGAACATGGTCAAATTAAAAAAAAATTTTTTTAGGATGCCAATCGAAAGTACAAGTCTATCTGTACATGCTGTGAAAATTTTTCCCATAACAAACCACGTTTAAGGGTTGAACATGCAGTTTAAGGGATGCATACTTCCCACTAAGAGGGAGAGACGAACGTGGCTTCTTCAACAATTGCATGTACCATCGTTATATAAGGGATGATTTTCGAACCAAAGGCAGTTTCGGGTGCGTAACAATGTATAGAACGATAATATAACAATCTTTTTCGATTTCGAAACAAAAAGATTTTTCGCCAAAAAAAACCGTGGGTTAACCATCGTTGATTTTTCACGAACATGGTCAAATTAAAAAAAATTTTTTTTTGGATGCCAATCGAAAGTACAAGTCTATCTGTACATGCTGTGCAAATTTTTCCCATAACAAACCACGTTTAAGGGTTGAACATGCAGTTTAAGGGATGCATACTTCCCACTAAGAGGGAGAGACGAACGTGGCTTCTTCAACAATTGCATGTACCATCGTTATATAAGGGATGATTTTCGAACCAAAGGCAGTTTCGGGTGCGTAACAATGTATAGAACGATAATATAACAATCTTTTTCGATTTCGAAACAAAAAGATTTTTCGCAAAAAAAAACCGTGGGTTAACCATCGTTGATTTTTCACGAACATGGTCAAATTAAAAAAAAATTTTTTTAGGATGCCAATCGAAAGTACAAGTCTATCTGTATATGCTGTGCAAATTTTTCCCATAACAAACCACGTTTAAGGGATGAACATGCAGTTTAAGGGATGCATACTTCCCACTAAGAGGGAGAGACGAACGTGGCTTCTTCAACAATTGCATGTACCATCGTTATATAAGGGATGATTTTCGAACCAAAGGCAGTTTCGGGTTCGTAACAATGTATAGAACGATAATATAACAATCTTTTTCGATTTCGAAACAAAAAGATTTTTCGCCAAAAAAAACCGTGGGTTAACCATCGTTGATTTTTCACGAACATGGTCAAATTAAAAAAAATTTTTTTTAGGATGCCAATCGAAAGTACAAGTCTATCTGTACATGCTGTGAAAATTTTTCCCATAACAAACCACGTTTAAGGGTTGAACATGCAGTTTAAGGGATGCATACTTCCCACTAAGAGGGAGAGACGAACGTGGCTTCTTCAACAATTGCATGTACCATCGTTATATAAGGGATGATTTTCGAACCAAAGGCAGTTTCGGGTTCGTAACAATGTATAGAACGATAATATAACAATCTTTTTCGATTTCGAAACAAAAAGATTTTTCGCCAAAAAAAACCGTGGGTTAACCATCGTTGATTTTTCACGAACATGGTCAAATTAAAAAAAATTTTTTTTAGGATGCCAATCGAAAGTACAAGTCTATCTGTACATGCTGTGCAAATTTTTCCCATAACAAACCACGTTTAAGGGTTGAACATGCAGTTTAAGGGATGCATACTTCCCACTAAGAGGGAGAGACGAACGTGGCTTCTTCAACAACTGCATGTACCATCGTTATATAAGGGATGATTTTCGAACCAAAGGCAGTTTCGGGTTCGTAACAATGTATAGAACGATAATATAACAATCTTTTTCGATTTCGAAACAAAAAGATTTTTCGCCAAAAAATCCGTGGGTTAACCATCGTTGATTTTTCACGAACATGGTCAAATTAAAAAAAATTTTTTTTAGGATGCCAATCGAAAGTACAAGTCTATCTGTACATGCTGTGCAAATTTTTCCCATAACAAACCACGTTTAAGGGTTGAACATGCAGTTTAAGGGATGCATACTTCCCACTAAGAGGGAGAGACGAACGTGGCTTCTTCAACAATTGCATGTACCATCGTTATATAAGGGATGATTTTCGAACCAAAGGCAGTTTCGGGTTCGTAACAATGTATAGAACGATAATATAACAATCTTTTTCGATTTCGAAACAAAAAGATTTTTCGCCAAAAAAAACCGTGGGTTAACCATCGTTGATTTTTCACGAACATGGTCAAATTAAAAAAAATTTTTTTTAGGATGCCAATCGAAAGTACAAGTCTATCTGTACATGCTGTGCAAATTTTTCCCATAACAAACCACGTTTAAGGGTTGAACATGCAGTTTAAGGGATGCATACTTCCCACTAAGAGGGAGAGACGAACGTGGCTTCTTCAACAATTGCATGTACCATCGTTATATAAGGGATGATTTTCGAACCAAAGGCAGTTTCGGGTTCGTAACAATGTATAGAACGATAATATAACAATCTTTTTCGATTTCGAAACAAAAAGATTTTTCGCCAAAAAAAACCGTGGGTTAACCATCGTTGATTTTTCACGAACATGGTCAAATTAAAAAAAATTTTTTTTAGGATGCCAATCGAAAGTACAAGTCTATCTGTACATGCTGTGCAAATTTTTCCCATAACAAACCACGTTTAAGGGTTGAACATGCAGTTTAAGGGATGCATACTTCCCACTAAGAGGGAGAGACGAACGTGGCTTCTTCAACAATTGCATGTACCATCGTTATATAAGGGATGATTTTCGAACCAAAGGCAGTTTCGGGTTCGTAACAATGTATAGAACGATAATATAACAATCTTTTTCGATTTCGAAACAAAAAGATTTTTCGCCAAAAAAAACCGTGGGTTAACCATCGTTGATTTTTCACGAACATGGGCAAATTAAAAAAAATTTTTTTTAGGATGCCCATCGAAAGTACAAGTCTATCTGTACATGCTGTGCAAATTTTTCCCATAACAAACCACGTTTAAGGGTTGAACATGCAGTTTAAGGGATGCATACTTCCCACTAAGAGGGAGAGACGAACGTGGCTTCTTCAACAATTGCATGTACCATCGTTATATAAGGGATGATTTTCGAACCAAAGGCAGTTTCGGGTTCGTAACAATGTATAGAACGATAATATAACAATCTTTTTCGATTTCGAAACAAAAAGATTTTTCGCCAAAAAAAACCGTGGGTTAACCATCGTTGATTTTTCACGAACATGGTCAAATTAAAAAAAATTTTTTTTAGGATGCCAATCGAAAGTACAAGTCTATCTGTACATGCTGTGCAAATTTTTCCCATAACAAACCACGTTTAAGGGTTGAACATGCAGTTTAAGGGATGCATACTTCCCACTAAGAGGGAGTGACGAATGTGGCTTCTTCAACAATTGCATGTACCATCGTTATATAAGGGATGATTTTCGAACCAAAGGCAGTTTCGGGTTCGTAACAATGTATAGAACGATAATATAACAATCTTTTTCGATTTCGAAACAAAAAGATTTTTCGCCAAAAAAAACCGTGGGTTAACCATCGTTGATTTTTCACGAACATGGTCAAATTAAAAAAAATTTTTTTTAGGATGCCAATCGAAAGTACAAGTCTATCTGTACATGCTGTGCAAATTTTTCCCATAACAAACCACGTTTAAGGGTTGAACATGCAGTTTAAGGGATGCATACTTCCCACTAAGAGGGAGTGACGAATGTGGCTTCTTCAACAATTGCATGTACCATCGTTATATAAGGGATGATTTTCGAACCAAAGGCAGTTTCGGGTTCGTAACAATGTATAGAACGATAATATAACAATCTTTTTCGATTTCGAAACAAAAAGATTTTTCGCCAAAAAAAACCGTGGGTTAACCATCGTTGATTTTTCACGAACATGGTCAAATTAAAAAAAATTTTTTTTAGGATGCCAATCGAAAGTACAAGTCTATCTGTACATGCTGTGCAAATTTTTCCCATAACAAACCACGTTTAAGGGTTGAACATGCAGTTTAAGGGATGCATACTTCCCACTAAGAGGGAGAGACGAACGTGGCTTCTTCAACAATTGCATGTACCATCGTTATATAAGGGATGATTTTCGAACCAAAGGCAGTTTCGGGTGCGTAACAATGTATAGAACGATAATATAACAATCTTTTTCGATTTCGAAACAAAAAGATTTTTCGCCAAAAAAAACCGGGGGTTAACCATCGTTGATTTTTCACGAACATGGTCAAATTAAAAAAAATTTTTTTTAGGATGCCAATCGAAAGTACAAGTCTATCTGTATATGCTGTGCAAATTTTTCCCATAACAAACCACGTTTAAGGGTTGAACATGCAGTTTAAGGGATGCATACTTCCCACTAACAGGGAGAGACGAACGTGGCTTCTTCAACAATTGCATGTACCATCGTTATATAAGGGATGATTTTCGAACCAAAGGCAGTTTCGGGTTCGTAACAATGTATAGAACGATAATATAACAATCTTTTTCGATTTCGAAACAAAAAGATTTTTCGCCAAAAAAAACCGTGGGTTAACCATCGTTGATTTTTCACGAACATGGTCAAATTAAAAAAAAATTTTTTTAGGATGCCAATCGAAAGTACAAGTCTATCTGTACATGCTGTGAAAATTTTTCCCATAACAAACCACGTTTAAGGGTTGAACATGCAGTTTAAGGGATGCATACTTCCCACTAAGAGGGAGAGACGAACGTGGCTTCTTCAACAATTGCATGTACCATCGTTATATAAGGGATGATTTTCGAACCAAAGGCAGTTTCGGGTGCGTAACAATGTATAGAACGATAATATAACAATCTTTTTCGATTTCGAAACAAAAAGATTTTTCGCCAAAAAAAACCGTGGGTTAACCATCGTTGATTTTTCACGAACATGGTCAAATTAAAAAAAATTTTTTTTTGGATGCCAATCGAAAGTACAAGTCTATCTGTACATGCTGTGCAAATTTTTCCCATAACAAACCACGTTTAAGGGTTGAACATGCAGTTTAAGGGATGCATACTTCCCACTAAGAGGGAGAGACGAACGTGGCTTCTTCAACAATTGCATGTACCATCGTTATATAAGGGATGATTTTCGAACCAAAGGCAGTTTCGGGTGCGTAACAATGTATAGAACGATAATATAACAATCTTTTTCGATTTCGAAACAAAAAGATTTTTCGCAAAAAAAAACCGTGGGTTAACCATCGTTGATTTTTCACGAACATGGTCAAATTAAAAAAAAATTTTTTTAGGATGCCAATCGAAAGTACAAGTCTATCTGTATATGCTGTGCAAATTTTTCCCATAACAAACCACGTTTAAGGGATGAACATGCAGTTTAAGGGATGCATACTTCCCACTAAGAGGGAGAGACGAACGTGGCTTCTTCAACAATTGCATGTACCATCGTTATATAAGGGATGATTTTCGAACCAAAGGCAGTTTCGGGTTCGTAACAATGTATAGAACGATAATATAACAATCTTTTTCGATTTCGAAACAAAAAGATTTTTCGCCAAAAAAAACCGTGGGTTAACCATCGTTGATTTTTCACGAACATGGTCAAATTAAAAAAAATTTTTTTTAGGATGCCAATCGAAAGTACAAGTCTATCTGTACATGCTGTGAAAATTTTTCCCATAACAAACCACGTTTAAGGGTTGAACATGCAGTTTAAGGGATGCATACTTCCCACTAAGAGGGAGAGACGAACGTGGCTTCTTCAACAATTGCATGTACCATCGTTATATAAGGGATGAATTTCGAACCAAAGGCAGTTTCGGGTGCGTAACAATGTATAGAACGATAATATAACAATCTTTTTCGATTTCGAAACAAAAAGATTTTTCGCCAAAAAAAACCGTGGGTTAACCATCGTTGATTTTTCACGAACATGGTCAAATTAAAAAAAATTTTTTTTTGGATGCCAATCGAAAGTACAAGTCTATCTGTATATGCTGTGCAAATTTTTCCCATAACAAACCACGTTTAAGGGATGAACATGCAGTTTAAGGGATGCATACTTCCCACTAAGAGGGAGAGACGAACGTGGCTTCTTCAACAATTGCATGTACCATCGTTATATAAGGGATGATTTTCGAACCAAAGGCAGTTTCGGGTTCGTAACAATGTATAGAACGATAATATAACAATCTTTTTCGATTTCGAAACAAAAAGATTTTTCGCCAAAAAAAACCGTGGGTTAACCATCGTTGATTTTTCACGAACATGGTCAAATTAAAAAAAATTTTTTTTAGGATGCCAATCGAAAGTACAAGTCTATCTGTATATGCTGTGCAAATTTTTCCCATAACAAACCACGTTTAAGGGATGAACATGCAGTTTAAGGGATGCATACTTCCCACTAAGAGGGAGAGACGAACGTGGCTTCTTCAACAATTGCATGTACCATCGTTATATAAGGGATGATTTTCGAACCAAAGGCAGTTTCGGGTTCGTAACAATGTATAGAACGATAATATAACAATCTTTTTCGATTTCGAAACAAAAAGATTTTTCGCCAAAAAAAACCGTGGGTTAACCATCGTTGATTTTTCACGAACATGGTCAAATTAAAAAAAAATTTTTTTAGGATGCCAATCGAAAGTACAAGTCTATCTGTACATGCTGTGAAAATTTTTCCCATAACAAACCACGTTTAAGGGTTGAACATGCAGTTTAAGGGATGCATACTTCCCACTAAGAGGGAGAGACGAACGTGGCTTCTTCAACAATTGCATGTACCATCGTTATATAAGGGATGATTTTCGAACCAAAGGCAGTTTCGGGTGCGTAACAATGTATAGAACGATAATATAACAATCTTTTTCGATTTCGAAACAAAAAGATTTTTCGCCAAAAAAAACCGTGGGTTAACCATCGTTGATTTTTCACGAACATGGTCAAATTAAAAAAAATTTTTTTTAGGATGCCAATCGAAAGTACAAGTCTATCTGTATATGCTGTGCAAATTTTTCCCATAACAAACCACGTTTAAGGGATGAACATGCAGTTTAAGGGATGCATACTTCCCACTAAGAGGGAGAGACGAACGTGGCTTCTTCAACAATTGCATGTACCATCGTTATATAAGGGATGATTTTCGAACCAAAGGCAGTTTCGGGTTCGTAACAATGTATAGAACGATAATATAACAATCTTTTTCGATTTCGAAACAAAAAGATTTTTCGCCAAAAAAAACCGTGGGTTAACCATCGTTGATTTTTCACGAACATGGTCAAATTAAAAAAAATTTTTTTTAGGATGCCAATCGAAAGTACAAGTCTATCTGTACATGCTGTGAAAATTTTTCCCATAACAAACCACGTTTAAGGGTTGAACATGCAGTTTAAGGGATGCATACTTCCCACTAAGAGGGAGAGACGAACGTGGCTTCTTCAACAATTGCATGTACCATCGTTATATAAGGGATGATTTTCGAACCAAAGGCAGTTTCGGGTGCGTAACAATGTATAGAACGATAATATAACAATCTTTTTCGATTTCGAAACAAAAAGATTTTTCGCCAAAAAAAACCGTGGGTTAACCATCGTTGATTTTTCACGAACATGGTCAAATTAAAAAAAAATTTTTTTAGGATGCCAATCGAAAGTACAAGTCTATCTGTACATGCTGTGAAAATTTTTCCCATAACAAACCACGTTTAAGGGTTGAACATGCAGTTTAAGGGATGCATACTTCCCACTAAGAGGGAGAGACGAACGTGGCTTCTTCAACAATTGCATGTACCATCGTTATATAAGGGATGATTTTCGAACCAAAGGCAGTTTCGGGTGCGTAACAATGTATAGAACGATAATATAACAATCTTTTTCGATTTCGAAACAAAAAGATTTTTCGCCAAAAAAAACCGTGGGTTAACCATCGTTGATTTTTCACGAACATGGTCAAATTAAAAAAAATTTTTTTTAGGATGCCAATCGAAAGTACAAGTCTATCTGTATATGCTGTGCAAATTTTTCCCATAACAAACCACGTTTAAGGGATGAACATGCAGTTTAAGGGATGCATACTTCCCACTAAGAGGGAGAGACGAACGTGGCTTCTTCAACAATTGCATGTACCATCGTTATATAAGGGATGATTTTCGAACCAAAGGCAGTTTCGGGTTCGTAACAATGTATAGAACGATAATATAACAATCTTTTTCGATTTCGAAACAAAAAGATTTTTCGCCAAAAAAAACCGTGGGTTAACCATCGTTGATTTTTCACGAACATGGTCAAATTAAAAAAAAATTTTTTTAGGATGCCAATCGAAAGTACAAGTCTATCTGTACATGCTGTGAAAATTTTTCCCATAACAAACCACGTTTAAGGGTTGAATATGCAGTTTAAGGGATGCATACTTCCCACTAAGAGGGAGAGACGAACGTGGCTTCTTCAACAATTGCATGTACCATCGTTATATAAGGGATGATTTTCGAACCAAAGGCAGTTTCGGGTGCGTAACAATGTATAGAACGATAATATAACAATCTTTTTCGATTTCGAAACAAAAAGATTTTTCGCCAAAAAAAACCGTGGGTTAACCATCGTTGATTTTTCACGAACATGGTCAAATTAAAAAAAAATTTTTTTTGGATGCCAATCGAAAGTACAAGTCTATCTGTACATGCTGTGCAAATTTTTCCCATAACAAACCACGTTTAAGGGTTGAACATGCAGTTTAAGGGATGCATACTTCCCACTAAGAGGGAGAGACGAACGTGGCTTCTTCAACAATTGCATGTACCATCGTTATATAAGGGATGATTTTCGAACCAAAGGCAGTTTCGGGTTCGTAACAATGTATAGAACGATAATATAACAATCTTTTTCGATTTCGAAACAAAAAGATTTTTCGCCAAAAAAAACCGTGGGTTAACCATCGTTGATTTTTCACGAACATGGTCAAATTAAAAAAAATTTTTTTTAGGATGCCAATCGAAAGTACAAGTCTATCTGTACATGCTGTGCAAATTTTTCCCATAACAAACCACGTTTAAGGGTTGAACATGCAGTTTAAGGGATGCATACTTCCCACTAAGAGGGAGAGACGAACGTGGCTTCTTCAACAATTGCATGTACCATCGTTATATAAGGGATGATTTTCGAACCAAAGGCAGTTTCGGGTTCGTAACAATGTATAGAACGATAATATAACAATCTTTTTCGATTTCGAAACAAAAAGATTTTTCGCCAAAAAAAACCGTGGGTTAACCATCGTTGATTTTTCACGAACATGGTCAAATTAAAAAAAATTTTTTTTAGGATGCCAATCGAAAGTACAAGTCTATCTGTATATGCTGTGCAAATTTTTCCCATAACAAACCACGTTTAAGGGTTGAACATGCAGTTTAAGGGATGCATACTTCCCACTAAGAGGGAGAGACGAACGTGGCTTCTTCAACAATTGCATGTACCATCGTTATATAAGGGATGATTTTCGAACCAAAGGCAGTTTCGGGTTCGTAACAATGTATAGAACGATAATATAACAATCTTTTTCGATTTCGAAACAAAAAGATTTTTCGCCAAAAAAAACCGTGGGTTAACCATCGTTGATTTTTCACGAACATGGTCAAATTAAAAAAAATTTTTTTTAGGATGCCAATCGAAAGTACAAGTCTATCTGTATATGCTGTGCAAATTTTTCCCCTCACAAACCACGTTTAAGGGTTGAACATGCAGTTTAAGGGATGCATACTTCCCACTAAGAGGGAGAGACGAACGTGGCTTCTTCAACAATTGCATGTACCATCGTTATATAAGGGATGATTTTCGAACCAAAGGCAGTTTCGGGTTCGTAACAATGTATAGAACGATAATATAACAATCTTTTTCGATTTCGAAACAAAAAGATTTTTCGCCAAAAAAAACCGTGGGTTAACCATCGTTGATTTTTCACGAACATGGTCAAATTAAAAAAAAATTTTTTTAGGATGCCAATCGAAAGTACAAGTCTATCTGTACATGCTGTGCAAATTTTTCCCATAACAAACCACGTTTAAGGGTTGAACATGCAGTTTAAGGGATGCATACTTCCCACTAAGAGGGAGAGACGAACGTGGCTTCTTCAACAATTGCATGTACCATCGTTATATAAGGGATGATTTTCGAACCAAAGGCAGTTTCGGGTGCGTAACAATGTATAGAACGATAATATAACAATCTTTTTCGATTTCGAAACAAAAAGATTTTTCGCCAAAAAAAACCGTGGGTTAACCATCGTTGATTTTTCACGAACATGGTCAAATTAAAAAAAATTTTTTTTTGGATGCCAATCGAAAGTACAAGTCTATCTGTACATGCTGTGCAAATTTTTCCCATAACAAACCACGTTTAAGGGTTGAACATGCAGTTTAAGGGATGCATACTTCCCACTAAGAGGGAGAGACGAACGTAGCTTCTTCAACAATTGCATGTACCATCGTTATATAAGGGATGATTTTCGAACCAAAGGCAGTTTCGGGTTCGTAACAATGTATAGAACGATAATATAACAATCTTTTTCGATTTCGAAACAAAAAGATTTTTCGCCAAAAAAAACCGTGGGTTAACCATCGTTGATTTTTCACGAACATGGTCAAATTAAAAAAAATTTTTTTTAGGATGCCAATCGAAAGTACAAGTCTATCTGTACATGCTGTGCAAATTTTTCCCATAACAAACCACGTTTAAGGGTTGAACATGCAGTTTAAGGGATGCATACTTCCCACTAAGAGGGAGAGACGAACGTGGCTTCTTCAACAATTGCATGTACCATCGTTATATAAGGGATGATTTTCGAACCAAAGGCAGTTTCGGGTTCGTAACAATGTATAGAACGATAATATAACAATCTTTTTCGATTTCGAAACAAAAAGATTTTTCGCCAAAAAAAACCGTGGGTTAACCATCGTTGATTTTTCACGAACATGGTCAAATTAAAAAAAATTTTTTTTAGGATGCCAATCGAAAGTACAAGTCTATCTGTATATGCTGTGCAAATTTTTCCCATAACAAACCACGTTTAAGGGTTGAACATGCAGTTTAAGGGATGCATACTTCCCACTAAGAGGGAGAGACGAACGTGGCTTCTTCAACAATTGCATGTACCATCGTTATATAAGGGATGATTTTCGAACCAAAGGCAGTTTCGGGTTCGTAACAATGTATAGAACGATAATATAACAATCTTTTTCGATTTCGAAACAAAAAGATTTTTCGCCAAAAAAAACCGTGGGTTAACCATCGTTGATTTTTCACGAACATGGTCAAATTAAAAAAAAATTTTTTTAGGATGCCAATCGAAAGTACAAGTCTATCTGTACATGCTGTGCAAATTTTTCCCATAACAAACCACGTTTAAGGGTTGAACATGCAGTTTAAGGGATGCATACTTCCCACTAAGAGGGAGAGACGAACGTGGCTTCTTCAACAATTGCATGTACCATCGTTATATAAGGGATGATTTTCGAACCAAAGGCAGTTTCGGGTGCGTAACAATGTATAGAACGATAATATAACAATCTTTTTCGATTTCGAAACAAAAAGATTTTTCGCCAAAAAAAACCGTGGGTTAACCATCGTTGATTTTTCACGAACATGGTCAAATTAAAAAAAAATTTTTTTTGGATGCCAATCGAAAGTACAAGTCTATCTGTACATGCTGTGCAAATTTTTCCCATAACAAACCACGTTTAAGGGTTGAACATGCAGTTTAAGGGATGCATACTTCCCACTAAGAGGGAGAGACGAACGTGGCTTCTTCAACAATTGCATGTACCATCGTTATATAAGGGATGATTTTCGAACCAAAGGCAGTTTCGGGTTCGTAACAATGTATAGAACGATAATATAACAATCTTTTTCGATTTCGAAACAAAAAGATTTTTCGCCAAAAAAAACCGTGGGTTAACCATCGTTGATTTTTCACGAACATGGTCAAATTAAAAAAAATTTTTTTTAGGATGCCAATCGAAAGTACAAGTCTATCTGTACATGCTGTGCAAATTTTTCCCATAACAAACCACGTTTAAGGGTTGAACATGCAGTTTAAGGGATGCATACTTCCCACTAAGAGGGAGAGACGAACGTGGCTTCTTCAACAATTGCATGTACCATCGTTATATAAGGGATGATTTTCGAACCAAAGGCAGTTTCGGGTGCGTAACAATGTATAGAACGATAATATAACAATCTTTTTCGATTTCGAAACAAAAAGATTTTTCGCCAAAAAAAACCGTGGGTTAACCATCGTTGATTTTTCACGAACATGGTCAAATTAAAAAAAAATTTTTTTAGGATGCCAATCGAAAGTACAAGTCTATCTGTACATGCTGTGCAAATTTTTCCCATAACAAACCACGTTTAAGGGTTGATCATGCAGTTTAAGGGATGCATACTTCCCACTAAGAGGGAGAGACGAACGTGGCTTCTTCAACAATTGCATGTACCATCGTTATATAAGGGATGATTTTCGAACCAAAGGCAGTTTCGGGTTCGTAACAATGTATAGAACGATAATATAACAATCTTTTTCGATTTCGAAACAAAAAGATTTTTCGCCAAAAAAAACCGTGGGTTAACCATCGTTGATTTTTCACGAACATGGTCAAATTAAAAAAAATTTTTTTTAGGATGCCAATCGAAAGTACAAGTCTATCTGTACTTGCTGTGCAAATTTTTCCCATAACAAACCACGTTTAAGGGTTGAACATGCAGTTTAAGGGATGCATACTTCCCACTAAGAGGGAGAGACGAACGTGGCTTCTTCAACAATTGCATGTACCATCGTTATATAAGGGATGATTTTCGAACCAAAGGCAGTTTCGGGTTCGTAACAATGTATAGAACGATAATATAACAATCTTTTTCGATTTCGAAACAAAAAGATTTTTCGCCAAAAAAAACCGTGGGTTAACCATCGTTGATTTTTCACGAACATGGTCAAATTAAAAAAAAATTTTTTTAGGATGCCAATCGAAAGTACAAGTCTATCTGTACATGCTGTGCAAATTTTTCCCATAACAAACCACGTTTAAGGGTTGAACATGCAGTTTAAGGGATGCATACTTCCCACTAAGAGGGAGAGACGAACGTGGCTTCTTCAACAATTGCATGTACCATCGTTATATAAGGGATGATTTTCGAACCAAAGGCAGTTTCGGGTGCGTAACAATGTATAGAACGATAATATAACAATCTTTTTCGATTTCGAAACAAAAAGATTTTTCGCCAAAAAAAACCGTGGGTTAACCATCGTTGATTTTTCACGAACATGGTCAAATTAAAAAAAATTTTTTTTAGGATGCCAATCGAAAGTACAAGTCTATCTGTACATGCTGTGCAAATTTTTCCCATAACAAACCACGTTTAAGGGTTGAACATGCAGTTTAAGGGATGCATACTTCCCACTAAGAGGGAGAGACGAACGTGGCTTCTTCAACAATTGCATGTACCATCGTTATATAAGGGATGATTTTCGAACCAAAGGCAGTTTCGGGTTCGTAACAATGTATAGAACGATAATATAACAATCTTTTTCGATTTCGAAACAAAAAGATTTTTCGCCAAAAAAAACCGTGGGTTAACCATCGTTGATTTTTCACGAACATGGTCAAATTAAAAAAAATTTTTTTTAGGATGCCAATCGAAAGTACAAGTCTATCTGTATATGCTGTGCAAATTTTTCCCATAACAAACCACGTTTAAGGGTTGAACATGCAGTTTAAGGGATGCATACTTCCCACTAAGAGGGAGAGACGAACGTGGCTTCTTCAACAATTGCATGTACCATCGTTATATAAGGGATGATTTTCGAACCAAAGGCAGTTTCGGGTTCGTAACAATGTATAGAACGATAATATAACAATCTTTTTCGATTTCGAAACAAAAAGATTTTTCGCCAAAAAAAACCGTGGGTTGACCATCGTTGATTTT
Organism: Sisyra terminalis; assembly: GCA_958496175.1. Taxonomy (NCBI): domain Eukaryota; kingdom Metazoa; phylum Arthropoda; class Insecta; order Neuroptera; family Sisyridae; genus Sisyra; species Sisyra terminalis. The sequence goes on from OY292277.1 coordinate 3,044,082, forward strand.
TCACGAACATGGTCAAATTAAAAAAAATTTTTTTTAGGATGCCAATCGAAAGTACAAGTCTATCTGTACATGCTGTGCAAATTTTTCCCATAACAAACCACGTTTAAGGGTTGAACATGCAGTTTAAGGGATGCATACTTCCCACTAAGAGGGAGAGACGAACGTGGCTTCTTCAACAATTGCATGTACCATCGTTATATAAGGGATGATTTTCGAACCAAAGGCAGTTTCGGGTGCGTAACAATGTATAGAACGATAATATAACAATCTTTTTCGATTTCGAAACAAAAAGATTTTTCGCCAAAAAAAACCGTGGATTGACCATCGTTGATTTTTCACGAACATGGTCAAATTAAAAAAAAATTTTTTTAGGATGCCAATCGAAAGTACAAGTCTATCTGTACATGCTGTGCAAATTTTTCCTATAACAAACCACGTTTAAGGGTTGAACATGCAGTTTAAGGGATGCATACTTCCCACTAAGAGGGAGAGACGAACGTGGCTTCTTCAACAATTGCATGTACCATCGTTATATAAGGGATGATTTTCGAACCAAAGGCAGTTTCGGGTTCGTAACAATGTATAGAACGATAATATAACAATCTTTTTCGATTTCGAAACAAAAAGATTTTTCGCCAAAAAAAACCGTGGGTTGACCATCGTTGATTTTTCACGAACATGGTCAAATTAAAAAAAATTTTTTTTAGGATGCCAATCGAAAGTACAAGTCTATCTGTACATGCTGTGCAAATTTTTCCCATAACAAACCACGTTTAAGGGTTGAACATGCAGTTTAAGGGATGCATACTTCCCACTAAGAGGGAGAGACGAACGTGGCTTCTTCAACAATTGCATGTACCATCGTTATATAAGGGATGATTTTCGAACCAAAGGCAGTTTCGGGTGCGTAACAATGTATAGAACGATAATATAACAATCTTTTTCGATTTCGAAACAAAAAGATTTTTCGCCAAAAAAAACCGTGGATTGACCATCGTTGATTTTTCACGAACATGGTCAAATTAAAAAAAAATTTTTTTAGGATGCCAATCGAAAGTACAAGTCTATCTGTACATGCTGTGCAAATTTTTCCTATAACAAACCACGTTTAAGGGTTGAACATGCAGTTTAAGGGATGCATACTTCCCACTAAGAGGGAGAGACGAACGTGGCTTCTTCAACAATTGCATGTACCATCGTTATATAAGGGATGATTTTCGAACCAAAGGCAGTTTCGGGTTCGTAACAATGTATAGAACGATAATATAACAATCTTTTTCGATTTCGAAACAAAAAGATTTTTCGCCAAAAAAAACCGTGGGTTAACCATCGTTGATTTTTCACGAACATGGTCAAATTAAAAAAAATTTTTTTTAGGATGCCAATCGAAAGTACAAGTCTATCTGTACATGCTGTGCAAATTTTTCCCATAACAAACCACGTTTAAGGGTTGAACATGCAGTTTAAGGGATGCATACTTCCCACTAAGAGGGAGGGACGAACGTGGCTTCTTCAACAATTGCATGTACCATCGTTATATAAGGGATGATTTTCGAACCAAAGGCAGTTTCGGGTGCGTAACAATGTATAGAACAATAATATAACAATCTTTTTCGATTTCGAAACAAAAAGATTTTTCGCCAAAAAAAACCGTGGGTTAACCATCGTTGATTTTTCACGAACATGGTCAAATTAAAAAAAATTTTTTTTAGGATGCCAATCGAAAGTACAAGTCTATCTGTACATGCTGTGCAAATTTTTCCCATAACAAACCACGTTTAAGGGTTGAACATGCAGTTTAAGGGATGCATACTTCCCACTAAGAGGGAGAGACGAACGTGGCTTCTTCAACAATTGCATGTACCATCGTTATATAAGGGATGATTTTCGAACCAAAGGCAGTTTCGGGTTCGTAACAATGTATAGAACGATAATATAACAATCTTTTTCGATTTCGAAACAAAAAGATTTTTCGCCAAAAAAAACCGTGGGTTAACCATCGTTGATTTTTCACGAACATGGTCAAATTAAAAAAAAATTTTTATAGGATGCCAATCGAAAGTACAAGTCTATCTGTACATGCTGTGCAAATTTTTCCCATAACAAACCACGTTTAAGGGTTGAACATGCAGTTTAAGGGATGCATACTTCCCACTAAGAGGGAGAGACGAACGTGGCTTCTTCAACAATTGCATGTACCATCGTTATATAAGGGATGATTTTCGAACCAAAGGCAGTTTCGGGTTCGTAACAATGTATAGAACGATAATATAACAATCTTTTTCGATTTCGAAACAAAAAGATTTTTCGCCAAAAAAAACCGTGGGTTAACCATCGTTGATTTTTCACGAACATGGTCAAATTAAAAAAAAATTTTTTTAGGATGCCAATCGAAAGTACAAGTCTATCTGTACATGCTGTGCAAATTTTTCCCATTACAAACCACGTTTAAGGGTTGAACATGCAGTTTAAGGGATGCATACTTCCCACTAAGAGGGAGAGACGAACGTGGCTTCTTCAACAATTGCATGTACCATCGTTATATAAGGGATGATTTTCGAACCAAAGGCAGTTTCGGGTTCGTAACAATGTATAGAACGATAATATAACAATCTTTTTCGATTTCGAAACAAAAAGATTTTTCGCCAAAAAAAACCGTGGGTTAACCATCGTTGATTTTTCACGAACATGGTCAAATTAAAAAAAATTTTTTTTAGGATGCCAATCGAAAGTACAAGTCTATCTGTACATGCTGTGCAAATTTTTCCCATAACAAACCACGTTTAAGGGTTGAACATGCAGTTTAAGGGATGCATACTTCCCACTAAGAGGGAGAGACGAACGTGGCTTCTTCAACAATTGCATGTACCATCGTTATATAAGGGATGATTTTCGAACCAAAGGCAGTTTCGGGTTCGTAACAATGTATAGAACGATAATATAACAATCTTTTTCGATTTCGAAACAAAAAGATTTTTCGCCAAAAAAAACCGTGGGTTAACCATCGTTGATTTTTCACGAACATGGTCAAATTAAAAAAAATTTTTTTTAGGATGCCAATCGAAAGTACAAGTCTATCTGTACATGCTGTGCAAATTTTTCCCATAACAAACCACGTTTAAGGGTTGAACATGCAGTTTAAGGGATGCATACTTCCCACTAAGAGGGAGGGACGAACGTGGCTTCTTCAACAATTGCATGTACCATCGTTATATAAGGGATGATTTTCGAACCAAAGGCAGTTTCGGGTGCGTAACAATGTATAGAACAATAATATAACAATCTTTTTCGATTTCGAAACAAAAAGATTTTTCGCCAAAAAAAACCGTGGGTTAACCATCGTTGATTTTTCACGAACATGGTCAAATTAAAAAAAATTTTTTTTAGGATGCCAATCGAAAGTACAAGTCTATCTGTACATGCTGTGCAAATTTTTCCCATAACAAACCACGTTTAAGGGTTGAACATGCAGTTTAAGGGATGCATACTTCCCACTAAGAGGGAGAGACGAACGTGGCTTCTTCAACAATTGCATGTACCATCGTTATATAAGGGATGATTTTCGAACCAAAGGCAGTTTCGGGTTCGTAACAATGTATAGAACGATAATATAACAATCTTTTTCGATTTCGAAACAAAAAGATTTTTCGCCAAAAAAAACCGTGGGTTAACCATCGTTGATTTTTCACGAACATGGTCAAATTAAAAAAAATTTTTTATAGGATGCCAATCGAAAGTACAAGTCTATCTGTACATGCTGTGCAAATTTTTCCCATAACAAACCACGTTTAAGGGTTGAACATGCAGTTTAAGGGATGCATACTTCCCACTAAGAGGGAGAGACGAACGTGGCTTCTTCAACAATTGCATGTACCATCGTTATATAAGGGATGATTTTCGAACCAAAGGCAGTTTCGGGTTCGTAACAATGTATAGAACGATAATATAACAATCTTTTTCGATTTCGAAACAAAAAGATTTTTCGCCAAAAAAAACCGTGGGTTAACCATCGTTGATTTTTCACGAACATGGTCAAATTAAAAAAAATTTTTTTTAGGATGCCAATCGAAAGTACAAGTCTATCTGTACATGCTGTGCAAATTTTTCCCATAACAAACCACGTTTAAGGGTTGAACATGCAGTTTAAGGGATGCATACTTCCCACTAAGAGGGAGGGACGAACGTGGCTTCTTCAACAATTGCATGTACCATCGTTATATAAGGGATGATTTTCGAACCAAAGGCAGTTTCGGGTGCGTAACAATGTATAGAACAATAATATAACAATCTTTTTCGATTTCGAAACAAAAAGATTTTTCGCCAAAAAAAACCGTGGGTTAACCATCGTTGATTTTTCACGAACATGGTCAAATTAAAAAAAATTTTTTTTAGGATGCCAATCGAAAGTACAAGTCTATCTGTACATGCTGTGCAAATTTTTCCCATAACAAACCACGTTTAAGGGTTGAACATGCAGTTTAAGGGATGCATACTTCCCACTAAGAGGGAGAGACGAACGTGGCTTCTTCAACAATTGCATGTACCATCGTTATATAAGGGATGATTTTCGAACCAAAGGCAGTTTCGGGTTCGTAACAATGTATAGAACGATAATATAACAATCTTTTTCGATTTCGAAACAAAAAGATTTTTCGCCAAAAAAAACCGTGGGTTAACCATCGTTGATTTTTCACGAACATGGTCAAATTAAAAAAAAATTTTTATAGGATGCCAATCGAAAGTACAAGTCTATCTGTACATGCTGTGCAAATTTTTCCCATAACAAACCACGTTTAAGGGTTGAACATGCAGTTTAAGGGATGCATACTTCCCACTAAGAGGGAGAGACGAACGTGGCTTCTTCAACAATTGCATGTACCATCGTTATATAAGGGATGATTTTCGAACCAAAGGCAGTTTCGGGTTCGTAACAATGTATAGAACGATAATATAACAATCTTTTTCGATTTCGAAACAAAAAGATTTTTCGCCAAAAAAAACCGTGGGTTAACCATCGTTGATTTTTCACGAACATGGTCAAATTAAAAAAAAATTTTTTTAGGATGCCAATCGAAAGTACAAGTCTATCTGTACATGCTGTGCAAATTTTTCCCATTACAAACCACGTTTAAGGGTTGAACATGCAGTTTAAGGGATGCATACTTCCCACTAAGAGGGAGAGACGAACGTGGCTTCTTCAACAATTGCATGTACCATCGTTATATAAGGGATGATTTTCGAACCAAAGGCAGTTTCGGGTTCGTAACAATGTATAGAACGATAATATAACAATCTTTTTCGATTTCGAAACAAAAAGATTTTTCGCCAAAAAAAACCGTGGGTTAACCATCGTTGATTTTTCACGAACATGGTCAAATTAAAAAAAATTTTTTTTAGGATGCCAATCGAAAGTACAAGTCTATCTGTACATGCTGTGCAAATTTTTCCCATAACAAACCACGTTTAAGGGTTGAACATGCAGTTTAAGGGATGCATACTTCCCACTAAGAGGGAGAGACGAACGTGGCTTCTTCAACAATTGCATGTACCATCGTTATATAAGGGATGATTTTCGAACCAAAGGCAGTTTCGGGTTCGTAACAATGTATAGAACGATAATATAACAATCTTTTTCGATTTCGAAACAAAAAGATTTTTCGCCAAAAAAAACCGTGGGTTAACCATCGTTGATTTTTCACGAACATGGTCAAATTAAAAAAAATTTTTTTTAGGATGCCAATCGAAAGTACAAGTCTATCTGTACATGCTGTGCAAATTTTTCCCATAACAAACCACGTTTAAGGGTTGAACATGCAGTTTAAGGGATGCATACTTCCCACTAAGAGGGAGGGACGAACGTGGCTTCTTCAACAATTGCATGTACCATCGTTATATAAGGGATGATTTTCGAACCAAAGGCAGTTTCGGGTGCGTAACAATGTATAGAACAATAATATAACAATCTTTTTCGATTTCGAAACAAAAAGATTTTTCGCCAAAAAAAACCGTGGGTTAACCATCGTTGATTTTTCACGAACATGGTCAAATTAAAAAAAATTTTTTTTAGGATGCCAATCGAAAGTACAAGTCTATCTGTACATGCTGTGCAAATTTTTCCCATAACAAACCACGTTTAAGGGTTGAACATGCAGTTTAAGGGATGCATACTTCCCACTAAGAGGGAGAGACGAACGTGGCTTCTTCAACAATTGCATGTACCATCGTTATATAAGGGATGATTTTCGAACCAAAGGCAGTTTCGGGTTCGTAACAATGTATAGAACGATAATATAACAATCTTTTTCGATTTCGAAACAAAAAGATTTTTCGCCAAAAAAAACCGTGGGTTAACCATCGTTGATTTTTCACGAACATGGTCAAATTAAAAAAAATTTTTTATAGGATGCCAATCGAAAGTACAAGTCTATCTGTACATGCTGTGCAAATTTTTCCCATAACAAACCACGTTTAAGGGTTGAACATGCAGTTTAAGGGATGCATACTTCCCACTAAGAGGGAGAGACGAACGTGGCTTCTTCAACAATTGCATGTACCATCGTTATATAAGGGATGATTTTCGAACCAAAGGCAGTTTCGGGTTCGTAACAATGTATAGAACGATAATATAACAATCTTTTTCGATTTCGAAACAAAAAGATTTTTCGCCAAAAAAAACCGTGGGTTAACCATCGTTGATTTTTCACGAACATGGTCAAATTAAAAAAAATTTTTTTTAGGATGCCAATCGAAAGTACAAGTCTATCTGTACATGCTGTGCAAATTTTTCCCATAACAAACCACGTTTAAGGGTTGAACATGCAGTTTAAGGGATGCATACTTCCCACTAAGAGGGAGAGACGAACGTGGCTTCTTCAACAATTGCATGTACCATCGTTATATAAGGGATGATTTTCGAACCAAAGGCAGTTTCGGGTTCGTAACAATGTATAGAACGATAATATAACAATCTTTTTCGATTTCGAAACAAAAAGATTTTTCGCCAAAAAAAACCGTGGGTTAACCATCGTTGATTTTTCACGAACATGGTCAAATTAAAAAAAATTTTTTTTAGGATGCCAATCGAAAGTACAAGTCTATCTGTACATGCTGTGCAAATTTTTCCCATAACAAACCACGTTTAAGGGTTGAACATGCAGTTTAAGGGATGCATACTTCCCACTAAGAGGGAGAGACGAACGTGGCTTCTTCAACAATTGCATGTACCATCGTTATATAAGGGATGATTTTCGAACCAAAGGCAGTTTCGGGTTCGTAACAATGTATAGAACGATAATATAACAATCTTTTTCGATTTCGAAACAAAAAGATTTTTCGCCAAAAAAAACCGTGGGTTGACCATCGTTGATTTTTCACGAACATGGTCAAATTAAAAAAAATTTTTTTTAGGATGCCAATCGAAAGTACAAGTCTATCTGTATATGCTGTGCAAATTTTTCCCATAACAAACCACGTTTAAGGGTTGAACATGCAGTTTAAGGGATGCATACTTCCCACTAAGAGGGAGAGACGAACGTGGCTTCTTCAACAATTGCATGTACCATCGTTATATAAGGGATGATTTTCGAACCAAAGGCAGTTTCGGGTTCGTAACAATGTATAGAACGATAATATAACAATCTTTTTCGATTTCGAAACAAAAAGATTTTTCGCCAAAAAAAACCGTGGGTTAACCATCGTTGATTTTTCACGAACATGGTCAAATTAAAAAAAATTTTTTTTAGGATGCCAATCGAAAGTACAAGTCTATCTGTACATGCTGTGCAAATTTTTCCCATAACAAACCACGTTTAAGGGTTGAACATGCAGTTTAAGGGATGCATACTTCCCACTAAGAGGGAGAGACGAACGTGGCTTCTTCAACAATTGCATGTACCATCGTTATATAAGGGATGATTTTCGAACCAAAGGCAGTTTCGGGTGCGTAACAATGTATAGAACGATAATATAACAATCTTTTTCGATTTCGAAACAAAAAGATTTTTCGCCAAAAAAAACCGTGGGTTGACCATCGTTGATTTTTCACGAACATGGTCAAATTAAAAAAAATTTTTTTTAGGATGCCAATCGAAAGTACAAGTCTATCTGTACATGCTGTGCAAATTTTTCCTATAACAAACCACGTTTAAGGGTTGAACATGCAGTTTAAGGGATGCATACTTCCCACTAAGAGGGAGAGACGAACGTGGCTTCTTCAACAATTGCATGTACCATCGTTATATAAGGGATGATTTTCGAACCAAAGGCAGTTTCGGGTTCGTAACAATGTATAGAACGATAATATAACAATCTTTTTCGATTTCGAAACAAAAAGATTTTTCGCCAAAAAAAACCGTGGGTTAACCATCGTTGATTTTTCACGAACATGGTCAAATTAAAAAAAATTTTTTTTAGGATGCCAATCGAAAGTACAAGTCTATCTGTACATGCTGTGCAAATTTTTCCCATAACAAACCACGTTTAAGGGTTGAACATGCAGTTTAAGGGATGCATACTTCCCACTAAGAGGGAGGGACGAACGTGGCTTCTTCAACAATTGCATGTACCATCGTTATATAAGGGATGATTTTCGAACCAAAGGCAGTTTCGGGTGCGTAACAATGTATAGAACAATAATATAACAATCTTTTTCGATTTCGAAACAAAAAGATTTTTCGCCAAAAAAAACCGTGGGTTAACCATCGTTGATTTTTCACGAACATGGTCAAATTAAAAAAAATTTTTTTTAGGATGCCAATCGAAAGTACAAGTCTATCTGTACATGCTGTGCAAATTTTTCCCATAACAAACCACGTTTAAGGGTTGAACATGCAGTTTAAGGGATGCATACTTCCCACTAAGAGGGAGAGACGAACGTGGCTTCTTCAACAATTGCATGTACCATCGTTATATAAGGGATGATTTTCGAACCAAAGGCAGTTTCGGGTGCGTAACAATGTATAGAACGATAATATAACAATCTTTTTCGATTTCGAAACAAAAAGATTTTTCGCCAAAAAAAACCGTGGGTTGACCATCGTTGATTTTTCACGAACATGGTCAAATTAAAAAAAATTTTTTTTAGGATGCCAATCGAAAGTACAAGTCTATCTGTACATGCTGTGCAAATTTTTCCTATAACAAACCACGTTTAAGGGTTGAACATGCAGTTTAAGGGATGCATACTTCCCACTAAGAGGGAGAGACGAACGTGGCTTCTTCAACAATTGCATGTACCATCGTTATATAAGGGATGATTTTCGAACCAAAGGCAGTTTCGGGTTCGTAACAATGTATAGAACGATAATATAACAATCTTTTTCGATTTCGAAACAAAAAGATTTTTCGCCAAAAAAAACCGTGGGTTAACCATCGTTGATTTTTCACGAACATGGTCAAATTAAAAAAAAATTTTTTTAGGATGCCAATCGAAAGTACAAGTCTATCTGTACATGCTGTGCAAATTTTTCCCATAACAAACCACGTTTAAGGGTTGAACATGCAGTTTAAGGGATGCATACTTCCCACTAAGAGGGAGGGACGAACGTGGCTTCTTCAACAATTGCATGTACCATCGTTATATAAGGGATGATTTTCGAACCAAAGGCAGTTTCGGGTGCGTAACAATGTATAGAACAATAATATAACAATCTTTTTCGATTTCGAAACAAAAAGATTTTTCGCCAAAAAAAACCGTGGGTTGACCATCGTTGATTTTTCACGAACATGGTCAAATTAAAAAAAATTTTTTTTAGGATGCCAATCGAAAGTACAAGTCTATCTGTACATGCTGTGCAAATTTTTCCTATAACAAACCACGTTTAAGGGTTGAACATGCAGTTTAAGGGATGCATACTTCCCACTAAGAGGGAGAGACGAACGTGGCTTCTTCAACAATTGCATGTACCATCGTTATATAAGGGATGATTTTCGAACCAAAGGCAGTTTCGGGTTCGTAACAATGTATAGAACGATAATATAACAATCTTTTTCGATTTCGAAACAAAAAGATTTTTCGCCAAAAAAAACCGTGGGTTAACCATCGTTGATTTTTCACGAACATGGTCAAATTAAAAAAAATTTTTTATAGGATGCCAATCGAAAGTACAAGTCTATCTGTACATGCTGTGCAAATTTTTCCCATAACAAACCACGTTTAAGGGTTGAACATGCAGTTTAAGGGATGCATACTTCCCACTAAGAGGGAGAGACGAACGTGGCTTCTTCAACAATTGCATGTACCATCGTTATATAAGGGATGATTTTCGAACCAAAGGCAGTTTCGGGTTCGTAACAATGTATAGAACGATAATATAACAATCTTTTTCGATTTCGAAACAAAAAGATTTTTCGCCAAAAAAAACCGTGGGTTAACCATCGTTGATTTTTCACGAACATGGTCAAATTAAAAAAAAATTTTTTTAGGATGCCAATCGAAAGTACAAGTCTATCTGTACATGCTGTGCAAATTTTTCCCATTACAAACCACGTTTAAGGGTTGAACATGCAGTTTAAGGGATGCATACTTCCCACTAAGAGGGAGAGACGAACGTGGCTTCTTCAACAATTGCATGTACCATCGTTATATAAGGGATGATTTTCGAACCAAAGGCAGTTTCGGGTGCGTAACAATGTATAGAACGATAATATAACAATCTTTTTCGATTTCGAAACAAAAAGATTTTTCGCCAAAAAAAACCGTGGGTTAACCATCGTTGATTTTTCACGAACATGGTCAAATTAAAAAAAATTTTTTTTAGGATGCCAATCGAAAGTACAAGTCTATCTGTACATGCTGTGCAAATTTTTCCCATAACAAACCACGTTTAAGGGTTGAACATGCAGTTTAAGGGATGCATACTTCCCACTAAGAGGGAGAGACGAACGTGGCTTCTTCAACAATTGCATGTACCATCGTTATATAAGGGATGATTTTCGAACCAAAGGCAGTTTCGGGTGCGTAACAATGTATAGAACGATAATATAACAATCTTTTTCGATTTCGAAACAAAAAGATTTTTCGCCAAAAAAAACCGTGGGTTAACCATCGTTGATTTTTCACGAACATGGTCAAATTAAAAAAAAATTTTTTTAGGATGCCAATCGAAAGTACAAGTCTATCTGTACATGCTGTGCAAATTTTTCCCATAACAAACCACGTTTAAGGGTTGAACATGCAGTTTAAGGGATGCATACTTCCCACTAAGAGGGAGAGACGAACGTGGCTTCTTCAACAATTGCATGTACCATCGTTATATAAGGGATGATTTTCGAACCAAAGGCAGTTTCGGGTGCGTAACAATGTATAGAACAATAATATAACAATCTTTTTCGATTTCGAAACAAAAAGATTTTTCGCCAAAAAAAACCGTGGGTTAACCATCGTTGATTTTTCACGAACATGGTCAAATTAAAAAAAATTTTTTTTAGGATGCCAATCGAAAGTACAAGTCTATCTGTACATGCTGTGCAAATTTTTCCCATAACAAACCACGTTTAAGGGTTGAACATGCAGTTTAAGGGATGCATACTTCCCACTAAGAGGGAGAGACGAACGTGGCTTCTTCAACAATTGCATGTACCATCGTTATATAAGGGATGATTTTCGAACCAAAGGCAGTTTCGGGTGCGTAACAATGTATAGAACAATAATATAACAATCTTTTTCGATTTCGAAACAAAAAGATTTTTCGCCAAAAAAAACCGTGGGTTAACCATCGTTGATTTTTCACGAACATGGTCAAATTAAAAAAAATTTTTTTTAGGATGCCAATCGAAAGTACAAGTCTATCTGTACATGCTGTGCAAATTTTTCCCATAACAAACCACGTTTAAGGGTTGAACATGCAGTTTAAGGGATGCATACTTCCCACTAAGAGGGAGAGACGAACGTGGCTTCTTCAACAATTGCATGTACCATCGTTATATAAGGGATGATTTTCGAACCAAAGGCAGTTTCGGGTGCGTTACAATGTATAGAACGATAATATAACAATCTTTTTCGATTTCGAAACAAAAAGATTTTTCGCCAAAAAAAACCGTGGGTTAACCATCGTTGATTTTTCACGAACATGGTCAAATTAAAAAAAATTTTTTTTAGGATGCCAATCGAAAGTACAAGTCTATCTGTACATGCTGTGCAAATTTTTCCCATAACAAACCACGTTTAAGGGTTGAACATGCAGTTTAAGGGATGCATACTTCCCACTAAGAGGGAGAGACGAACGTGGCTTCTTCAACAATTGCATGTACCATCGTTATATAAGGGATGATTTTCGAACCAAAGGCAGTTTCGGGTTCGTAACAATGTATAGAACGATAATATAACAATCTTTTTCGATTTCGAAACAAAAAGATTTTTCGCCAAAAAAAACCGTGGGTTAACCATCGTTGATTTTTCACGAACATGGTCAAATTAAAAAAAAATTTTTTTAGGATGCCAATCGAAAGTACAAGTCTATCTGTACATGCTGTGCAAATTTTTCCCATAACAAACCACGTTTAAGGGTTGAACATGCAGTTTAAGGGATGCATACTTCCCACTAAGAGGGAGAGACGAACGTGGCTTCTTCAACAATTGCATGTACCATCGTTATATAAGGGATGATTTTCGAACCAAAGGCAGTTTCGGGTGCGTAACAATGTATAGAACGATAATATAACAATCTTTTTCGATTTCGAAACAAAAAGATTTTTCGCCAAAAAAAACCGTGGGTTAACCATCGTTGATTTTTCACGAACATGGTCAAATTAAAAAAAATTTTTTTTAGGATGCCAATCGAAAGTACAAGTCTATCTGTACATGCTGTGCAAATTTTTCCCATAACAAACCACGTTTAAGGGTTGAACATGCAGTTTAAGGGATGCATACTTCCCACTAAGAGGGAGAGACGATCGTGGCTTCTTCAACAATTGCATGTACCATCGTTATATAAGGGATGATTTTCGAACCAAAGGCAGTTTCGGGTGCGTAACAATGTATAGAACGATAATATAACAATCTTTTTCGATTTCGAAACAAAAAGATTTTTCGCCAAAAAAAACCGTGGGTTAACCATCGTTGATTTTTCACGAACATGGTCAAATTAAAAAAAATTTTTTTTAGGATGCCAATCGAAAGTACAAGTCTATCTGTACATGCTGTGCAAATTTTTCCCATAACAAACCACGTTTAAGGGTTGAACATGCAGTTTAAGGGATGCATACTTCCCACTAAGAGGGAGAGACGAACGTGGCTTCTTCAACAATTGCATGTACCATCGTTATATAAGGGATGATTTTCGAACCAAAGGCAGTTTCGGGTTCGTAACAATGTATAGAACGATAATATAACAATCTTTTTCGATTTCGAAACAAAAAGATTTTTCGCCAAAAAAAACCGTGGGTTAACCATCGTTGATTTTTCACGAACATGGTCAAATTAAAAAAAAATTTTTTTAGGATGCCAATCGAAAGTACAAGTCTATCTGTACATGCTGTGCAAATTTTTCCCATAACAAACCACGTTTAAGGGTTGAACATGCAGTTTAAGGGATGCATACTTCCCACTAAGAGGGAGAGACGAACGTGGCTTCTTCAACAATTGCATGTACCATCGTTATATAAGGGATGATTTTCGAACCAAAGGCAGTTTCGGGTGCGTAACAATGTATAGAACGATAATATAACAATCTTTTTCGATTTCGAAACAAAAAGATTTTTCGCCAAAAAAAACCGTGGGTTAACCATCGTTGATTTTTCACGAACATGGTCAAATTAAAAAAAATTTTTTTTAGGATGCCAATCGAAAGTACAAGTCTATCTGTACATGCTGTGCAAATTTTTCCCATAACAAACCACGTTTAAGGGTTGAACATGCAGTTTAAGGGATGCATACTTCCCACTAAGAGGGAGAGACGAACGTGGCTTCTTCAACAATTGCATGTACCATCGTTATATAAGGGATGATTTTCGAACCAAAGGCAGTTTCGGGTGCGTAACAATGTATAGAACGATAATATAACAATCTTTTTCGATTTCGAAACAAAAAGATTTTTCGCCAAAAAAAACCGTGGGTTAACCATCGTTGATTTTTCACGAACATGGTCAAATTAAAAAAAATTTTTTTTAGGATGCCAATCGAAAGTACAAGTCTATCTGTACATGCTGTGCAAATTTTTCCCATAACAAACCACGTTTAAGGGTTGAACATGCAGTTTAAGGGATGCATACTTCCCTCTAAGAGGGAGAGACGAACGTGGCTTCTTCAACAATTGCATGTACCATCGTTATATAAGGGATGATTTTCGAACCAAAGGCAGTTTCGGGTTCGTAACAATGTATAGAACGATAATATAACAATCTTTTTCGATTTCGAAACAAAAAGATTTTTCGCCAAAAAAAACCGTGGGTTAACCATCGTTGATTTTTCACGAACATGGTCAAATTAAAAAAAAATTTTTTTAGGATGCCAATCGAAAGTACAAGTCTATCTGTACATGCTGTGCAAATTTTTCCCATAACAAACCACGTTTAAGGGTTGAACATGCAGTTTAAGGGATGCATACTTCCCACTAAGAGGGAGAGACGAACGTGGCTTCTTCAACAATTGCATGTACCATCGTTATGTAAGGGATGATTTTCGAACCAAAGGCAGTTTCGGGTGCGTAACAATGTATAGAACGATAATATAACAATCTTTTTCGATTTCGAAACAAAAAGATTTTTCGCCAAAAAAAACCGTGGGTTAACCATCGTTGATTTTTCACGAACATGGTCAAATTAAAAAAAATTTTTTTTAGGATGCCAATCGAAAGTACAAGTCTATCTGTACATGCTGTGCAAATTTTTCCCATAACAAACCACGTTTAAGGGTTGAACATGCAGTTTAAGGGATGCATACTTCCCACTAAGAGGGAGAGACGAACGTGGCTTCTTCAACAATTGCATGTACCATCGTTATATAAGGGATGATTTTCGAACCAAAGGCAGTTTCGGGTTCGTAACAATGTATAGAACGATAATATAACAATCTTTTTCGATTTCGAAACAAAAAGATTTTTCGCCAAAAAAAACCGTGGGTTAACCATCGTTGATTTTTCACGAACATGGTCAAATTAAAAAAAATTTTTTTTAGGATGCCAATCGAAAGTACAAGTCTATCTGTACATGCTGTGCAAATTTTTCCCATAACAAACCACGTTTAAGGGTTGAACATGCAGTTTAAGGGATGCATACTTCCCACTAAGAGGGAGAGACGAACGTGGCTTCTTCAACAATTGCATGTACCATCGTTATATAAGGGATGATTTTCGAACCAAAGGCAGTTTCGGGTTCGTAACAATGTATAGAACGATAATATAACAATCTTTTTCGATTTCGAAACAAAAAGATTTTTCGCCAAAAAAAACCGTGGGTTAACCATCGTTGATTTTTCACGAACATGGTCAAATTAAAAAAAATTTTTTTTAGGATGCCAATCGAAAGTACAAGTCTATCTGTACATGCTGTGCAAATTTTTCCCATAACAAACCACGTTTAAGGGTTGAACATGCAGTTTAAGAGATGCATACTTCCCACTAAGAGGGAGAGACGAACGTGGCTTCTTCAACAATTGCATGTACCATCGTTATATAAGGGATGATTTTCGAACCAAAGGCAGTTTCGGGTGCGTTACAATGTATAGAACGATAATATAACAATCTTTTTCGATTTCGAAACAAAAAGATTTTTCGCCAAAAAAAACCGTGGGTTAACCATCGTTGATTTTTCACGAACATGGTCAAATTAAAAAAAATTTTTTTTAGGATGCCAATCGAAAGTACAAGTCTATCTGTACATGCTGTGCAAATTTTTCCCATAACAAACCACGTTTAAGGGTTGAACATGCAGTTTAAGGGATGCATACTTCCCACTAAGAGGGAGAGACGAACGTGGCTTCTTCAACAATTGCATGTACCATCGTTATATAAGGGATGATTTTCGAACCAAAGGCAGTTTCGGGTTCGTTACAATGTATAGAACGATAATATAACAATCTTTTTCGATTTCGAAACAAAAAGATTTTTCGCCAAAAAAAACCGTGGGTTAACCATCGTTGATTTTTCACGAACATGGTCAAATTAAAAAAAATTTTTTTTAGGATGCCAATCGAAAGTACAAGTCTATCTGTACTTGCTGTGCAGATTTTTCCCATAACAAACCACGTTTAAGGGTTGAACATGCAGTTTAAGGGATGCATACTTCCCACTAAGAGGGAGAGACGAACGTGGCTTCTTCAACAATTGCATGTACCATCGTTATATAAGGGATGATTTTCGAACCAAAGGCAGTTTCGGGTGCGTAACAATGTATAGAACGATAATATAACAATCTTTTTCGATTTCGAAACAAAAAGATTTTTCGCCAAAAAAAACCGTGGGTTAACCATCGTTGATTTTTCACGAACATGGTCAAATTAAAAAAAATTTTTTTTAGGATGCCAATCGAAAGTACAAGTCTATCTGTACATGCTGTGCAAATTTTTCCCATAACAAACCACGTTTAAGGGTTGAACATGCAGTTTAAGGGATGCATACTTCCCACTAAGAGGGAGAGACGAAAGTGGCTTCTTCAACAATTGCATGTACCATCGTTATATAAGGGATGATTTTCGAACCAAAGGCAGTTTCGGGTTCGTTACAATGTATAGAACGATAATATAACAATCTTTTTCGATTTCGAAACAAAAAGATTTTTCGCCAAAAAAAACCGTGGGTTAACCATCGTTGATTTTTCACGAACATGGTCAAATTAAAAAAAATTTTTTTTAGGATGCCAATCGAAAGTACAAGTCTATCTGTACTTGCTGTGCAGATTTTTCCCATAACAAACCACGTTTAAGGGTTGAACATGCAGTTTAAGGGATGCATACTTCCCACTAAGAGGGAGAGACGAACGTGGCTTCTTCAACAATTGCATGTACCATCGTTATATAAGGGATGATTTTCGAACCAAAGGCAGTTTCGGGTGCGTAACAATGTATAGAACGATAATATAACAATCTTTTTCGATTTCGAAACAAAAAGATTTTTCGCCAAAAAAAACCGTGGGTTAACCATCGTTGATTTTTCACGAACATGGTCAAATTAAAAAAAATTTTTTTTAGGATGCCAATCGAAAGTACAAGTCTATCTGTACATGCTGTGCAAATTTTTCCCATAACAAACCACGTTTAAGGGTTGAACATGCAGTTTAAGGGATGCATACTTCCCACTAAGAGGGAGAGACGAACGTGGCTTCTTCAACAATTGCATGTACCATCGTTATATAAGGGATGATTTTCGAACCAAAGGCAGTTTCGGGTTCGTAACAATGTATAGAACGATAATATAACAATCTTTTTCGATTTCGAAACAAAAAGATTTTTCGCCAAAAAAAACCGTGGGTTAACCATCGTTGATTTTTCACGAACATGGTCAAATTAAAAAAAATTTTTTTTAGGATGCCAATCGAAAGTACAAGTCTATCTGTACATGCTGTGCAAATTTTTCCCATAACAAACCACGTTTAAGGGTTGAACATGCAGTTTAAGAGATGCATACTTCCCACTAAGAGGGAGAGACGAACGTGGCTTCTTCAACAATTGCATGTACCATCGTTATATAAGGGATGATTTTCGAACCAAAGGCAGTTTCGGGTGCGTTACAATGTATAGAACGATAATATAACAATCTTTTTCGATTTCGAAACAAAAAGATTTTTCGCCAAAAAAAACCGTGGGTTAACCATCGTTGATTTTTCACGAACATGGTCAAATTAAAAAAAATTTTTTTTAGGATGCCAATCGAAAGTACAAGTCTATCTGTACATGCTGTGCAAATTTTTCCCATAACAAACCACGTTTAAGGGTTGAACATGCAGTTTAAGGGATGCATACTTCCCACTAAGAGGGAGAGACGAACGTGGCTTCTTCAACAATTGCATGTACCATCGTTATATAAGGGATGATTTTCGAACCAAAGGCAGTTTCGGGTTCGTTACAATGTATAGAACGATAATATAACAATCTTTTTCGATTTCGAAACAAAAAGATTTTTCGCCAAAAAAAACCGTGGGTTAACCATCGTTGATTTTTCACGAACATGGTCAAATTAAAAAAAATTTTTTTTAGGATGCCAATCGAAAGTACAAGTCTATCTGTACTTGCTGTGCAGATTTTTCCCATAACAAACCACGTTTAAGGGTTGAACATGCAGTTTAAGGGATGCATACTTCCCACTAAGAGGGAGAGACGAACGTGGCTTCTTCAACAATTGCATGTACCATCGTTATATAAGGGATGATTTTCGAACCAAAGGCAGTTTCGGGTGCGTAACAATGTATAGAACGATAATATAACAATCTTTTTCGATTTCGAAACAAAAAGATTTTTCGCCAAAAAAAACCGTGGGTTAACCATCGTTGATTTTTCACGAACATGGTCAAATTAAAAAAAATTTTTTTTAGGATGCCAATCGAAAGTACAAGTCTATCTGTTCATGCTGTGCAAATTTTTCCCATAACAAACCACGTTTAAGGGTTGAACATGCAGTTTAAGGGATGCATTCTTCCCACTAAGAGGGAGAGACGAACGTGGCTTCTTCAACAATTGCATGTACCATCGTTATATAAGGGATGATTTTCGAACCAACGGCAGTTTCGGGTGCGTAACAATGTATAGAACGATAATATAACAATCTTTTTCGATTTCGAAACAAAAAGATTTTTCGCCAAAAAAAACCGTGGGTTAACCATCGTTGATTTTTCACGAACATGGTCAAATTAAAAAAAATTTTTTTTAGGATGCCAATCGAAAGTACAAGTCTATCTGTACATGCTGTGCAAATTTTTCCCATAACAAACCACGTTTAAGGGTTGAACATGCAGTTTAAGGGATGCATACTTCCCACTAAGAGGGAGAGACGAACGTGGCTTCTTCAACAATTGCATGTACCATCGTTATATAAGGGATGATTTTCGAACCAAAGGCAGTTTCGGGTTCGTAACAATGTATAGAACGATAATATAACAATCTTTTTCGATTTCGAAACAAAAAGATTTTTCGCCAAAAAAAACCGTGGGTTAACCATCGTTGATTTTTCACGAACATGGTCAAATTAAAAAAAATTTTTTTTAGGATGCCAATCGAAAGTACAAGTCTATCTGTACATGCTGTGCAAATTTTTCCCATAACAAACCACGTTTAAGGGTTGAACATGCAGTTTAAGGGATGCATACTTCCCACTAAGAGGGAGAGACGAACGTGGCTTCTTCAACAATTACATGTACCATCGTTATATAAGGGATGATTTTCGAACCAAAGGCAGTTTCGGGTGCGTAACAATGTATAGAACGATAATATAACAATCTTTTTCGATTTCGAAACAAAAAGATTTTATGCCAAAAAAAACCGTGGGTTAACCATCGTTGATTTTTCACGAACATGGTCAAATTAAAAAAAAATTTTTATAGGATGCCAATCGAAAGTACAAGTCTATCTGTACATGCTGTGCAAATTTTTCCCATAACAAACCACGTTTAAGGGTTGAACATGCAGTTTAAGGGATGCATACTTCCCACTAAGAGGGAGAGACGAACGTGGCTTCTTCAACAATTGCATGTACCATCGTTATATAAGGGATGATTTTCGAACCAAAGGCAGTTTCGGGTGCGTAACAATGTATAGAACGATAATATAACAATCTTTTTCGATTTCGAAACAAAAAGATTTTTCGCCAAAAAAAACCGTGGGTTAACCATCGTTGATTTTTCACGAACATGGTCAAATTAAAAAAAATTTTTTTTAGGATGCCAATCGAAAGTACAAGTCTATCTGTACATGCTGTGCAAATTTTTCCCATAACAAACCACGTTTAAGGGTTGAACATGCAGTTTAAGGGATGCATACTTCCCACTAAGAGGGAGAGACGAACGTGGCTTCTTCAACAATTGCATGTACCATCGTTATATAAGGGATGATTTTCGAACCAAAGGCAGTTTCGGGTGCGTAACAATGTATAGAACAATAATATAACAATCTTTTTCGATTTCGAAACAAAAAGATTTTTCGCCAAAAAAAACCGTGGGTTAACCATCGTTGATTTTTCACGAACATGGTCAAATTAAAAAAAATTTTTTTTAGGATGCCAATCGAAAGTACAAGTCTATCTGTACATGCTGTGCAAATTTTTCCCATAACAAACCACGTTTAAGGGTTGAACATGCAGTTTAAGGGATGCATACTTCCCACTAAGAGGGAGAGACGAACGTGGCTTCTTCAACAATTGCATGTACCATCGTTATATAAGGGATGATTTTCGAACCAAAGGCAGTTTCGGGTTCGTAACAATGTATAGAACGATAATATAACAATCTTTTTCGATTACGAAACAAAAAGATTTTTCGCCAAAAAAAACCGTGGGTTAACCATCGTTGATTTTTCACGAACATGGTCAAATTAAAAAAAATTTTTTTTAGGATGCCAATCGAATGTACAAGTCTATCTGTACATGCTGTGCAAATTTTTCCCATAACAAACCACGTTTAAGGGTTGAACATGCAGTTTAAGGGATGCATACTTCCCACTAAGAGGGAGAGACGAACGTGGCTTCTTCAACAATTGCATGTACCATCGTTATATAAGGGATGATTTTCGAACCAAAGGCAGTTTCGGGTTCGTAACAATGTATAGAACGATAATATAACAATCTTTTTCGATTTCGAAACAAAAAGATTTTTCGCCAAAAAAAACCGTGGGTTAACCATCGTTGATTTTTCACGAACATGGTCAAATTAAAAAAAATTTTTTTTAGGATGCCAATCGAAAGTACAAGTCTATCTGTACATGCTGTGCAAATTTTTCCCATAACAAACCACGTTTAAGGGTTGAACATGCAGTTTAAGGGATGCATACTTCCCACTAAGAGGGAGAGACGAACGTGGCTTCTTCAACAATTACATGTACCATCGTTATATAAGGGATGATTTTCGAACCAAAGGCAGTTTCGGGTGCGTAACAATGTATAGAACGATAATATAACAATCTTTTTCGATTTCGAAACAAAAAGATTTTATGCCAAAAAAAACCGTGGGTTAACCATCGTTGATTTTTCACGAACATGGTCAAATTAAAAAAAAATTTTTATAGGATGCCAATCGAAAGTACAAGTCTATCTGTACATGCTGTGCAAATTTTTCCCATAACAAACCACGTTTAAGGGTTGAACATGCAGTTTAAGGGATGCATACTTCCCACTAAGAGGGAGAGACGAACGTGGCTTCTTCAACAATTGCATGTACCATCGTTATATAAGGGATGATTTTCGAACCAAAGGCAGTTTCGGGTGCGTAACAATGTATAGAACGATAATATAACAATCTTTTTCGATTTCGAAACAAAAAGATTTTTCGCCAAAAAAAACCGTGGGTTAACCATCGTTGATTTTTCACGAACATGGTCAAATTAAAAAAAATTTTTTTTAGGATGCCAATCGAAAGTACAAGTCTATCTGTACATGCTGTGCAAATTTTTCCCATAACAAACCACGTTTAAGGGTTGAACATGCAGTTTAAGGGATGCATACTTCCCACTAAGAGGGAGAGACGAACGTGGCTTCTTCAACAATTGCATGTACCATCGTTATATAAGGGATGATTTTCGAACCAAAGGCAGTTTCGGGTGCGTAACAATGTATAGAACAATAATATAACAATCTTTTTCGATTTCGAAACAAAAAGATTTTTCGCCAAAAAAAACCGTGGGTTAACCATCGTTGATTTTTCACGAACATGGTCAAATTAAAAAAAATTTTTTTTAGGATGCCAATCGAAAGTACAAGTCTATCTGTACATGCTGTGCAAATTTTTCCCATAACAAACCACGTTTAAGGGTTGAACATGCAGTTTAAGGGATGCATACTTCCCACTAAGAGGGAGAGACGAACGTGGCTTCTTCAACAATTGCATGTACCATCGTTATATAAGGGATGATTTTCGAACCAAAGGCAGTTTCGGGTTCGTAACAATGTATAGAACGATAATATAACAATCTTTTTCGATTACGAAACAAAAAGATTTTTCGCCAAAAAAAACCGTGGGTTAACCATCGTTGATTTTTCACGAACATGGTCAAATTAAAAAAAATTTTTTTTAGGATGCCAATCGAATGTACAAGTCTATCTGTACATGCTGTGCAAATTTTTCCCATAACAAACCACGTTTAAGGGTTGAACATGCAGTTTAAGGGATGCATACTTCCCACTAAGAGGGAGAGACGAACGTGGCTTCTTCAACAATTGCATGTACCATCGTTATATAAGGGATGATTTTCGAACCAAAGGCAGTTTCGGGTTCGTAACAATATATAGAACGATAATATAACAATCTTTTTCGATTTCGAAACAAAAAGATTTTTCGCCAAAAAAAACCGTGGGTTAACCATCGTTGATTTTTCACGAACATGGTCAAATTAAAAAAAATTTTTTTTAGGATGCCAATCGAAAGTACAAGTCTATCAGTACATGCTGTGCAAATTTTTCCCATAACAAACCACGTTTAAGGGTTGAACATGCAGTTTAAGGGATGCATACTTCCCACTAAGAGGGAGAGACGAATGTGGCTTCTTCAACAATTGCATGTACCATCGTTATATAAGGGATGATTTTCGAACCAAAGGCAGTTTCGGGTTCGTAACAATGTATAGAACGATAATATAACAATCTTTTTCGATTTCGAAACAAAAAGATTTTTCGCCAAAAAAAACCGTGGGTTAACCATCGTTGATTTTTCACGAACATGGTCAAATTAAAAAAAATTTTTTTTAGGATGCCAATCGAAAGTACAAGTCTATCTGTACATGCTGTGCAAATTTTTCCCATAACAAACCACGTTTAAGGGTTGAACATGCAGTTTAAGGGATGCATACTTCCCACTAAGAGGGAGAGACGAACGTGGCTTCTTCAACAATTGCATGTACCATCGTTATATAAGGGATGATTTTCGAACCAAAGGCAGTTTCGGGTGCGTAACAATGTATAGAACGATAATATAACAATCTTTTTCGATTTCGAAACAAAAAGATTTTATGCCAAAAAAAACCGTGGGTTAACCATCGTTGATTTTTCACGAACATGGTCAAATTAAAAAAAATTTTTTATAGGATGCCAATCGAAAGTACAAGTCTATCTGTACATGCTGTGCAAATTTTTCCCTTAACAAACCACGTTTAAGGGTTGAACATGCAGTTTAAGGGATGCATACTTCCCACTAAGAGGGAGAGACGAACGTGGCTTCTTCAACAATTGCATGTACCATCGTTATATAAGGGATGATTTTCGAACCAAAGGCAGTTTCGGGTGCGTAACAATGTATAGAACGATAATATAACAATCTTTTTCGATTTCGAAACAAAAAGATTTTTCGCCAAAAAAAACCGTGGGTTAACCATCGTTGATTTTTCACGAACATGGTCAAATTAAAAAAAATTTTTTTTAGGATGCCAATCGAAAGTACAAGTCTATCTGTACATGCTGTGCAAATTTTTCCCATAACAAACCACGTTTAAGGGTTGAACATGCAGTTTAAGGGATGCATACTTCCCACTAAGAGGGAGAGACGAACGTGGCTTCTTCAACAATTGCATGTACCATCGTTATATAAGGGATGATTTTCGAACCAAAGGCAGTTTCGGGTTCGTAACAATGTATAGAACGATAATATAACAATCTTTTTCGATTTCGAAACAAAAAGATTTTTCGCCAAAAAAAACCGTGGGTTAACCATCGTTGATTTTTCACGAACATGGTCAAATTAAAAAAAATTTTTTTTAGGATGCCAATCGAAAGTACAAGTCTATCTGTACATGCTGTGCAAATTTTTCCCATAACAAACCACGTTTAAGGGTTGAACATGCAGTTTAAGAGATGCATACTTCCCACTAAGAGGGAGAGACGAACGTGGCTTCTTCAACAATTGCATGTACCATCGTTATATAAGGGATGATTTTCGAACCAAAGGCAGTTTCGGGTGCGTTACAATGTATAGAACGATAATATAACAATCTTTTTCGATTTCGAAACAAAAAGATTTTTCGCCAAAAAAAACCGTGGGTTAACCATCGTTGATTTTTCACGAACATGGTCAAATTAAAAAAAATTTTTTTTAGGATGCCAATCGAAAGTACAAGTCTATCTGTACATGCTGTGCAAATTTTTCCCATAACAAACCACGTTTAAGGGTTGAACATGCAGTTTAAGGGATGCATACTTCCCACTAAGAGGGAGAGACGAACGTGGCTTCTTCAACAATTGCATGTACCATCGTTATATAAGGGATGATTTTCGAACCAAAGGCAGTTTCGGGTTCGTTACAATGTATAGAACGATAATATAACAATCTTTTTCGATTTCGAAACAAAAAGATTTTTCGCCAAAAAAAACCGTGGGTTAACCATCGTTGATTTTTCACGAACATGGTCAAATTAAAAAAAATTTTTTTTAGGATGCCAATCGAAAGTACAAGTCTATCTGTACTTGCTGTGCAGATTTTTCCCATAACAAACCACGTTTAAGGGTTGAACATGCAGTTTAAGGGATGCATACTTCCCACTAAGAGGGAGAGACGAACGTGGCTTCTTCAACAATTGCATGTACCATCGTTATATAAGGGATGATTTTCGAACCAAAGGCAGTTTCGGGTGCGTAACAATGTATAGAACGATAATATAACAATCTTTTTCGATTTCGAAACAAAAAGATTTTTCGCCAAAAAAAACCGTGGGTTAACCATCGTTGATTTTTCACGAACATGGTCAAATTAAAAAAAATTTTTTTTAGGATGCCAATCGAAAGTACAAGTCTATCTGTTCATGCTGTGCAAATTTTTCCCATAACAAACCACGTTTAAGGGTTGAACATGCAGTTTAAGGGATGCATTCTTCCCACTAAGAGGGAGAGACGAACGTGGCTTCTTCAACAATTGCATGTACCATCGTTATATAAGGGATGATTTTCGAACCAAAGGCAGTTTCGGGTGCGTAACAATGTATAGAACGATAATATAACAATCTTTTTCGATTTCGAAACAAAAAGATTTTTCGCCAAAAAAAACCGTGGGTTAACCATCGTTGATTTTTCACGAACATGGTCAAATTAAAAAAAATTTTTTTTAGGATGCCAATCGAAAGTACAAGTCTATCTGTACATGCTGTGCAAATTTTTCCCATAACAAACCACGTTTAAGGGTTGAACATGCAGTTTAAGGGATGCATACTTCCCACTAAGAGGGAGAGACGAACGTGGCTTCTTCAACAATTGCATGTACCATCGTTATATAAGGGATGATTTTCGAACCAAAGGCAGTTTCGGGTGCGTAACAATGTATAGAACGATAATATAACAATCTTTTTCGATTTCGAAACAAAAAGATTTTTCGCCAAAAAAAACCGTGGGTTAACCATCGTTGATTTTTCACGAACATGGTCAAATTAAAAAAAATTTTTTTTAGGATGCCAATCGAAAGTACAAGTCTATCTGTACATGCTGTGCAGATTTTTCCCATAACAAACCACGTTTAAGGGTTGAACATGCAGTTTAAGGGATGCATACTTCCCACTAAGAGGGAGAGACGAACGTGGCTTCTTCAACAATTGCATGTACCATCGTTATATAAGGGATGATTTTCGAACCAAAGGCAGTTTCGGGTGCGTAACAATGTATAGAACGATAATATAACAATCTTTTTCGATTTCGAAACAAAAAGATTTTTCGCCAAAAAAAACCGTGGGTTAACCATCGTTGATTTTTCACGAACATGGTCAAATTAAAAAAAATTTTTTTTAGGATGCCAATCGAAAGTACAAGTCTATCTGTTCATGCTGTGCAAATTTTTCCCATAACAAACCACGTTTAAGGGTTGAACATGCAGTTTAAGGGATGCATTCTTCCCACTAAGAGGGAGAGACGAACGTGGCTTCTTCAACAATTGCATGTACCATCGTTATATAAGGGATGATTTTCGAACCAAAGGCAGTTTCGGGTGCGTAACAATGTATAGAACGATAATATAACAATCTTTTTCGATTTCGAAACAAAAAGATTTTTCGCCAAAAAAAACCGTGGGTTAACCATCGTTGATTTTTCACGAACATGGTCAAATTAAAAAAAATTTTTTTTAGGATGCCAATCGAAAGTACAAGTCTATCTGTACATGCTGTGCAAATTTTTCCCATAACAAACCACGTTTAAGGGTTGAACATGCAGTTTAAGGGATGCATACTTCCCACTAAGAGGGAGAGACGAACGTGGCTTCTTCAACAATTGCATGTACCATCGTTATATAAGGGATGATTTTCGAACCAAAGGCAGTTTCGGGTGCGTAACAATGTATAGAACGATAATATAACAATCTTTTTCGATTTCGAAACAAAAAGATTTTTCGCCAAAAAAAACCGTGGGTTAACCATCGTTGATTTTTCTCGAACATGGTCAAATTAAAAAAAATTTTTTTTAGGATGCCAATCGAAAGTACAAGTCTATCTGTACATGCTGTGCAAATTTTTCCCATAACAAACCACGTTTAAGGGTTGAACATGCAGTTTAAGGGATGCATACTTCCCACTAAGAGGGAGAGACGAACGTGGCTTCTTCAACAATTGCATGAACCATCGTTATATAAGGGATGATTTTCGAACCAAAGGCAGTTTCGGGTTCGTAACAATGTATAGAACGATAATATAACAATCTTTTTCGATTTCGAAACAAAAAGATTTTTCGCCAAAAAAAACCGTGGGTTAACCATCGTTGATTTTTCACGAACATGGTCAAATTAAAAAAAATTTTTTTTAGGATGCCAATCGAAAGTACAAGTCTATCTGTACATGCTGTGCAAATTTTTCCCATAACAAACCACGTTTAAGGGTTGAACATGCAGTTTAAGGGATGCATACTTCCCACTAAGAGGGAGAGACGAACGTGGCTTCTTCAACAATTGCATGTACCATCGTTATATAAGGGATGATTTTCGAACCAAAGGCAGTTTCGGGTTCGTAACAATGTATAGAACGATAATATAACAATCTTTTTCGATTTCGAAACAAAAAGATTTTTCGCCAAAAAAAACCGTGGGTTAACCATCGTTGATTTTTCACGAACATGGTCAAATTAAAAAAAATTTTTTTTAGGATGCCAATCGAAAGTACAAGTCTATCTGTACATGCTGTGCAAATTTTTCCCATAACAAACCACGTTTAAGGGTTGAACATGCAGTTTAAGGGATGCATACTTCCCACTAAGAGGGAGAGACGAACGTGGCTTCTTCAACAATTGCATGTACCATCGTTATATAAGGGATGATTTTCGAACCAAAGGCAGTTTCGGGTTCGTAACAATGTATAGAACGATAATATAACAATCTTTTTCGATTTCGAAACAAAAAGATTTTTCGCCAAAAAAAACCGTGGGTTAACCATCGTTGATTTTTCACGAACATGGTCAAATTAAAAAAAAATTCTTTTAGGATGCCAATCGAAAGTACAAGTCTATCTGTACATGCTGTGCAAATTTTTCCCATAACAAACCACGTTTAAGGGTTGAACATGCAGTTTAAGGGATGCATACTTCCCACTAAGAGGGAGAGACGAACGTGGCTTCTTCAACAATTGCATGTACCATCGTTATATAAGGGATGATTTTCGAACCAAAGGCAGTTTCGGGTTCGTAACAATGTATAGAACGATAATATAACAATCTTTTTCGATTTCGAAACAAAAAGATTTTTCGCCAAAAAAAACCGTGGGTTAACCATCGTTGATTTTTCACGAACATGGTCAAATTAAAAAAAATTTTTTTTAGGATGCCAATCGAAAGTACAAGTCTATCTGTACATGCTGTGCAAATTTTTCCCATAACAAACCACGTTTAAGGGTTGAACATGCAGTTTAAGGGATGCATACTTCCCACTAAGAGGGAGAGACGAACGTGGCTTCTTCAACAATTGCATGTACCATCGTTATATAAGGGATGATTTTCGAACCAAAGGCAGTTTCGGGTTCGTAACAATGTATAGAACGATAATATAACAATCTTTTTCGATTTCGAAACAAAAAGATTTTTCGCCAAAAAAAACCGTGGGTTAACCATCGTTGATTTTTCACGAACATGGTCAAATTAAAAAAAATTTTTTTTAGGATGCCAATCGAAAGTACAAGTCTATCTGTACATGCTGTGCAAATTTTTCCCATAACAAACCACGTTTAAGGGTTGAACATGCAGTTTAAGGGATGCATACTTCCCACTAAGAGGGAGAGACGAACGTGGCTTCTTCAACAATTACATGTACCATCGTTATATAAGGGATGATTTTCGAACCAAAGGCAGTTTCGGGTGCGTAACAATGTATAGAACGATAATATAACAATCTTTTTCGATTTCGAAACAAAAAGATTTTATGCCAAAAAAAACCGTGGGTTAACCATCGTTGATTTTTCACGAACATGGTCAAATTAAAAAAAAATTTTTATAGGATGCCAATCGAAAGTACAAGTCTATCTGTACATGCTGTGCAAATTTTTCCCATAACAAACCACGTTTAAGGGTTGAACATGCAGTTTAAGGGATGCATACTTCCCACTAAGAGGGAGAGACGAACGTGGCTTCTTCAACAATTGCATGTACCATCGTTATATAAGGGATGATTTTCGAACCAAAGGCAGTTTCGGGTGCGTAACAATGTATAGAACGATAATATAACAATCTTTTTCGATTTCGAAACAAAAAGATTTTTCGCCAAAAAAAACCGTGGGTTAACCATCGTTGATTTTTCACGAACATGGTCAAATTAAAAAAAATTTTTTTTAGGATGCCAATCGAAAGTACAAGTCTATCTGTACATGCTGTGCAAATTTTTCCCATAACAAACCACGTTTAAGGGTTGAACATGCAGTTTAAGGGATGCATACTTCCCACTAAGAGGGAGAGACGAACGTGGCTTCTTCAACAATTGCATATACCATCGTTATATAAGGGATGATTTTCGAACCAAAGGCAGTTTCGGGTGCGTAACAATGTATAGAACAATAATATAACAATCTTTTTCGATTTCGAAACAAAAAGATTTTTCGCCAAAAAAAACCGTGGGTTAACCATCGTTGATTTTTCACGAACATGGTCAAATTAAAAAAAATTTTTTTTAGGATGCCAATCGAAAGTACAAGTCTATCTGTACATGCTGTGCAAATTTTTCCCATAACAAACCACGTTTAAGGGTTGAACATGCAGTTTAAGGGATGCATACTTCCCACTAAGAGGGAGAGACGAACGTGGCTTCTTCAACAATTGCATGTACCATCGTTATATAAGGGATGATTTTCGAACCAAAGGCAGTTTCGGGTTCGTAACAATGTATAGAACGATAATATAACAATCTTTTTCGATTACGAAACAAAAAGATTTTTCGCCAAAAAAAACCGTGGGTTAACCATCGTTGATTTTTCACGAACATGGTCAAATTAAAAAAAATTTTTTTTAGGATGCCAATCGAATGTACAAGTCTATCTGTACATGCTGTGCAAATTTTTCCCATAACAAACCACGTTTAAGGGTTGAACATGCAGTTTAAGGGATGCATACTTCCCACTAAGAGGGAGAGACGAACGTGGCTTCTTCAACAATTGCATGTACCATCGTTATATAAGGGATGATTTTCGAACCAAAGGCAGTTTCGGGTTCGTAACAATATATAGAACGATAATATAACAATCTTTTTCGATTTCGAAACAAAAAGATTTTTCGCCAAAAAAAACCGTGGGTTAACCATCGTTGATTTTTCACGAACATGGTCAAATTAAAAAAAATTTTTTTTAGGATGCCAATCGAAAGTACAAGTCTATCAGTACATGCTGTGCAAATTTTTCCCATAACAAACCACGTTTAAGGGTTGAACATGCAGTTTAAGGGATGCATACTTCCCACTAAGAGGGAGAGACGAATGTGGCTTCTTCAACAATTGCATGTACCATCGTTATATAAGGGATGATTTTCGAACCAAAGGCAGTTTCGGGTTCGTAACAATATATAGAACGATAATATAACAATCTTTTTCGATTTCGAAACAAAAAGATTTTTCGCCAAAAAAAACCGTGGGTTAACCATCGTTGATTTTTCACGAACATGGTCAAATTAAAAAAAATTTTTTTTAGGATGCCAATCGAAAGTACAAGTCTATCTGTACATGCTGTGCAAATTTTTCCCATAACAAACCACGTTTAAGGGTTGAACATGCAGTTTAAGGGATGCATACTTCCCACTAAGAGGGAGAGACGAACGTGGCTTCTTCAACAATTGCATGTACCATCGTTATATAAGGGATGATTTTCGAACCAAAGGCAGTTTCGGGTGCGTAACAATGTATAGAACGATAATATAACAATCTTTTTCGATTTCGAAACAAAAAGATTTTATGCCAAAAAAAACCGTGGGTTAACCATCGTTGATTTTTCACGAACATGGTCAAATTAAAAAAAATTTTTTATAGGATGCCAATCGAAAGTACAAGTCTATCTGTACATGCTGTGCAAATTTTTCCCTTAACAAACCACGTTTAAGGGTTGAACATGCAGTTTAAGGGATGCATACTTCCCACTAAGAGGGAGAGACGAACGTGGCTTCTTCAACAATTGCATGTACCATCGTTATATAAGGGATGATTTTCGAACCAAAGGCAGTTTCGGGTTCGTAACAATGTATAGAACGATAATATAACAATCTTTTTCGATTTCGAAACAAAAAGATTTTTCGCCAAAAAAAACCGTGGGTTAACCATCGTTGATTTTTCACGAACATGGTCAAATTAAAAAAAATTTTTTATAGGATGCCAATCGAAAGTACAAGTCTATCTGTACATGCTGTGCAAATTTTTCCCATAACAAACCACGTTTAAGGGTTGAACATGCAGTTTAAGGGATGCATACTTCCCACTAAGAGGGAGAGACGAACGTGGCTTCTTCAACAATTGCATGTACCATCGTTATATAAGGGATGATTTTCGAACCAAAGGCAGTTTCGGGTTCGTAACAATGTATAGAACGATAATATAACAATCTTTTTCGATTTCGAAACAAAAAGATTTTTCGCCAAAAAAAACCGTGGGTTAACCATCGTTGATTTTTCACGAACATGGTCAAATTAAAAAAAATTTTTTTTAGGATGCCAATCGAAAGTACAAGTCTATCTGTACATGCTGTGCAAATTTTTCCCATAACAAACCACGTTTAAGGGTTGAACATGCAGTTTAAGGGATGCATACTTCCCACTAAGAGGGAGAGACGAACGTGGCTTCTTCAACAATTGCATGTACCATCGTTATATAAGGGATGATTTTCGAACCAAAGGCAGTTTCGGGTTCGTAACAATATATAGAACGATAATATAACAATCTTTTTCGATTTCGAAACAAAAAGATTTTTCGCCAAAAAAAACCGTGGGTTAACCATCGTTGATTTTTCACGAACATGGTCAAATTAAAAAAAATTTTTTTTAGGATGCCAATCGAAAGTACAAGTCTATCTGTACATGCTGTGCAAATTTTTCCCATAACAAACCACGTTTAAGGGTTGAACATGCAGTTTAAGGGATGCATACTTCCCACTAAGAGGGAGAGACGAACGTGGCTTCTTCAACAATTGCATGTACCATCGTTATATAAGGGATGATTTTCGAACCAAAGGCAGTTTCGGGTTCGTAACAATGTATAGAACGATAATATAACAATCTTTTTCGATTTCGAAACAAAAAGATTTTTCGCCAAAAAAAACCGTGGGTTAACCATCGTTGATTTTTCACGAACATGGTCGAATTAAAAAAAATTTTTTTTAGGATGCCAATCGAAAGTACAAGTCTATCTGTACATGCGTTGCAAATTTTTCCCATAACAAACCACGTTTAAGGGTTGAACATGCAGTTTAAGGGATGCATACTTCCCACTAAGAGGGAGAGACGAACGTGGCTTCTTCAACAATTGCATGTACCATCGTTATATAAGGGATGATTTTCGAACCAAAGGCAGTTTCGGGTTCGTAACAATATATAGAACGATAATATAACAATCTTTTTCGATTTCGAAACAAAAAGATTTTTCGCCAAAAAAAACCGTGGGTTAACCATCGTTGATTTTTCACGAACATGGTCAAATTAAAAAAAATTTTTTTTAGGATGCCAATCGAAAGTACAAGTCTATCTGTACATGCTGTGCAAATTTTTCCCATAACAAACCACGTTTAAGGGTTGAACATGCAGTTTAAGGGATGCATACTTCCCACTAAGAGGGAGAGACGAACGTGGCTTCTTCAACAATTGCATGTACCATCGTTATATAAGGGATGATTTTCGAACCAAAGGCAGTTTCGGGTTCGTAACAATGTATAGAACGATAATATAACAATCTTTTTCGATTTCGAAACAAAAAGATTTTTCGCCAAAAAAAACCGTGGGTTAACCATCGTTGATTTTTCACGAACATGGTCAAATTAAAAAAAATTTTTTTTAGGATGCCAATCGAAAGTACAAGTCTATCTGTACATGCTGTGCAAATTTTTCCCATAACAAACCACGTTTAAGGGTTGAACATGCAGTTTAAGGGATGCATACTTCCCACTAAGAGGGAGAGACGAACGTGGCTTCTTCAACAATTGCATGTACCATCGTTATATAAGGGATGATTTTCGAACCAAAGGCAGTTTCGGGTTCGTAACAATATATAGAACGATAATATAACAATCTTTTTCGATTTCGAAACAAAAAGATTTTTCGCCAAAAAAAACCGTGGGTTAACCATCGTTGATTTTTCACGAACATGGTCAAATTAAAAAAAATTTTTTTTAGGATGCCAATCGAAAGTACAAGTCTATCTGTACATGCTGTGCAAATTTTTCCCATAACAAACCACGTTTAAGGGTTGAACATGCAGTTTAAGGGATGCATACTTCCCACTAAGAGGGAGAGACGAACGTGGCTTCTTCAACAATTGCATGTACCATCGTTATATAAGGGATGATTTTCGAACCAAAGGCAGTTTCGGGTTCGTAACAATGTATAGAACGATAATATAACAATCTTTTTCGATTTCGAAACAAAAAGATTTTTCGCCAAAAAAAACCGTGGGTTAACCATCGTTGATTTTTCACGAACATGGTCAAATTAAAAAAAATTTTTTTTAGGATGCCAATCGAAAGTAAAAGTCTATCTGTACATGCTGTGCAAATTTTTCCCATAACAAACCACGTTTAAGGGTTGAACATGCAGTTTAAGGGATGCATACTTCCCACTAAGAGGGAGAGACGAACGTGGCTTCTTCAACAATTGCATGTACCATCGTTATATAAGGGATGATTTTCGAACCAAAGGCAGTTTCGGGTTCGTAACAATATATAGAACGATAATATAACAATCTTTTTCGATTTCGAAACAAAAAGATTTTTCGCCAAAAAAAACCGTGGGTTAACCATCGTTGATTTTTCACGAACATGGTCAAATTAAAAAAAATTTTTTTTAGGATGCCAATCGAAAGTACAAGTCTATCAGTACATGCTGTGCAAATTTTTCCCTTAACAAACCACGTTTAAGGGTTGAACATGCAGTTTAAGGGATGCATACTTCCCACTAAGAGGGAGAGACGAATGTGGCTTCTTCAACAATTGCATGTACCATCGTTATATAAGGGATGATTTTCGAACCAAAGGCAGTTTCGGGATCGTAACAATGTATAGAACGATAATATAACAATCTTTTTCGATTTCGAAACAAAAAGATTTTTCGCCAAAAAAAACCGTGGGTTAACCATCGTTGATTTTTCACGAACATGGTCAAATTAAAAAAAATTTTTTTTAGGATGCCAATCGAAAGTACAAGTCTATCTGTACATGCTGTGCAAATTTTTCCCATAACAAACCACGTTTAAGGGTTGAACATGCAGTTTAAGGGATGCATACTTCCCACTAAGAGGGAGAGACGAACGTGGCTTCTTCAACAATTGCATGTACCATCGTTATATAAGGGATGATTTTCGAACCAAAGGCAGTTTCGGGTTCGTAACAATGTATAGAACGATAATATAACAATCTTTTTCGATTTCGAAACAAAAAGATTTTTCGCCAAAAAAAACCGTGGGTTAACCATCGTTGATTTTTCACGAACATGGTCAAATTAAAAAAAATTTTTTTTAGGATGCCAATCGAAAGTACAAGTCTATCTGTACATGCTGTGCAAATTTTTCCCATAACAAACCACGTTTAAGGGTTGAACATGCAGTTTAAGGGATGCATACTTCCCACTAAGAGGGAGAGACGAACGTGGCTTCTTCAACAATTGCATGTACCATCGTTATATAAGGGATGATTTTCGAACCAAAGGCAGTTTCGGGTTCGTAACAATATATAGAACGATAATATAACAATCTTTTTCGATTTCGAAACAAAAGATTTTTCGCCAAAAAAAACCGTGGGTTAACCATCGTTGATTTTTCACGAACATGGTCAAATTAAAAAAAATTTTTTTTAGGATGCCAATCGAAAGTACAAGTCTATCTGTACATGCTGTGCAAATTTTTCCCATAACAAACCACGTTTAAGGGTTGAACATGCAGTTTAAGGGATGCATACTTCCCACTAAGAGGGAGAGACGAACGTGGCTTCTTCAACAATTGCATGTACCATCGTTATATAAGGGATGATTTTCGAACCAAAGGCAGTTTCGGGTTCGTAACAATGTATAGAACGATAATATAACAATCTTTTTCGATTTCGAAACAAAAAGATTTTTCGCCAAAAAAAACCGTGGGTTAACCATCGTTGATTTTTCACGAACATGGTCAAATTAAAAAAAATTTTTTTTAGGATGCCAATCGAAAGTAC
Organism: Sisyra terminalis; assembly: GCA_958496175.1. Lineage (NCBI taxonomy): Eukaryota > Metazoa > Arthropoda > Insecta > Neuroptera > Sisyridae > Sisyra > Sisyra terminalis. The sequence goes on from OY292277.1 coordinate 3,078,976, forward strand.
AAGTCTATCTGTACATGCTGTGCAAATTTTTCCCATAACAAACCACGTTTAAGGGTTGAACATGCAGTTTAAGGGATGCATACTTCCCACTAAGAGGGAGAGACGAACGTGGCTTCTTCAACAATTGCATGTACCATCGTTATATAAGGGATGATTTTCGAACCAAAGGCAGTTTCGGGTTCGTAACAATGTATAGAACGATAATATAACAATCTTTTTCGATTTCGAAACAAAAAGATTTTTCGCCAAAAAAAACCGTGGGTTAACCATCGTTGATTTTTCACGAACATGGTCAAATTAAAAAAAATTTTTTTTAGGATGCCAATCGAAAGTACAAGTCTATCAGTACATGCTGTGCAAATTTTTCCCATAACAAACCACGTTTAAGGGTTGAACATGCAGTTTAAGGGATGCATACTTCCCACTAAGAGGGAGAGACGAATGTGGCTTCTTCAACAATTGCATGTACCATCGTTATATAAGGGATGATTTTCGAACCAAAGGCAGTTTCGGGTTCGTAACAATGTATAGAACGATAATATAACAATCTTTTTCGATTTCGAAACAAAAAGATTTTTCGCCAAAAAAAACCGTGGGTTAACCATCGTTGATTTTTCACGAACATGGTCAAATTAAAAAAAATTTTTTTTAGGATGCCAATCGAAAGTACAAGTCTATCTGTACATGCTGTGCAAATTTTTCCCATAACAAACCACGTTTAAGGGTTGAACATGCAGTTTAAGGGATGCATACTTCCCACTAAGAGGGAGAGACGAACGTGGCTTCTTCAACAATTGCATGTACCATCGTTATATAAGGGATGATTTTCGAACCAAAGGCAGTTTCGGGTTCGTAACAATGTATAGAACGATAATATAACAATCTTTTTCGATTTCGAAACAAAAAGATTTTTCGCCAAAAAAAACCGTGGGTTAGCCATCGTTGATTTTTCACGAACATGGTCAAATTAAAAAAAATTTTTTTTAGGATGCCAATCGAAAGTACAAGTCTATCTGTACATGCTGTGCAAATTTTTCCCATAACAAACCACGTTTAAGGGTTGAACATGCAGTTTAAGGGATGCATACTTCCCACTAAGAGGGAGAGACGAACGTGGCTTCTTCAACAATTGCATGTACCATCGTTATATAAGGGATGATTTTCGAACCAAAGGCAGTTTCGGGTTCGTAACAATGTATAGAACGATAATATAACAATCTTTTTCGATTTCGAAACAAAAAGATTTTTCGCCAAAAAAAACCGTGGGTTAACCATCGTTGATTTTTCACGAACATGGTCAAATTAAAAAAAATTTTTTTTAGGATGCCAATCGAAAGTACAAGTCTATCTGTACATGCTGTGCAAATTTTTCCCATAACAAACCACGTTTAAGGGTTGAACATGCAGTTTAAGGGATGCATACTTCCCACTAAGAGGGAGAGACGAACGTGGCTTCTTCAACAATTGCATGTACCATCGTTATATAAGGGATGATTTTCGAACCAAAGGCAGTTTCGGGTTCGTAACAATGTATAGAACGATAATATAACAATCTTTTTCGATTTCGAAACAAAAAGATTTTTCGCCAAAAAAAACCGTGGGTTAACCATCGTTGATTTTTCACGAACATGGTCAAATTAAAAAAAATTTTTTTTTGGATGCCAATCGAAAGTACAAGTCTATCTGTACATGCTGTGCAAATTTTTCCCATAACAAACCACGTTTAAGGGTTGAACATGCAGTTTAAGGGATGCATACTTCCCACTAAGAGGGAGAGACGAACGTGGCTTCTTCAACAATTGCATGTACCATCGTTATATAAGGGATGATTTTCGAACCAAAGGCAGTTTCGGGTTCGTAACAATGTATAGAACGATAATATAACAATCTTTTTCGATTTCGAAACATAAAGATTTTTCGCCAAAAAAAACCGTGGGTTAACCATCGTTGATTTTTCACGAACATGGTCAAATTAAAAAAAATTTTTTTTAGGATGCCAATCGAAAGTACAAGTCTATCTGTACATGCTGTGCAAATTTTTCCCATAACAAACCACGTTTAAGGGTTGAACATGCAGTTTAAGGGATGCATACTTCCCACTAAGAGGGAGAGACGAACGTGGCTTCTTCAACAATTGCATGTACCATCGTTATATAAGGGATGATTTTCGAACCAAAGGCAGTTTCGGGTTCGTAACAATGTATAGAACGATAATATAACAATCTTTTTCGATTTCGAAACAAAAAGATTTTTCGCCAAAAAAAACCGTGGGTTAACCATCGTTGATTTTTCACGAACATGGTCAAATTAAAAAAAATTTTTTTTAGGATGCCAATCGAAAGTACAAGTCTATCTGTACATGCTGTGCAAATTTTTCCCATAACAAACCACGTTTAAGGGTTGAACATGCAGTTTAAGGGATGCATACTTCCCACTAAGAGGGAGAGACGAACGTGGCTTCTTCAACAATTGCATGTACCATCGTTATATAAGGGATGATTTTCGAACCAAAGGCAGTTTCGGGTTCGTAACATTGTATAGAACGATAATATAACAATCTTTTTCGATTTCGAAACAAAAAGATTTTTCGCCAAAAAAAACCGTGGGTTAACCATCGTTGATTTTTCACGAACATGGTCAAAATAAAAAAAAATTTTTTTAGGATGCCAATCGAAAGTACAAGTCTATCTGTACATGCTGTGCAAATTTTTCCCATAACAAACCACGTTTAAGGGTTGAACATGCAGTTTAAGGGATGCATACTTCCCACTAAGAGGGAGAGACGAACGTGGCTTCTTCAACAATTGCATGTACCATCGTTATATAAGGGATGATTTTCGAACCAAAGGCAGTTTCGGGTTCGTAACAATGTATAGAACGATAATATAACAATCTTTTTCGATTTCGAAACAAAAAGATTTTTCGCCAAAAAAAACCGTGGGTTAACCATCGTTGATTTTTCACGAACATGGTCAAATTAAAAAAAAATTTTTTTTGGATGCCAATCGAAAGTACAAGTCTATCTGTACATGCTGTGCAAATTTTTCCCATAACAAACCACGTTTAAGGGTTGAACATGCAGTTTAAGGGATGCATACTTCCCACTAAGAGGGAGAGACGAACGTGGCTTCTTCAACAATTGCATGTACCAGCGTTATATAAGGGATGATTTTCGAACCAAAGGCAGTTTCGGGTTCGTAACATTGTATAGAACGATAATATAACAATCTTTTTCGATTTCGAAACAAAAAGATTTTTCGCCAAAAAAAACCGTGGGTTAACCATCGTTGATTTTTCACGAACATGGTCAAAATAAAAAAAAATTTTTTTAGGATGCCAATCGAAAGTACAAGTCTATCTGTACATGCTGTGCAAATTTTTCCCATAACAAACCACGTTTAAGGGTTGAACATGCAGTTTAAGGGATGCATACTTCCCACTAAGAGGGAGAGACGAACGTGGCTTCTTCAACAATTGCATGTACCATCGTTATATAAGGGATGATTTTCGAACCAAAGGCAGTTTCGGGTTCGTAACAATGTATAGAACGATAATATAACAATCTTTTTCGATTTCGAAACAAAAAGATTTTTCGCCAAAAAAAACCGTGGGTTAACCATCGTTGATTTTTCACGAACATGGTCAAATTAAAAAAAATTTTTTTTAGGATGCCAATCGAAAGTACAAGTCTATCTGTACATGCTGTGCAAATTTTTCCCATAACAAACCACGTTTAAGGGTTGAACATGCAGTTTAAGGGATGCATACTTCCCACTAAGAGGGAGAGACGAACGTGGCTTCTTCAACAATTGCATGTACCATCGTTATATAAGGGATGATTTTCGAACCAAAGGCAGTTTCGGGTTCGTAACAATGTATAGAACGATAATATAACAATCTTTTTCGATTTCGAAACAAAAAGATTTTTCGCCAAAAAAAACCGTGGGTTAGCCATCGTTGATTTTTCACGAACATGGTCAAATTAAAAAAAATTTTTTTTAGGATGCCAATCGAAAGTACAAGTCTATCTGTACATGCTGTGCAAATTTTTCCCATAACAAACCACGTTTAAGGGTTGAACATGCAGTTTAAGGGATGCATACTTCCCACTAAGAGGGAGAGACGAACGTGGCTTCTTCAACAATTGCATGTACCATCGTTATATAAGGGATGATTTTCGAACCAAAGGCAGTTTCGGGTTCGTAACATTGTATAGAACGATAATATAACAATCTTTTTCGATTTCGAAACAAAAAGATTTTTCGCCAAAAAAAACCGTGGGTTAACCATCGTTGATTTTTCACGAACATGGTCAAAATAAAAAAAAAATTTTTTAGGATGCCAATCGAAAGTACAAGTCTATCTGTACATGCTGTGCAAATTTTTCCCATAACAAACCACGTTTAAGGGTTGAACATGCAGTTTAAGGGATGCATACTTCCCACTAAGAGGGAGAGACGAACGTGGCTTCTTCAACAATTGCATGTACCATCGTTATATAAGGGATGATTTTCGAACCAAAGGCAGTTTCGGGTTCGTAACAATGTATAGAACGATAATATAACAATCTTTTTCGATTTCGAAACAAAAAGATTTTTCGCCAAAAAAAACCGTGGGTTAACCATCGTTGATTTTTCACGAACATGGTCAAATTAAAAAAAATTTTTTTTAGGATGCCAATCGAAAGTACAAGTCTATCTGTACATGCTGTGCAAATTTTTCCCATAACAAACCACGTTTAAGGGTTGAACATGCAGTTTAAGGGATGCATACTTCCCACTAAGAGGGAGAGACGAACGTGGCTTCTTCAACAATTGCATGTACCATCGTTATATTAGGGATGATTTTCGAACCAAAGGCAGTTTCGGGTTCGTAACAATATATAGAACGATAATATAACAATCTTTTTCGATTTCGAAACAAAAAGATTTTTCGCCCAAAAAAACCGTGGGTTAACCATCGTTGATTTTTCACGAACATGGTCAAATTAAAAAAAAATTTTTTTTGGATGCCAATCGAAAGTACAAGTCTATCTGTACATGCTGTGCAAATTTTTCCCATAACAAACCACGTTTAAGGGTTGAACATGCAGTTTAAGGGATGCATACTTCCCACTAAGAGGGAGAGACGAACGTGGCTTCTTCAACAATTGCATGTACCATCGTTATATAAGGGATGATTTTCGAACCAAAGGCAGTTTCGGGTTCGTAACAATATATAGAACGATAATATAACAATCTTTTTCGATTTCGAAACAAAAAGATTTTTCGCCCAAAAAAACCGTGGGTTAACCATCGTTGATTTTTCACGAACATGGTCAAATTAAAAAAAATTTTTTTTTGGATGCCAATCGAAAGTACAAGTCTATCTGTACATGCTGTGCAAATTTTTCCCATAACAAACCACGTTTAAGGGTTGAACATGCAGTTTAAGGGATGCATACTTCCCACTAAGAGGGAGAGACGAACGTGGCTTCTTCAACAATTGCATGTACCATCGTTATATAAGGGATGATTTTCGAACCAAAGGCAGTTTCGGGTTCGTAACAATGTATAGAACGATAATATAACAATCTTTTTCGATTTCGAAACAAAAAGATTTTTCGCCAAAAAAAACCGTGGGTTAACCATCGTTGATTTTTCACGAACATGGTCAAATTAAAAAAAATTTTTTTTTGGATGCCAATCGAAAGTACAAGTCTATCTGTACATGCTGTGCAAATTTTTCCCATAACAAACCACGTTTAAGGGTTGAACATGCAGTTTAAGGGATGCATACTTCCCACTAAGAGGGAGAGACGAACGTGGCTTCTTCAACAATTGCATGTACCATCGTTATATAAGGGATGATTTTCGAACCAAAGGCAGTTTCGGGTTCGTAACAATGTATAGAACGATAATATAACAATCTTTTTCGATTTCGAAACATAAAGATTTTTCGCCAAAAAAAACCGTGGGTTAACCATCGTTGATTTTTCACGAACATGGTCAAATTAAAAAAAATTTTTTTTAGGATGCCAATCGAAAGTACAAGTCTATCTGTACATGCTGTGCAAATTTTTCCCATAACAAACCACGTTTAAGGGTTGAACATGCAGTTTAAGGGATGCATACTTCCCACTAAGAGGGAGAGACGAACGTGGCTTCTTCAACAATTGCATGTACCATCGTTATATAAGGGATGATTTTCGAACCAAAGGCAGTTTCGGGTTCGTAACAATGTATAGAACGATAATATAACAATCTTTTTCGATTTCGAAACAAAAAGATTTTTCGCCAAAAAAAACCGTGGGTTAGCCATCGTTGATTTTTCACGAACATGGTCAAATTAAAAAAAATTTTTTTTAGGATGCCAATCGAAAGTACAAGTCTATCTGTACATGCTGTGCAAATTTTTCCCATAACAAACCACGTTTAAGGGTTGAACATGCAGTTTAAGGGATGCATACTTCCCACTAAGAGGGAGAGACGAACGTGGCTTCTTCAACAATTGCATGTACCATCGTTATATAAGGGATGATTTTCGAACCAAAGGCAGTTTCGGGTTCGTAACAATGTATAGAACGATAATATAACAATCTTTTTCGATTTCGAAACAAAAAGATTTTTCGCCAAAAAAAACCGTGGGTTAGCCATCGTTGATTTTTCACGAACATGGTCAAATTAAAAAAAATTTTTTTTAGGATGCCAATCGAAAGTACAAGTCTATCTGTACATGCTGTGCAAATTTTTCCCATAACAAACCACGTTTAAGGGTTGAACATGCAGTTTAAGGGATGCATACTTCCCACTAAGAGGGAGAGACGAACGTGGCTTCTTCAACAATTGCATGTACCATCGTTATATAAGGGATGATTTTCGAACCAAAGGCAGTTTCGGGTTCGTAACATTGTATAGAACGATAATATAACAATCTTTTTCGATTTCGAAACAAAAAGATTTTTCGCCAAAAAAAACCGTGGGTTAACCATCGTTGATTTTTCACGAACATGGTCAAAATAAAAAAAAATTTTTTTAGGATGCCAATCGAAAGTACAAGTCTATCTGTACATGCTGTGCAAATTTTTCCCATAACAAACCACGTTTAAGGGTTGAACATGCAGTTTAAGGGATGCATACTTCCCACTAAGAGGGAGAGACGAACGTGGCTTCTTCAACAATTGCATGTACCATCGTTATATAAGGGATGATTTTCGAACCAAAGGCAGTTTCGGGTTCGTAACAATGTATAGAACGATAATATAACAATCTTTTTCGATTTCGAAACAAAAAGATTTTTCGCCAAAAAAAACCGTGGGTTAACCATCGTTGATTTTTCACGAACATGGTCAAATTAAAAAAAATTTTTTTTAGGATGCCAATCGAAAGTACAAGTCTATCTGTACATGCTGTGCAAATTTTTCCCATAACAAACCACGTTTAAGGGTTGAACATGCAGTTTAAGGGATGCATACTTCCCACTAAGAGGGAGAGACGAACGTGGCTTCTTCAACAATTGCATGTACCATCGTTATATTAGGGATGATTTTCGAACCAAAGGCAGTTTCGGGTTCGTAACAATATATAGAACGATAATATAACAATCTTTTTCGATTTCGAAACAAAAAGATTTTTCGCCCAAAAAAACCGTGGGTTAACCATCGTTGATTTTTCACGAACATGGTCAAATTAAAAAAAAATTTTTTTTGGATGCCAATCGAAAGTACAAGTCTATCTGTACATGCTGTGCAAATTTTTCCCATAACAAACCACGTTTAAGGGTTGAACATGCAGTTTAAGGGATGCATACTTCCCACTAAGAGGGAGAGACGAACGTGGCTTCTTCAACAATTGCATGTACCATCGTTATATAAGGGATGATTTTCGAACCAAAGGCAGTTTCGGGTTCGTAACAATATATAGAACGATAATATAACAATCTTTTTCGATTTCGAAACAAAAAGATTTTTCGCCCAAAAAAACCGTGGGTTAACCATCGTTGATTTTTCACGAACATGGTCAAATTAAAAAAAATTTTTTTTTGGATGCCAATCGAAAGTACAAGTCTATCTGTACATGCTGTGCAAATTTTTCCCATAACAAACCACGTTTAAGGGTTGAACATGCAGTTTAAGGGATGCATACTTCCCACTAAGAGGGAGAGACGAACGTGGCTTCTTCAACAATTGCATGTACCATCGTTATATAAGGGATGATTTTCGAACCAAAGGCAGTTTCGGGTTCGTAACAATGTATAGAACGATAATATAACAATCTTTTTCGATTTCGAAACAAAAAGATTTTTCGCCAAAAAAAACCGTGGGTTAACCATCGTTGATTTTTCACGAACATGGTCAAATTAAAAAAAATTTTTTTTAGGATGCCAATCGAAAGTACAAGTCTATCTGTACATGCTGTGCAAATTTTTCCCATAACAAACCACGTTTAAGGGTTGAACATGCAGTTTAAGGGATGCATACTTCCCACTAAGAGGGAGAGACGAACGTGGCTTCTTCAACAATTGCATGTACCATCGTTATATAAGGGATGATTTTCGAACCAAAGGCAGTTTCGGGTTCGTAACAATGTATAGAACGATAATATAACAATCTTTTTCGATTTCGAAACAAAAAGATTTTTCGCCAAAAAAAACCGTGGGTTAACCATCGTTGATTTTTCACGAACATGGTCAAATTAAAAAAAATTTTTTTTTGGATGCCAATCGAAAGTACAAGTCTATCTGTACATGCTGTGCAAATTTTTCCCATAACAAACCACGTTTAAGGGTTGAACATGCAGTTTAAGGGATGCATACTTCCCACTAAGAGGGAGAGACGAACGTGGCTTCTTCAACAATTGCATGTACCATCGTTATATAAGGGATGATTTTCGAACCAAAGGCAGTTTCGGGTTCGTAACAATGTATAGAACGATAATATAACAATCTTTTTCGATTTCGAAACATAAAGATTTTTCGCCAAAAAAAACCGTGGGTTAACCATCGTTGATTTTTCACGAACATGGTCAAATTAAAAAAAATTTTTTTTAGGATGCCAATCGAAAGTACAAGTCTATCTGTACATGCTGTGCAAATTTTTCCCATAACAAACCACGTTTAAGGGTTGAACATGCAGTTTAAGGGATGCATACTTCCCACTAAGAGGGAGAGACGAACGTGGCTTCTTCAACAATTGCATGTACCATCGTTATATAAGGGATGATTTTCGAACCAAAGGCAGTTTCGGGTTCGTAACATTGTATAGAACGATAATATAACAATCTTTTTCGATTTCGAAACAAAAAGATTTTTCGCCAAAAAAAACCGTGGGTTAACCATCGTTGATTTTTCACGAACATGGTCAAAATAAAAAAAAATTTTTTTAGGATGCCAATCGAAAGTACAAGTCTATCTGTACATGCTGTGCAAATTTTTCCCATAACAAACCACGTTTAAGGGTTGAACATGCAGTTTAAGGGATGCATACTTCCCACTAAGAGGGAGAGACGAACGTGGCTTCTTCAACAATTGCATGTACCATCGTTATATAAGGGATGATTTTCGAACCAAAGGCAGTTTCGGGTTCGTAACAATGTATAGAACGATAATATAACAATCTTTTTCGATTTCGAAACAAAAAGATTTTTCGCCAAAAAAAACCGTGGGTTAACCATCGTTGATTTTTCACGAACATGGTCAAATTAAAAAAAATTTTTTTTAGGATGCCAATCGAAAGTACAAGTCTATCTGTACATGCTGTGCAAATTTTTCCCATAACAAACCACGTTTAAGGGTTGAACATGCAGTTTAAGGGATGCATACTTCCCACTAAGAGGGAGAGACGAACGTGGCTTCTTCAACAATTGCATGTACCATCGTTATATTAGGGATGATTTTCGAACCAAAGGCAGTTTCGGGTTCGTAACAATATATAGAACGATAATATAACAATCTTTTTCGATTTCGAAACAAAAAGATTTTTCGCCCAAAAAAACCGTGGGTTAACCATCGTTGATTTTTCACGAACATGGTCAAATTAAAAAAAAATTTTTTTTGGATGCCAATCGAAAGTACAAGTCTATCTGTACATGCTGTGCAAATTTTTCCCATAACAAACCACGTTTAAGGGTTGAACATGCAGTTTAAGGGATGCATACTTCCCACTAAGAGGGAGAGACGAACGTGGCTTCTTCAACAATTGCATGTACCATCGTTATATAAGGGATGATTTTCGAACCAAAGGCAGTTTCGGGTTCGTAACAATATATAGAACGATAATATAACAATCTTTTTCGATTTCGAAACAAAAAGATTTTTCGCCCAAAAAAACCGTGGGTTAACCATCGTTGATTTTTCACGAACATGGTCAAATTAAAAAAAATTTTTTTTTGGATGCCAATCGAAAGTACAAGTCTATCTGTACATGCTGTGCAAATTTTTCCCATAACAAACCACGTTTAAGGGTTGAACATGCAGTTTAAGGGATGCATACTTCCCACTAAGAGGGAGAGACGAACGTGGCTTCTTCAACAATTGCATGTACCATCGTTATATAAGGGATGATTTTCGAACCAAAGGCAGTTTCGGGTTCGTAACAATGTATAGAACGATAATATAACAATCTTTTTCGATTTCGAAACAAAAAGATTTTTCGCCAAAAAAAACCGTGGGTTAACCATCGTTGATTTTTCACGAACATGGTCAAATTAAAAAAAATTTTTTTTAGGATGCCAATCGAAAGTACAAGTCTATCTGTACATGCTGTGCAAATTTTTCCCATAACAAACCACGTTTAAGGGTTGAACATGCAGTTTAAGGGATGCATACTTCCCACTAAGAGGGAGAGACGAACGTGGCTTCTTCAACAATTGCATGTACCATCGTTATATAAGGGATGATTTTCGAACCAAAGGCAGTTTCGGGTTCGTAACAATGTATAGAACGATAATATAACAATCTTTTTCGATTTCGAAACAAAAAGATTTTTCGCCAAAAAAAACCGTGGGTTAACCATCGTTGATTTTTCACGAACATGGTCAAATTAAAAAAAATTTTTTTTTGGATGCCAATCGAAAGTACAAGTCTATCTGTACATGCTGTGCAAATTTTTCCCATAACAAACCACGTTTAAGGGTTGAACATGCAGTTTAAGGGATGCATACTTCCCACTAAGAGGGAGAGACGAACGTGGCTTCTTCAACAATTGCATGTACCATCGTTATATAAGGGATGATTTTCGAACCAAAGGCAGTTTCGGGTTCGTAACAATGTATAGAACGATAATATAACAATCTTTTTCGATTTCGAAACATAAAGATTTTTCGCCAAAAAAAACCGTGAGTTAACCATCGTTGATTTTTCACGAACATGGTCAAATTAAAAAAAATTTTTTTTAGGATGCCAATCGAAAGTACAAGTCTATCTGTACATGCTGTGCAAATTTTTCCCATAACAAACCACGTTTAAGGGTTGAACATGCAGTTTAAGGGATGCATACTTCCCACTAAGAGGGAGAGACGAACGTGGCTTCTTCAACAATTGCATGTACCATCGTTATATAAGGGATGATTTTCGAACCAAAGGCAGTTTCGGGTTCGTAACAATGTATAGAACGATAATATAACAATCTTTTTCGATTTCGAAACAAAAAGATTTTTCGCCAAAAAAAACCGTGGGTTAACCATCGTTGATTTTTCACGAACATGGTCAAATTAAAAAAAATTTTTTTTAGGATGCCAATCGAAAGTACAAGTCTATCAGTACATGCTGTGCAAATTTTTCCCATAACAAACCACGTTTAAGGGTTGAACATGCAGTTTAAGGGATGCATACTTCCCACTAAGAGGGAGAGACGAATGTGGCTTCTTCAACAATTGCATGTACCATCGTTATATAAGGGATGATTTTCGAACCAAAGGCAGTTTCGGGTTCGTAACAATGTATAGAACGATAATATAACAATCTTTTTCGATTTCGAAACAAAAAGATTTTTCGCCAAAAAAAACCGTGGGTTAACCATCGTTGATTTTTCACGAACATGGTCAAATTAAAAAAAATTTTTTTTAGGATGCCAATCGAAAGTACAAGTCTATCTGTACATGCTGTGCAAATTTTTCCCATAACAAACCACGTTTAAGGGTTGAACATGCAGTTTAAGGGATGCATACTTCCCACTAAGAGGGAGAGACGAACGTGGCTTCTTCAACAATTGCATGTACCATCGTTATATAAGGGATGATTTTCGAACCAAAGGCAGTTTCGGGTTCGTAACAATGTATAGAACGATAATATAACAATCTTTTTCGATTTCGAAACAAAAAGATTTTTCGCCAAAAAAAACCGTGGGTTAGCCATCGTTGATTTTTCACGAACATGGTCAAATTAAAAAAAATTTTTTTTAGGATGCCAATCGAAAGTACAAGTCTATCTGTACATGCTGTGCAAATTTTTCCCATAACAAACCACGTTTAAGGGTTGAACATGCAGTTTAAGGGATGCATACTTCCCACTAAGAGGGAGAGACGAACGTGGCTTCTTCAACAATTGCATGTACCATCGTTATATAAGGGATGATTTTCGAACCAAAGGCAGTTTCGGGTTCGTAACAATGTATAGAACGATAATATAACAATCTTTTTCGATTTCGAAACAAAAAGATTTTTCGCCAAAAAAAACCGTGGGTTAACCATCGTTGATTTTTCACGAACATGGTCAAATTAAAAAAAATTTTTTTTAGGATGCCAATCGAAAGTACAAGTCTATCTGTACATGCTGTGCAAATTTTTCCCATAACAAACCACGTTTAAGGGTTGAACATGCAGTTTAAGGGATGCATACTTCCCACTAAGAGGGAGAGACGAACGTGGCTTCTTCAACAATTGCATGTACCATCGTTATATAAGGGATGATTTTCGAACCAAAGGCAGTTTCGGGTTCGTAACAATGTATAGAACGATAATATAACAATCTTTTTCGATTTCGAAACAAAAAGATTTTTCGCCAAAAAAAACCGTGGGTTAACCATCGTTGATTTTTCACGAACATGGTCAAATTAAAAAAAATTTTTTTTTGGATGCCAATCGAAAGTACAAGTCTATCTGTACATGCTGTGCAAATTTTTCCCATAACAAACCACGTTTAAGGGTTGAACATGCAGTTTAAGGGATGCATACTTCCCACTAAGAGGGAGAGACGAACGTGGCTTCTTCAACAATTGCATGTACCATCGTTATATAAGGGATGATTTTCGAACCAAAGGCAGTTTCGGGTTCGTAACAATGTATAGAACGATAATATAACAATCTTTTTCGATTTCGAAACATAAAGATTTTTCGCCAAAAAAAACCGTGGGTTAACCATCGTTGATTTTTCACGAACATGGTCAAATTAAAAAAAATTTTTTTTAGGATGCCAATCGAAAGTACAAGTCTATCTGTACATGCTGTGCAAATTTTTCCCATAACAAACCACGTTTAAGGGTTGAACATGCAGTTTAAGGGATGCATACTTCCCACTAAGAGGGAGAGACGAACGTGGCTTCTTCAACAATTGCATGTACCATCGTTATATAAGGGATGATTTTCGAACCAAAGGCAGTTTCGGGTTCGTAACAATGTATAGAACGATAATATAACAATCTTTTTCGATTTCGAAACAAAAAGATTTTTCGCCAAAAAAAACCGTGGGTTAACCATCGTTGATTTTTCACGAACATGGTCAAATTAAAAAAAATTTTTTTTAGGATGCCAATCGAAAGTACAAGTCTATCTGTACATGCTGTGCAAATTTTTCCCATAACAAACCACGTTTAAGGGTTGAACATGCAGTTTAAGGGATGCATACTTCCCACTAAGAGGGAGAGACGAACGTGGCTTCTTCAACAATTGCATGTACCATCGTTATATAAGGGATGATTTTCGAACCAAAGGCAGTTTCGGGTTCGTAACAATATATAGAACGATAATATAACAATCTTTTTCGATTTCGAAACAAAAAGATTTTTCGCCAAAAATAACCGTGGGTTAACCATCGTTGATTTTTCACGAACATGGTCAAATTAAAAAAAATTTTTTTTTGGATGCCAATCGAAAGTACAAGTCTATCTGTACATGCTGTGCAAATTTTTCCCATAACAAACCACGTTTAAGGGTTGAACATGCAGTTTAAGGGATGCATACTTCCCACTAAGAGGGAGAGACGAACGTGGCTTCTTCAACAATTGCATGTACCATCGTTATATAAGGGATGATTTTCGAACCAAAGGCAGTTTCGGGTTCGTAACAATGTATAGAACGATAATATAACAATCTTTTTCGATTTCGAAACAAAAAGATTTTTCGCCAAAAAAAACCGTGGGTTAACCATCGTTGATTTTTCACGAACATGGTCAAATTAAAAAAAATTTTTTTTAGGATGCCAATCGAAAGTACAAGTCTATCTGTACATGCTGTGCAAATTTTTCCCATAACAAACCACGTTTAAGGGTTGAACATGCAGTTTAAGGGATGCATACTTCCCACTAAGAGGGAGAGACGAACGTGGCTTCTTCAACAATTGCATGTACCATCGTTATATTAGGGATGATTTTCGAACCAAAGGCAGTTTCGGGTTCGTAACAATATATAGAACGATAATATAACAATCTTTTTCGATTTCGAAACAAAAAGATTTTTCGCCCAAAAAAACCGTGGGTTAACCATCGTTGATTTTTCACGAACATGGTCAAATTAAAAAAAATTTTTTTTGGATGCCAATCGAAAGTACAAGTCTATCTGTACATGCTGTGCAAATTTTTCCCATAACAAACCACGTTTAAGGGTTGAACATGCAGTTTAAGGGATGCATACTTCCCACTAAGAGGGAGAGACGAACGTGGCTTCTTCAACAATTGCATGTACCATCGTTATATAAGGGATGATTTTCGAACCAAAGGCAGTTTCGGGTTCGTAACAATATATAGAACGATAATATAACAATCTTTTTCGATTTCGAAACAAAAAGATTTTTCGCCCAAAAAAACCGTGGGTTAACCATCGTTGATTTTTCACGAACATGGTCAAATTAAAAAAAATTTTTTTTTGGATGCCAATCGAAAGTACAAGTCTATCTGTACATGCTGTGCAAATTTTTCCCATAACAAACCACGTTTAAGGGTTGAACATGCAGTTTAAGGGATGCATACTTCCCACTAAGAGGGAGAGACGAACGTGGCTTCTTCAACAATTGCATGTACCATCGTTATATAAGGGATGATTTTCGAACCAAAGGCAGTTTCGGGTTCGTAACAATGTATAGAACGATAATATAACAATCTTTTTCGATTTCGAAACAAAAAGATTTTTCGCCAAAAAAAACCGTGGGTTAACCATCGTTGATTTTTCACGAACATGGTCAAATTAAAAAAAATTTTTTTTAGGATGCCAATCGAAAGTACAAGTCTATCTGTACATGCTGTGCAAATTTTTCCCATAACAAACCACGTTTAAGGGTTGAACATGCAGTTTAAGGGATGCATACTTCCCACTAAGAGGGAGAGACGAACGTGGCTTCTTCAACAATTGCATGTACCATCGTTATATAAGGGATGATTTTCGAACCAAAGGCAGTTTCGGGTTCGTAACAATGTATAGAACGATAATATAACAATCTTTTTCGATTTCGAAACAAAAAGATTTTTCGCCAAAAAAAACCGTGGGTTAACCATCGTTGATTTTTCACGAACATGGTCAAATTAAAAAAAATTTTTTTTAGGATGCCAATCGAAAGTACAAGTCTATCAGTACATGCTGTGCAAATTTTTCCCATAACAAACCACGTTTAAGGGTTGAACATGCAGTTTAAGGGATGCATACTTCCCACTAAGAGGGAGAGACGAATGTGGCTTCTTCAACAATTGCATGTACCATCGTTATATAAGGGATGATTTTCGAACCAAAGGCAGTTTCGGGTTCGTAACAATGTATAGAACGATAATATAACAATCTTTTTCGATTTCGAAACAAAAAGATTTTTCGCCAAAAAAAACCGTGGGTTAACCATCGTTGATTTTTCACGAACATGGTCAAATTAAAAAAAATTTTTTTTAGGATGCCAATCGAAAGTACAAGTCTATCTGTACATGCTGTGCAAATTTTTCCCATAACAAACCACGTTTAAGGGTTGAACATGCAGTTTAAGGGATGCATACTTCCCACTAAGAGGGAGAGACGAACGTGGCTTCTTCAACAATTGCATGTACCATCGTTATATAAGGGATGATTTTCGAACCAAAGGCAGTTTCGGGTTCGTAACAATGTATAAAACGATAATATAACAATCTTTTTCGATTTCGAAACAAAAAGATTTTTCGCCAAAAAAAACCGTGGGTTAGCCATCGTTGATTTTTCACGAACATGGTCAAATTAAAAAAAATTTTTTTTAGGATGCCAATCGAAAGTACAAGTCTATCTGTACATGCTGTGCAAATTTTTCCCATAACAAACCACGTTTAAGGGTTGAACATGCAGTTTAAGGGATGCATACTTCCCACTAAGAGGGAGAGACGAACGTGGCTTCTTCAACAATTGCATGTACCATCGTTATATAAGGGATGATTTTCGAACCAAAGGCAGTTTCGGGTTCGTAACAATGTATAGAACGATAATATAACAATCTTTTTCGATTTCGAAACAAAAAGATTTTTCGCCAAAAAAAACCGTGGGTTAACCATCGTTGATTTTTCACGAACATGGTCAAATTAAAAAAAATTTTTTTTAGGATGCCAATCGAAAGTACAAGTCTATCTGTACATGCTGTGCAAATTTTTCCCATAACAAACCACGTTTAAGGGTTGAACATGCAGTTTAAGGGATGCATACTTCCCACTAAGAGGGAGAGACGAACGTGGCTTCTTCAACAATTGCATGTACCATCGTTATATAAGGGATGATTTTCGAACCAAAGGCAGTTTCGGGTTCGTAACAATATATAGAACGATAATATAACAATCTTTTTCGATTTCGAAACAAAAAGATTTTTCGCCAAAAAAAACCGTGGGTTAACCATCGTTGATTTTTCACGAACATGGTCAAATTAAAAAAAATTTTTTTTTGGATGCCAATCGAAAGTACAAGTCTATCTGTACATGCTGTGCAAATTTTTCCCATAACAAACCACGTTTAAGGGTTGAACATGCAGTTTAAGGGATGCATACTTCCCACTAAGAGGGAGAGACGAACGTGGCTTCTTCAACAATTGCATGTACCATCGTTATATAAGGGATGATTTTCGAACCAAAGGCAGTTTCGGGTTCGTAACAATGTATAGAACGATAATATAACAATCTTTTTCGATTTCGAAACAAAAAGATTTTTCGCCAAAAAAAACCGTGGGTTAACCATCGTTGATTTTTCACGAACATGGTCAAATTAAAAAAAAATTTTTTTAGGATGCCAATCGAAAGTACAAGTCTATCAGTACATGCTGTGCAAATTTTTCCCATAACAAACCACGTTTAAGGGTTGAACATGCAGTTTAAGGGATGCATACTTCCCACTAAGAGGGAGAGACGAACGTGGCTTCTTCAACAATTGCATGTACCATCGTTATATAAGGGATGATTTTCGAACCAAAGGCAGTTTCGGGTTCGTAACAATATATAGAACGATAATATAACAATCTTTTTCGATTTCGAAACAAAAAGATTTTTCGCCCAAAAAAACCGTGGGTTAACCATCGTTGATTTTTCACGAACATGGTCAAATTAAAAAAAATTTTTTTTTGGATGCCAATCGAAAGTACAAGTCTATCTGTACATGCTGTGCAAATTTTTCCCATAACAAACCACGTTTAAGGGTTGAACATGCAGTTTAAGGGATGCATACTTCCCACTAAGAGGGAGAGACGAACGTGGCTTCTTCAACAATTGCATGTACCATCGTTATATAAGGGATGATTTTCGAACCAAAGGCAGTTTCGGGTTCGTAACAATGTATAGAACGATAATATAACAATCTTTTTCGATTTCGAAACAAAAAGATTTTTCGCCAAAAAAAACCGTGGGTTAACCATCGTTGATTTTTCACGAACATGGTCAAATTAAAAAAAAATTTTTTTAGGATGCCAATCGAAAGTACAAGTCTATCTGTACATGCTGTGCAAATTTTTCCCATAACAAACCACGTTTAAGGGTTGAACATGCAGTTTAAGGGATGCATACTTCCCACTAAGAGGGAGAGACGAACGTGGCTTCTTCAACAATTGCATGTACCATCGTTATATAAGGGATGATTTTCGAACCAAAGGCAGTTTCGGGTTCGTAACAATGTATAGAACGATAATATAACAATCTTTTCCGATTTCGAAACAAAAAGATTTTTCGCCAAAAAAAACCGTGGGTTAACCATCGTTGATTTTTCACGAACATGGTCAAATTAAAAAAAAAATTTTTTTTAGGATGCCAATCGAAAGTACAAGTCTATCTGTACATGCTGTGCAAATTTTTCCCATAACAAACCACGTTTAAGGGTTGAACATGCAGTTTAAGGGATGCATACTTCCCACTAAGAGGGAGAGACGAACGTGGCTTCTTCAACAATTGCATGTACCATCGTTATATAAGGGATGATTTTCGAACCAAAGGCAGTTTCGGGTTCGTAACAATATATAGAACGATAATATAACAATCTTTTTCGATTTCGAAACAAAAAGATTTTTCGCCAAAAAAAACCGTGGGTTAACCATCGTTGATTTTTCACGAACATGGTCAAATTAAAAAAAATTTTTTTTTGGATGCCAATCGAAAGTACAAGTCTATCTGTACATGCTGTGCAAATTTTTCCCATAACAAACCACGTTTAAGGGTTGAACATGCAGTTTAAGGGATGCATACTTCCCACTAAGAGGGAGAGACGAACGTGGCTTCTTTAACAATTGCATGTACCATCGTTATATAAGGGATGATTTTCGAACCAAAGGCAGTTTCGGGTTCGTAACAATGTATAGAACGATAATATTACAATCTTTTTCGATTTCGAAACAAAAAGATTTTTCGCCAAAAAAAACCGTGGGTTAACCATCGTTGATTTTTCACGAACATGGTCAAATTAAAAAAAATTTTTTTTAGGATGCCAATCGAAAGTACAAGTCTATCTGTACATGCTGTGCAAATTTTTCCCATAACAAACCACGTTTAAGGGTTGAACTTGCAGTTTAAGGGATGCATACTTCCCACTAAGAGGGAGAGACGAACGTGGCTTCTTTAACAATTGCATGTACCATCGTTATATAAGGGATGATTTTCGAACCAAAGGCAGTTTCGGGTTCGTAACAATGTATAGAACGATAATATAACAATCTTTTTCGATTTCGAAACAAAAAGATTTTTCGCCAAAAAAAACCGTGGGTTAACCATCGTTGATTTTTCACGAACATGGTCAAATTAAAAAAAATTTTTTTTTGGATGCCAATCGAAAGTACAAGTCTATCTGTACATGCTGTGCAAATTTTTCCCATAACAAACCACGTTTAAGGGTTGAACATGCAGTTTAAGGGATGCATACTTCCCACTAAGAGGGAGAGACGAACGTGGCTTCTTCAACAATTGCATGTACCATCGTTATATAAGGGATGATTTTCGAACCAAAGGCAGTTTCGGGTTCGTAACAATGTATAGAACGATAATATAACAATCTTTTTCGATTTCGAAACAAAAAGATTTTTCGCCAAAAAAAACCGTGGGTTAGCCATCGTTGATTTTTCACGAACATGGTCAAATTAAAAAAAATTTTTTTTAGGATGCCAATCGAAAGTACAAGTCTATCTGTACATGCTGTGCAAATTTTTCCCATAACAAACCACGTTTAAGGGTTGAACATGCAGTTTAAGGGATGCATACTTCCCACTAAGAGGGAGAGACGAACGTGGCTTCTTCAACAATTGCATGTACCATCGTTATATAAGGGATGATTTTCGAACCAAAGGCAGTTTCGGGTTCGTAACAATATATAGAACGATAATATAACAATCTTTTTCGATTTCGAAACAAAAAGATTTTTCGCCAAAAAAAACCGTGGGTTAACCATCGTTGATTTTTCACGAACATGGTCAAATTAAAAAAAATTTTTTTTTGGATGCCAATCGAAAGTACAAGTCTATCTGTACATGCTGTGCAAATTTTTCCCATAACAAACCACGTTTAAGGGTTGAACATGCAGTTTAAGGGATGCATACTTCCCACTAAGAGGGAGAGACGAACGTGGCTTCTTTAACAATTGCATGTACCATCGTTATATAAGGGATGATTTTCGAACCAAAGGCAGTTTCGGGTTCGTAACAATGTATAGAACGATAATATTACAATCTTTTTCGATTTCGAAACAAAAAGATTTTTCGCCAAAAAAAACCGTGGGTTAACCATCGTTGATTTTTCACGAACATGGTCAAATTAAAAAAAATTTTTTTTAGGATGCCAATCGAAAGTACAAGTCTATCTGTACATGCTGTGCAAATTTTTCCCATAACAAACCACGTTTAAGGGTTGAACTTGCAGTTTAAGGGATGCATACTTCCCACTAAGAGGGAGAGACGAACGTGGCTTCTTTAACAATTGCATGTACCATCGTTATATAAGGGATGATTTTCGAACCAAAGGCAGTTTCGGGTTCGTAACAATGTATAGAACGATAATATAACAATCTTTTTCGATTTCGAAACAAAAAGATTTTTCGCCAAAAAAAACCGTGGGTTAACCATCGTTGATTTTTCACGAACATGGTCAAATTAAAAAAAATTTTTTTTTGGATGCCAATCGAAAGTACAAGTCTATCTGTACATGCTGTGCAAATTTTTCCCATAACAAACCACGTTTAAGGGTTGAACATGCAGTTTAAGGGATGCATACTTCCCACTAAGAGGGAGAGACGAACGTGGCTTCTTCAACAATTGCATGTACCATCGTTATATAAGGGATGATTTTCGAACCAAAGGCAGTTTCGGGTTCGTAACAATATATAGAACGATAATATAACAATCTTTTTCGATTTCGAAACAAAAAGATTTTTCGCCAAAAAAAACCGTGGGTTAACCATCGTTGATTTTTCACGAACATGGTCAAATTAAAAAAAATTTTTTTTTGGATGCCAATCGAAAGTACAAGTCTATCTGTACATGCTGTGCAAATTTTTCCCATAACAAACCACGTTTAAGGGTTGAACATGCAGTTTAAGGGATGCATACTTCCCACTAAGAGGGAGAGACGAACGTGGCTTCTTTAACAATTGCATGTACCATCGTTATATAAGGGATGATTTTCGAACCAAAGGCAGTTTCGGGTTCGTAACAATGTATAGAACGATAATATTACAATCTTTTTCGATTTCGAAACAAAAAGATTTTTCGCCAAAAAAAACCGTGGGTTAACCATCGTTGATTTTTCACGAACATGGTCAAATTAAAAAAAATTTTTTTTAGGATGCCAATCGAAAGTACAAGTCTATCTGTACATGCTGTGCAAATTTTTCCCATAACAAACCACGTTTAAGGGTTGAACTTGCAGTTTAAGGGATGCATACTTCCCACTAAGAGGGAGAGACGAACGTGGCTTCTTTAACAATTGCATGTACCATCGTTATATAAGGGATGATTTTCGAACCAAAGGCAGTTTCGGGTTCGTAACAATGTATAGAACGATAATATAACAATCTTTTTCGATTTCGAAACAAAAAGATTTTTCGCCAAAAAAAACCGTGGGTTAACCATCGTTGATTTTTCACGAACATGGTCAAATTAAAAAAAATTTTTTTTTGGATGCCAATCGAAAGTACAAGTCTATCTGTACATGCTGTGCAAATTTTTCCCATAACAAACCACGTTTAAGGGTTGAACATGCAGTTTAAGGGATGCATACTTCCCACTAAGAGGGAGAGACGAACGTGGCTTCTTCAACAATTGCATGTACCATCGTTATATAAGGGATGATTTTCGAACCAAAGGCAGTTTCGGGTTCGTAACAATGTATAGAACGATAATATAACAATCTTTTTCGATTTCGAAACAAAAAGATTTTTCGCCAAAAAAAACCGTGGGTTAGCCATCGTTGATTTTTCACGAACATGGTCAAATTAAAAAAAATTTTTTTTAGGATGCCAATCGAAAGTACAAGTCTATCTGTACATGCTGTGCAAATTTTTCCCATAACAAACCACGTTTAAGGGTTGAACATGCAGTTTAAGGGATGCATACTTCCCACTAAGAGGGAGAGACGAACGTGGCTTCTTCAACAATTGCATGTACCATCGTTATATAAGGGATGATTTTCGAACCAAAGGCAGTTTCGGGTTCGTAACAATGTATAGAACGATAATATAACAATCTTTTTCGATTTCGAAACAAAAAGATTTTTCGCCCAAAAAAACCGTGGGTTAACCATCGTTGATTTTTCACGAACATGGTCAAATTAAAAAAAATTTTTTTTAGGATGCCAATCGAAAGTACAAGTCTATCTGTACATGCTGTGCAAATTTTTCCCATAACAAACCACGTTTAAGGGTTGAACATGCAGTTTAAGGGATGCATACTTCCCACTAAGAGGGAGAGACGAACGTGGCTTCTTCAACAATTGCATGTACCATCGTTATATAAGGGATGATTTTCGAACCAAAGGCAGTTTCGGGTTCGTAACAATGTATAGAACGATAATATAACAATCTTTTTCGATTTCGAAACAAAAAGATTTTTCGCCAAAAAAAACCGTGGGTTAAACATCGTTGATTTTTCACGAACATGGTCAAATTAAAAAAAATTTTTTTTAGGATGCCAATCGAAAGTACAAGTCTATCTGTACATGCTGTGCAAATTTTTCCCATAACAAACCACGTTTAAGGGTTGAACTTGCAGTTTAAGGGATGCATACTTCCCACTAAGAGGGAGAGACGAACGTGGCTTCTTCAACAATTGCATGTACCATCGTTATATAAGGGATGATTTTCGAACCAAAGGCAGTTTCGGGTTCGTAACAATGTATAGAACGATAATATAACAATCTTTTTCGATTTCGAAACAAAAAGATTTTTCGCCCAAAAAAACCGTGGGTTAACCATCGTTGATTTTTCACGAACATGGTCAAATTAAAAAAAAATTTTTTTAGGATGCCAATCGAAAGTACAAGTCTATCTGTACATGCTGTGCAAATTTTTCCCATAACAAACCACGTTTAAGGGTTGAACATGCAGTTTAAGGGATGCATACTTCCCACTAAGAGGGAGAGACGAACGTGGCTTCTTCAACAATTGCATGTACCATCGTTATATAAGGGATGATTTTCGAACCAAAGGCAGTTTCGGGTTCGTAACAATGTATAGAACGATAATATAACAATCTTTTTCGATTTCGAAACAAAAAGATTTTTCGCCAAAAAAAACCGTGGGTTAAACATCGTTGATTTTTCACGAACATGGTCAAATTAAAAAAAATTTTTTTTAGGATGCCAATCGAAAGTACAAGTCTATCTGTACATGCTGTGCAAATTTTTCCCATAACAAACCACGTTTAAGGGTTGAACATGCAGTTTAAGGGATGCATACTTCCCACTAAGAGGGAGAGACGAACGTGGCTTCTTCAACAATTGCATGTACCATCGTTATATAAGGGATGATTTTCGAACCAAAGGCAGTTTCGGGTTCGTAACAATATATAGAACGATAATATAACAATCTTTTTCGATTTCGAAACAAAAAGATTTTTCGCCAAAAATAACCGTGGGTTAACCATCGTTGATTTTTCACGAACATGGTCAAATTAAAAAAAAATTTTTTTAGGATGCCAATCGAAAGTACAAGTCTATCTGTACATGCTGTGCAAATTTTTCCCATAACAAACCACGTTTAAGGGTTGAACATGCAGTTTAAGGGATGCATACTTCCCACTAAGAGGGAGAGACGAACGTGGCTTCTTCAACAATTGCATGTACCATCGTTATATAAGGGATGATTATCGAACCAAAGGCAGTTTCGGGTTCGTAACAATGTATAGAACGATAATATAACAATCTTTTTCGATTTCGAAACAAAAAGATTTTTCGCCAAAAAAAACCGTGGGTTAACCATCGTTGATTTTTCACGAACATGGTCAAATTAAAAAAAATTTTTTTTAGGATGCCAATCGAAAGTACAAGTCTATCTGTACATGCTGTGCAAATTTTTCCCATAACAAACCACGTTTAAGGGTTGAACATGCAGTTTAAGGGATGCATACTTCCCACTAAGAGGGAGAGACGAACGTGGCTTCTTCAACAATTGCATGTACCATCGTTATATAAGGGATGATTTTCGAACCAAAGGCAGTTTCGGGTTCGTAACAATGTATAGAACGATAATATAACAATCTTTTTCGATTTCGAAACAAAAAGATTTTTCGCCAAAAAAAACCGTGGGTTAAACATCGTTGATTTTTCACGAACATGGTCAAATTAAAAAAAATTTTTTTTAGGATGCCAATCGAAAGTACAAGTCTATCTGTACATGCTGTGCAAATTTTTCCCATAACAAACCACGTTTAAGGGTTGAACTTGCAGTTTAAGGGATGCATACTTCCCACTAAGAGGGAGAGACGAACGTGGCTTCTTCAACAATTGCATGTACCATCGTTATATAAGGGATGATTTTCGAACCAAAGGCAGTTTCGGGTTCGTAACAATGTATAGAACGATAATATAACAATCTTTTTCGATTTCGAAACAAAAAGATTTTTCGCCCAAAAAAACCGTGGGTTAACCATCGTTGATTTTTCACGAACATGGTCAAATTAAAAAAAATTTTTTTTAGGATGCCAATCGAAAGTACAAGTCTATCTGTACATGCTGTGCAAATTTTTCCCATAACAAACCACGTTTAAGGGTTGAACATGCAGTTTAAGGGATGCATACTTCCCACTAAGAGGGAGAGACGAACGTGGCTTCTTCAACAATTGCATGTACCATCGTTATATAAGGGATGATTTTCGAACCAAAGGCAGTTTCGGGTTCGTAACAATGTATAGAACGATAATATAACAATCTTTTTCGATTTCGAAACAAAAAGATTTTTCGCCAAAAAAAACCGTGGGTTAAACATCGTTGATTTTTCACGAACATGGTCAAATTAAAAAAAATTTTTTTTAGGATGCCAATCGAAAGTACAAGTCTATCTGTACATGCTGTGCAAATTTTTCCCATAACAAACCACGTTTAAGGGTTGAACATGCAGTTTAAGGGATGCATACTTCCCACTAAGAGGGAGAGACGAACGTGGCTTCTTCAACAATTGCATGTACCATCGTTATATAAGGGATGATTTTCGAACCAAAGGCAGTTTCGGGTTCGTAACAATATATAGAACGATAATATAACAATCTTTTTCGATTTCGAAACAAAAAGATTTTTCGCCAAAAATAACCGTGGGTTAACCATCGTTGATTTTTCACGAACATGGTCAAATTAAAAAAAATTTTTTTTTGGATGCCAATCGAAAGTACAAGTCTATCTGTACATGCTGTGCAAATTTTTCCCTTAACAAACCACGTTTAAGGGTTGAACATGCAGTTTAAGGGATGCATACTTCCCACTAAGAGGGAGAGACGAACGTGGCTTCTTCAACAATTGCATGTACCATCGTTATATAAGGGATGATTATCGAACCAAAGGCAGTTTCGGGTTCGTAACAATGTATAGAACGATAATATAACAATCTTTTTCGATTTCGAAACAAAAAGATTTTTCGCCAAAAAAAACCGTGGGTTAACCATCGTTGATTTTTCACGAACATGGTCAAATTAAAAAAAATTTTTTTTAGGATGCCAATCGAAAGTACAAGTCTATCTGTACATGCTGTGCAAATTTTTCCCATAACAAACCACGTTTAAGGGTTGAACATGCAGTTTAAGGGATGCATACTTCCCACTAAGAGGGAGAGACGAACGTGGCTTCTTCAACAATTGCATGTACCATCGTTATATAAGGGATGATTTTCGAACCAAAGGCAGTTTCGGGTTCGTAACAATATATAGAACGATAATATAACAATCTTTTTCGATTTCGAAACAAAAAGATTTTTCGCCAAAAATAACCGTGGGTTAACCATCGTTGATTTTTCACGAACATGGTCAAATTAAAAAAAATTTTTTTTTGGATGCCAATCGAAAGTACAAGTCTATCTGTACATGCTGTGCAAATTTTTCCCTTAACAAACCACGTTTAAGGGTTGAACATGCAGTTTAAGGGATGCATACTTCCCACTAAGAGGGAGAGACGAACGTGGCTTCTTCAACAATTGCATGTACCATCGTTATATAAGGGATGATTATCGAACCAAAGGCAGTTTCGGGTTCGTAACAATGTATAGAACGATAATATAACAATCTTTTTCGATTTCGAAACAAAAAGATTTTTCGCCAAAAAAAACCGTGGGTTAACCATCGTTGATTTTTCACGAACATGGTCAAATTAAAAAAAATTTTTTTTAGGATGCCAATCGAAAGTACAAGTCTATCTGTACATGCTGTGCAAATTTTTCCCATAACAAACCACGTTTAAGGGTTGAACATGCAGTTTAAGGGATGCATACTTCCCACTAAGAGGGAGAGACGAACGTGGCTTCTTCAACAATTGCATGTACCATCGTTATATAAGGGATGATTTTCGAACCAAAGGCAGTTTCGGGTTCGTAACTATATATAGAACGATAATATAACAATCTTTTTCGATTTCGAAACAAAAAGATTTTTCGCCAAAAAAAACCGTGGGTTAACCATCGTTGATTTTTCACGAACATGGTCAAATTAAAAAAAATTTTTTTTAGGATGCCAATCGAAAGTACAAGTCTATCTGTACATGCTGTGCAAATTTTTCCCATAACAAACCACGTTTAAGGGTTGAACATGCAGTTTAAGGGATGCATACTTCCCACTAAGAGGGAGAGACGAACGTGGCTTCTTCAACAATTGCATGTACCATCGTTATATAAGGGATGATTTTCGAACCAAAGGCAGTTTCGGGTTCGTAACTATATATAGAACGATAATATAACAATCTTTTTCGATTTCGAAACAAAAAGATTTTTCGCCAAAAAAAACCGTGGGTTAACCATCGTTGATTTTTCTCGAACATGGTCAAATTAAAAAAAATTTTTTTTAGGATGCCAATCGAAAGTACAAGTCTATCTGTACATGCTGTGCAAATTTTTCCCATAACAAACCACGTTTTAGGGTTGAACATGCAGTTTAAGGGATGCATACTTCCCACTAAGAGGGAGAGACGAACGTGGCTTCTTCAACA
Organism: Sisyra terminalis; assembly: GCA_958496175.1. NCBI lineage: Eukaryota > Metazoa > Arthropoda > Insecta > Neuroptera > Sisyridae > Sisyra > Sisyra terminalis. The sequence continues at coordinate 3,106,235 of OY292277.1, forward strand.
ATTGCATGTACCATCGTTATATAAGGGATGATTTTCGAACCAAAGGCAGTTTCGGGTTCGTAACTATATATAGAACGATAATATAACAATCTTTTTCGATTTCGAAACAAAAAGATTTTTCGCCAAAAATAACCGTGGGTTAACCATCGTTGATTTTTCACGAACATGGTCAAATTAAAAAAAATTTTTTTTTGGATGCCAATCGAAAGTACAAGTCTATCTGTACATGCTGTGCAAATTTTTCCCTTAACAAACCACGTTTAAGGGTTGAACATGCAGTTTAAGGGATGCATACTTCCCACTAAGAGGGAGAGACGAACGTGGCTTCTTCAACAATTGCATGTACCATCGTTATATAAGGGATGATTTTCGAACCAAAGGCAGTTTCGGGTTCGTAACAATGTATAGAACGATAATATAACAATCTTTTTCGATTTCGAAACAAAAAGATTTTTCGCCAAAAAAAACCGTGGGTTAACCATCGTTGATTTTTCACGAACATGGTCAAATTAAAAAAAAATTTTTTTAGGATGCCAATCGAAAGTACAAGTCTATCTGTACATGCTGTGCAAATTTTTCCCATAACAAACCACGTTTAAGGGTTGAACATGCAGTTTAAGGGATGCATACTTCCCACTAAGAGGGAGAGACGAACGTGGCTACTTCAACAATTGCATGTACCATCGTTATATAAGGGATGATTTTCGAACCAAAGGCAGTTTCGGGTTCGTAACTATATATAGAACGATAATATAACAATCTTTTTCGATTTCGAAACAAAAAGATTTTTCGCCAAAAAAAACCGTGGGTTAACCATCGTTGATTTTTCACGAACATGGTCAAATTAAAAAAAATTTTTTTTAGGATGCCAATCGAAAGTACAAGTCTATCTGTACATGCTGTGCAAATTTTTCCCATAACAAACCACGTTTAAGGGTTGAACATGCAGTTTAAGGGATGCATACTTCCCACTAAGAGGGAGAGACGAACGTGGCTTCTTCAACAATTGCATGTACCATCGTTATATAAGGGATGATTTTCGAACCAAAGGCAGTTTCGGGTTCGTAACATTGTATAGAACGATAATATAACAATCTTTTTCGATTTCGAAACAAAAAGATTTTTCGCCAAAAAAAACCGTGGGTTAACCATCGTTGATTTTTCACGAACATGGTCAAAATAAAAAAAAATTTTTTTAGGATGCCAATCGAAAGTACAAGTCTATCTGTACATGCTGTGCAAATTTTTCCCATAACAAACCACGTTTAAGGGTTGAACATGCAGTTTAAGGGATGCATACTTCCCACTAAGAGGGAGAGACGAACGTGGCTTCTTCAACAATTGCATGTACCATCGTTATATAAGGGATGATTTTCGAACCAAAGGCAGTTTCGGGTTCGTAACAATGTATAGAACGATAATATAACAATCTTTTTCGATTTCGAAACAAAAAGATTTTTCGCCAAAAAAAACCGTGGGTTAACCATCGTTGATTTTTCACGAACATGGTCAAATTAAAAAAAAATTTTTTTAGGATGCCAATCGAAAGTACAAGTCTATCTGTACATGCTGTGCAAATTTTTCCCATAACAAACCACGTTTAAGGGTTGAACATGCAGTTTAAGGGATGCATACTTCCCACTAAGAGGGAGAGACGAACGTGGCTTCTTCAACAATTGCATGTACCATCGTTATATAAGGGATGATTTTCGAACCAAAGGCAGTTTCGGGTTCGTAACAATGTATAGAACGATAATATAACAATCTTTTTCGATTTCGAAACAAAAAGATTTTTCGCCAAAAAAAACCGTGGGTTAACCATCGTTGATTTTTCACGAACATGGTCAAATTAAAAAAAATTTTTTTTTAGGATGCCAATCGAAAGTACAAGTCTATCTGTACATGCTGTGCAAATTTTTCCCATAACAAACCACGTTTAAGGGTTGAACATGCAGTTTAAGGGATGCATACTTCCCACTAAGAGGGAGAGACGAACGTGGCTTCTTCAACAATTGCATGTACCATCGTTATATAAGGGATGATTTTCGAACCAAAGGCAGTTTCGGGTTCGTTATAATGTATAGAACGATAATATAACAATCTTTTTCGATTTCGAAACAAAAAGATTTTTCGCCAAAAAAAACCGTGGGTTAACCATCGTTGATTTTTCACGAACATGGTCAAATTAAAAAAAATTTTTTTTTGGATGCCAATCGAAAGTACAAGTCTATCTGTACATGCTGTGCAAATTTTTCCCATAACAAACCACGTTTAAGGGTTGAACATGCAGTTTAAGGGATGCATACTTCCCACTAAGAGGGAGAGACGAACGTGGCTTCTTCAACAATTGCATGTACCATCGTTATATAAGGGATGATTTTCGAACCAAAGGCAGTTTCGGGTTCGTAACAATGTATAGAACGATAATATAACAATCTTTTTCGATTTCGAAACAAAAAGATTTTTCGCCAAAAAAAACCGTGGGTTAACCATCGTTGATTTTTCACGAACATGGTCAAATTAAAAAAAATTTTTTTTTGGATGCCAATCGAAAGTACAAGTCTATCTGTACATGCTGTGCAAATTTTTCCCATAACAAACCACGTTTAAGGGTTGAACATGCAGTTTAAGGGATGCATACTTCCCACTAAGAGGGAGAGACGAACGTGGCTTCTTCAACAATTGCATGTACAATCGTTATATAAGGGATGATTTTCGAACCAAAGGCAGTTTCGGGTTCGTAACAATGTATAGAACGATAATATTACAATCTTTTTCGATTTCGAAACAAAAAGATTTTTCGCCAAAAAAAACCGTGGGTTAACCATCGTTGATTTTTCACGAACATGGTCAAATTAAAAAAAATTTTTTTTAGGATGCCAATCGAAAGTACAAGTCTATCTGTATATGCTGTGCAAATTTTTCCCATAACAAACCACGTTTAAGGGTTGAACATGCAGTTTAAGGGATGCATACTTCCCACTAAGAGGGAGAGACGAACGTGGCTTCTTCAACAATTGCATGTACCATCGTTATATAAGGGATGATTTTCGAACCAAAGGCAGTTTCGGGTTCGTAACAATGTATAGAACGATAATATAACAATCTTTTTCGATTTCGAAACAAAAAGATTTTTCGCCAAAAAAAACCGTGGGTTAACCATCGTTGATTTTTCACGAACATGGTCAAATTAAAAAAAATTTTTTTTTGGATGCCAATCGAAAGTACAAGTCTATCTGTACATGCTGTGCAAATTTTTCCCATAACAAACCACGTTTAAGGGTTGAACATGCAGTTTAAGGGATGCATACTTCCCACTAAGAGGGAGAGACGAACGTGGCTTCTTCAACAATTGCATGTACCATCGTTATATAAGGGATGATTTTCGAACCAAAGGCAGTTTCGGGTTCGTAACAATGTATAGAACGATAATATTACAATCTTTTTCGATTTCGAAACAAAAAGATTTTTCGCCAAAAAAAACCGTGGGTTAACCATCGTTGATTTTTCACGAACATGGTCAAATTAAAAAAAATTTTTTTTAGGATGCCATCGAAAGTACAAGTCTATCTGTATATGCTGTGCAAATTTTTCCCATAACAAACCACGTTTAAGGGTTGAACATGCAGTTTAAGGGATGCATACTTCCCACTAAGAGGGAGAGACGAACGTGGCTTCTTCAACAATTGCATGTACCATCGTTATATAAGGGATGATTTTCGAACCAAAGGCAGTTTCGGGTTCGTAACAATGTATAGAACGATAATATAACAATCTTTTTCGATTTCGAAACAAAAAGATTTTTCGCCAAAAAAAACCGTGGGTTAACCATCGTTGATTTTTCACGAACATGGTCAAATTAAAAAAAAATTTTTTTAGGATGCCAATCGAAAGTACAAGTCTATCTGTACATGCTGTGCAAATTTTTCCCATAACAAACCACGTTTAAGGGTTGAACATGCAGTTTAAGGGATGCATACTTCCCACTAAGAGGGAGAGACGAACGTGGCTTCTTCAACAATTGCATGTACCATCGTTATATAAGGGATGATTTTCGAACCAAAGGCAGTTTCGGGTTCGTAACAATGTATAGAACGATAATATAACAATCTTTTTCGATTTCGAAACAAAAAGATTTTTCGCCAAAAAAAACCGTGGGTTAACCATCGTTGATTTTTCACGAACATGGTCAAATTAAAAAAAAATTTTTTTAGGATGCCAATCGAAAGTACAAGTCTATCTGTACATGCTGTGCAAATTTTTCCCATAACAAACCACGTTTAAGGGTTGAACATGCAGTTTAAGGGATGCATACTTCCCACTAAGAGGGAGAGACGAACGTGGCTTCTTCAACAATTGCATGTACCATCGTTATATAAGGGATGATTTTCGAACCAAAGGCAGTTTCGGGTTCGTAACAATATATAGAACGATAATATAACAATCTTTTTCGATTTCGAAACAAAAAGATTTTTCGCCAAAAAAAACCGTGGGTTAGCCATCGTTGATTTTTCACGAACAAGGTCAAATTAAAAAAAATTTTTTTTAGGATGCCAATCGAAAGTACAAGTCTATCTGTACATGCTGTGCAAATTTTTCCCATAACAAACCACGTTTAAGGGTTGAACATGCAGTTTAAGGGATGCATACTTCCCACTAAGAGGGAGAGACGAACGTGGCTTCTTCAACAATTGCATGTACCATCGTTATATAAGGGATGATTTTCGAACCAAAGGCAGTTTCGGGTTCGTAACAATGTATAGAACGATAATATAACAATCTTTTTCGATTTCGAAACAAAAAGATTTTTCGCCAAAAAAAACCGTGGGTTAACCATCGTTGATTTTTCACGAACATGGTCAAATTAAAAAAAATTTTTTTTTAGGATGCCAATCGAAAGTACAAGTCTATCTGTACATGCTGTGCAAATTTTTCCCATAACAAACCACGTTTAAGGGTTGAACATGCAGTTTAAGGGATGCATACTTCCCACTAAGAGGGAGAGACGAACGTGGCTTCTTCAACAATTGCATGTACCATCGTTATATAAGGGATGATTTTCGAACCAAAGGCAGTTTCGGGTTCGTTATAATGTATAGAACGATAATATAACAATCTTTTTCGATTTCGAAACAAAAAGATTTTTCGCCAAAAAAAACCGTGGGTTAACCATCGTTGATTTTTCACGAACATGGTCAAATTAAAAAAAATTTTTTTTTGGATGCCAATCGAAAGTACAAGTCTATCTGTACATGCTGTGCAAATTTTTCCCATAACAAACCACGTTTAAGGGTTGAACATGCAGTTTAAGGGATGCATACTTCCCACTAAGAGGGAGAGACGAACGTGGCTTCTTCAACAATTGCATGTACCATCGTTATATAAGGGATGATTTTCGAACCAAAGGCAGTTTCGGGTTCGTAACAATGTATAGAACGATAATATAACAATCTTTTTCGATTTCGAAACAAAAAGATTTTTCGCCAAAAAAAACCGTGGGTTAACCATCGTTGATTTTTCACGAACATGGTCAAATTAAAAAAAATTTTTTTTTGGATGCCAATCGAAAGTACAAGTCTATCTGTACATGCTGTGCAAATTTTTCCCATAACAAACCACGTTTAAGGGTTGAACATGCAGTTTAAGGGATGCATACTTCCCACTAAGAGGGAGAGACGAACGTGGCTTCTTCAACAATTGCATGTACAATCGTTATATAAGGGATGATTTTCGAACCAAAGGCAGTTTCGGGTTCGTAACAATGTATAGAACGATAATATTACAATCTTTTTCGATTTCGAAACAAAAAGATTTTTCGCCAAAAAAAACCGTGGGTTAACCATCGTTGATTTTTCACGAACATGGTCAAATTAAAAAAAATTTTTTTTAGGATGCCAATCGAAAGTACAAGTCTATCTGTATATGCTGTGCAAATTTTTCCCATAACAAACCACGTTTAAGGGTTGAACATGCAGTTTAAGGGATGCATACTTCCCACTAAGAGGGAGAGACGAACGTGGCTTCTTCAACAATTGCATGTACCATCGTTATATAAGGGATGATTTTCGAACCAAAGGCAGTTTCGGGTTCGTAACAATGTATAGAACGATAATATAACAATCTTTTTCGATTTCGAAACAAAAAGATTTTTCGCCAAAAAAAACCGTGGGTTAACCATCGTTGATTTTTCACGAACATGGTCAAATTAAAAAAAATTTTTTTTTGGATGCCACTCGAAAGTACAAGTCTATCTGTACATGCTGTGCAAATTTTTCCCATAACAAACCACGTTTAAGGGTTGAACATGCAGTTTAAGGGATGCATACTTCCCACTAAGAGGGAGAGACGAACGTGGCTTCTTCAACAATTGCATGTACAATCGTTATATAAGGGATGATTTTCGAACCAAAGGCAGTTTCGGGTTCGTAACAATGTATAGAACGATAATATAACAATCTTTTTCGATTTCGAAACAAAAAGATTTTTCGCCAAAAAAAACCGTGGGTTAACCATCGTTGATTTTTCACGAACATGGTCAAATTAAAAAAAAATTTTTTTAGGATGCCAATCGAAAGTACAAGTCTATCTGTACATGCTGTGCAAATTTTTCCCATAACAAACCACGTTTAAGGGTTGAACATGCAGTTTAAGGGATGCATACTTCCCACTAAGAGGGAGAGACGAACGTGGCTTCTTCAACAATTGCATGTACCATCGTTATATAAGGGATGATTTTCGAACCAAAGGCAGTTTCGGGTTCGTAACAATGTATAGAACGATAATATAACAATCTTTTTCGATTTCGAAACAAAAAGATTTTTCGCCAAAAAAAACCGTGGGTTAACCATCGTTGATTTTTCACGAACATGGTCAAATTAAAAAAAAATTTTTTTAGGATGCCAATCGAAAGTACAAGTCTATCTGTACATGCTGTGCAAATTTTTCCCATAACAAACCACGTTTAAGGGTTGAACATGCAGTTTAAGGGATGCATACTTCCCACTAAGAGGGAGAGACGAACGTGGCTTCTTCAACAATTGCATGTACCATCGTTATATAAGGGATGATTTTCGAACCAAAGGCAGTTTCGGGTTCGTAACAATGTATAGAACGATAATATAACAATCTTTTTCGATTTCGAAACAAAAAGATTTTTCGCCAAAAAAAACCGTGGGTTAACCATCGTTGATTTTTCACGAACATGGTCAAATTAAAAAAAAATTTTTTTAGGATGCCAATCGAAAGTACAAGTCTATCTGTACATGCTGTGCAAATTTTTCCCATAACAAACCACGTTTAAGGGTTGAACATGCAGTTTAAGGGATGCATACTTCCCACTAAGAGGGAGAGACGAACGTGGCTTCTTCAACAATTGCATGTACAATCGTTATATAAGGGATGATTTTCGAACCAAAGGCAGTTTCGGGTTCGTAACAATGTATAGAACGATAATATTACAATCTTTTTCGATTTCGAAACAAAAAGATTTTTCGCCAAAAAAAACCGTGGGTTAACCATCGTTGATTTTTCACGAACATGGTCAAATTAAAAAAAATTTTTTTTAGGATGCCATCGAAAGTACAAGTCTATCTGTATATGCTGTGCAAATTTTTCCCATAACAAACCACGTTTAAGGGTTGAACATGCAGTTTAAGGGATGCATACTTCCCACTAAGAGGGAGAGACGAACGTGGCTTCTTCAACAATTGCATGTACCATCGTTATATAAGGGATGATTTTCGAACCAAAGGCAGTTTCGGGTTCGTTATAATGTATAGAACGATAATATAACAATCTTTTTCGATTTCGAAACAAAAAGATTTTTCGCCAAAAAAAACCGTGGGTTAACCATCGTTGATTTTTCACGAACATGGTCAAATTAAAAAAAATTTTTTTTTGGATGCCAATCGAAAGTACAAGTCTATCTGTACATGCTGTGCAAATTTTTCCCATAACAAACCACGTTTAAGGGTTGAACATGCAGTTTAAGGGATGCATACTTCCCACTAAGAGGGAGAGACGAACGTGGCTTCTTCAACAATTGCATGTACAATCGTTATATAAGGGATGATTTTCGAACCAAAGGCAGTTTCGGGTTCGTAACAATGTATAGAACGATAATATAACAATCTTTTTCGATTTCGAAACAAAAAGATTTTTCGCCAAAAAAAACCGTGGGTTAACCATCGTTGATTTTTCACGAACATGGTCAAATTAAAAAAAAATTTTTTTAGGATGCCAATCGAAAGTACAAGTCTATCTGTACATGCTGTGCAAATTTTTCCCATAACAAACCACGTTTAAGGGTTGAACATGCAGTTTAAGGGATGCATACTTCCCACTAAGAGGGAGAGACGAACGTGGCTTCTTCAACAATTGCATGTACAATCGTTATATAAGGGATGATTTTCGAACCAAAGGCAGTTTCGGGTTCGTAACAATGTATAGAACGATAATATTACAATCTTTTTCGATTTCGAAACAAAAAGATTTTTCGCCAAAAAAAACCGTGGGTTAACCATCGTTGATTTTTCACGAACATGGTCAAATTAAAAAAAATTTTTTTTAGGATGCCATCGAAAGTACAAGTCTATCTGTACATGCTGTGCAAATTTTTCCCATAACAAACCACGTTTAAGGGTTGAACATGCAGTTTAAGGGATGCATACTTCCCACTAAGAGGGAGAGACGAACGTGGCTTCTTCAACAATTGCATGTACCATCGTTATATAAGGGATGATTTTCGAACCAAAGGCAGTTTCGGGTTCGTTATAATGTATAGAACGATAATATAACAATCTTTTTCGATTTCGAAACAAAAAGATTTTTCGCCAAAAAAAACCGTGGGTTAACCATCGTTGATTTTTCACGAACATGGTCAAATTAAAAAAAATTTTTTTTTGGATGCCAATCGAAAGTACAAGTCTATCTGTACATGCTGTGCAAATTTTTCCCATAACAAACCACGTTTAAGGGTTGAACATGCAGTTTAAGGGATGCATACTTCCCACTAAGAGGGAGAGACGAACGTGGCTTCTTCAACAATTGCATGTACAATCGTTATATAAGGGATGATTTTCGAACCAAAGGCAGTTTCGGGTTCGTAACAATGTATAGAACGATAATATAACAATCTTTTTCGATTTCGAAACAAAAAGATTTTTCGCCAAAAAAAACCGTGGGTTAACCATCGTTGATTTTTCACGAACATGGTCAAATTAAAAAAAAATTTTTTTAGGATGCCAATCGAAAGTACAAGTCTATCTGTACATGCTGTGCAAATTTTTCCCATAACAAACCACGTTTAAGGGTTGAACATGCAGTTTAAGGGATGCATACTTCCCACTAAGAGGGAGAGACGAACGTGGCTTCTTCAACAATTGCATGTACCATCGTTATATAAGGGATGATTTTCGAACCAAAGGCAGTTTCGGGTTCGTAACAATGTATAGAACGATAATATAACAATCTTTTTCGATTTCGAAACAAAAAGATTTTTCGCCAAAAAAAACCGTGGGTTAACCATCGTTGATTTTTCACGAACATGGTCAAATTAAAAAAAAATTTTTTTAGGATGCCAATCGAAAGTACAAGTCTATCTGTACATGCTGTGCAAATTTTTCCCATAACAAACCACGTTTAAGGGTTGAACATGCAGTTTAAGGGATGCATACTTCCCACTAAGAGGGAGAGACGAACGTGGCTTCTTCAACAATTGCATGTACCATCGTTATATAAGGGATGATTTTCGAACCAAAGGCAGTTTCGGGTTCGTAACAATGTATAGAACGATAATATAACAATCTTTTTCGATTTCGAAACAAAAAGATTTTTCGCCAAAAAAAACCGTGGGTTAACCATCGTTGATTTTTCACGAACATGGTCAAATTAAAAAAAAATTTTTTTAGGATGCCAATCGAAAGTACAAGTCTATCTGTACATGCTGTGCAAATTTTTCCCATAACAAACCACGTTTAAGGGTTGAACATGCAGTTTAAGGGATGCATACTTCCCACTAAGAGGGAGAGACGAACGTGGCTTCTTCAACAATTGCATGTACAATCGTTATATAAGGGATGATTTTCGAACCAAAGGCAGTTTCGGGTTCGTAACAATGTATAGAACGATAATATTACAATCTTTTTCGATTTCGAAACAAAAAGATTTTTCGCCAAAAAAAACCGTGGGTTAACCATCGTTGATTTTTCACGAACATGGTCAAATTAAAAAAAATTTTTTTTAGGATGCCATCGAAAGTACAAGTCTATCTGTATATGCTGTGCAAATTTTTCCCATAACAAACCACGTTTAAGGGTTGAACATGCAGTTTAAGGGATGCATACTTCCCACTAAGAGGGAGAGACGAACGTGGCTTCTTCAACAATTGCATGTACCATCGTTATATAAGGGATGATTTTCGAACCAAAGGCAGTTTCGGGTTCGTAACAATGTATAGAACGATAATATAACAATCTTTTTCGATTTCGAAACAAAAAGATTTTTCGCCAAAAAAAACCGTGGGTTAACCATCGTTGATTTTTCACGAACATGGTCAAATTAAAAAAAAATTTTTTTAGGATGCCAATCGAAAGTACAAGTCTATCTGTACATGCTGTGCAAATTTTTCCCATAACAAACCACGTTTAAGGGTTGAACATGCAGTTTAAGGGATGCATACTTCCCACTAAGAGGGAGAGACGAACGTGGCTTCTTCAACAATTGCATGTACCATCGTTATATAAGGGATGATTTTCGAACCAAAGGCAGTTTCGGGTTCGTAACAATGTATAGAACGATAATATAACAATCTTTTTCGATTTCGAAACAAAAAGATTTTTCGCCAAAAAAAACCGTGGGTTAACCATCGTTGATTTTTCACGAACATGGTCAAATTAAAAAAAAATTTTTTTAGGATGCCAATCGAAAGTACAAGTCTATCTGTACATGCTGTGCAAATTTTTCCCATAACAAACCACGTTTAAGGGTTGAACATGCAGTTTAAGGGATGCATACTTCCCACTAAGAGGGAGAGACGAACGTGGCTTCTTCAACAATTGCATGTACCATCGTTATATAAGGGATGATTTTCGAACCAAAGGCAGTTTCGGGTTCGTAACAATGTATAGAACGATAATATTACAATCTTTTTCGATTTCGAAACAAAAAGATTTTTCGCCAAAAAAAACCGTGGGTTAACCATCGTTGATTTTTCACGAACATGGTCAAATTAAAAAAAATTTTTTTTAGGATGCCAATCGAAAGTACAAGTCTATCTGTATATGCTGTGCAAATTTTTCCCATAACAAACCACGTTTAAGGGTTGAACATGCAGTTTAAGGGATGCATACTTCCCACTAAGAGGGAGAGACGAACGTGGCTTCTTCAACAATTGCATGTACCATCGTTATATAAGGGATGATTTTCGAACCAAAGGCAGTTTCGGGTTCGTAACAATGTATAGAACGATAATATAACAATCTTTTTCGATTTCGAAACAAAAAGAATTTTCGCCAAAAAAAACCGTGGGTTAACCATCGTTGATTTTTCACGAACATGGTCAAATTAAAAAAAATTTTTTTTTGGATGCCAATCGAAAGTACAAGTCTATCTGTACATGCTGTGCAAATTTTTCCCATAACAAACCACGTTTAAGGGTTGAACATGCAGTTTAAGGGATGCATACTTCCCACTAAGAGGGAGAGACGAACGTGGCTTCTTCAACAATTGCATGTACCATCGTTATATAAGGGATGATTTTCGAACCAAAGGCAGTTTCGGGTTCGTAACAATGTATAGAACGATAATATAACAATCTTTTTCGATTTCGAAACAAAAAGATTTTTCGCCAAAAAAAACCGTGGGTTAACCATCGTTGATTTTTCACGAACATGGTCAAATTAAAAAAAATTTTTTTTAGGATGCCAATCGAAAGTACAAGTCTATCTGTACATGCTGTGCAAATTTTTCCCATAACAAACCACGTTTAAGGGTTGAACATGCAGTTTAAGGGATGCATACTTCCCACTAAGAGGGAGAGACGAACGTGGCTTCTTCAACAATTGCATGTACCATCGTTATATAAGGGATGATTTTCGAACCAAAGGCAGTTTCGGGTTCGTAACATTGTATAGAACGATAATATAACAATCTTTTTCGATTTCGAAACAAAAAGATTTTTCGCCAAAAAAAACCGTGGGTTAACCATCGTTGATTTTTCACGAACATGGTCAAATTAAAAAAAAATTTTTTTAGGATGCCAATCGAAAGTACAAGTCTATCTGTACATGCTGTGCAAATTTTTCCCATAACAAACCACGTTTAAGGGTTGAACATGCAGTTTAAGGGATGCATACTTCCCACTAAGAGGGAGAGACGAACGTGGCTTCTTCAACAATTGCATGTACCATCGTTATATAAGGGATGATTTTCGAACCAAAGGCAGTTTCGGGTTCGTAACAATGTATAGAACGATAATATAACAATCTTTTTCGATTTCGAAACAAAAAGATTTTTCGCCAAAAAAAACCGTGGGTTAACCATCGTTGATTTTTCACGAACATGGTCAAATTAAAAAAAATTTTTTTTAGGATGCCAATCGAAAGTACAAGTCTATCTGTACATGCTGTGCAAATTTTTCCCATAACAAACCACGTTTAAGGGTTGAACATGCAGTTTAAGGGATGCATACTTCCCACTAAGAGGGAGAGACGAACGTGGCTTCTTCAACAATTGCATGTACCATCGTTATATAAGGGATGATTTTCGAACCAAAGGCAGTTTCGGGTTCGTAACAATATATAGAACGATAATATAACAATCTTTTTCGATTTCGAAACAAAAAGATTTTTAGCCAAAAAAAACCGTGGGTTAGCCATCGTTGATTTTTCACGAACATGGTCAAATTAAAAAAAATTTTTTTTAGGATGCCAATCGAAAGTACAAGTCTATCTGTACATGCTGTGCAAATTTTTCCCATAACAAACCACGTTTAAGGGTTGAACATGCAGTTTAAGGGATGCATACTTCCCACTAAGAGGGAGAGACGAACGTGTCTTCTTCAACAATTGCATGTACCATCTTTATATAAGGGATGATTTTCGAACCAAAGGCAGTTTCGGGTTCGTAACAATGTATAGAACGATAATATAACAATCTTTTTCGATTTCGAAACAAAAAGATTTTTCGCCAAATAAAACCGTGGGTTAACCATCGTTGATTTTTCACGAACATGGTCAAATTAAAAAAAAAATTTTTTAGGATGCCAATCGAAAGTACAAGTCTATCTGTACATGCTGTGCAAATTTTTCCCATAACAAACCACGTTTAAGGGTTGAACATGCAGTTTAAGGGATGCATACTTCCCACTAAGAGGGAGAGACGAACGTGGCTTCTTCAACAATTGCATGTACCATCGTTATATAAGGGATGATTTTCGAACCAAAGGCAGTTTCGGGTTCGTAACAATGTATAGAACGATAATATAACAATCTTTTTCGATTTCGAAACAAAAAGATTTTTCGCCAAAAAAAACCGTGGGTTAACCATCGTTGATTTTTCACGAACATGGTCAAATTAAAAAAATTTTTTTTTAGGATGCCAATCGAAAGTACAAGTCTATCTGTACATGCTGTGCAAATTTTTCCCATAACAAACCACGTTTAAGGGTTGAACATGCAGTTAAGGGATGCATACTTCCCACTAAGAGGGAGAGACGAACGTGGCTTCTTCAACAATTGCATGTACCATCGTTATATAAGGGATGATTTTCGAACCAAAGGCAGTTTCGGGTTCGTAACAATGTATAGAACGATAATATAACAATCTTTTTCGATTTCGAAACAAAAAGATTTTTCGCCAAAAAAAACCGTGGGTTAACCATCGTTGATTTTTCACGAACATGGTCAAATTAAAAAATTTTTTTTTAGGATGCCAATCGAAAGTACTAGTCTATCTGTACATGCTGTGCAAATTTTTCCCATAACAAACCACGTTTAAGGGTTGAACATGCAGTTTAAGGGATGCATACTTCCCACTAAGAGGGAGAGACGAACGTGGCTTCTTCAACAATTGCATGTACCATCGTTATATAAGGGATGATTTTCGAACCAAAGGCAGTTTCGGGTTCGTTATAATGTATAGAACGATAATATAACAATCTTTTTCGATTTCGAAACAAAAAGATTTTTCGCCAAAAAAAACCGTGGGTTAACCATCGTTGATTTTTCACGAACATGGTCAAATTAAAAAATATTTTTTTTTGGATGCCAATCGAAAGTACAAGTCTATCTGTACATGCTGTGCAAATTTTTCCCATAACAAACCACGTTTAAGGGTTGAACATGCAGTTTAAGGGATGCATACTTCCCACTAAGAGGGAGAGACGAACGTGGCTTCTTCAACAATTGCATGTACCATCGTTATATAAGGGATGATTTTCGAACCAAAGGCAGTTTCGGGTTCGTAACAATGTATAGAACGATAATATTACAATCTTTTTCGATTTCGAAACAAAAAGATTTTTCGCCAAAAAAAACCGTGGGTTAACCATCGTTGATTTTTCACGAACATGGTCAAATTAAAAAAAATTTTTTTTTAGGATGCCAATCGAAAGTACAAGTCTATCTGTACATGCTGTGCAAATTTTTCCCATAACAAACCACGTTTAAGGGTTGAACATGCAGTTTAAGGGATGCATACTTCCCACTAAGAGGGAGAGACGAACGTGGCTTCTTCAACAATTGCATGTACCATCGTTATATAAGGGATGATTTTCGAACCAAAGGCAGTTTCGGGTTCGTTATAATGTATAGAACGATAATATAACAATCTTTTTCGATTTCGAAACAAAAAGATTTTTCGCCAAAAAAAACCGTGGGTTAACCATCGTTGATTTTTCACGAACATGGTCAAATTAAAAAAAATTTTTTTTTGGATGCCAATCGAAAGTACAAGTCTATCTGTACATGCTGTGCAAATTTTTCCCATAACAAACCACGTTTAAGGGTTGAACATGCAGTTTAAGGGATGCATACTTCCCACTAAGAGGGAGAGACGAACGTGGCTTCTTCAACAATTGCATGTACCATCGTTATATAAGGGATGATTTTCGAACCAAAGGCAGTTTCGGGTTCGTAACAATGTATAGAACGATAATATTACAATCTTTTTCGATTTCGAAACAAAAAGATTTTTCGCCAAAAAAAACCGTGGGTTAACCATCGTTGATTTTTCACGAACATGGTCAAATTAAAAAAAATTTTTTTTAGGATGCCAATCGAAAGTACAAGTCTATCTGTATATGCTGTGCAAATTTTTCCCATAACAAACCACGTTTAAGGGTTGAACATGCAGTTTAAGGGATGCATACTTCCCACTAAGAGGGAGAGACGAACGTGGCTTCTTCAACAATTGCATGTACCATCGTTATATAAGGGATGATTTTCGAACCAAAGGCAGTTTCGGGTTCGTTATAATGTATAGAACGATAATATAACAATCTTTTTCGATTTCGAAACAAAAAGATTTTTCGCCAAAAAAAACCGTGGGTTAACCATCGTTGATTTTTCACGAACATGGTCAAATTAAAAAAAATTTTTTTTTGGATGCCAATCGAAAGTACAAGTCTATCTGTACATGCTGTGCAAATTTTTCCCATAACAAACCACGTTTAAGGGTTGAACATGCAGTTTAAGGGATGCATACTTCCCACTAAGAGGGAGAGACGAACGTGGCTTCTTCAACAATTGCATGTACCATCGTTATATAAGGGATGATTTTCGAACCAAAGGCAGTTTCGGGTTCGTAACATTGTATAGAACGATAATATAACAATCTTTTTCGATTTCGAAACAAAAAGATTTTTCGCCAAAAAAAACCGTGGGTTAACCATCGTTGATTTTTCACGAACATGGTCAAATTAAAAAAAATTTTTTTTTAGGATGCCAATCGAAAGTACAAGTCTATCTGTACATGCTGTGCAAATTTTTCCCATAACAAACCACGTTTAAGGGTTGAACATGCAGTTTAAGGGATGCATACTTCCCACTAAGAGGGAGAGACGAACGTGGCTTCTTCAACAATTGCATGTACCATCGTTATATAAGGGATGATTTTCGAACCAAAGGCAGTTTCGGGTTCGTTATAATGTATAGAACGATAATATAACAATCTTTTTCGATTTCGAAACAAAAAGATTTTTCGCCAAAAAAAACCGTGGGTTAACCATCGTTGATTTTTCACGAACATGGTCAAATTAAAAAAAATTTTTTTTTGGATGCCAATCGAAAGTACAAGTCTATCTGTACATGCTGTGCAAATTTTTCCCATAACAAACCACGTTTAAGGGTTGAACATGCAGTTTAAGGGATGCATACTTCCCACTAAGAGGGAGAGACGAACGTGGCTTCTTCAACAATTGCATGTACCATCGTTATATAAGGGATGATTTTCGAACCAAAGGCAGTTTCGGGTTCGTAACAATGTATAGAACGATAATATTACAATCTTTTTCGATTTCGAAACAAAAAGATTTTTCGCCAAAAAAAACCGTGGGTTAACCATCGTTGATTTTTCACGAACATGGTCAAATTAAAAAAAATTTTTTTTAGGATGCCAATCGAAAGTACAAGTCTATCTGTATATGCTGTGCAAATTTTTCCCATAACAAACCACGTTTAAGGGTTGAACATGCAGTTTAAGGGATGCATACTTCCCACTAAGAGGGAGAGACGAACGTGGCTTCTTCAACAATTGCATGTACCATCGTTATATAAGGGATGATTTTCGAACCAAAGGCAGTTTCGGGTTCGTTATAATGTATAGAACGATAATATAACAATCTTTTTCGATTTCGAAACAAAAAGATTTTTCGCCAAAAAAAACCGTGGGTTAACCATCGTTGATTTTTCACGAACATGGTCAAATTAAAAAAAATTTTTTTTTGGATGCCAATCGAAAGTACAAGTCTATCTGTACATGCTGTGCAAATTTTTCCCATAACAAACCACGTTTAAGGGTTGAACATGCAGTTTAAGGGATGCATACTTCCCACTAAGAGGGAGAGACGAACGTGGCTTCTTCAACAATTGCATGTACCATCGTTATATAAGGGATGATTTTCGAACCAAAGGCAGTTTCGGGTTCGTAACATTGTATAGAACGATAATATAACAATCTTTTTCGATTTCGAAACAAAAAGATTTTTCGCCAAAAAAAACCGTGGGTTAACCATCGTTGATTTTTCACGAACATGGTCAAATTAAAAAAAATTTTTTTTTAGGATGCCAATCGAAAGTACAAGTCTATCTGTACATGCTGTGCAAATTTTTCCCATAACAAACCACGTTTAAGGGTTGAACATGCAGTTTAAGGGATGCATACTTCCCACTAAGAGGGAGAGACGAACGTGGCTTCTTCAACAATTGCATGTACCATCGTTATATAAGGGATGATTTTCGAACCAAAGGCAGTTTCGGGTTCGTTATAATGTATAGAACGATAATATAACAATCTTTTTCGATTTCGAAACAAAAAGATTTTTCGCCAAAAAAAACCGTGGGTTAACCATCGTTGATTTTTCACGAACATGGTCAAATTAAAAAAAATTTTTTTTTGGATGCCAATCGAAAGTACAAGTCTATCTGTACATGCTGTGCAAATTTTTCCCATAACAAACCACGTTTAAGGGTTGAACATGCAGTTTAAGGGATGCATACTTCCCACTAAGAGGGAGAGACGAACGTGGCTTCTTCAACAATTGCATGTACCATCGTTATATAAGGGATGATTTTCGAACCAAAGGCAGTTTCGGGTTCGTAACAATGTATAGAACGATAATATTACAATCTTTTTCGATTTCGAAACAAAAAGATTTTTCGCCAAAAAAAACCGTGGGTTAACCATCGTTGATTTTTCACGAACATGGTCAAATTAAAAAAAATTTTTTTTTAGGATGCCAATCGAAAGTACAAGTCTATCTGTACATGCTGTGCAAATTTTTCCCATAACAAACCACGTTTAAGGGTTGAACATGCAGTTTAAGGGATGCATACTTCCCACTAAGAGGGAGAGACGAACGTGGCTTCTTCAACAATTGCATGTACCATCGTTATATAAGGGATGATTTTCGAACCAAAGGCAGTTTCGGGTTCGTTATAATGTATAGAACGATAATATAACAATCTTTTTCGATTTCGAAACAAAAAGATTTTTCGCCAAAAAAAACCGTGGGTTAACCATCGTTGATTTTTCACGAACATGGTCAAATTAAAAAATATTTTTTTTTGGATGCCAATCGAAAGTACAAGTCTATCTGTACATGCTGTGCAAATTTTTCCCATAACAAACCACGTTTAAGGGTTGAACATGCAGTTTAAGGGATGCATACTTCCCACTAAGAGGGAGAGACGAACGTGGCTTCTTCAACAATTGCATGTACCATCGTTATATAAGGGATGATTTTCGAACCAAAGGCAGTTTCGGGTTCGTAACAATGTATAGAACGATAATATTACAATCTTTTTCGATTTCGAAACAAAAAGATTTTTCGCCAAAAAAAACCGTGGGTTAACCATCGTTGATTTTTCACGAACATGGTCAAATTAAAAAAAATTTTTTTTTAGGATGCCAATCGAAAGTACAAGTCTATCTGTACATGCTGTGCAAATTTTTCCCATAACAAACCACGTTTAAGGGTTGAACATGCAGTTTAAGGGATGCATACTTCCCACTAAGAGGGAGAGACGAACGTGGCTTCTTCAACAATTGCATGTACCATCGTTATATAAGGGATGATTTTCGAACCAAAGGCAGTTTCGGGTTCGTTATAATGTATAGAACGATAATATAACAATCTTTTTCGATTTCGAAACAAAAAGATTTTTCGCCAAAAAAAACCGTGGGTTAACCATCGTTGATTTTTCACGAACATGGTCAAATTAAAAAAAATTTTTTTTTGGATGCCAATCGAAAGTACAAGTCTATCTGTACATGCTGTGCAAATTTTTCCCATAACAAACCACGTTTAAGGGTTGAACATGCAGTTTAAGGGATGCATACTTCCCACTAAGAGGGAGAGACGAACGTGGCTTCTTCAACAATTGCATGTACCATCGTTATATAAGGGATGATTTTCGAACCAAAGGCAGTTTCGGGTTCGTAACAATGTATAGAACGATAATATTACAATCTTTTTCGATTTCGAAACAAAAAGATTTTTCGCCAAAAAAAACCGTGGGTTAACCATCGTTGATTTTTCACGAACATGGTCAAATTAAAAAAAATTTTTTTTTAGGATGCCAATCGAAAGTACAAGTCTATCTGTACATGCTGTGCAAATTTTTCCCATAACAAACCACGTTTAAGGGTTGAACATGCAGTTTAAGGGATGCATACTTCCCACTAAGAGGGAGAGACGAACGTGGCTTCTTCAACAATTGCATGTACCATCGTTATATAAGGGATGATTTTCGAACCAAAGGCAGTTTCGGGTTCGTTATAATGTATAGAACGATAATATAACAATCTTTTTCGATTTCGAAACAAAAAGATTTTTCGCCAAAAAAAACCGTGGGTTAACCATCGTTGATTTTTCACGAACATGGTCAAATTAAAAAAAATTTTTTTTTGGATGCCAATCGAAAGTACAAGTCTATCTGTACATGCTGTGCAAATTTTTCCCATAACAAACCACGTTTAAGGGTTGAACATGCAGTTTAAGGGATGCATACTTCCCACTAAGAGGGAGAGACGAACGTGGCTTCTTCAACAATTGCATGTACCATCGTTATATAAGGGATGATTTTCGAACCAAAGGCAGTTTCGGGTTCGTTATAATGTATAGAACGATAATATAACAATCTTTTTCGATTTCGAAACAAAAAGATTTTTCGCCAAAAAAAACCGTGGGTTAACCATCGTTGATTTTTCACGAACATGGTCAAATTAAAAAATATTTTTTTTTGGATGCCAATCGAAAGTACAAGTCTATCTGTACATGCTGTGCAAATTTTTCCCATAACAAACCACGTTTAAGGGTTGAACATGCAGTTTAAGGGATGCATACTTCCCACAAAGAGGGAGAGACGAACGTGGCTTCTTCAACAATTGCATGTACCATCGTTATATAAGGGATGATTTTCGAACCAAAGGCAGTTTCGGGTTCGTTATAATGTATAGAACGATAATATAACAATCTTTTTCGATTTCGAAACAAAAAGATTTTTCGCCAAAAAAAACCGTGGGTTAACCATCGTTGATTTTTCACGAACATGGTCAAATTAAAAAAAATTTTTTTTTGGATGCCAATCGAAAGTACAAGTCTATCTGTACATGCTGTGCAAATTTTTCCCATAACAAACCACGTTTAAGGGTTGAACATGCAGTTTAAGGGATGCATACTTCCCACTAAGAGGGAGAGACGAACGTGGCTTCTTCAACAATTGCATGTACCATCGTTATATAAGGGATGATTTTCGAACCAAAGGCAGTTTCGGGTTCGTTATAATGTATAGAACGATAATATAACAATCTTTTTCGATTTCGAAACAAAAAGATTTTTCGCCAAAAAAAACCGTGGGTTAACCATCGTTGATTTTTCACGAACATGGTCAAATTAAAAAATATTTTTTTTTGGATGCCAATCGAAAGTACAAGTCTATCTGTACATGCTGTGCAAATTTTTCCCATAACAAACCACGTTTAAGGGTTGAACATGCAGTTTAAGGGATGCATACTTCCCACTAAGAGGGAGAGACGAACGTGGCTTCTTCAACAATTGCATGTACCATCGTTATATAAGGGATGATTTTCGAACCAAAGGCAGTTTCGGGTTCGTAACAATGTATAGAAAGATAATATTACAATCTTTTTCGATTTCGAAACAAAAAGATTTTTCGCCAAAAAAAACCGTGGGTTAACCATCGTTGATTTTTCACGAACATGGTCAAATTAAAAAAAATTTTTTTTTAGGATGCCAATCGAAAGTACAAGTCTATCTGTACATGCTGTGCAAATTTTTCCCATAACAAACCACGTTTAAGGGTTGAACATGCAGTTTAAGGGATGCATACTTCCCACTAAGAGGGAGAGACGAACGTGGCTTCTTCAACAATTGCATGTACCATCGTTATATAAGGGATGATTTTCGAACCAAAGGCAGTTTCGGGTTCGTTATAATGTATAGAACGATAATATAACAATCTTTTTCGATTTCGAAACAAAAAGATTTTTCGCCAAAAAAAACCGTGGGTTAACCATCGTTGATTTTTCACGAACATGGTCAAATTAAAAAATATTTTTTTTTGGATGCCAATCGAAAGTACAAGTCTATCTGTACATGCTGTGCAAATTTTTCCCATAACAAACCACGTTTAAGGGTTGAACATGCAGTTTAAGGGATGCATACTTCCCACTAAGAGGGAGAGACGAACGTGGCTTCTTCAACAATTGCATGTACCATCGTTATATAAGGGATGATTTTCGAACCAAAGGCAGTTTCGGGTTCGTAACAATGTATAGAACGATAATATTACAATCTTTTTCGATTTCGAAACAAAAAGATTTTTCGCCAAAAAAAACCGTGGGTTAACCATCGTTGATTTTTCACGAACATGGTCAAATTAAAAAAAATTTTTTTTTAGGATGCCAATCGAAAGTACAAGTCTATCTGTACATGCTGTGCAAATTTTTCCCATAACAAACCACGTTTAAGGGTTGAACATGCAGTTTAAGGGATGCATACTTCCCACTAAGAGGGAGAGACGAACGTGGCTTCTTCAACAATTGCATGTACCATCGTTATATAAGGGATGATTTTCGAACCAAAGGCAGTTTCGGGTTCGTAACAATGTATAGAACGATAATATTACAATCTTTTTCGATTTCGAAACAAAAAGATTTTTCGCCAAAAAAAACCGTGGGTTAACCATCGTTGATTTTTCACGAACATGGTCAAATTAAAAAAAATTTTTTTTAGGATGCCAATCGAAAGTACAAGTCTATCTGTACATGCTGTGCAAATTTTTCCCATAACAAACCACGTTTAAGGGTTGAACATGCAGTTTAAGGGATGCATACTTCCCACTAAGAGGGAGAGACGAACGTGGCTTCTTCAACAATTGCATGTACCATCGTTATATAAGGGATGATTTTCGAACCAAAGGCAGTTTCGGGTTCGTAACAATGTATAGAACGATAATATAACAATCTTTTTCGATTTCGAAACAAAAAGATTTTTCGCCAAAAAAAACCGTGGGTTAACCATCGTTGATTTTTCACGAACATGGTCAAATTAAAAAAAATTTTTTTTTGGATGCCAATCGAAAGTACAAGTCTATCTGTACATGCTGTGCAAATTTTTCCCATAACAAACCACGTTTAAGGGTTGAACATGCAGTTTAAGGGATGCATACTTCCCACTAAGAGGGAGAGACGAACGTGGCTTCTTCAACAATTGCATGTACCATCGTTATATAAGGGATGATTTTCGAACCAAAGGCAGTTTCGGGTTCGTAACAATGTATAGAACGATAATATTACAATCTTTTTCGATTTCGAAACAAAAAGATTTTTCGCCAAAAAAAACCGTGGGTTAACCATCGTTGATTTTTCACGAACATGGTCAAATTAAAAAAATTTTTTTTAGGATGCCAATCGAAAGTACTAGTCTATCAGTACATGCTGTGCAAATTTTTCCCATAACAAACCACGTTTAAGGGTTGAACATGCAGTTTAAGGGATGCATACTTCCCACTAAGAGGGAGAGACGAACGTGGCTTCTTCAACAATTGCATGTACCATCGTTATATAAGGGATGATTTTCGAACCAAAGGCAGTTTCGGGTTCGTAACAATGTATAGAACGATAATATAACAATCTTTTTCGATTTCGAAACAAAAAGATTTTTCGCCAAAAAAAAACCGTGGGTTAACCATCGTTGATTTTTCACGAACATGGTCAAATTAAAAAAAATTTTTTTTAGGATGCCAATCGAAAGTACAAGTCTATCTGTACATGCTGTGCAAATTTTTCCCATAACAAACCACGTTTAAGGGTTGAACATGCAGTTTAAGGGATGCATACTTCCCACTAAGAGGGAGAGACGAACGTGGCTTCTTCAACAATTGCATGTACCATCGTTATATAAGGGATGATTTTCGAACAAAAGGCAGTTTCGGGTTCGTAACAATGTATAGAACGATAATATAACAATCATTTTCGATTTCGAAACAAAAAGATTTTTCGCCAAAAAAAACCGTGGGTTAACCATCGTTGATTTTTCACGAACATGGTCAAATTAAAAAAAAATTTTTTTAGGATGCCAATCGAAAGTACAAGTCTATCTGTACATGCTGTGCAAATTTTTCCCATAACAAACCACGTTTAAGGGTTGAACATGCAGTTTAAGGGATGCATACTTCCCACTAAGAGGGAGAGACGAACGTGGCTTCTTCAACAATTGCATGTACCAACGTTATATAAGGGATGATTTTCGAACCAAAGGCAGTTTCGGGTTCGTAACAATGTATAGAACGATAATATAACAATCTTTTTCGATTTCGAAACAAAAAGATTTTTCGCCAAAAAAAACCGTGGGTTAACCATCGTTGATTTTTCACGAACATGGTCAAATAAAAAAAATTTTTTTTAGGATGCCAATCGAAAGTACAAGTCTATCTGTATATGCTGTGCAAATTTTTCCCATAACAAACCACGTTTATGGGTTGAACATGCAGTTTAAGGGATGCATACTTCCCACTAAGAGGGAGAGACGAACGTGGCTTCTTCAACAATTGCATGTACCATCGTTATATAAGGGATGATTTTCGAACCAAAGGCAGTTTCGGGTTCGTGACAATGTATAGAACGATAATATAACAATCTTTTTCGATTTCGAAACAAAAAGATTTTTCGCCAAAAAAAACCGTGGGTTAACCATCGTTGATTTTTCACGAACATGGTCAAATTAAAAAAAATTTTTTTTAGGATGCCAATCGAAAGTACAAGTCTATCTGTACATGCTGTGCAAATTTTTCCCATAACAAACCACGTTTAAGGGTTGAACATGCAGTTTAAGGGATGCATACTTCCCACTAAGAGGGAGAGACGAACGTGGCTTCTTCAACAATTGCATGTACCATCGTTATATAAGGGATGATTTTCGAACCAAAGGCAGTTTCGGGTTCGTAACAATGTATAGAACGATAATATAACAATCTTTTTCGATTTCGAAACAAAAAGATTTTTCGCCAAAAAAAACCGTGGGTTAACCATCGTTGATTTTTCACGAACATGGTCAAATTAAAAATAATTTTTTTTTGGATGCCAATCGAAAGTACAAGTCTATCTGTACATGCTGTGCAAATTTTTCCCATAACAAACCACGTTTAAGGGTTGAACATGCAGTTTAAGGGATGCATACTTCCCACTAAGAGGGAGAGACGAACGTGGCTTCTTCAACAATTGCATGTACCATCGTTATATATAGGGTGATTTTCGAACCAAAGGCAGTTTCGGGTTCGTAACAATGTATAGAACGATAATATAACAATCTTTTTCGATTTCGAAACAAAAAGATTTTTCGCCAAAAAAAACCGTGGGTTAACCATCGTTGATTTTTCACGAACATGGTCAAATTAAAAAAAATTTTTTTTTGGATGCCAATCGAAAGTACAAGTCTATCTGTACATGCTGTGCAAATTTTTCCCATAACAAACCACGTTTAAGGGTTGAACATGCAGTTTAAGGGATGCATACTTCCCACTAAGAGGGAGAGACGAACGTGGCTTCTTCAACAATTGCATGTACCATCGTTATATAAGGGATGATTTTCGAACCAAAGGCAGTTTCGGGTTCGTAACAATGTATAGAACGATAATATAACAATCTTTTTCGATTTCGAAACAAAAAGATTTTTCGCCAAAAAAAACCGTGGGTTAACCATCGTTGATTTTTCACGAACATGGTCAAATTAAAAAAAATTTTTTTTAGGATGCCAATCGAAAGTACAAGTCTATCTGTACATGCTGTGCAAATTTTTCCCATAACAAACCACGTTTTAGGGTTGAACATGCAGTTTAAGGGATGCATACTTCCCACTAAGAGGGAGAGACGAACGTGGCTTCTTCAACAATTTCATGTACCATCGTTATATAAGGGATGATTTTCGAACCAAAGGCAGTTTCGGGTTCGTAACAATGTATAGAACGATAATATAACAATCTTTTTCGATTTCGAAACAAAAAGATTTTTCGCCAAAAAAAACCGTGGGTTAACCATCGTTGATTTTTCACGAACATGGTCAAATTAAAAAAAATTTTTTTTTGGATGCCAATCGAAAGTACAAGTCTATCTGTACATGCTGTGCAAATTTTTCCCATAACAAACCACGTTTAAGGGTTGAACATGCAGTTTAAGGGATGCATACTTCCCACTAAGAGGGAGAGACGAACGTGGCTTCTTCAACAATTGCATGTACCATCGTTATATAAGGGATGATTTTCGAACCAAAGGCAGTTTCGGGTTCGTAACAATGTATAGAACGATAATATAACAATCTTTTTCGATTTCGAAACAAAAAGATTTTTCGCCAAAAAAAACCGTGGGTTAACCATCGTTGATTTTTCACGAACATGGTCAAATTAAAAAAAATTTTTTTTTGGATGCCAATCGAAAGTACAAGTCTATCTGTACATGCTGTGCAAATTTTTCCCATAACAAACCACGTTTAAGGGTTGAACATGCAGTTTAAGGGATGCATACTTCCCACTAAGAGGGAGAGACGAACGTGGCTTCTTCAACAATTGCATGTACCATCGTTATATAAGGGATGATTTTCGAACCAAAGGCAGTTTCGGGTTCGTAACAATGTATAGAACGATAATATAACAATCTTTTTCGATTTCGAAACAAAAAGATTTTTCGCCAAAAAAAACCGTGGGTTAACCATCGTTGATTTTTCACGAACATGGTCAAATTAAAAAAAATTTTTTTTTGGATGCCAATCGAAAGTACAAGTCTATCTGTACATGCTGTGCAAATTTTTCCCATAACAAACCACGTTTAAGGGTTGAACATGCAGTTTAAGGGATGCATACTTCCCACTAAGAGGGAGAGACGAACGTGGCTTCTTCAACAATTGCATGTACCATCGTTATATAAGGGATGATTTTCGAACCAAAGGCAGTTTCGGGTTCGTAACAATGTATAGAACGATAATATAACAATCTTTTTCGATTTCGAAACAAAAAGATTTTTCGCCAAAAAAAACCGTGGGTTAACCATCGTTGATTTTTCACGAACATGGTCAAATTAAAAAAAATTTTTTTTTGGATGCCAATCGAAAGTACAAGTCTATCTGTACATGCTGTGCAAATTTTTCCCATAACAAACCACGTTTAAGGGTTGAACATGCAGTTTAAGGGATGCATACTTCCCACTAAGAGGGAGAGACGAACGTGGCTTCTTCAACAATTGCATGTACCATCGTTATATAAGGGATGATTTTCGAACCAAAGGCAGTTTCGGGTTCGTAACAATGTATAGAACGATAATATAACAATCTTTTTCGATTTCGAAACAAAAAGATTTTTCGCCAAAAAAAACCGTGGGTTAACCATCGTTGATTTTTCACGAACATGGTCAAATTAAAAAAAATTTTTTTTTGGATGCCAATCGAAAGTACAAGTCTATCTGTACATGCTGTGCAAATTTTTCCCATAACAAACCACGTTTAAGGGTTGAACATGCAGTTTAAGGGATGCATACTTCCCACTAAGAGGGAGAGACGAACGTGGCTTCTTCAACAATTGCATGTACCATCGTTATATAAGGGATGATTTTCGAACCAAAGGCAGTTTCGGGTTCGTGACAATGTATAGAACGATAATATAACAATCTTTTTCGATTTCGAAACAAAAAGATTTTTCGCCAAAAAAAACCGTGGGTTAACCATCGTTGATTTTTCACGAACATGGTCAAATTAAAAAAAATTTTTTTTAGGATGCCAATCGAAAGTACAAGTCTATCTGTACATCCTGTGCAAATTTTTCCCATAACAAACCACGTTTAAGGGTTGAACATGCAGTTTAAGGGATGCATACTTCCCACTAAGAGGGAGAGACGAACGTGGCTTCTTCAACAATTGCATGTACCATCGTTATATAAGGGATGATTTTCGAACCAAAGGCAGTTTCGGGTTCGTGACAATGTATAGAACGATAATATAACAATCTTTTTCGATTTCGAAACAAAAAGATTTTTCGCCAAAAAAAACCGTGGGTTAACCATCGTTGATTTTTCACGAACATGGTCAAATTAAAAAAAATTTTTTTTTGGATGCCAATCGAAAGTACAAGTCTATCTGTACACGCTGTGCAAATTTTTCCCATAACAAACCACGTTTAAGGGTTGAACATGCAGTTTAAGGGATGCATACTTCCCACTAAGAGGGAGAGACGAACGTGGCTTCTTCAACAATTGCATGTACCATCGTTATATAAGGGATGATTTTCGAACCAAAGGCAGTTTCGGGTTCGTGACAATGTATAGAACGATAATATAACAATCTTTTTCGATTTCGAAACAAAAAGATTTTTCGCCAAAAAAAACCGTGGGTTAACCATCGTTGATTTTTCACGAACATGGTCAAATTAAAAAAAATTTTTTTTAGGATGCCAATCGAAAGTACAAGTCTATCTGTACATGCTGTGCAAATTTTTCCCATAACAAACCACGTTTAAGGGTTGAACATGCAGTTTAAGGGATGCATACTTCCCACTAAGAGGGAGAGACGAACGTGGCTTCTTCAACAATTGCATGTACCATCGTTATATAAGGGATGATTTTCGAACCAAAGGCAGTTTCGGGTTCGTAACAATGTATAGAACGATAATATAACAATCTTTTTCGATTTCGAAACAAAAAGATTTTTCGCCAAAAAAAACCGTGGGTTAACCATCGTTGATTTTTCACGAACATGGTCAAATTAAAAAAAATTTTTTTTTGGATGCCAATCGAAAGTACAAGTCTATCTGTACATGCTGTGCAAATTTTTCCCATAACAAACCACGTTTAAGGGTTGAACATGCAGTTTAAGGGATGCATACTTCCCACTAAGAGGGAGAGACGAACGTGGCTTCTTCAACAATTGCATGTACCATCGTTATATAAGGGATGATTTTCGAACCAAAGGCAGTTTCGGGTTCGTGACAATGTATAGAACGATAATATAACAATCTTTTTCGATTTCGAAACAAAAAGATTTTTCGCCAAAAAAAACCGAGGGTTAACCATCGTTGATTTTTCACGAACATGGTCAAATTAAAAAAAATTTTTTTTTGGATGCCAATCGAAAGTACAAGTCTATCTGTACATGCTGTGCAAATTTTTCCCATAACAAACCACGTTTAAGGGTTGAACATGCAGTTTAAGGGATGCATACTTCCCACTAAGAGGGAGAGACGAACGTGGCTTCTTCAACAATTGCATGTACCATCGTTATATAAGGGATGATTTTCGAACCAAAGGCAGTTTCGGGTTCGTAACAATGTATAGAACGATAATATAACAATCTTTTTCGATTTCGAAACAAAAAGATTTTTCGCCAAAAAAAACCGTGGGTTGACCATCGTTGATTTTTCACGAACATGGTCAAATTAAAAAAAATTTTTTTTTGGATGCCAATCGAAAGTACAAGTCTATCTGTACATGCTGTGCAAATTTTTCCCATAACAAACCACGTTTAAGGGTTGAACATGCAGTTTAAGGGATGCATACTTCCCACTAAGAGGGAGAGACGAACGTGGCTTCTTCAACAATTGCATGTACCATCGTTATATAAGGGATGATTTTCGAACCAAAGGCAGTTTCGGGTTCGTAACAATGTATAGAACGATAATATAACAATCTTTTTCGATTTCGAAACAAAAAGATTTTTCGCCAAAAAAACCGTGGGTTGACCATCGTTGATTTTTCACGAACATGGTCAAATTAAAAAAAATTTTTTTTTGGATGCCAATCGAAAGTACAAGTCTATCTGTACATGCTGTGCAAATTTTTCCCATAACAAACCACGTTTAAGGGTTGAACATGCAGTTTAAGGGATGCATACTTCCCACTAAGAGGGAGAGACGAACGTGGCTTCTTCAACAATTGCATGTACCATCGTTATATAAGGGATGATTTTCGAACCAAAGGCAGTTTCGGGTTCGTAACAATGTATAGAACGATAATATAACAATCTTTTTCGATTTCGAAACAAAAAGATTTTTCGCCAAAAAAAACCGTGGGTTAACCATCGTTGATTTTTCACGAACATGGTCAAATTAAAAAAAATTTTTTTTTGGATGCCAATCGAAAGTACAAGTCTATCTGTACATGCTGTGCAAATTTTTCCCATAACAAACCACGTTTAAGGGTTGAACATGCAGTTTAAGGGATGCATACTTCCCACTAAGAGGGAGAGACGAACGTGGCTTCTTCAACAATTGCATGTACCATCGTTATATAAGGGATGATTTTCGAACCAAAGGCAGTTTCGGGTTCGTAACAATGTATAGAACGATAATATAACAATCTTTTTCGATTTCGAAACAAAAAGATTTTTCGCCAAAAAAAACCGTGGGTTAACCATCGTTGATTTTTCACGAACATGGTCAAATTAAAAAAAATTTTTTTTTGGATGCCAATCGAAAGTACAAGTCTATCTGTACATGCTGTGCAAATTTTTCCCATAACAAACCACGTTTAAGGGTTGAACATGCAGTTTAAGGGATGCATACTTCCCACTAAGAGGGAGAGACGAACGTGGCTTCTTCAACAATTGCATGTACCATCGTTATATAAGGGATGATTTTCGAACCAAAGGCAGTTTCGGGTTCGTAACAATGTATAGAACGATAATATAACAATCTTTTTCGATTTCGAAACAAAAAGATTTTTCGCCAAAAAAAACCGTGGGTTAACCATCGTTGATTTTTCACGAACATGGTCAAATTAAAAAAAATTTTTTTTTGGATGCCAATCGAAAGTACAAGTCTATCTGTACATGCTGTGCAAATTTTTCCCATAACAAACCACGTTTAAGGGTTGAACATGCAGTTTAAGGGATGCATACTTCCCACTAAGAGGGAGAGACGAACGTGGCTTCTTCAACAATTGCATGTACCATCGTTATATAAGGGATGATTTTCGAACCAAAGGCAGTTTCGGGTTCGTAACAATGTATAGAACGATAATATAACAATCTTTTTCGATTTCGAAACAAAAAGATTTTTCGCCAAAAAAAACCGTGGGTTAACCATCGTTGATTTTTCACGAACATGGTCAAATTAAAAAAAATTTTTTTTTGGATGCCAATCGAAAGTACAAGTCTATCTGTACATGCTGTGCAAATTTTTCCCATAACAAACCACGTTTAAGGGTTGAACATGCAGTTTAAGGGATGCATACTTCCCACTAAGAGGGAGAGACGAACGTGGCTTCTTCAACAATTGCATGTACCATCGTTATATAAGGGATGATTTTCGAACCAAAGGCAGTTTCGGGTTCGTAACAATGTATAGAACGATAATATAACAATCTTTTTCGATTTCGAAACAAAAAGATTTTTCGCCAAAAAAAACCGTGGGTTAACCATCGTTGATTTTTCACGAACATGGTCAAATTAAAAAAAATTTTTTTTTGGATGCCAATCGAAAGTACAAGTCTATCTGTACATGCTGTGCAAATTTTTCCCATAACAAACCACGTTTAAGGGTTGAACATGCAGTTTAAGGGATGCATACTTCCCACTAAGAGGGAGAGACGAACGTGGCTTCTTCAACAATTGCATGTACCATCGTTATATAAGGGATGATTTTCGAACCAAAGGCAGTTTCGGGTTCGTGACAATGTATAGAACGATAATATAACAATCTTTTTCGATTTCGAAACAAAAAGATTTTTCGCCAAAAAAAACCGTGGGTTAACCATCGTTGATTTTTCACGAACATGATCAAATTAAAAAAAATTTTTTTTAGGATGCCAATCGAAAGTACAAGTCTATCTGTACATCCTGTGCAAATTTTTCCCATAACAAACCACGTTTAAGGGTTGAACATGCAGTTTAAGGGATGCATACTTCCCACTAAGAGGGAGAGACGAACGTGGCTTCTTCAACAATTGCATGTACCATCGTTATATAAGGGATGATTTTCGAACCAAAGGCAGTTTCGGGTTCGTGACAATGTATAGAACGATAATATAACAATCTTTTTCGATTTCGAAACAAAAAGATTTTTCGCCAAAAAAAACCGTGGGTTAACCATCGTTGATTTTTCACGAACATGGTCAAATTAAAAAAAATTTTTTTTTGGATGCCAATCGAAAGTACAAGTCTATCTGTACACGCTGTGCAAATTTTTCCCATAACAAACCACGTTTAAGGGTTGAACATGCAGTTTAAGGGATGCATACTTCCCACTAAGAGGGAGAGACGAACGTGGCTTCTTCAACAATTGCATGTACCATCGTTATATAAGGGATGATTTTCGAACCAAAGGCAGTTTCGGGTTCGTGACAATGTATAGAACGATAATATAACAATCTTTTTCGATTTCGAAACAAAAAGATTTTTCGCCAAAAAAAACCGTGGGTTAACCATCGTTGATTTTTCACGAACATGGTCAAATTAAAAAAAATTTTTTTTAGGATGCCAATCGAAAGTACAAGTCTATCTGTACATGCTGTGCAAATTTTTCCCATAACAAACCACGTTTAAGGGTTGAACATGCAGTTTAAGGGATGCATACTTCCCACTAAGAGGGAGAGACGAACGTGGCTTCTTCAACAATTGCATGTACCATCGTTATATAAGGGATGATTTTCGAACCAAAGGCAGTTTCGGGTTCGTAACAATGTATAGAACGATAATATAACAATCTTTTTCGATTTCGAAACAAAAAGATTTTTCGCCAAAAAAAACCGTGGGTTAACCATCGTTGATTTTTCACGAACATGGTCAAATTAAAAAAAATTTTTTTTTGGATGCCAATCGAAAGTACAAGTCTATCTGTACATGCTGTGCAAATTTTTCCCATAACAAACCACGTTTAAGGGTTGAACATGCAGTTTAAGGGATGCATACTTCCCACTAAGAGGGAGAGACGAACGTGGCTTCTTCAACAATTGCATGTACCATCGTTATATAAGGGATGATTTTCGAACCAAAGGCAGTTTCGGGTTCGTGACAATGTATAGAACGATAATATAACAATCTTTTTCGATTTCGAAACAAAAAGATTTTTCGCCAAAAAAAACCGAGGGTTAACCATCGTTGATTTTTCACGAACATGGTCAAATTAAAAAAAATTTTTTTTTGGATGCCAATCGAAAGTACAAGTCTATCTGTACATGCTGTGCAAATTTTTCCCATAACAAACCACGTTTAAGGGTTGAACATGCAGTTTAAGGGATGCATACTTCCCACTAAGAGGGAGAGACGAACGTGGCTTCTTCAACAATTGCATGTACCATCGTTATATAAGGGATGATTTTCGAACCAAAGGCAGTTTCGGGTTCGTAACAATGTATAGAACGATAATATAACAATCTTTTTCGATTTCGAAACAAAAAGATTTTTCGCCAAAAAAAACCGTGGGTTGACCATCGTTGATTTTTCACGAACATGGTCAAATTAAAAAAAATTTTTTTTTGGATGCCAATCGAAAGTACAAGTCTATCTGTACATGCTGTGCAAATTTTTCCCATAACAAACCACGTTTAAGGGTTGAACATGCAGTTTAAGGGATGCATACTTCCCACTAAGAGGGAGAGACGAACGTGGCTTCTTCAACAATTGCATGTACCATCGTTATATAAGGGATGATTTTCGAACCAAAGGCAGTTTCGGGTTCGTAACAATGTATAGAACGATAATATAACAATCTTTTTCGATTTCGAAACAAAAAGATTTTTCGCCAAAAAAACCGTGGGTTGACCATCGTTGATTTTTCACGAACATGGTCAAATTAAAAAAAATTTTTTTTTGGATGCCAATCGAAAGTACAAGTCTATCTGTACATGCTGTGCAAATTTTTCCCATAACAAACCACGTTTAAGGGTTGAACATGCAGTTTAAGGGATGCATACTTCCCACTAAGAGGGAGAGACGAACGTGGCTTCTTCAACAATTGCATGTACCATCGTTATATAAGGGATGATTTTCGAACCAAAGGCAGTTTCGGGTTCGTAACAATGTATAGAACGATAATATAACAATCTTTTTCGATTTCGAAACAAAAAGATTTTTCGCCAAAAAAAACCGTGGGTTAACCATCGTTGATTTTTCACGAACATGGTCAAATTAAAAAAAATTTTTTTTTGGATGCCAATCGAAAGTACAAGTCTATCTGTACATGCTGTGCAAATTTTTCCCATAACAAACCACGTTTAAGGGTTGAACATGCAGTTTAAGGGATGCATACTTCCCACTAAGAGGGAGAGACGAACGTGGCTTCTTCAACAATTGCATGTACCATCGTTATATAAGGGATGATTTTCGAACCAAAGGCAGTTTCGGGTTCGTAACAATGTATAGAACGATAATATAACAATCTTTTTCGATTTCGAAACAAAAAGATTTTTCGCCAAAAAAAACCGTGGGTTAACCATCGTTGATTTTTCACGAACATGGTCAAATTAAAAAAAATTTTTTTTTGGATGCCAATCGAAAGTACAAGTCTATCTGTACATGCTGTGCAAATTTTTCCCATAACAAACCACGTTTAAGGGTTGAACATGCCGTTTAAGGGATGCATACTTCCCACTAAGAGGGAGAGACGAACGTGGCTTCTTCAACAATTGCATGTACCATCGTTATATAAGGGATGATTTTCGAACCAAAGGCAGTTTCGGGTTCGTAACAATGTATAGAACGATAATATAACAATCTTTTTCGATTTCGAAACAAAAAGATTTTTCGCCAAAAAAAACCGTGGGTTAACCATCGTTGATTTTTCACGAACATGGTCAAATTAAAAAAAATTTTTTTTTGGATGCCAATCGAAAGTACAAGTCTATCTGTACATGCTGTGCAAATTTTTCCCATAACAAACCACGTTTAAGGGTTGAACATGCAGTTTAAGGGATGCATACTTCCCACTAAGAGGGAGAGACGAACGTGGCTTCTTCAACAATTGCATGTACCATCGTTATATAAGGGATGATTTTCGAACCAAAGGCAGTTTCGGGTTCGTAACAATGTATAGAACGATAATATAACAATCTTTTTCGATTTCGAAACAAAAAGATTTTTCGCCAAAAAAAACCGTGGGTTAACCATCGTTGATTTTTCACGAACATGGTCAAATTAAAAAAAATTTTTTTTTGGATGCCAATCGAAAGTACAAGTCTATCTGTACATGCTGTGCAAATTTTTCCCATAACAAACCACGTTTAAGGGTTGAACATGCCGTTTAAGGGATGCATACTTCCCACTAAGAGGGAGAGACGAACGTGGCTTCTTCAACAATTGCATGTACCATCGTTATATAAGGGATGATTTTCGAACCAAAGGCAGTTTCGGGTTCGTAACAATGTATAGAACGATAATATAACAATCTTTTTCGATTTCGAAACAAAAAGATTTTTCGCCAAAAAAAACCGTGGGTTAACCATCGTTGATTTTTCACGAACATGGTCAAATTAAAAAAAATTTTTTTTTGGATGCCAATCGAAAGTACAAGTCTATCTGTACATGCTGTGCAAATTTTTCCCATAACAAACCACGTTTAAGGGTTGAACATGCCGTTTAAGGGATGCATACTTCCCACTAAGAGGGAGAGACGAACGTGGCTTCTTCAACAATTGCATGTACCATCGTTATATAAGGGATGATTTTCGAACCAAAGGCAGTTTCGGGTTCGTAACAATGTATAGAACGATAATATAACAATCTTTTTCGATTTCGAAACAAAAAGATTTTTCGCCAAAAAAAACCGTGGGTTAACCATCGTTGATTTTTCACGAACATGGTCAAATTAAAAAAAATTTTTTTTTGGATGCCAATCGAAAGTACAAGTCTATCTGTACATGCTGTGCAAATTTTTCCCATAACAAACCACGTTTAAGGGTTGAACATGCAGTTTAAGGGATGCATACTTCCCACTAAGAGGGAGAGACGAACGTGGCTTCTTCAACAATTGCATGTACCATCGTTATATAAGGGATGATTTTCGAACCAAAGGCAGTTTCGGGTTCGTAACAATGTATAGAACGATAATATAACAATCTTTTTCGATTTCGAAACAAAAAGATTTTTCGCCAAAAAAAACCGTGGGTTAACCATCGTTGATTTTTCACGAACATGGTCAAATTAAAAAAAATTTTTTTTTGGATGCCAATCGAAAGTACAAGTCTATCTGTACATGCTGTGCAAATTTTTCCCATAACAAACCACGTTTAAGGGTTGAACATGCCGTTTAAGGGATGCATACTTCCCACTAAGAGGGAGAGACGAACGTGGCTTCTTCAACAATTGCATGTACCATCGTTATATAAGGGATGATTTTCGAACCAAAGGCAGTTTCGGGTTCGTAACAATGTATAGAACGATAATATAACAATCTTTTTCGATTTCGAAACAAAAAGATTTTTCGCCAAAAAAAACCGTGGGTTAACCATCGTTGATTTTTCACGAACATGGTCAAATTAAAAAAAATTTTTTTTTGGATGCCAATCGAAAGTACAAGTCTATCTGTACATGCTGTGCAAATTTTTCCCATAACAAACCACGTTTAAGGGTTGAACATGCCGTTTAAGGGATGCATACTTCCCACTAAGAGGGAGAGACGAACGTGGCTTCTTCAACAATTGCATGTACCATCGTTATATAAGGGATGATTTTCGAACCAAAGGCAGTTTCGGGTTCGTAACAATGTATAGAACGATAATATAACAATCTTTTTCGATTTCGAAACAAAAAGATTTTTCGCCAAAAAAAACCGTGGGTTAACCATCGTTGATTTTTCACGAACATGGTCAAATTAAAAAAAATTTTTTTTAGGATGCCAATCGATAGTACAAGTCTATCTGTACATGCTGTGCAAATTTTTCCCATAACAAACCACGTTTAAGGGTTGAACATGCAGTTAAGGGATGCATACTTCCCACTAAGAGGGAGAGACGAACGTGGCTTCTTCAACAATTGCATGTACCATCGTTATATAAGGGATGATTTTCGAACCAAAGGCAGTTTCGGGTTCGTAACAATGTATAGAACGATAATATAACAATCTTTTTCGATTTCGAAACAAAAAGATTTTTCGCCAAAAAAAACCGTGGGTTAACCATCGTTGATTTTTCACGAACATGGTCAAATTAAAAAAAATTTTTTTTAGGATGCCAATCGAAAGTACAAGTCTATCTGTACATGCTGTGCAAATTTTTCCCATAACAAACCACGTTTAAGGGTTGAACATGCAGTTTAAGGGATGCATACTTCCCACTAAGAGGGAGAGACGAATGTGGCTTCTTCAACAATTGCATGTACCATCGTTATATAAGGGATGATTTTCGAACCAAAGGCAGTTTCGGGTTCGTAACAATGTATAGAACGATAATATATCAATCTTTTTCGATTTCGAAATAAAAAGATTTTTCGCCAAAAAAAACCGTGGGTTAACCATCGTTGATTTTTCACGAACATGGTCAAATTAAAAAAAATTTTTTTTAGGATGCCAATCGAAAGTACAAGTCTACCTGTACATGCTGTGCAAATTTTTCCCATAACAAACCACGTTTAAGGGTTGAACATGCAGTTTAAGGGATGCATACTTCCCACTAAGAGGGAGAGACGAACGTGGCTTCTTCAACAATTGCATGTACCATCGTTATATAAGGGATGATTTTCGAACCAAAGGCAGTTTCGGGTTCGTAACAATGTATAGAACGATAATATAACAATCTTTTTCGATTTCGAAACAAAAAGATTTTTCGCCAAAAAAAACCGTGGGTTAACCATCGTTGATTTTTCACGAACATGGTCAAATTAAAAAAAATTTTTTTTTGGATGCCAATCGAAAGTACAAGTCTATCTGTACATGCTGTGCAAATTTTTCCCATAACAAACCACGTTTAAGGGTAGAACATGCAGTTTAAGGGATGCATACTTCCCACTAAGAGGGAGAGACGAACGTGGCTTCTTCAACAATTGCATGTACCATCGTTATATAAGGGATGATTTTCGAACCAAAGGCAGTTTCGGGTTCGTAACAATGTATAGAACGATAATATAACAATCTTTTTCGATTTCGAAACAAAAAGATTTTTCGCCAAAAAAAACCGTGGGTTAACCATCGTTGATTTTTCACGAACATGGTCAAATTAAAAAAAATTTTTTTTAGGATGCCAATCGAAAGTACAAGTCTATCTGTACATGCTGTGCAAATTTTTCCCATAACAAACCTCGTTTAAGGGTTGAACATGCAGTTTAAGGGATGCATACTTCCCACTAAGAGGGAGAGACGAACGTGGCTTCTTCAACAATTGCATGTACCATCGTTATATAAGGGATGATTTTCGAACCAAAGGCAGTTTCGGGTTCGTAACAATGTATAGAACGATAATATAACAATCTTTTTCGATTTCGAAACAAAAAGATTTTTCGCCAAAAAAAACCGTGGGTTAACCATCGTTGATTTTTCACGAACATGGTCAAATTAAAAAAAATTTTTTTTTGGATGCCAATCGAAAGTACAAGTCTATCTGTACATGCTGTGCAAATTTTTCCCATAACAAACCACGTTTAAGGGTTGAACATGCAGTTTAAGGGATGCATACTTCCCACTAAGAGGGAGAGACGAACGTGGCTTCTTCAACAATTGCATGTACCATCGTTATATAAGGGATGATTTTCGAACCAAAGGCAGTTTCGGGTTCGTAACAATGTATAGAACGATAATATAACAATCTTTTTCGATTTCGAAACAAAAAGATTTTTCGCCAAAAAAAACCGTGGGTTAACCATCGTTGATTTTTCACGAACATGGTCAAATTAAGAAAAATTTTTTTTAGGATGCCAATCGAAAGTACAAGTCTATCTGTACATGCTGTGCAAATTTTTCCCATAACAAACCTCGTTTAAGGGTTGAACATGCAGTTTAAGGGATGCATACTTCCCACTAAGAGGGAGAGACGAACGTGGCTTCTTCAACAATTGCATGTACCATCGTTATATAAGGGATGATTTTCGAACCAAAGGCAGTTTCGGGTTCGTAACAATGTATAGAACGATAATATAACAATCTTTTTCGATTTCGAAACAAAAAGATTTTTCGCCAAAAAAAACCGTGGGTTAACCATCGTTGATTTTTCACGAACATGGTCAAATTAAAAAAAATTTTTTTTTGGATGCCAATCGAAAGTACAAGTCTATCTGTACATGCTGTGCAAATTTTTCCCATAACAAACCTCGTTTAAGGGTTGAACATGCAGTTTAAGGGATGCATACTTCCCACTAAGAGGGAGAGACGAACGTGGCTTCTTCAACAATTGCATGTACCATCGTTATATAAGGGATGATTTTCGAACCAAAGGCAGTTTCGGGTTCGTAACAATGTATAGAACGATAATATAACAATCTTTTTCGATTTCGAAACAAAAAGATTTTTCGCCAAAAAAAACCGTGGGTTAACCATCGTTGATTTTTCACGAACATGGTCAAATTAAAAAAAATTTTTTTTTGGATGCCAATCGAAAGTACAAGTCTATCTGTACATGCTGTGCAAATTTTTCCCATAACAAACCACGTTTAAGGGTTGAACATGCAGTTTAAGGGATGCATACTTCCCACTAAGAGGGAGAGACGAACGTGGCTTCTTCAACAATTGCATGTACCATCGTTATATAAGGGATGATTTTCGAACCAAAGGCAGTTTCGGGTTCGTAACAATGTATAGAACGATAATATAACAATCTTTTTCGATTTCGAAACAAAAAGATTTTTCGCCAAAAAAAACCGTGGGTTAACCATCGTTGATTTTTCACGAACATGGTCAAATTAAGAAAAATTTTTTTTAGGATGCCAATCGAAAGTACAAGTCTATCTGTACATGCTGTGCAAATTTTTCCCATAACAAACCTCGTTTAAGGGTTGAACATGCAGTTTAAGGGATGCATACTTCCCACTAAGAGGGAGAGACGAACGTGGCTTCTTCAACAATTGCATGTACCATCGTTATATAAGGGATGATTTTCGAACCAAAGGCAGTTTCGGGTTCGTAACAATGTATAGAACGATAATATAACAATCTTTTTCGATTTCGAAACAAAAAGATTTTTCGCCAAAAAAAACCGTGGGTTAACCATCGTTGATTTTTCACGAACATGGTCAAATTAAAAAAAATTTTTTTTTGGATGCCAATCGAAAGTACAAGTCTATCTGTACATGCTGTGCAAATTTTTCCCATAACAAACCACGTTTAAGGGTTGAACATGCCGTTTAAGGGATGCATACTTCCCACTAAGAGGGAGAGACGAACGTGGCTTCTTCAACAATTGCATGTACCATCGTTATATAAGGGATGATTTTCGAACCAAAGGCAGTTTCGGGTTCGTAACAATGTATAGAACGATAATATAACAATCTTTTTCGATTTCGAAACAAAAAGATTTTTCGCCAAAAAAAACCGTGGGTTAACCATCGTTGATTTTTCACGAACATGGTCAAATTAAAAAAAATTTTTTTTTGGATGCCAATCGAAAGTACAAGTCTATCTGTACATGCTGTGCAAATTTTTCCCATAACAAACCACGTTTAAGGGTTGAACATGCCGTTTAAGGGATGCATACTTCCCACTAAGAGGGAGAGACGAACGTGGCTTCTTCAACAATTGCATGTACCATCGTTATATAAGGGATGATTTTCGAACCAAAGGCAGTTTCGGGTTCGTAACAATGTATAGAACGATAATATAACAATCTTTTTCGATTTCGAAACAAAAAGATTTTTCGCCAAAAAAAACCGTGGGTTAACCATCGTTGATTTTTCACGAACATGGTCAAATTAAAAAAAATTTTTTTTTGGATGCCAATCGAAAGTACAAGTCTATCTGTACATGCTGTGCAAATTTTTCCCATAACAAACCACGTTTAAGGGTTGAACATGCAGTTTAAGGGATGCATACTTCCCACTAAGAGGGAGAGACGAACGTGGCTTCTTCAACAATTGCATGTACCATCGTTATATAAGGGATGATTTTCGAACCAAAGGCAGTTTCGGGTTCGTAACAATGTATAGAACGATAATATAACAATCTTTTTCGATTTCGAAACAAAAAGATTTTTCGCCAAAAAAAAACCGTGGGTTAACCATCGTTGATTTTTCACGAACATGGTCAAATTAAAAAAAATTTTTTTTTGGATGCCAATCGAAAGTACAAGTCTATCTGTACATGCTGTGCAAATTTTTCCCATAACAAACCACGTTTAAGGGTTGAACATGCCGTTTAAGGGATGCATACTTCCCACTAAGAGGGAGAGACGAACGTGGCTTCTTCAACAATTGCATGTACCATCGTTATATAAGGGATGATTTTCGAACCAAAGGCAGTTTCGGGTTCGTAACAATGTATAGAACGATAATATAACAATCTTTTTCGATTTCGAAACAAAAAGATTTTTCGCCAAAAAAAACCGTGGGTTAACCATCGTTGATTTTTCACGAACATGGTCAAATTAAAAAAAATTTTTTTTAGGATGCCAATCGATAGTACAAGTCTATCTGTACATGCTGTGCAAATTTTTCCCATAACAAACCACGTTTAAGGGTTGAACATGCAGTTAAGGGATGCATACTTCCCACTAAGAGGGAGAGACGAACGTGGCTTCTTCAACAATTGCATGTACCATCGTTATATAAGGGATGATTTTCGAACCAAAGGCAGTTTCGGGTTCGTAACAATGTATAGAACGATAATATAACAATCTTTTTCGATTTCGAAACAAAAAGATTTTTCGCCAAAAAAAACCGTGGGTTAACCATCGTTGATTTTTCACGAACATGGTCAAATTAAAAAAAATTTTTTTTAGGATGCCAATCGAAAGTACAAGTCTATCTGTACATGCTGTGCAAATTTTTCCCATAACAAACCACGTTTAAGGGTTGAACATGCAGTTTAAGGGATGCATACTTCCCACTAAGAGGGAGAGACGAATGTGGCTTCTTCAACAATTGCATGTACCATCGTTATATAAGGGATGATTTTCGAACCAAAGGCAGTTTCGGGTTCGTAACAATGTATAGAACGATAATATATCAATCTTTTTCGATTTCGAAACAAAAAGATTTTTCGCCAAAAAAAACCGTGGGTTAACCATCGTTGATTTTTCACGAACATGGTCAAATTAAAAAAAATTTTTTTTAGGATGCCAATCGAAAGTACAAGTCTACCTGTACATGCTGTGCAAATTTTTCCCATAACAAACCACGTTTAAGGGTAGAACATGCAGTTTAAGGGATGCATACTTCCCACTAAGAGGGAGAGACGAACGTGGCTTCTTCAACAATTGCATGTACCATCGTTATATAAGGGATGATTTTCGAACCAAAGGCAGTTTCGGGTTCGTAACAATGTATAGAACGATAATATAACAATCTTTTTCGATTTCGAAACAAAAAGATTTTTCGCCAAAAAAAACCGTGGGTTAACCATCGTTGATTTTTCACGAACATGGTCAAATTAAAAAAAATTTTTTTTAGGATGCCAATCGAAAGTACAAGTCTATCTGTACATGCTGTGCAAATTTTTCCCATAACAAACCTCGTTTAAGGGTTGAACATGCAGTTTAAGGGATGCATACTTCCCACTAAGAGGGAGAGACGAACGTGGCTTCTTCAACAATTGCATGTACCATCGTTATATAAGGGATGATTTTCGAACCAAAGGCAGTTTCGGGTTCGTAACAATGTATAGAACGATAATATAACAATCTTTTTCGATTTCGAAACAAAAAGATTTTTCGCCAAAAAAAACCGTGGGTTAACCATCGTTGATTTTTCACGAACATGGTCAAATTAAAAAAAATTTTTTTTAGGATGCCAATCGATAGTACAAGTCTATCTGTACATGCTGTGCAAATTTTTCCCATAACAAACCACGTTTAAGGGTTGAACATGCAGTTAAGGGATGCATACTTCCCACTAAGAGGGAGAGACGAACGTGGCTTCTTCAACAATTGCATGTACCATCGTTATATAAGGGATGATTTTCGAACCAAAGGCAGTTTCGGGTTCGTAACAATGTATAGAACGATAATATAACAATCTTTTTCGATTTCGAAACAAAAAGATTTTTCGCCAAAAAAAACCGTGGGTTAACCATCGTTGATTTTTCACGAACATGGTCAAATTAAAAAAAATTTTTTTTAGGATGCCAATCGAAAGTACAAGTCTATCTGTACATGCTGTGCAAATTTTTCCCATAACAAACCACGTTTAAGGGTTGAACATGCAGTTTAAGGGATGCATACTTCCCACTAAGAGGGAGAGACGAATGTGGCTTCTTCAACAATTGCATGTACCATCGTTATATAAGGGATGATTTTCGAACCAAAGGCAGTTTCGGGTTCGTAACAATGTATAGAACGATAATATATCAATCTTTTTCGATTTCGAAACAAAAAGATTTTTCGCCAAAAAAAACCGTGGGTTAACCATCGTTGATTTTTCACGAACATGGTCAAATTAAAAAAAATTTTTTTTAGGATGCCAATCGAAAGTACAAGTCTACCTGTACATGCTGTGCAAATTTTTCCCATAACAAACCACGTTTAAGGGTAGAACATGCAGTTTAAGGGATGCATACTTCCCACTAAGAGGGAGAGACGAACGTGGCTTCTTCAACAATTGCATGTACCATCGTTATATAAGGGATGATTTTCGAACCAAAGGCAGTTTCGGGTTCGTAACAATGTATAGAACGATAATATAACAATCTTTTTCGATTTCGAAACAAAAAGATTTTTCGCCAAAAAAAACCGTGGGTTAACCATCGTTGATTTTTCACGAACATGGTCAAATTAAAAAAAATTTTTTTTTGGATGCTAATCGAAAGTACAAGTCTATCTGTACATGCTGTGCAAATTTTTCCCATAACAAACCACGTTTAAGGGTTGAACATGCAGTTTAAGGGATGCATACTTCCCACTAAGAGGGAGAGACGAACGTGGCTTCTTCAACAATTGCATGTACCATCGTTATATAAGGGATGATTTTCGAACCAAAGGCAGTTTCGGGTTCGTAACAATGTATAGAACGATAATATAACAATCTTTTTCGATTTCGAAACAAAAAGATTTTTCGCCAAAAAAAACCGTGGGTTAACCATCGTTGATTTTTCACGAACATGGTCAAATTAAGAAAAATTTTTTTTAGGATGCCAATCGAAAGTACAAGTCTATCTGTACATGCTGTGCAAATTTTTCCCATAACAAACCTCGTTTAAGGGTTGAACATGCAGTTTAAGGGATGCATACTTCCCACTAAGAGGGAGAGACGAACGTGGCTTCTTCAACAATTGCATGTACCATCGTTATATAAGGGATGATTTTCGAACCAAAGGCAGTTTCGGGTTCGTAACAATGTATAGAACGATAATATAACAATCTTTTTCGATTTCGAAACAAAAAGATTTTTCGCCAAAAAAAACCGTGGGTTAACCATCGTTGATTTTTCACGAACATGGTCAAATTAAAAAAAATTTTTTTTTGGATGCCAATCGAAAGTACAAGTCTATCTGTACATGCTGTGCAAATTTTTCCCATAACAAACCACGTTTAAGGGTTGAACATGCAGTTTAAGGGATGCATACTTCCCACTAAGAGGGAGAGACGAACGTGGCTTCTTCAACAATTGCATGTACCATCGTTATATAAGGGATGATTTTCGAACCAAAGGCAGTTTCGGGTTCGTAACAATGTATAGAACGATAATATAACAATCTTTTTCGATTTCGAAACAAAAAGATTTTTCGCCAAAAAAAACCGTGGGTTAACCATCGTTGATTTTTCACGAACATGGTCAAATAAAAAAAAAATTTTTTTAGGATGCCAATCGAAAGTACAAGTCTATCTGTATATGCTGTGCAAATTTTTCCCATAACAAACCACGTTTAAGGGTTGAACATGCAGTTTAAGGGATGCATACTTCCCACTAAGAGGGAGAGACGAACGTGGCTTCTTCAACAATTGCATGTACCATCGTTATATAAGGGATGATTTTCGAACCAAAGGCAGTTTCGGGTTCGTAACAATGTATAGAACGATAATATAACAATCTTTTTCGATTTCGAAACAAAAAGATTTTTCGCCAAAAAAAACCGTGGGTTAACCATCGTTGATTTTTCACGACCATGGTCAAATTAAAAAAAATTTTTTTTAGGATGCCAATCGAAAGTACAAGTCTATCTGTACATGCTGTGCAAATTTTTCCCATAACAAACCACGTTTAAGGGTTGAACATGCAGTTTAAGGGATGCATACTTCCCACTAAGAGGGAGAGACGAACGTGGCTTCTTCAACAATTGCATGTACCATCGTTATATAAGGGATGATTTTCGAACCAAAGGCAGTTTCGGGTTCGTAACAATGTATAGAACGATAATATAACAATCTTTTTCGATTTCGAAACAAAAAGATTTTTCGCCAAAAAAAACCGTGGGTTAACCATCGTTGATTTTTCACGACCATGGTCAAATTAAAAAAAATTTTTTTTAGGA
This sequence comes from Sisyra terminalis, assembly GCA_958496175.1. Classification (NCBI taxonomy): domain Eukaryota; kingdom Metazoa; phylum Arthropoda; class Insecta; order Neuroptera; family Sisyridae; genus Sisyra; species Sisyra terminalis. The sequence goes on from OY292277.1 coordinate 3,150,985, forward strand.
TGCCAATCGAAAGTACAAGTCTATCTGTACATGCTGTGCAAATTTTTCCCATAACAAACCACGTTTAAGGGTTGAACATGCAGTTTAAGGGATGCATACTTCCCACTAAGAGGGAGAGACGAACGTGGCTTCTTCAACAATTGCATGTACCATCGTTATATAAGGGATGATTTTCGAACCAAAGGCAGTTTCGGGTTCGTAACAATGTATAGAACGATAATATAACAATCTTTTTCGATTTCGAAACAAAAAGATTTTTCGCCAAAAAAAACCGTGGGTTAACCATCGTTGATTTTTCACGAACATGGTCAAATTAAAAAAAATTTTTTTTAGGATGCCAATCGAAAGTACAAGTCTATCTGTACATGCTGTGCAAATTTTTCCCATAACAAACCACGTTTAAGGGTAGAACATGCAGTTTAAGGGATGCATACTTCCCACTAAGAGGGAGAGACGAACGTGGCTTCTTCAACAATTGCATGTACCATCGTTATATAAGGGATGATTTTCGAACCAAATGCAGTTTCGGGTTCGTAACAATGTATAGAACGATAATATAACAATCTTTTCGATTTCGAAACAAAAAGATTTTTCGCCAAAAAAAACCGTGGGTTAACCATCGTTGTTTTTTCACGACCATGGTCAAATTAAAAAAAATTTTTTTTAGGATGCCAATCGAAAGTACAAGTCTATCTGTACATGCTGTGCAAATTTTTCCCATAACAAACCACGTTTAAGGGTTGAACATGCAGTTTAAGGGATGCATACTTCCCACTAAGAGGGAGAGACGAACGTGGCTTCTTCAACAATTGCATGTACCATCGTTATATAAGGGATGATTTTCGAACCAAAGGCAGTTTCGGGTTCGTAACAATGTATAGAACGATAATATAACAATCTTTTTCGATTTCGAAACAAAAAGATTTTTCGCCAAAAAAAACCGTGGGTTAACCATCGTTGATTTTTCACGACCATGGTCAAATTAAAAAAAATTTTTTTTTGGATGCCAATCGAAAGTACAAGTCTATCTGTACATGCTGTGCAAATTTTTCCCATAACAAACCACGTTTAAGGGTTGAACATGCAGTTTAAGGGATGCATACTTCCCACTAAGAGGGAGAGACGAACGTGGCTTCTTCAACAATTGCATGTACCATCGTTATATAAGGGATGATTTTCGAACCAAAGGCAGTTTCGGGTTCGTAACAATGTATAGAACGATAATATAACAATCTTTTTCGATTTCGAAACAAAAAGATTTTTCGCCAAAAAAAACCGTGGGTTAACCATCGTTGATTTTTCACGAACATGGTCAAATTAAAAAAAATTTTTTTTTGGATGCCAATCGAAAGTACAAGTCTATCTGTACATGCTGTGCAAATTTTTCCCATAACAAACCACGTTTAAGGGTTGAACATGCCGTTTAAGGGATGCATACTTCCCACTAAGAGGGAGAGACGAACGTGGCTTCTTCAACAATTGCATGTACCATCGTTATATAAGGGATGATTTTCGAACCAAAGGCAGTTTCGGGTTCGTAACAATGTATAGAACGATAATATAACAATCTTTTTCGATTTCGAAACAAAAAGATTTTTCGCCAAAAAAAACCGTGGGTTAACCATCGTTGATTTTTCACGAACATGGTCAAATTAAAAAAAATTTTTTTTTGGATGCCAATCGAAAGTACAAGTCTATCTGTACATGCTGTGCAAATTTTTCCCATAACAAACCACGTTTAAGGGTTGAACATGCAGTTTAAGGGATGCATACTTCCCACTAAGAGGGAGAGACGAACGTGGCTTCTTCAACAATTGCATGTACCATCGTTATATAAGGGATGATTTTCGAACCAAAGGCAGTTTCGGGTTCGTAACAATGTATAGAACGATAATATAACAATCTTTTTCGATTTCGAAACAAAAAGATTTTTCGCCAAAAAAAACCGTGGGTTAACCATCGTTGATTTTTCACGAACATGGTCAAATTAAAAAAAATTTTTTTTTGGATGCCAATCGAAAGTACAAGTCTATCTGTACATGCTGTGCAAATTTTTCCCATAACAAACCACGTTTAAGGGTTGAACATGCCGTTTAAGGGATGCATACTTCCCACTAAGAGGGAGAGACGAACGTGGCTTCTTCAACAATTGCATGTACCATCGTTATATAAGGGATGATTTTCGAACCAAAGGCAGTTTCGGGTTCGTAACAATGTATAGAACGATAATATAACAATCTTTTTCGATTTCGAAACAAAAAGATTTTTCGCCAAAAAAAACCGTGGGTTAACCATCGTTGATTTTTCACGAACATGGTCAAATTAAAAAAAATTTTTTTTTGGATGCCAATCGAAAGTACAAGTCTATCTGTACATGCTGTGCAAATTTTTCCCATAACAAACCACGTTTAAGGGTTGAACATGCAGTTTAAGGGATGCATACTTCCCACTAAGAGGGAGAGACGAACGTGGCTTCTTCAACAATTGCATGTACCATCGTTATATAAGGGATGATTTTCGAACCAAAGGCAGTTTCGGGTTCGTAACAATGTATAGAACGATAATATAACAATCTTTTTCGATTTCGAAACAAAAAGATTTTTCGCCAAAAAAAACCGTGGGTTAACCATCGTTGATTTTTCACGAACATGGTCAAATTAAAAAAAATTTTTTTTTGGATGCCAATCGAAAGTACAAGTCTATCTGTACATGCTGTGCAAATTTTTCCCATAACAAACCACGTTTAAGGGTTGAACATGCCGTTTAAGGGATGCATACTTCCCACTAAGAGGGAGAGACGAACGTGGCTTCTTCAACAATTGCATGTACCATCGTTATATAAGGGATGATTTTCGAACCAAAGGCAGTTTCGGGTTCGTAACAATGTATAGAACGATAATATAACAATCTTTTTCGATTTCGAAACAAAAAGATTTTTCGCCAAAAAAAACCGTGGGTTAACCATCGTTGATTTTTCACGAACATGGTCAAATTAAAAAAAATTTTTTTTTGGATGCCAATCGAAAGTACAAGTCTATCTGTACATGCTGTGCAAATTTTTCCCATAACAAACCACGTTTAAGGGTTGAACATGCCGTTTAAGGGATGCATACTTCCCACTAAGAGGGAGAGACGAACGTGGCTTCTTCAACAATTGCATGTACCATCGTTATATAAGGGATGATTTTCGAACCAAAGGCAGTTTCGGGTTCGTAACAATGTATAGAACGATAATATAACAATCTTTTTCGATTTCGAAACAAAAAGATTTTTCGCCAAAAAAAACCGTGGGTTAACCATCGTTGATTTTTCACGAACATGGTCAAATTAAAAAAAATTTTTTTTAGGATGCCAATCGATAGTACAAGTCTATCTGTACATGCTGTGCAAATTTTTCCCATAACAAACCACGTTTAAGGGTTGAACATGCAGTTAAGGGATGCATACTTCCCACTAAGAGGGAGAGACGAACGTGGCTTCTTCAACAATTGCATGTACCATCGTTATATAAGGGATGATTTTCGAACCAAAGGCAGTTTCGGGTTCGTAACAATGTATAGAACGATAATATAACAATCTTTTTCGATTTCGAAACAAAAAGATTTTTCGCCAAAAAAAACCGTGGGTTAACCATCGTTGATTTTTCACGAACATGGTCAAATTAAAAAAAATTTTTTTTAGGATGCCAATCGAAAGTACAAGTCTATCTGTACATGCTGTGCAAATTTTTCCCATAACAAACCACGTTTAAGGGTTGAACATGCAGTTTAAGGGATGCATACTTCCCACTAAGAGGGAGAGACGAATGTGGCTTCTTCAACAATTGCATGTACCATCGTTATATAAGGGATGATTTTCGAACCAAAGGCAGTTTCGGGTTCGTAACAATGTATAGAACGATAATATATCAATCTTTTTCGATTTCGAAACAAAAAGATTTTTCGCCAAAAAAAACCGTGGGTTAACCATCGTTGATTTTTCACGAACATGGTCAAATTAAAAAAAATTTTTTTTAGGATGCCAATCGAAAGTACAAGTCTACCTGTACATGCTGTGCAAATTTTTCCCATAACAAACCACGTTTAAGGGTTGAACATGCAGTTTAAGGGATGCATACTTCCCACTAAGAGGGAGAGACGAACGTGGCTTCTTCAACAATTGCATGTACCATCGTTATATAAGGGATGATTTTCGAACCAAAGGCAGTTTCGGGTTCGTAACAATGTATAGAACGATAATATAACAATCTTTTTCGATTTCGAAACAAAAAGATTTTTCGCCAAAAAAAACCGTGGGTTAACCATCGTTGATTTTTCACGAACATGGTCAAATTAAAAAAAATTTTTTTTAGGATGCCAATCGAAAGTACAAGTCTATCTGTACATGCTGTGCAAATTTTTCCCATAACAAACCACGTTTAAGGGTAGAACATGCAGTTTAAGGGATGCATACTTCCCACTAAGAGGGAGAGACGAACGTGGCTTCTTCAACAATTGCATGTACCATCGTTATATAAGGGATGATTTTCGAACCAAAGGCAGTTTCGGGTTCGTAACAATGTATAGAACGATAATATAACAATCTTTTTCGATTTCGAAACAAAAAGATTTTTCGCCAAAAAAAACCGTGGGTTAACCATCGTTGATTTTTCACGAACATGGTCAAATTAAAAAAAATTTTTTTTAGGATGCCAATCGAAAGTACAAGTCTATCTGTACATGCTGTGCAAATTTTTCCCATAACAAACCTCGTTTAAGGGTTGAACATGCAGTTTAAGGGATGCATACTTCCCACTAAGAGGGAGAGACGAACGTGGCTTCTTCAACAATTGCATGTACCATCGTTATATAAGGGATGATTTTCGAACCAAAGGCAGTTTCGGGTTCGTAACAATGTATAGAACGATAATATAACAATCTTTTTCGATTTCGAAACAAAAAGATTTTTCGCCAAAAAAAACCGTGGGTTAACCATCGTTGATTTTTCACGAACATGGTCAAATTAAAAAAAATTTTTTTTTGGATGCCAATCGAAAGTACAAGTCTATCTGTACATGCTGTGCAAATTTTTCCCATAACAAACCACGTTTAAGGGTTGAACATGCAGTTTAAGGGATGCATACTTCCCACTAAGAGGGAGAGACGAACGTGGCTTCTTCAACAATTGCATGTACCATCGTTATATAAGGGATGATTTTCGAACCAAAGGCAGTTTCGGGTTCGTAACAATGTATAGAACGATAATATAACAATCTTTTTCGATTTCGAAACAAAAAGATTTTTCGCCAAAAAAAACCGTGGGTTAACCATCGTTGATTTTTCACGAACATGGTCAAATTAAGAAAAATTTTTTTTAGGATGCCAATCGAAAGTACAAGTCTATCTGTACATGCTGTGCAAATTTTTCCCATAACAAACCTCGTTTAAGGGTTGAACATGCAGTTTAAGGGATGCATACTTCCCACTAAGAGGGAGAGACGAACGTGGCTTCTTCAACAATTGCATGTACCATCGTTATATAAGGGATGATTTTCGAACCAAAGGCAGTTTCGGGTTCGTAACAATGTATAGAACGATAATATAACAATCTTTTTCGATTTCGAAACAAAAAGATTTTTCGCCAAAAAAAACCGTGGGTTAACCATCGTTGATTTTTCACGAACATGGTCAAATTAAAAAAAATTTTTTTTTGGATGCCAATCGAAAGTACAAGTCTATCTGTACATGCTGTGCAAATTTTTCCCATAACAAACCACGTTTAAGGGTTGAACATGCAGTTTAAGGGATGCATACTTCCCACTAAGAGGGAGAGACGAACGTGGCTTCTTCAACAATTGCATGTACCATCGTTATATAAGGGATGATTTTCGAACCAAAGGCAGTTTCGGGTTCGTAACAATGTATAGAACGATAATATAACAATCTTTTTCGATTTCGAAACAAAAAGATTTTTCGCCAAAAAAAACCGTGGGTTAACCATCGTTGATTTTTCACGACCATGGTCAAATTAAAAAAAATTTTTTTTAGGATGCCAATCGAAAGTACAAGTCTATCTGTACATGCTGTGCAAATTTTTCCCATAACAAACCACGTTTAAGGGTTGAACATGCAGTTTAAGGGATGCATACTTCCCACTAAGAGGGAGAGACGAACGTGGCTTCTTCAACAATTGCATGTACCATCGTTATATAAGGGATGATTTTCGAACCAAAGGCAGTTTCGGGTTCGTAACAATGTATAGAACGATAATATAACAATCTTTTTCGATTTCGAAACAAAAAGATTTTTCGCCAAAAAAAACCGTGGGTTAACCATCGTTGATTTTTCACGACCATGGTCAAATTAAAAAAAATTTTTTTTAGGATGCCAATCGAAAGTACAAGTCTATCTGTACATGCTGTGCAAATTTTTCCCATAACAAACCACGTTTAAGGGTTGAACATGCAGTTTAAGGGATGCATACTTCCCACTAAGAGGGAGAGACGAACGTGGCTTCTTCAACAATTGCATGTACCATCGTTATATAAGGGATGATTTTCGAACCAAAGGCAGTTTCGGGTTCGTAACAATGTATAGAACGATAATATAACAATCTTTTTCGATTTCGAAACAAAAAGATTTTTCGCCAAAAAAAACCGTGGGTTAACCATCGTTGATTTTTCACGAACATGGTCAAATTAAAAAAAATTTTTTTTAGGATGCCAATCGAAAGTACAAGTCTATCTGTACATGCTGTGCAAATTTTTCCCATAACAAACCACGTTTAAGGGTAGAACATGCAGTTTAAGGGATGCATACTTCCCACTAAGAGGGAGAGACGAACGTGGCTTCTTCAACAATTGCATGTACCATCGTTATATAAGGGACGATTTTCGAACCAAAGGCAGTTTCGGGTTCGTAACAATGTATAGAACGATAATATAACAATCTTTTTCGATTTCGAAACAAAAAGATTTTTCGCCAAAAAAAACCGTGGGTTAACCATCGTTGATTTTTCACGAACATGGTCAAATTAAAAAAAATTTTTTTTAGGATGCCAATCGAAAGTACAAGTCTATCTGTACATGCTGTGCAAATTTTTCCCATAACAAACCACGTTTAAGGGTTGAACATGCAGTTTAAGGGATGCATACTTCCCACTAAGAGGGAGAGACGAACGTGGCTTCTTCAACAATTGCATGTACCATCGTTATATAAGGGATGATTTTCGAACCAAAGGCAGTTTCGGGTTCGTAACAATGTATAGAACGATAATATAACAATCTTTTTCGATTTCGAAACAAAAAGATTTTTCGCCAAAAAAAACCGTGGGTTAACCATCGTTGATTTTTCACGAACATGGTCAAATTAAAAAAAATTTTTTTTAGGATGCCAATCGAAAGTACAAGTCTATCTGTACATGCTGTGCAAATTTTTCCCATAACAAACCACGTTTAAGGGTTGAACATGCAGTTTAAGGGATGCATACTTCCCACTAAGAGGGAGAGACGAACGTGGCTTCTTCAACAATTGCATGTACCATCGTTATATAAGGGATGATTTTCGAACCAAAGGCAGTTTCGGGTTCGTAACAATGTATAGAACGATAATATAACAATCTTTTTCGATTTCGAAACAAAAAGATTTTTCGCCAAAAAAAACCGTGGGTTAACCATCGTTGATTTTTCACGAACATGGTCAAATTAAAAAAAATTTTTTTTTGGATGCCAATCGAAAGTACAAGTCTATCTGTACATGCTGTGCAAATTTTTCCCATAACAAACCACGTTTAAGGGTTGAACATGCAGTTTAAGGGATGCATACTTCCCACTAAGAGGGAGAGACGAACGTGGCTTCTTCAACAATTGCATGTACCATCGTTATATAAGGGACGATTTTCGAACCAAAGGCAGTTTCGGGTTCGTAACAATGTATAGAACGATAATATAACAATCTTTTTCGATTTCGAAACAAAAAGATTTTTCGCCAAAAAAAACCGTGGGTTAACCATCGTTGATTTTTCACGACCATGGTCAAATTAAAAAAAATTTTTTTTAGGATGCCAATCGAAAGTACAAGTCTATCTGTACATGCTGTGCAAATTTTTCCCATAACAAACCACGTTTAAGGGTTGAACATGCAGTTTAAGGGATGCATACTTCCCACTAAGAGGGAGAGACGAACGTGGCTTCTTCAACAATTGCATGTACCATCGTTATATAAGGGATGATTTTCGAACCAAAGGCAGTTTCGGGTTCGTAACAATGTATAGAACGATAATATAACAATCTTTTTCGATTTCGAAACAAAAAGATTTTTCGCCAAAAAAAACCGTGGGTTAACCATCGTTGATTTTTCACGACCATGGTCAAATTAAAAAAAATTTTTTTTAGGATGCCAATCGAAAGTACAAGTCTATCTGTACATGCTGTGCAAATTTTTCCCATAACAAATTACGTTTAAGGGTTGAACATGCAGTTTAAGGGATGCATACTTCCCACTAAGAGGGAGAGACGAACGTGGCTTCTTCAACAATTGCATGTACCATCGTTATATAAGGGACGATTTTCGAACCAAAGGCAGTTTCGGGTTCGTAACAATGTATAGAACGATAATATAACAATCTTTTTCGATTTCGAAACAAAAAGATTTTTCGCCAAAAAAAACCGTGGGTTAACCATCGTTGATTTTTCACGAACATGGTCAAATTAAAAAAAATTTTTTTTAGGATGCCAATCGAAAGTACAAGTCTATCTGTACATGCTGTGCAAATTTTTCCCATAACAAACCACGTTTAAGGGTTGAACATGCAGTTTAAGGGATGCATACTTCCCACTAAGAGGGAGAGACGAACGTGGCTTCTTCAACAATTGCATGTACCATCGTTATATAAGGGATGATTTTCGAACCAAAGGCAGTTTCGGGTTCGTAACAATGTATAGAACGATAATATAACAATCTTTTTCGATTTCGAAACAAAAAGATTTTTCGCCAAAAAAAACCGTGGGTTAACCATCGTTGATTTTTCACGAACATGGTCAAATTAAAAAAAATTTTTTTTAGGATGCCAATCGAAAGTACAAGTCTATCTGTACATGCTGTGCAAATTTTTCCCATAACAAACCACGTTTAAGGGTTGAACATGCAGTTTAAGGGATGCATACTTCCCACTAAGAGGGAGAGACGAACGTGGCTTCTTCAACAATTGCATGTACCATCGTTATATAAGGGATGATTTTCGAACCAAAGGCAGTTTCGGGTTCGTAACAATGTATAGAACGATAATATAACAATCTTTTTCGATTTCGAAACAAAAAGATTTTTCGCCAAAAAAAACCGTGGGTTAACCATCGTTGATTTTTCACGAACATGGTCAAATTAAAAAATATTTTTTTTAGGATGCCAATCGAAAGTACAAGTCTATCTGTACATGCTGTGCAAATTTTTCCCATAACAAACCACGTTTAAGGGTTGAACATGCAGTTTAAGGGATGCATACTTCCCACTAAGAGGGAGAGACGAACGTGGCTTCTTCAACAATTGCATGTACCATCGTTATATAAGGGATGATTTTCGAACCAAAGGCAGTTTCGGGTTCGTAACAATGTATAGAACGATAATATAACAATCTTTTTCGATTTCGAAACAAAAAGATTTTTCGCCAAAAAAAACCGTGGGTTAACCATCGTTGATTTTTCACGAACATGGTCAAATTAAAAAAAATTTTTTTTAGGATGCCAATCGAAAGTACAAGTCTATCTGTACATGCTGTGCAAATTTTTCCCATAACAAACCACGTTTAAGGGTTGAACATGCAGTTTAAGGGATGCATACTTCCCACTAAGAGGGAGAGACGAACGTGGCTTCTTCAACAATTGCATGTACCATCGTTATATAAGGGATGATTTTCGAACCAAAGGCAGTTTCGGGTTCGTAACAATGTATAGAACGATAATATAACAATCTTTTTCGATTTCGAAACAAAAAGATTTTTCGCCAAAAAAAACCGTGGGTTAACCATCGTTGATTTTTCACGAACATGGTCAAATTAAAAAATATTTTTTTTAGGATGCCAATCGAAAGTACAAGTCTATCTGTACATGCTGTGCAAATTTTTCCCATAACAAACCACGTTTAAGGGTTGAACATGCAGTTTAAGGGATGCATACTTCCCACTAAGAGGGAGAGACGAACGTGGCTTCTTCAACAATTGCATGTACCATCGTTATATAAGGGATGATTTTCGAACCAAAGGCAGTTTCGGGTTCGTAACAATGTATAGAACGATAATATAACAATCTTTTTCGATTTCGAAACAAAAAGATTTTTCGCCAAAAAAAACCGTGGGTTAACCATCGTTGATTTTTCACGAACATGGTCAAATTAAAAAATATTTTTTTTAGGATGCCAATCGAAAGTTCAAGTCTATCTGTACATGCTGTGCAAATTTTTCCCATAACAAACCACGTTTAAGGGTTGAACATGCAGTTTAAGGGATGCATACTTCCCACTAAGAGGGAGAGACGAACGTGGCTTCTTCAACAATTGCATGTACCATCGTTATATAAGGGATGATTTTCGAACCAAAGGCAGTTTCGGGTTCGTAACAATGTATAGAACGATAATATAACAATCTTTTTCGATTTCGAAACAAAAAGATTTTTCGCCAAAAAAAACCGTGGGTTAACCATCGTTGATTTTTCACGAACATGGTCAAATTAAAAAATATTTTTTTTAGGATGCCAATCGAAAGTACAAGTCTATCTGTACATGCTGTGCAAATTTTTCCCATAACAAACCACGTTTAAGGGTTGAACATGCAGTTTAAGGGATGCATACTTCCCACTAAGAGGGAGAGACGAACGTGGCTTCTTCAACAATTGCATGTACCATCGTTATATAAGGGATGATTTTCGAACCAAAGGCAGTTTCGGGTTCGTAACAATGTATAGAACGATAATATAACAATCTTTTTCGATTTCGAAACAAAAAGATTTTTCGCCAAAAAAAACCGTGGGTTAACCATCGTTGATTTTTCACGAACATGGTCAAATTAAAAAAAATTTTTTTTTGGATGCCAATCGAAAGTACAAGTCTATCTGTACATGCTGTGCAAATTTTTCCCATAACAAACCACGTTTAAGGGTTGAACATGCAGTTTAAGGGATGCATACTTCCCACTAAGAGGGAGAGACGAACGTGGCTTCTTCAACAATTGCATGTACCATCGTTATATAAGGGACGATTTTCGAACCAAAGGCAGTTTCGGGTTCGTAACAATGTATAGAACGATAATATAACAATCTTTTTCGATTTCGAAACAAAAAGATTTTTCGCCAAAAAAAACCGTGGGTTAACCATCGTTGATTTTTCACGAACATGGTCAAATTAAAAAAAATTTTTTTTTGGATGCCAATCGAAAGTACAAGTCTATCTGTACATGCTGTGCAAATTTTTCCCATAACAAACCACGTTTAAGGGTTGAACATGCAGTTTAAGGGATGCATACTTCCCACTAAGAGGGAGAGACGAACGTGGCTTCTTCAACAATTGCATGTACCATCGTTATATAAGGGACGATTTTCGAACCAAAGGCAGTTTCGGGTTCGTAACAATGTATAGAACGATAATATAACAATCTTTTTCGATTTCGAAACAAAAAGATTTTTCGCCAAAAAAAACCGTGGGTTAACCATCGTTGATTTTTCACGACCATGGTCAAATTAAAAAAAATTTTTTTTAGGATGCCAATCGAAAGTACAAGTCTATCTGTACATGCTGTGCAAATTTTTCCCATAACAAACCACGTTTAAGGGTTGAACATGCAGTTTAAGGGATGCATACTTCCCACTAAGAGAGAGAGACGAACGTGGCTTCTTCAACAATTGCATGTACCATCGTTATATAAGGGATGATTTTCGAACCAAAGGCAGTTTCGGGTTCGTAACAATGTATAGAACGATAATATAACAATCTTTTTCGATTTCGAAACAAAAAGATTTTTCGCCAAAAAAAACCGTGGGTTAACCATCGTTGATTTTTCACGACCATGGTCAAATTAAAAAAAATTTTTTTTAGGATGCCAATCGAAAGTACAAGTCTATCTGTACATGCTGTGCAAATTTTTCCCATAACAAATTACGTTTAAGGGTTGAACATGCAGTTTAAGGGATGCATACTTCCCACTAAGAGGGAGAGACGAACGTGGCTTCTTCAACAATTGCATGTACCATCGTTATATAAGGGACGATTTTCGAACCAAAGGCAGTTTCGGGTTCGTAACAATGTATAGAACGATAATATAACAATCTTTTTCGATTTCGAAACAAAAAGATTTTTCGCCAAAAAAAACCGTGGGTTAACCATCGTTGATTTTTCACGAACATGGTCAAATTAAAAAAAATTTTTTTTTGGATGCCAATCGAAAGTACAAGTCTATCTGTACATGCTGTGCAAATTTTTCCCATAACAAACCACGTTTAAGGGTTGAACATGCAGTTTAAGGGATGCATACTTCCCACTAAGAGGGAGAGACGAACGTGGCTTCTTCAACAATTGCATGTACCATCGTTATATAAGGGACGATTTTCGAACCAAAGGCAGTTTCGGGTTCGTAACAATGTATAGAACGATAATATAACAATCTTTTTCGATTTCGAAACAAAAAGATTTTTCGCCAAAAAAAACCGTGGGTTAACCATCGTTGATTTTTCACGAACATGGTCAAATTAAAAAAAATTTTTTTTTGGATGACAATCGAAAGTACAAGTCTATCTGTACATGCTGTGCAAATTTTTCCCATAACAAACCACGTTTAAGGGTTGAACATGCAGTTTAAGGGATGCATACTTCCCACTAAGAGGGAGAGACGAACGTGGCTTCTTCAACAATTGCATGTACCATCGTTATATAAGGGATGATTTTCGAACCAAAGGCAGTTTCGGGTTCGTAACAATGTATAGAACGATAATATAACAATCTTTTTCGATTTCGAAACAAAAAGATTTTTCGCCAAAAAAAACCGTGGGTTAACCATCGTTGATTTTTCACGAACATGGTCAAATTAAAAAAAATTTTTTTAGGATGCCAATCGAAAGTACAAGTCTATCTGTACATGCTGTGCAAATTTTTCCCATAACAAACCACGTTTAAGGGTTGAACATGCAGTTTAAGGGATGCATACTTCCCACTAAGAGGGAGAGACGAACGTGGCTTCTTCAACAATTGCATGTACCATCGTTATATAAGGGATGATTTTCGAACCAAAGGCAGTTTCGGGTTCGTAACAATGTATAGAACGATAATATAACAATCTTTTTCGATTTCGAAACAAAAAGATTTTTCGCCAAAAAAAACCGTGGGTTAACCATCGTTGATTTTTCACGAACATGGTCAAATTAAAAAAAATTTTTTTTAGGATGCCAATCGAAAGTACAAGTCTATCTGTACATGCTGTGCAAATTTTTCCCATAACAAACCACGTTTAAGGGTTGAACATGCAGTTTAAGGGATGCATACTTCCCACTAAGAGGGAGAGACGAACGTGGCTTCTTCAACAATTGCATGTACCATCGTTATATAAGGGATGATTTTCGAACCAAAGGCAGTTTCGGGTTCGTAACAATGTATAGAACGATAATATAACAATCTTTTTCGATTTCGAAACAAAAAGATTTTTCGCCAAAAAAAACCGTGGGTTAACCATCGTTGATTTTTCACGAACATGGTCAAATTAAAAAAAATTTTTTTTAGGATGCCAATCGAAAGTACAAGTCTATCTGTACATGCTGTGCAAATTTTCCCCATAACAAACCACGTTTAAGGGTTGAACATGCAGTTTAAGGGATGCATACTTCCCACTAAGAGGGAGAGACGAACGTGGCTTCTTCAACAATTGCATGTACCATCGTTATATAAGGGATGATTTTCGAACCAAAGGCAGTTTCGGGTTCGTAACAATGTATAGAACGATAATATAACAATCTTTTTCGATTTCGAAACAAAAAGATTTTTCGCCAAAAAAAACCGTGGGTTAACCATCGTTGATTTTTCACGAACATGGTCAAATTAAAAAAAATTTTTTTTAGGATGCCAATCGAAAGTACAAGTCTATCTGTACATGCTGTGCAAATTTTTCCCATAACAAACCTCGTTTAAGGGTTGAACATGCAGTTTAAGGGATGCAGACTTCCCACTAAGAGGGAGAGACGAACGTGGCTTCTTCAACAATTGCATGTACCATCGTTATATAAGGGATGATTTTCGAACCAAAGGCAGTTTCGGGTTCGTAACAATGTATAGAACGATAATATAACAATCTTTTTCGATTTCGAAACAAAAAGATTTTTCGCAAAAAAAACCGTGGGTTAACCATCGTTGATTTTTCACGACCATGGTCAAATTAAAAAAAATTTTTTTTAGGATGTCAATCGAAAGTACAAGTCTATTTGTACATGCTGTGCAAATTTTTCCCATAACAAATTACGTTTAAGGGTTGAACATGCAGTTTAAGGGATGCATACTTCCCACTAAGAGGGAGAGACGAACGTGGCTTCTTCAACAATTGCATGTACCATCGTTATATAAGGGATGATTTTCGAACCAAAGGCAGTTTCGGGTTCGTAACAATGTATAGAACGATAATATAACAATCTTTTTCGATTTCGAAACAAAAAGATTTTTCGCCAAAAAAAACCGTGGGTTAACCATCGTTGATTTTTCACGAACATGGTCAAATTAAAAAAAAATTTTTTTAGGATGCCAATCGAAAGTACAAGTCTATCTGTACATGCTGTGCAAATTTTTCCCATAACAAACCACGTTTAAGGGTTGAACATGCAGTTTAAGGGATGCATACTTCCCACTAAGAGGGAGAGACGAACGTGGCTTCTTCAACAATTGCATGTACCATCGTTATATAAGGGATGATTTTCGAACCAAAGGCAGTTTCGGGTTCGTAACAATGTATAGAACGATAATATAACAATCTTTTTCGATTTCGAAACAAAAAGATTTTTCGCCAAAAAAAACCGTGGGTTAACCATCGTTGATTTTTCACGAACATGGTCAAATTAAAAAAAATTTTTTTTAGGATGCCAATCGAAAGTACAAGTCTATCTGTACATGCTGTGCAAATTTTTCCCATAACAAACCACGTTTAAGGGTTGAACATGCAGTTTAAGGGATGCATACTTCCCACTAAGAGGGAGAGACGAACGTGGCTTCTTCAACAATTGCATGTACCATCGTTATATAAGGGATGATTTTCGAACCAAAGGCAGTTTCGGGTTCGTAACAATGTATAGAACGATAATATAACAATCTTTTTCGATTTCGAAACAAAAAGATTTTTCGCCAAAAAAAACCGTGGGTTAACCATCGTTGATTTTTCACGAACATGGTCAAATTAAAAAAAATTTTTTTTAGGATGCCAATCGAAAGTACAAGTCTATCTGTACATGCTGTGCAAATTTTTCCCATAACAAACCTCGTTTAAGGGTTGAACATGCAGTTTAAGGGATGCAGACTTCCCACTAAGAGGGAGAGACGAACGTGGCTTCTTCAACAATTGCATGTACCATCGTTATATAAGGGATGATTTTCGAACCAAAGGCAGTTTCGGGTACGTAACAATGTATAGAACGATAATATAACAATCTTTTTCGATTTCGAAACAAAAAGATTTTTCGCCAAAAAAAACCGTGGGTTAACCATCGTTGATTTTTCACGAACATGGTCAAATTAAAAAAAATTTTTTTTAGGATGCCAATCGAAAGTACAAGTCTATCTGTACATGCTGTGCAAATTTTCCCCATAACAAACCACGTTTAAGGGTTGAACATGCAGTTTAAGGGATGCATACTTCCCACTAAGAGGGAGAGACGAACGTGGCTTCTTCAACAATTGCATGTACCATCGTTATATAAGGGATGATTTTCGAACCAAAGGCAGTTTCGGGTTCGTAATAATGTATAGAACGATAATATAACAATCTTTTTCGATTTCGAAACAAAAAGATTTTTCGCCAAAAAAAACCGTGGGTTAACCATCGTTGATTTTTCACGAACATGGTCAAATTAAAAAAAATTTTTTTTAGGATGCCAATCGAAAGTACAAGTCTATCTGTACATGCTGTGCAAATTTTCCCCATAACAAACCACGTTTAAGGGTTGAACATGCAGTTTAAGGGATGCATACTTCCCACTAAGAGGGAGAGACGAACGTGGCTTCTTCAACAATTGCATGTACCATCGTTATATAAGGGATGATTTTCGAACCAAAGGCAGTTTCGGGTTCGTAACAATGTATAGAACGATAATATAACAATCTTTTTCGATTTCGAAACAAAAAGATTTTTCGCCAAAAAAAACCGTGGGTTAACCATCGTTGATTTTTCACGAACATGGTCAAATTAAAAAAAATTTTTTTTAGGATGCCAATCGAAAGTACAAGTCTATCTGTACATGCTGTGCAAATTTTTCCCATAACAAACCTCGTTTAAGGGTTGAACATGCAGTTTAAGGGATGCAGACTTCCCACTAAGAGGGAGAGACGAACGTGGCTTCTTCAACAATTGCATGTACCATCGTTATATAAGGGATGATTTTCGAACCAAAGGCAGTTTCGGGTTCGTAACAATGTATAGAACGATAATATAACAATCTTTTTCGATTTCGAAACAAAAAGATTTTTCGCCAAAAAAAACCGTGGGTTAACCATCGTTGATTTTTCACGAACATGGTCAAATTAAAAAAAATTTTTTTTTGGATGCCAATCGAAAGTACAAGTCTATCTGTACATGCTGTGCAAATTTTCCCCATAACAAACCACGTTTAAGGGTTGAACATGCAGTTTAAGGGATGCATACTTCCCACTAAGAGGGAGAGACGAACGTGGCTTCTTCAACAATTGCATGTACCATCGTTATATAAGGGATGATTTTCGAACCAAAGGCAGTTTCGGGTTCGTAACAATGTATAGAACGATAATATAACAATCTTTTTCGATTTCGAAACAAAAAGATTTTTCGCCAAAAAAAACCGTGGGTTAACCATCGTTGATTTTTCACGAACATGGTCAAATTAAAAAAAATTTTTTTTAAGGATGCCAATCGAAAGTACAAGTCTATCTGTACATGCTGTGCAAATTTTACCCATAACAAACCACGTTTAAGGGTTGAACATGCAGTTTAAGGGATGCATACTTCCCACTAAGAGGGAGAGACGAACGTGGCTTCTTCAACAATTGCATGTACCATCGTTATATAAGGGATGATTTTCGAACCAAAGGCAGTTTCGGGTTCGTAACAATGTATAGAACGATAATATAACAATCTTTTTCGATTTCGAAACAAAAAGATTTTTCGCCAAAAAAAACCGTGGGTTAACCATCGTTGATTTTTCACGAACATGGTCAAATTAGAAAAAATTTTTTTTAGGATGCCAATCGAAAGTACAAGTCTATCTTTACATGCTGTGCAAATTTTTCCCATAACAAACCACGTTTAAGGGTTGAACATGCAGTTTAAGGGATGCATACTTCCCACTAAGAGGGAGAGACGAACGTGGCTTCTTCAACAATTGCATGTACCATCGTTATATAAGGGATGATTTTCGAACCAAAGGCAGTTTCGGGTTCGTAACAATGTATAGAACGATAATATAACAATCTTTTTCGATTTCGAAACAAAAAGATTTTTCGCCAAAAAAAACCGTGGGTTAACCATCGTTGATTTTTCACGAACATGGTCAAATTAAAAAAATTTTTTTTTAGGATGCCAATTGAAAGTACAAGTCTATCTGTACATGCTGTGCAAATTTTTCCCATAACAAACCACGTTTAAGGGTTGAACATGCAGTTTAAGGGATGCATACTTCCCACTAAGAGGGAGAGACGAACGTGGCTTCTTCAACAATTGCATGTACCATCGTTATATAAGGGATGATTTTCGAACCAAAGGCCGTTTCGGGTTCGTAACAATGTATAGAACGATAATATAACAATCTTTTTCGATTTCGAAACAAAAAGATTTTTCGCCAAAAAAAACCGTGGGTTAACCATCGTTGATTTTTCACGAACATGGTCAAATTAAAAAAAATTTTTTTTAGGATGCCAATCGAAAGTACAAGTCTATCTGTACATGCTGTGCAAATTTTTCCCATAACAAACCACGTTTAAGGGTTGAACATGCAGTTTAAGGGATGCATACTTCCCACTAAGAGGGAGAGACGAACGTGGCTTCTTCAACAATTGCATGTACCATCGTTATATAAGGGATGATTTTCGAACCAAAGGCAGTTTCGGGTTCGTAACAATGTATAGAACGATAATATAACAATCTTTTTCGATTACGAAACAAAAAGATTTTTCGCAAAAAAAAACCGTGGGTTAACCATCGTTGATTTTTCACGAACATGGTCAAATTAAAAAAATTTTTTTTTAGGATGCCTATCGAAAGTACAAGTCTGTCTGTACATGCTGTGCAAATTTTTCCCATAACAAACCACGTTTAAGGGTTGAACATGCAGTTTAAGGGATGCATACTTCCCACTAAGAGGGAGAGACGAACGTGGCTTCTTCAACAATTGCATGTACCATCGTTATATAAGGGATGATTTTCGAACCAAAGGCAGTTTCGGGTTCGTAACAATGTATAGAACGATAATATAACAATCTTTTTCGATTTCGAAACAAAAAGATTTTTCGCAAAAAAAAACCGTGGGTTAACCATCGTTGATTTTTCACGAACATGGTCAAATTAAAAAAAATTTTTTTTAGGATGCCTATCGAAAGTACAAGTCTGTCTGTACATGCTGTGCAAATTTTTCCCATAACAAACCACGTTTAAGGGTTGAACATGCAGTTTAAGGGATGCATACTTCCCACTAAGAGGGAAAGACGAACGTGGCTTCTTCAACAATTGCATGTACCATCGTTATATAAGGGATGATTTTCGAACCAAAGGCAGTTTCGGGTTCGTAACAATGTATAGAACGATAATATAACAATCTTTTTCGATTTCGAAACAAAAAGATTTTTCGCCAAAAAAAACCGTGGGTTAACCATCGTTGATTTTTCACGAACATGGTCAAATTAAAAAAAATTTTTTTAGGCTGCCAATCGAAAGTACAAGTCTATCTGTACATGCTGTGCAAATTTTTCCCATAACAAACCACGTTTAAGGGTTGAACATGCAGTTTAAGGGATGCATACTTCCCACTAAGAGGGAGAGACGAACGTGGCTTCTTCAACAATTGCATGTACCATCGTTATATAAGGGATGATTTTCGAACCAAAGGCAGTTTCGGGTTCGTAACAATGTATAGAACGATAATATAACAATCTTTTTTGATTTCGAAACAAAAAGATTTTTCGCCAAATAAAACCGTGGGTTAACCATCGTTGATTTTTCACGAACATGGTCAAATTAAAAAAAATTTTTTTAGGCTGCCAATCGAAAGTACAAGTCTATCTGTACATGCTGTGCAAATTTTTCCCATAACAAACCACGTTTAAGGGTTGAACATGCAGTTTAAGGGATGCATACTTCCCACTAAGAGGGAGAGACGAACGTGGCTTCTTCAACAATTGCATGTACCATCGTTATATAAGGGATGATTTTCGAACCAAAGGCAGTTTCGGGTTCGTAACAATGTATAGAACGATAATATAACAATCTTTTTCGATTACGAAACAAAAAGATTTTTCGCAAAAAAAAACCGTGGGTTAACCATCGTTGATTTTTCACGAACATGGTCAAATTAAAAAAAATTTTTTTTAGGATGCCTATCGAAAGTACAAGTCTGTCTGTACATGCTGTGCAAATTTTTCCCATAACAAACCACGTTTAAGGGTTGAACATGCAGTTTAAGGGATGCATACTTCCCACTAAGAGGGAGAGACGAACGTGGCTTCTTCAACAATTGCATGTACCATCGTTATATAAGGGATGATTTTCGAACCAAAGGCAGTTTCGGGTTCGTAACAATGTATAGAACGATAATATAACAATCTTTTTCGATTTCGAAACAAAAAGATTTTTCGCAAAAAAAAACCGTGGGTTAACCATCGTTGATTTTTCACGAACATGGTCAAATTAAAAAAAATTTTTTTTAGGATGCCTATCGAAAGTACAAGTCTGTCTGTACATGCTGTGCAAATTTTTCCCATAACAAACCACGTTTAAGGGTTGAACATGCAGTTTAAGGGATGCATACTTCCCACTAAGAGGGAAAGACGAACGTGGCTTCTTCAACAATTGCATGTACCATCGTTATATAAGGGATGATTTTCGAACCAAAGGCAGTTTCGGGTTCGTAACAATGTATAGAACGATAATATAACAATCTTTTTCGATTTCGAAACAAAAAGATTTTTCGCCAAAAAAAACCGTGGGTTAACCATCGTTGATTTTTCACGAACATGGTCAAATTAAAAAAAATTTTTTTTAAGGATGCCAATCGAAAGTACAAGTCTATCTGTACATGCTGTGCCAATTTTACCCATAACAAACCACGTTTAAGGGTTGAACATGCAGTTTAAGGGATGCATACTTCCCACTAAGAGGGAGAGACGAACGTGGCTTCTTCAACAATTGCATGTACCATCGTTATATAAGGGATGATTTTCGAACCAAAGGCAGTTTCGGGTTCGTAACAATGTATAGAACGATAATATAACAATCTTTTTCGATTTCGAAACAAAAAGATTTTTCGCCAAAAAAAACCGTGGGTTAACCATCGTTGATTTTTCACGAACATGGTCAAATTAAAAAAAATTTTTTTTAGGATGCCTATCGAAAGTACAAGTCTGTCTGTACATGCTGTGCAAATTTTTCCCATAACAAACCACGTTTAAGGGTTGAACATGCAGTTTAAGGGATGCATACTTCCCACTAAGAGGGAGAGACGAACGTGGCTTCTTCAACAATTGCATGTACCATCGTTATATAAGGGATGATTTTCGAACCAAAGGCAGTTTCGGGTTCGTAACAATGTATAGAACGATAATATAACAATCTTTTTCGATTTCGAAACAAAAAGATTTTTCGCAAAAAAAAACCGTGGGTTAACCATCGTTGATTTTTCACGAACATGGTCAAATTAAAAAAAATTTTTTTTAGGATGCCTATCGAAAGTACAAGTCTGTCTGTACATGCTGTGCAAATTTTTCCCATAACAAACCACGTTTAAGGGTTGAACATGCAGTTTAAGGGATGCATACTTCCCACTAAGAGGGAGAGACGAACGTGGCTTCTTCAACAATTGCATGTACCATCGTTATATAAGGGATGATTTTCGAACCAAAGGCAGTTTCGGGTTCGTAACAATGTATAGAACGATAATATAACAATCTTTTTCGATTTCGAAACAAAAAGATTTTTCGCCAAAAAAAACCGTGGGTTAACCATCGTTGATTTTTCACGAACATGGTCAAATTAAAAAAAAATTTTTTTAGGATGCCAATCGAAAGTACAAGTCTATCTGTACATGCTGTGCAAATTTTTCCCATAACAAACCACGTTTAAGGGTTGAACATGCAGTTTAAGGGATGCATACTTCCCACTAAGAGGGAGAGACGAACGTGGCTTCTTCAACAATTGCATGTACCATCGTTATATAAGGGATGATTTTCGAACCAAAGGCAGTTTCGGGTTCGTAACAATGTATAGAACGATAATATAACAATCTTTTTCGATTACGAAACAAAAAGATTTTTCGCAAAAAAAAACCGTGGGTTAACCATCGTTGATTTTTCACGAACATGGTCAGATTAAAAAAAATTTTTTTTAGGATGCCTATCGAAAGTACAAGTCTGTCTGTACATGCTGTGCAAATTTTTCCCATAACAAACCACGTTTAAGGGTTGAACATGCAGTTTAAGGGATGCATACTTCCCACTAAGAGGGAGAGACGAACGTGGCTTCTTCAACAATTGCATGTACCATCGTTATATAAGGGATGATTTTCGAACCAAAGGCAGTTTCGGGTTCGTAACAATGTATAGAACGATAATATAACAATCTTTTTCGATTTCGAAACAAAAAGATTTTTCGCCAAAAAAAACCGTGGGTTAACCATCGTTGATTTTTCACGAACATGGTCAAATTAAAAAAAAATTTTTTTAGGATGCCAATCGAAAGTACAAGTCTATCTGTACATGCTGTGCAAATTTTTCCCATAACAAACCACGTTTAAGGGTTGAACATGCAGTTTAAGGGATGCATACTTCCCACTAAGAGGGAGAGACGAACGTGGCTTCTTCAACAATTGCATGTACCATCGTTATATAAGGGATGATTTTCGAACCAAAGGCAGTTTCGGGTTCGTAACAATGTATAGAACGATAATATAACAATCTTTTTCGATTTCGAAACAAAAAGATTTTTCGCAAAAAAAAACCGTGGGTTAACCATCGTTGATTTTTCACGAACATGGTCAAATTAAAAAAAATTTTTTTTAGGATGCCAATCGAAAGTACAAGTCTATCTGTACATGCTGCGCAAATTTTTCCCATAACAAACCACGTTTAAGGGTTGAACATGCAGTTTAAGGGATGCATACTTCCCACTAAGAGGGAAAGACGAACGTGGCTTCTTCAACAATTGCATGTACCATCGTTATATAAGGGATGATTTTCGAACCAAAGGCAGTTTCGGGTTCGTAACAATGTATAGAACGATAATATAACAATCTTTTTCGATTTCGAAACAAAAAGATTTTTCGCCAAAAAAAACCGTGGGTTAACCATCGTTGATTTTTCACGAACATGGTCAAATTAAAAAAAATTTTTTTTAGGATGCCAATCGAAAGTACAAGTCTATCTGTACATGCTGTGCAAATTTTACCCATAACAAACCACGTTTAAGGGTTGAACATGCAGTTTAAGGGATGCATACTTCCCACTAAGAGGGAGAGACGAACGTGGCTTCTTCAACAATTGCATGTACCATCGTTATATAAGGGATGATTTTCGAACCAAAGGCAGTTTCGGGTTCGTAACAATGTATAGAACGATAATATAACAATCTTTTTCGATTTCGAAACAAAAAGATTTTTCGCCAAAAAAAACCGTGGGTTAACCATCGTTGATTTTTCACGAACATGGTCAAATTAAAAAAATTTTTTTTTAGGATGCCAATCGAAAGTACAAGTCTATCTGTACATGCTGTGCAAATTTTACCCATAACAAACCACGTTTAAGGGTTGAACATGCAGTTTAAGGGATGCATACTTCCCACTAAGAGGGAAAGACGAACGTGGCTTCTTCAACAATTGCATGTACCATCGTTATATAAGGGATGATTTTCGAACCAAAGGCAGTTTCGGGTTCGTAACAATGTATAGAACGATAATATAACAATCTTTTTCGATTTCGAAACAAAAAGATTTTTCGCCAAAAAAAACCGTGGGTTAACCATCGTTGATTTTTCACGAACATGGTCAAATTAAAAAAAATTTTTTTTAGGATGCCAATCGAAAGTACAAGTCTATCTGTACATGCTGTGCAAATTTTACCCATAACAAACCACGTTTAAGGGTTGAACATGCAGTTTAAGGGATGCATACTTCCCACTAAGAGGGAGAGACGAACGTGGCTTCTTCAACAATTGCATGTACCATCGTTATATAAGGGATGATTTTCGAACCAAAGGCAGTTTCGGGTTCGTAACAATGTATAGAACGATAATATAACAATCTTTTTCGATTTCGAAACAAAAAGATTTTTCGCCAAAAAAAACCGTGGGTTAACCATCGTTGATTTTTCACGAACATGGTCAAATTAAAAAAATTTTTTTTTAGGATGCCAATCGAAAGTACAAGTCTATCTGTACATGCTGTGCAAATTTTACCCATAACAAACCACGTTTAAGGGTTGAACATGCAGTTTAAGGGATGCATACTTCCCACTAAGAGGGAAAGACGAACGTGGCTTCTTCAACAATTGCATGTACCATCGTTATATAAGGGATGATTTTCGAACCAAAGGCAGTTTCGGGTTCGTAACAATGTATAGAACGATAATATAACAATCTTTTTCGATTTCGAAACAAAAAGATTTTTCGCCAAAAAAAACCGTGGGTTAACCATCGTTGATTTTTCACGAACATGGTCAAATTAAAAAAAATTTTTTTAGGATGCCAATCGAAAGTACAAGTCTATCTGTACATGCTGTGCAAATTTTTCCCATAACAAACCACGTTTAAGGGTTGAACATGCAGTTTAAGGGATGCATACTTCCCACTAAGAGGGAGAGACGAACGTGGCTTCTTCAACAATTGCATGTACCATCGTTATATAAGGGATGATTTTCGAACCAAAGGCAGTTTCGGGTTCGTAACAATGTATAGAACGATAATATAACAATCTTTTTCGATTTCGAAACAAAAAGATTTTTCGCAAAAAAAAACCGTGGGTTAACCATCGTTGATTTTTCACGAACATGGTCAAATTAAAAAAAATTTTTTTTAGGATGCCTATCGAAAGTACAAGTCTGTCTGTACATGCTGTGCAAATTTTTCCCATAACAAACCACGTTTAAGGGTTGAACATGCAGTTTAAGGGATGCATACTTCCCACTAAGAGGGAGAGACGAACGTGGCTTCTTCAACAATTGCATGTACCATCGTTATATAAGGGATGATTTTCGAACCAAAGGCAGTTTCGGGTTCGTAACAATGTATAGAACGATAATATAACAATCTTTTTCGATTTCGAAACAAAAAGATTTTTCGCAAAAAAAAACCGTGGGTTAACCATCGTTGATTTTTCACGAACATGGTCAAATTAAAAAAAATTTTTTTTAGGATGCCAATCGAAAGTACAAGTCTATCTGTACATGCTGTGCAAATTTTTCCCATAACAAACCACGTTTAAGGGTTGAACATGCAGTTTAAGGGATGCATACTTCCCACTAAGAGGGAGAGACGAACGTGGCTTCTTCAACAATTGCATGTACCATCGTTATATAAGGGATGATTTTCGAACCAAAGGCAGTTTCGGGTTCGTAACAATGTATAGAACGATAATATAACAATCTTTTTCGATTTCGAAACAAAAAGATTTTTCGCCAAAAAAAACCGTGGGTTAACCATCGTTGATTTTTCACGAACATGGTCAAATTAAAAAAAATTTTTTTTAGGATGCCTATCGAAAGTACAAGTCTGTCTGTACATGCTGTGCAAATTTTTCCCATAACAAACCACGTTTAAGGGTTGAACATGCAGTTTAAGGGATGCATACTTCCCACTAAGAGGGAAAGACGAACGTGGCTTCTTCAACAATTGCATGTACCATCGTTATATAAGGGATGATTTTCGAACCAAAGGCAGTTTCGGGTTCGTAACAATGTATAGAACGATAATATAACAATCTTTTTCGATTTCGAAACAAAAAGATTTTTCGCCAAAAAAAACCGTGGGTTAACCATCGTTGATTTTTCACGAACATGGTCAAATTAAAAAAAATTTTTTTTTGGATGCCAATCGAAAGTACAAGTCTATCTGTACATGCTGTGCAAATTTTTCCCATAACAAACCACGTTTAAGGGTTGAACATGCAGTTTAAGGGATGCATACTTCCCACTAAGAGGGAGAGACGAACGTGGCTTCTTCAACAATTGCATGTACCATCGTTATATAAGGGATGATTTTCGAACCAAAGGCAGTTTCGGGTTCGTAACAATGTATAGAACGATAATATAACAATCTTTTTCGATTTCGAAACAAAAAGATTTTTCGCCAAAAAAAACCGTGGGTTAACCATCGTTGATTTTTCACGAACATGGTCAAATTAAAAAAAATTTTTTTTAGGATGCCAATCGAAAGTACAAGTCTATCTGTACATGCTGCGCAAATTTTTCCCATAACAAACCACGTTTAAGGGTTGAACATGCAGTTTAAGGGATGCATACTTCCCACTAAGAGGGAGAGACGAACGTGGCTTCCTCAACAATTGCATGTACCATCGTTATATAAGGGATGATTTTCGAACCAAAGGCAGTTTCGGGTTCGTAACAATGTATAGAACGATAATATAACAATCTTTTTCGATTTCGAAACAAAAAGATTTTTCGCCAAAAAAAACCGTGGGTTAACCATCGTTGATTTTTCACGAACATGGTGAAATTAAAAAAAATTTTTTTTAGGATGCCAATCGAAAGTACAAGTCTATCTGTACATGCTGCGCAAATTTTTCCCATAACAAACCACGTTTAAGGGTTGAACATGCAGTTTAAGGGATGCATACTTCCCACTAAGAGGGAGAGACGAACGTGGCTTCTTCAACAATTGCATGTACCATCGTTATATAAGGGATGATTTTCGAACCAAAGGCAGTTTCGGGTTCGTAACAATGTATAGAACGATAATATAACAATCTTTTTCGATTTCGAAACAAAAAGATTTTTCGCCAAAAAAAACCGTGGGTTAACCATCGTTGATTTTTCACGAACATGGTCAAATTAAAAAAAATTTTTTTTAGGATGCCAATCGAAAGTACATGTCTATCTGTACATGCTGTGCAAATTTTTCCCATAACAAACCACGTTTAAGGGTTGAACATGCAGTTTAAGGGATGCATACTTCCCACTAAGAGGGAGAGACGAACGTGGCTTCTTCAACAATTGCATGTACCATCGTTATATAAGGGATGATTTTCGAACCAAAGGCAGTTTCGGGTTCGTAACAATATATAGAACGATAATATAACAATCTTTTTCGATTTCGAAACAAAAAGAATTTTCGCCAAAAAAAACCGTGGGTTAACCATCGTTGATTTTTCACGAACATGGTCAAATTAAAAAAAATTTTTTTTAGGATGCCAATCGAAAGTACAAGTCTATCTGTACATGCTGCGCAAATTTTTCCCATAACAAACCACGTTTAAGGGTTGAACATGCAGTTTAAGGGATGCATACTTCCCACTAAGAGGGAGAGACGAACGTGGCTTCCTCAACAATTGCATGTACCATCGTTATATAAGGGATGATTTTCGAACCAAAGGCAGTTTCGGGTTCGTAACAATGTATAGAACGATAATATAACAATCTTTTTCGATTTCGAAACAAAAAGATTTTTCGCCAAAAAAAACCGTGGGTTAACCATCGTTGATTTTTCACGAACATGGTGAAATTAAAAAAAATTTTTTTTAGGATGCCAATCGAAAGTACAAGTCTATCTGTACATGCTGCGCAAATTTTTCCCATAACAAACCACGTTTAAGGGTTGAACATGCAGTTTAAGGGATGCATACTTCCCACTAAGAGGGAGAGACGAACGTGGCTTCTTCAACAATTGCATGTACCATCGTTATATAAGGGATGATTTTCGAACCAAAGGCAGTTTCGGGTTCGTAACAATGTATAGAACGATAATATAACAATCTTTTTCGATTTCGAAACAAAAAGATTTTTCGCCAAAAAAAACCGTGGGTTAACCATCGTTGATTTTTCACGAACATGGTCAAATTAAAAAAAATTTTTTTTAGGATGCCAATCGAAAGTACATGTCTATCTGTACATGCTGTGCAAATTTTTCCCATAACAAACCACGTTTAAGGGTTGAACATGCAGTTTAAGGGATGCATACTTCCCACTAAGAGGGAGAGACGAACGTGGCTTCTTCAACAATTGCATGTACCATCGTTATATAAGGGATGATTTTCGAACCAAAGGCAGTTTCGGGTTCGTAACAATATATAGAACGATAATATAACAATCTTTTTCGATTTCGAAACAAAAAGAATTTTCGCCAAAAAAAACCGTGGGTTAACCATCGTTGATTTTTCACGAACATGGTGAAATAAAAAAAATTTTTTTTTAGGATGCCAATCGAAAGTACAAGTCTATCTGTACATGCTGCGCAAATTTTTCCCATAACAAACCACGTTTAAGGGTTGAACATGCAGTTTAAGGGATGCATACTTCCCACTAAGAGGGAGAGACGAACGTGGCTTCTTCAACAATTGCATGTACCATCGTTATATAAGGGATGATTTTCGAACCAAAGGCAGTTTCGGGTTCGTAACAATGTATAGAACGATAATATAACAATCTTTTTCGATTTCGAAACAAAAAGATTTTTCGCCAAAAAAAACCGTGGGTTAACCATCGTTGATTTTTCACGAACATGGTGAAATTAAAAAAAATTTTTTTTAGGATGCCAATCGAAAGTACAAGTCTATCTGTACATGCTGCGCAAATTTTTCCCATAACAAACCACGTTTAAGGGTTGAACATGCAGTTTAAGGGATGCATACTTCCCACTAAGAGGGAGAGACGAACGTGGCTTCTTCAACAATTGCATGTACCATCGTTATATAAGGGATGATTTTCGAACCAAAGGCAGTTTCGGGTTCGTAACAATGTATAGAACGATAATATAACAATCTTTTTCGATTTCGAAACAAAAAGATTTTTCGCCAAAAAAAACCGTGGGTTAACCATCGTTGATTTTTCACGAACATGGTCAAATTAAAAAAAATTTTTTTTAGGATGCCAATCGAAAGTACATGTCTATCTGTACATGCTGTGCAAATTTTTCCCATAACAAACCACGTTTAAGGGTTGAACATGCAGTTTAAGGGATGCATACTTCCCACTAAGAGGGAGAGACGAACGTGGCTTCTTCAACAATTGCATGTACCATCGTTATATAAGGGATGATTTTCGAACCAAAGGCAGTTTCGGGTTCGTAACAATATATAGAACGATAATATAACAATCTTTTTCGATTTCGAAACAAAAAGAATTTTCGCCAAAAAAAACCGTGGGTTAACCATCGTTGATTTTTCACGAACATGGTCAATTTAAAAAAAATTTTTTTTAGGATGCCAATCGAAAGTACAAGTCTATCTGTACATGCTGTGCAAATTTTTCCCATAACAAACCACGTTTAAGGGTTGAACATGCAGTTTAAGGGATGCATACTTCCCACTAAGAGGGAGAGACGAACGTGGCTTCTTCAACAATTGCATGTACCATCGTTATATAAGGGATGATTTTCGAACCAAAGGCAGTTTCGGGTTCGTAACAATGTATAGAACGATAATATAACAATCTTTTTCGATTTCGAAACAAAAAGATTTTTCGCCAAAAAAAACCGTGGGTTAACCATCGTTGATTTTTCACGAACATGGTCAAATTAAAAAAATTTTTTTTTAGGATGCCAATCGAAAGTACAAGTCTATCTGTACATGCTGTGCAAATTTTTCCCATAACAAACCACGTTTAAGGGTTGAACATGCAGTTTAAGGGATGCATACTTCCCACTAAGAGGGAGAGACGAACGTGGCTTCTTCAACAATTGCATGTACCATCGTTATATAAGGGATGATTTTCGAACCAAAGGCAGTTTCGGGTTCGTAACAATGTATAGAACGATAATATAACAATCTTTTTCGATTTCGAAACAAAAAGATTTTTCGCCAAAAAAAACCGTGGGTTAACCATCGTTGATTTTTCACGAACATGGTCAAATTAAAAAAAATTTTTTTTAGGATGCCAATCGAAAGTACAAGTCTATCTGTACATGCTGCGCAAATTTTTCCCATAACAAACCACGTTTAAGGGTTGAACATGCAGTTTAAGGGATGCATACTTCCCACTAAGAGGGAGAGACGAACGTGGCTTCTTCAACAATTGCATGTACCATCGTTATATAAGGGATGATTTTCGAACCAAAGGCAGTTTCGGGTTCGTAACAATGTATAGAACGATAATATAACAATCTTTTTCGATTTCGAAACAAAAAGATTTTTCGCCAAAAAAAACCGTGGGTTAACCATCGTTGATTTTTCACGAACATGGTCAAATTAAAAAAATTTTTTTTTAGGATGCCAATCGAAAGTACAAGTCTATCTGTACATGCTGTGCAAATTTTTCCCATAACAAACAACGTTTAAGGGTTGAACATGCAGTTTAAGGGATGCATACTTCCAACTAAGAGGGAGAGACGAACGTGGCTTCTTCAACAATTGCATGTACCATCGTTATATAAGGGATGATTTTCGAACCAAAGGCAGTTTCGGGTTCGTAACAATGTATAGAACGATAATATAACAATCTTTTTCGATTTCGAAACAAAAAGATTTTTCGCAAAAAAAAACCGTGGGTTAACCATCGTTGATTTTTCACGACATGGTCAAATTAAAAAAAATTTTATTTAGGATGCCAATCGAAAGTACAAGTCTATCTGTACATGCTGTGCAAATTTTTCCCATAACAAACCACGTTTAAGGGTTGAACATGCAGTTTAAGGGATGCATACTTCCCACTAAGAGGGAGAGACGAACGTGGCTTCTTCAACAATTGCATGTACCATCGTTATATAAGGGATGATTTTCGAACCAAAGGCAGTTTCGGGTTCGTAACAATGTATAGAACGATAATATAACAATCTTTTTCGATTTCGAAACAAAAAGATTTTTCGCCAAAAAAAACCGTGGGTTAACCATCGTTGATTTTTCACGAAAATGGTCAAATTAAAAAAAATTTTTTTTAGGATGCCAATCGAAAGTACAAGTCTATCTGTACATGCTGCGCAAATTTTTCCCATAACAAACCACGTTTAAGGGTTGAACATGCAGTTTAAGGGATGCATACTTCCCACTAAGAGGGAGAGACGAACGTGGCTTCTTCAACAATTGCATGTACCATCGTTATATAAGGGATGATTTTCGAACCAAAGGCAGTTTCGGGTTCGTAACAATGTATAGAACGATAATATAACAATCTTTTTCGATTTCGAAACAAAAAGATTTTTCGCCAAAAAAAACCGTGGGTTAACCATCGTTGATTTTTCACGAACATGGTCAAATTAAAAAAAATTTTTTTTAGGATGCCAATCGAAAGTACAAGTCTATCTGTACATGCTGCGCAAATTTTTCCCATAACAAACCACGTTTAAGGGTTGAACATGCAGTTTAAGGGATGCATACTTCCCACTAAGAGGGAGAGACGAACGTGGCTTCTTCAACAATTGCATGTACCATCGTTATATAAGGGATGATTTTCGAACCAAAGGCAGTTTCGGGTTCGTAACAATATATAGAACGATAATATAACAATCTTTTTCGATTTCGAAACAAAAAGATTTTTCGCCAAAAAAAACCGTGGGTTAACCATCGTTGATTTTTCACGAACATGGTCAAATTAAAAAAAATTTTTTTTAGGATGCCAATCGAAAGTACATGTCTATCTGTACATGCTGTGCAAATTTTTCCCATAACAAACCACGTTTAAGGGTTGAACATGCAGTTTAAGGGATGCATACTTCCCACTAAGAGGGAGAGACGAACGTGGCTTCTTCAACAATTGCATGTACCATCGTTATATAAGGGATGATTTTCGAACCAAAGGCAGTTTCGGGTTCGTAACAATATATAGAACGATAATATAACAATCTTTTTCGATTTCGAAACAAAAAGAATTTTCGCCAAAAAAAACCGTGGGTTAACCATCGTTGATTTTTCACGAACATGGTCAAATTAAAAAAAATTTTTTTTAGGATGCCAATCGAAAGTACATGTCTATCTGTACATGCTGTGCAAATTTTTCCCATAACAAACCACGTTTAAGGGTTGAACATGCAGTTTAAGGGATGCATACTTCCCACTAAGAGGGAGAGACGAACGTGGCTTCTTCAACAATTGCATGTACCATCGTTATATAAGGGATGATTTTCGAACCAAAGGCAGTTTCGGGTTCGTAACAATATATAGAACGATAATATAACAATCTTTTTCGATTTCGAAACAAAAAGATTTTTCGCCAAAAAAAACCGTGGGTTAACCATCGTTGATTTTTCACGAACATGGTCAAATTAAAAAAATTTTTTTTTAGGATGCCAATCGAAAGTACAAGTCTATCTGTACATGCTGTGCAAATTTTTCCCATAACAAACAACGTTTAAGGGTTGAACATGCAGTTTAAGGGATGCATACTTCCAACTAAGAGGGAGAGACGAACGTGGCTTCTTCAACAATTGCATGTACCATCGTTATATAAGGGATGATTTTCGAACCAAAGGCAGTTTCGGGTTCGTAACAATGTATAGAACGATAATATAACAATCTTTTTCGATTTCGAAACAAAAAGATTTTTCGCAAAAAAAAACCGTGGGTTAACCATCGTTGATTTTTCACGACATGGTCAAATTAAAAAAAATTTTATTTAGGATGCCAATCGAAAGTACAAGTCTATCTGTACATGCTGTGCAAATTTTTCCCATAACAAACCACGTTTAAGGGTTGAACATGCAGTTTAAGGGATGCATACTTCCCACTAAGAGGGAGAGACGAACGTGGCTTCTTCAACAATTGCATGTACCATCGTTATATAAGGGATGATTTTCGAACCAAAGGCAGTTTCGGGTTCGTAACAATGTATAGAACGATAATATAACAATCTTTTTCGATTTCGAAACAAAAAGATTTTTCGCCAAAAAAAACCGTGGGTTAACCATCGTTGATTTTTCACGAACATGGTCAAATTAAAAAAAATTTTTTTTAGGATGCCAATCGAAAGTACAAGTCTATCTGTACATGCTGCGCAAATTTTTCCCATAACAAACCACGTTTAAGGGTTGAACATGCAGTTTAAGGGATGCATACTTCCCACTAAGAGGGAGAGACGAACGTGGCTTCTTCAACAATTGCATGTACCATCGTTATATAAGGGATGATTTTCGAACCAAAGGCAGTTTCGGGTTCGTAACAATGTATAGAACGATAATATAACAATCTTTTTCGATTTCGAAACAAAAAGATTTTTCGCCAAAAAAAACCGTGGGTTAACCATCGTTGATTTTTCACGAACATGGTCAAATTAAAAAAAATTTTTTTTAGGATGCCAATCGAAAGTACATGTCTATCTGTACATGCTGTGCAAATTTTTCCCATAACAAACCACGTTTAAGGGTTGAACATGCAGTTTAAGGGATGCATACTTCCCACTAAGAGGGAGAGACGAACGTGGCTTCTTCAACAATTGCATGTACCATCGTTATATAAGGGATGATTTTCGAACCAAAGGCAGTTTCGGGTTCGTAACAATGTATAGAACGATAATATAACAATCTTTTTCGATTTCGAAACAAAAAGATTTTTCGCCAAAAAAAACCGTGGGTTAACCATCGTTGATTTTTCACGAACATGGTCAAATTAAAAAAAATTTTTTTTAGGATGCCAATCGAAAGTACATGTCTATCTGTACATGCTGTGCAAATTTTTCCCATAACAAACCACGTTTAAGGGTTGAACATGCAGTTTAAGGGATGCATACTTCCCACTAAGAGGGAGAGACGAACGTGGCTTCTTCAACAATTGCATGTACCATCGTTATATAAGGGATGATTTTCGAACCAAAGGCAGTTTCGGGTTCGTAACAATATATAGAACGATAATATAACAATCTTTTTCGATTTCGAAACAAAAAGAATTTTCGCCAAAAAAAACCGTGGGTTAACCATCGTTGATTTTTCACGAACATGGTCAATTTAAAAAAAATTTTTTTTAGGATGCCAATCGAAAGTACAAGTCTATCTGTACATGCTGTGCAAATTTTTCCCATAACAAACCACGTTTAAGGGTTGAACATGCAGTTTAAGGGATGCATACTTCCCACTAAGAGGGAGAGACGAACGTGGCTTCTTCAACAATTGCATGTACCATCGTTATATAAGGGATGATTTTCGAACCAAAGGCAGTTTCGGGTTCGTAACAATGTATAGAACGATAATATAACAATCTTTTTCGATTTCGAAACAAAAAGATTTTTCGCCAAAAAAAACCGTGGGTTAACCATCGTTGATTTTTCACGAACATGGTCAAATTAAAAAAAATTTTTTTTAGGATGCTAATCGAAAGTACAAGTCTATCTGTACATGCTGCGCAAATTTTTCCCATAACAAACCACGTTTAAGGGTTGAACATGCAGTTTAAGGGATGCATACTTCCCACTAAGAGGGAGAGACGAACGTGGCTTCTTCAACAATTGCATGTACCATCGTTATATAAGGGATGATTTTCGAACCAAAGGCAGTTTCGGGTTCGTAACAATGTATAGAACGATAATATAACAATCTTTTTCGATTTCGAAACAAAAAGATTTTTCGCCAAAAAAAACCGTGGGTTAACCATCGTTGATTTTTCACGAACATGGTCAAATTAAAAAAAATTTTTTTTAGGATGCCAATCGAAAGTACATGTCTATCTGTACATGCTGTGCAAATTTTTCCCATAACAAACCACGTTTAAGGGTTGAACATGCAGTTTAAGGGATGCATACTTCCCACTAAGAGGGAGAGACGAACGTGGCTTCTTCAACAATTGCATGTACCATCGTTATATAAGGGATGATTTTCGAACCAAAGGCAGTTTCGGGTTCGTAACAATATATAGAACGATAATATAACAATCTTTTTCGATTTCGAAACAAAAAGATTTTTCGCCAAAAAAAACCGTGGGTTAACCATCGTTGATTTTTCACGAACATGGTCAAATTAAAAAAATTTTTTTTTAGGATGCCAATCGAAAGTACAAGTCTATCTGTACATGCTGTGCAAATTTTTCCCATAACAAACAACGTTTAAGGGTTGAACATGCAGTTTAAGGGATGCATACTTCCAACTAAGAGGGAGAGACGAACGTGGCTTCTTCAACAATTGCATGTACCATCGTTATATAAGGGATGATTTTCGAACCAAAGGCAGTTTCGGGTTCGTAACAATGTATAGAACGATAATATAACAATCTTTTTCGATTTCGAAACAAAAAGATTTTTCGCAAAAAAAAACCGTGGGTTAACCATCGTTGATTTTTCACGACATGGTCAAATTAAAAAAAATTTTATTTAGGATGCCAATCGAAAGTACAAGTCTATCTGTACATGCTGTGCAAATTTTTCCCATAACAAACCACGTTTAAGGGTTGAACATGCAGTTTAAGGGATGCATACTTCCCACTAAGAGGGAGAGACGAACGTGGCTTCTTCAACAATTGCATGTACCATCGTTATATAAGGGATGATTTTCGAACCAAAGGCAGTTTCGGGTTCGTAACAATGTATAGAACGATAATATAACAATCTTTTTCGATTTCGAAACAAAAAGATTTTTCGCCAAAAAAAACCGTGGGTTAACCATCGTTGATTTTTCACGAACATGGTCAAATTAAAAAAAATTTTTTTTAGGATGCCAATCGAAAGTACAAGTCTATCTGTACATGCTGCGCAAATTTTTCCCATAACAAACCACGTTTAAGGGTTGAACATGCAGTTTAAGGGATGCATACTTCCCACTAAGAGGGAGAGACGAACGTGGCTTCTTCAACAATTGCATGTACCATCGTTATATAAGGGATGATTTTCGAACCAAAGGCAGTTTCGGGTTCGTAACAATGTATAGAACGATAATATAACAATCTTTTTCGATTTCGAAACAAAAAGATTTTTCGCCAAAAAAAACCGTGGGTTAACCATCGTTGATTTTTCACGAACATGGTCAAATTAAAAAAAATTTTTTTTAGGATGCCAATCGAAAGTACAAGTCTATCTGTACATGCTGCGCAAATTTTTCCCATAACAAACCACGTTTAAGGGTTGAACATGCAGTTTAAGGGATGCATACTTCCCACTAAGAGGGAGAGACGAACGTGGCTTCTTCAACAATTGCATGTACCATCGTTATATAAGGGATGATTTTCGAACCAAAGGCAGTTTCGGGTTCGTAACAATGTATAGAACGATAATATAACAATCTTTTTCGATTTCGAAACAAAAAGATTTTTCGCCAAAAAAAACCGTGGGTTAACCATCGTTGATTTTTCACGAACATGGTCAAATTAAAAAAAATTTTTTTTAGGATGCCAATCGAAAGTACAAGTCTATCTGTACATGCTGCGCAAATTTTTCCCATAACAAACCACGTTTAAGGGTTGAACATGCAGTTTAAGGGATGCATACTTCCCACTAAGAGGGAGAGACGAACGTGGCTTCTTCAACAATTGCATGTACCATCGTTATATAAGGGATGATTTTCGAACCAAAGGCAGTTTCGGGTTCGTAACAATGTATAGAACGATAATATAACAATCTTTTTCGATTTCGAAACAAAAAGAATTTTCGCCAAAAAAAACCGTGGGTTAACCATCGTTGATTTTTCACGAACATGGTCAAATTAAAAAAAATTTTTTTTAGGATGCCAATCGAAAGTACAAGTCTATCTGTACATGCTGCGCAAATTTTTCCCATAACAAACCACGTTTAAGGGTTGAACATGCAGTTTAAGGGATGCATACTTCCCACTAAGAGGGAGAGACGAACGTGGCTTCTTCAACAATTGCATGTACCATCGTTATATAAGGGATGATTTTCGAACCAAAGGCAGTTTCGGGTTCGTAACAATGTATAGAACGATAATATAACAATCTTTTTCGATTTCGAAACAAAAAGATTTTTCGCCAAAAAAAACCGTGGGTTAACCATCGTTGATTTTTCACGAACATGGTCAAATTAAAAAAAATTTTTTTTAGGATGCCAATCGAAAGTACAAGTCTATCTGTACATGCTGCGCAAATTTTTCCCATAACAAACCACGTTTAAGGGTTGAACATGCAGTTTAAGGGATGCATACTTCCCACTAAGAGGGAGAGACGAACGTGGCTTCTTCAACAATTGCATGTACCATCGTTATATAAGGGATGATTTTCGAACCAAAGGCAGTTTCGGGTTCGTAACAATGTATAGAACGATAATATAACAATCTTTTTCGATTTCGAAACAAAAAGATTTTTCGCCAAAAAAAACCGTGGGTTAACCATCGTTGATTTTTCACGAACATGGTCAAATTAAAAAAAATTTTTTTTAGGATGCCAATCGAAAGTACATGTCTATCTGTACATGCTGTGCAAATTTTTCCCATAACAAACCACGTTTAAGGGTTGAACATGCAGTTTAAGGGATGCATACTTCCCACTAAGAGGGAGAGACGAACGTGGCTTCTTCAACAATTGCATGTACCATCGTTATATAAGGGATGATTTTCGAACCAAAGGCAGTTTCGGGTTCGTAACAATATATAGAACGATAATATAACAATCTTTTTCGATTTCGAAACAAAAAGAATTTTCGCCAAAAAAAACCGTGGGTTAACCATCGTTGATTTTTCACGAACATGGTCAATTTAAAAAAAAATTTTTTTAGGATGCCAATCGAAAGTACAAGTCTATCTGTACATGCTGTGCAAATTTTTCCCATAACAAACCACGTTTAAGGGTTGAACATGCAGTTTAAGGGATGCATACTTCCCACTAAGAGGGAGAGACGAACGTGGCTTCTTCAACAATTGCATGTACCATCGTTATATAAGGGATGATTTTCGAACCAAAGGCAGTTTCGGGTTCGTAACAATGTATAGAACGATAATATAACAATCTTTTTCGATTTCGAAACAAAAAGATTTTTCGCCAAAAAAAACCGTGGGTTAACCATCGTTGATTTTTCACGAACATGGTCAAATTAAAAAAAATTTTTTTTAGGATGCCAATCGAAAGTACATGTCTATCTGTACATGCTGTGCAAATTTTTCCCATAACAAACCACGTTTAAGGGTTGAACATGCAGTTTAAGGGATGCATACTTCCCACTAAGAGGGAGAGACGAACGTGGCTTCTTCAACAATTGCATGTACCATCGTTATATAAGGGATGATTTTCGAACCAAAGGCAGTTTCGGGTTCGTAACAATGTATAGAACGATAATATAACAATCTTTTTCGATTTCGAAACAAAAAGATTTTTCGCCAAAAAAAACCGTGGGTTAACCATCGTTGATTTTTCACGAACATGGTCAAATTAAAAAAAATTTTTTTTAGGATGCCAATCGAAAGTACAAGTCTATCTGTACATGCTGCGCAAATTTTTCCCATAACAAACCACGTTTAAGGGTTGAACATGCAGTTTAAGGGATGCATACTTCCCACTAAGAGGGAGAGACGAACGTGGCTTCTTCAACAATTGCATGTACCATCGTTATATAAGGGATGATTTTCGAACCAAAGGCAGTTTCGGGTTCGTAACAATGTATAGAACGATAATATAACAATCTTTTTCGATTTCGAAACAAAAAGATTTTTCGCCAAAAAAAACCGTGGGTTAACCATCGTTGATTTTTCACGAACATGGTCAAATTAAAAAAAATTTTTTTTAGGATGCCAATCGAAAGTACAAGTCTATCTGTACATGCTGCGCAAATTTTTCCCATAACAAACCACGTTTAAGGGTTGAACATGCAGTTTAAGGGATGCATACTTCCCACTAAGAGGGAGAGACGAACGTGGCTTCTTCAACAATTGCATGTACCATCGTTATATAAGGGATGATTTTCGAACCAAAGGCAGTTTCGGGTTCGTAACAATGTATAGAACGATAATATAACAATCTTTTTCGATTTCGAAACAAAAAGAATTTTCGCCAAAAAAAACCGTGGGTTAACCATCGTTGATTTTTCACGAACATGGTCAAATTAAAAAAAATTTTTTTTAGGATGCCAATCGAAAGTACAAGTCTATCTGTACATGCTGCGCAAATTTTTCCCATAACAAACCACGTTTAAGGGTTGAACATGCAGTTTAAGGGATGCATACTTCCCACTAAGAGGGAGAGACGAACGTGGCTTCTTCAACAATTGCATGTACCATCGTTATATAAGGGATGATTTTCGAACCAAAGGCAGTTTCGGGTTCGTAACAATGTATAGAACGATAATATAACAATCTTTTTCGATTTCGAAACAAAAAGATTTTTCGCCAAAAAAAACCGTGGGTTAACCATCGTTGATTTTTCACGAACATGGTCAAATTAAAAAAAATTTTTTTTAGGATGCCAATCGAAAGTACAAGTCTATCTGTACATGCTGCGCAAATTTTTCCCATAACAAACCACGTTTAAGGGTTGAACATGCAGTTTAAGGGATGCATACTTCCCACTAAGAGGGAGAGACGAACGTGGCTTCTTCAACAATTGCATGTACCATCGTTATATAAGGGATGATTTTCGAACCAAAGGCAGTTTCGGGTTCGTAACAATGTATAGAACGATAATATAACAATCTTTTTCGATTTCGAAACAAAAAGATTTTTCGCCAAAAAAAACCGTGGGTTAACCATCGTTGATTTTTCACGAACATGGTCAAATTAAAAAAAATTTTTTTTAGGATGCCAATCGAAAGTACATGTCTATCTGTACATGCTGTGCAAATTTTTCCCATAACAAACCACGTTTAAGGGTTGAACATGCAGTTTAAGGGATGCATACTTCCCACTAAGAGGGAGAGACGAACGTGGCTTCTTCAACAATTGCATGTACCATCGTTATATAAGGGATGATTTTCGAACCAAAGGCAGTTTCGGGTTCGTAACAATATATAGAACGATAATATAACAATCTTTTTCGATTTCGAAACAAAAAGAATTTTCGCCAAAAAAAACCGTGGGTTAACCATCGTTGATTTTTCACGAACATGGTCAATTTAAAAAAAAATTTTTTTAGGATGCCAATCGAAAGTACAAGTCTATCTGTACATGCTGTGCAAATTTTTCCCATAACAAACCACGTTTAAGGGTTGAACATGCAGTTTAAGGGATGCATACTTCCCACTAAGAGGGAGAGACGAACGTGGCTTCTTCAACAATTGCATGTACCATCGTTATATAAGGGATGATTTTCGAACCAAAGGCAGTTTCGGGTTCGTAACAATGTATAGAACGATAATATAACAATCTTTTTCGATTTCGAAACAAAAAGATTTTTCGCCAAAAAAAACCGTGGGTTAACCATCGTTGATTTTTCACGAACATGGTCAAATTAAAAAAAATTTTTTTTAGGATGCCAATCGAAAGTACATGTCTATCTGTACATGCTGTGCAAATTTTTCCCATAACAAACCACGTTTAAGGGTTGAACATGCAGTTTAAGGGATGCATACTTCCCACTAAGAGGGAGAGACGAACGTGGCTTCTTCAACAATTGCATGTACCATCGTTATATAAGGGATGATTTTCGAACCAAAGGCAGTTTCGGGTTCGTAACAATATATAGAACGATAATATAACAATCTTTTTCGATTTCGAAACAAAAAGATTTTTCGCCAAAAAAAACCGTGGGTTAACCATCGTTGATTTTTCACGAACATGGTCAAATTAAAAAAAATTTTTTTTAGGATGCCAATCGAAAGTACAAGTCTATCTGTACATGCTGTGCTAATTTTTCCCATAACAAACCACGTTTAAGGGTTGAACATGCAGTTTAAGGGATGCATACTTCCCACTAAGAGGGAGAGACGAACGTGGCTTCTTCAACAATTGCATGTACCATCGTTATATAAGGGATGATTTTCGAACCAAAGGCAGTTTCGGGTTCGTAACAATGTATAGAACGATAATATAACAATCTTTTTCGATTTCGAAACAAAAAGATTTTTCGCCAAAAAAAACCGTGGGTTAACCATCGTTGATTTTTCACGAACATGGTCAAATTAAAAAAAATTTTTTTTAGGATGCCAATCGAAAGTACAAGTCTATCTGTACATGCTGTGCAAATTTTTCCCATAACAAACAACGTTTAAGGGTTGAACATGCAGTTTAAGGGATGCATACTTCCAACTAAGAGGGAGAGACGAACGTGGCTTCTTCAACAATTGCATGTACCATCGTTATATAAGGGATGATTTTCGAACCAAAGGCAGTTTCGGGTTCGTAACAATGTATAGAACGATAATATAACAATCTTTTTCGATTTCGAAACAAAAAGATTTTTCGCAAAAAAAAACCGTGGGTTAACCATCGTTGATTTTTCACGAACATGGTCAAATTAAAAAAAATTTTATTTAGGATGCCAATCGAAAGTACAAGTCTATCTGTACATGCTGTGCAAATTTTTCCCATAACAAACCACGTTTAAGGGTTGAACATGCAGTTTAAGGGATGCATACTTCCCACTAAGAGGGAGAGACGAACGTGGCTTCTTCAACAATTGCATGTACCATCGTTATATAAGGGATGATTTTCGAACCAAAGGCAGTTTCGGGATCGTAACAATGTATAGAACGATAATATAACAATCTTTTTCGATTTCGAAACAAAAAGATTTTTCGCCAAAAAAAACCGTGGGTTAACCATCGTTGATTTTTCACGAACATGGTCAAATTAAAAAAAAATTTTTTTAGGATGCCAATCGAAAGTACAAGTCTATCTGTACATGCTGTGCTAATTTTTCCCATAACAAACCACGTTTAAGGGTTGAACATGCAGTTTAAGGGATGCATACTTCCCACTAAGAGGGAGAGACGAACGTGGCTTCTTCAACAATTGCATGTACCATCGTTATATAAGGGATGATTTTCGAACCAAAGGCAGTTTCGGGTTCGTAACAATGTATAGAACGATAATATAACAATCTTTTTCGATTTCGAAACAAAAAGATTTTTCGCCAAAAAAAACCGTGGGTTAACCATCGTTGATTTTTCACGAGCATGGTCAAATTAAAAAAAATTTTTTTTAGGATGCCAATCGAAAGTACAAGTCTATCTGTACATGCTGTGCAAATTTTTCCCATAACAAACCACGTTTAAGGGTTGAACATGCAATTTAAGGGATGCATACTTCCCACTAAGAGGGAGAGACGAACGTGGCTTCTTTAACAATTGCATGTACCATCGTTATATAAGGGATGGTTTTCGAACCAAAGGCAGTTTCGGGTTCGTAACAATGTATAGAACGATAATATAACAATCTTTTTCGATTTCGAAACAAAAAGATTTTTCGCCAAACAAACCGTGGGTTAACCATCGATGATTTTTCACGAACATGGTCAAATTAAAAAAAATTTTTTTTAGGATGCCAATCGAAAGTACATGTCTATCTGTACATGCTGTGCTAATTTTTCCCATAACAAACCACGTTTAAGGGTTGAACATGCAGTTTAAGGGATGCATACTTCCCACTAAGAGGGAGAGACGAACGTGGCTTCTTCAACAATTGCATGTACCATCGTTATATAAGGGATGATTTTCGAACCAAAGGCAGTTTCGGGATCGTAACAATGTATAGAACGATAATATAACAATCTTTTTCGATTTCGAAACAAAAAGATTTTTCGCCAAACAAACCGTGGGTTAACCATCGATGATTTTTCACGAACATGGTCAAATTAAAAAAAATTTTTTTTAGGATGCCAATCGAAAGTACAAGTCTATCTGTACATGCTGTGCTAATTTTTCCCATAACAAACCACGTTTAAGGGTTGAACATGCAGTTTAAGGGATGCATACTTCCCACAAAGAGGGAGAGACGAACGTGGCTTCTTCAACAATTGCATGTACCATCGTTATATAAGGGATGATTTTCGAACCAAAGGCTGTTTCGGGATCGTAACAATGTATAGAACGATAATATAACAATCTTTTTCGATTTCGAAACCAAAAGATTTTTCGCCAAAAAAACCGTGGGTTAACCATCGTTGATTTTTCACGA
Organism: Sisyra terminalis; assembly: GCA_958496175.1. Lineage (NCBI taxonomy): Eukaryota > Metazoa > Arthropoda > Insecta > Neuroptera > Sisyridae > Sisyra > Sisyra terminalis. The sequence continues at coordinate 3,193,486 of OY292277.1, forward strand.
ACATGGTCAAATTAAAAAAAATTTTTTTTAGGATGCCAATCGAAAGTACAAGTCTATCTGTACATGCTGTGCTAATTTTTCCCATAACAAACCACGTTTAAGGGTTGAACATGCAGTTTAAGGGATGCATACTTCCCACTAAGAGGGAGAGACGAACGTGGCTTCTTCAACAATTGCATGTACCATCGTTATATAAGGGATGATTTTCGAACCAAAGGCAGTTTCGGTTTCGTAACAATGTATAGAACGATAATATAACAATCTTTTTCGATTTCGAAACAAAAAGATTTTTCGCCAAAAAAAACCGTGGGTTAACCATCGATGATTTTTCACGAACATGGTCAAATTAAAAAAAATTTTTTTTAGGATGCCAATCGAAAGTACATGTCTATCTGTACATGCTGTGCTAATTTTTCCCATAACAAACCACGTTTAAGGGTTGAACATGCAGTTTAAGGGATGCATACTTCCCACTAAGAGGGAGAGACGAACGTGGCTTCTTCAACAATTGCATGTACCATCGTTATATAAGGGATGATTTTCGAACCAAAGGCAGTTTCGGGTGCGTAACAATGTATAGAACGATAATATAACAATCTTTTTCGATTTCGAAACCAAAAGATTTTTCGCCAAAATAACCGTGGGTTGACCATCGTTGATTTTTCACGAACATGGTCAAATTAAAAAAAATTTTTTTTAGGATGCCAATCGAAAGTACAAGTCTATCTGTACACGCTGTGCTAATTTTTCCCATAACAAACCACGTTTAAGGGTTGAACATGCAATTTAAGGGATGCATACTTCCCACTAAGAGGGAGAGACGAACGTGGCTTCTTCAACAATTGCATGTACCATCGTTATATAAGGGATGATTTTCGAACCAAAGGCAGTTTCGGGTTCGTAACAATGTATAGAACGATAATATAACAATCTTTTTCGATTTCGAAACAAAAAGATTTTTCGCCAAAAAAAACCGTGGGTTAACCATCGATGATTTTTCACGAACATGGTCAAATTAAAAAAAATTTTTTTTAGGATGCCAATCGAAAGTACATGTCTATCTGTACATGCTGTGCTAATTTTTCCCATAACAAACCACGTTTAAGGGTTGAACATGCAGTTTAAGGGATGCATACTTCCCACTAAGAGGGAGAGACGAACGTGGCTTCTTCAACAATTGCATGTACCATCGTTATATAAGGGATGATTTTCGAACCAAAGGCAGTTTCGGGATCGTAACAATGTATAGAACGATAATATAACAATCTTTTTCGATTTCGAAACCAAAAGATTTTTCGCCAAAAAAACCGTGGGTTGACCATCGTTGATTTTTCACGAACATGGTCAAATTAAAAAAAAATTTTTTTAGGATGCCAATCGAAAGTACAAGTCTATCTGTACACGCTGTGCTAATTTTTCCCATAACAAACCACGTTTAAGGGTTGAACATGCAGTTTAAGGGATGCATACTTCCCACTAAGAGGGAGAGACGAACGTGGCTTCTTCAACAATTGCATGTACCATCGTTATATAAGGGATGATTTTCGAACCAAAGGCAGTTTCGGGATCGTAACAATGTATAGAACGATAATATAACAATCTTTTTCGATTTCGAAACCAAAAGATTTTTCGCCAAAAAAACCGTGGGTTAACCATCGTTGATTTTTCACGAACATGGTCAAATTAAAAAAAATTTTTTTTAGGATGCCAATCGAAAGTACAAGTCTATCTGTACATGCTGTGCTAATTTTTCCCATAACAAACCACGTTTAAGGGTTGAACATGCAGTTTAAGGGATGCATACTTCCCACTAAGAGGGAGAGACGAACGTGGCTTCTTCAACAATTGCATGTACCATCGTTATATAAGGGATGATTTTCGAACCAAAGGCTGTTTCGGGATCGTAACAATGTATAGAACGATAATATAACAATCTTTTTCGATTTCGAAACCAAAAGATTTTTCGCCAAAAAAACCGTGGGTTAACCATCGTTGATTTTTCACGAACATGGTCAAATTAAAAAAAATTTTTTTTAGGATGCCAATCGAAAGTACAAGTCTATCTGTACATGCTGTGCTAATTTTTCCCATAACAAACCACGTTTAAGGGTTGAACATGCAGTTTAAGGGATGCATACTTCCCACTAAGAGGGAGAGACGAACGTGGCTTCTTCAACAATTGCATGTACCATCGTTATATAAGGGATGATTTTCGAACCAAAGGCAGTTTCGGGATCGTAACAATGTATAGAACGATAATATAACAATCTTTTTCGATTTCGAAACCAAAAGATTTTTCGCCAAAAAAACCGTGGGTTGACCATCGTTGATTTTTCACGAACATGGTCAAATTAAAAAAAATTTTTTTTAGGATGCCAATCGAAAGTACAAGTCTATCTGTACATGCTGTGCTAATTTTTCCCATAACAAACCACGTTTAAGGGTTGAACATGCAGTTTAAGGGATGCATACTTCCCACTAAGAGGGAGAGACGAACGTGGCTTCTTCAACAATTGCATGTACCATCGTTATATAAGGGATGATTTTCGAACCAAAGGCTGTTTCGGGATCGTAACAATGTATAGAACGATAATATAACAATCTTTTTCGATTTCGAAACAAAAAGATTTTTCGCCAAAAAAAACCGTGGGTTAACCATCGTTGATTTTTCACGAACATGGTCAAATTAAAAAAAATTTTTTTTAGGATGCCAATCGAAAGTACAAGTCTATCTGTACATGCTGCGCAAATTTTTCCCATAACAAACCACGTTTAAGGGTTGAACATGCAGTTTAAGGGATGCATACTTCCCACTAAGAGGGAGAGACGAACGTGGCTTCTTCAACAATTGCATGTACCATCGTTATATAAGGGATGATTTTCGAACCAAAGGCAGTTTCGGGTTCGTAACAATGTATAGAACGATAATATAACAATCTTTTTCGATTTCGAAACAAAAAGATTTTTCGCCAAAAAAAACCGTGGGTTAACCATCGTTGATTTTTCACGAACATGGTCAAATTAAAAAAAATTTTTTTTAGGATGCCAATCGAAAGTACAAGTCTATCTGTACATGCTGCGCAAATTTTTCCCATAACAAACCACGTTTAAGGGTTGAACATGCAGTTTAAGGGATGCATACTTCCCACTAAGAGGGAGAGACGAACGTGGCTTCTTCAACAATTGCATGTACCATCGTTATATAAGGGATGATTTTCGAACCAAAGGCAGTTTCGGGTTCGTAACAATGTATAGAACGATAATATAACAATCTTTTTCGATTTCGAAACAAAAAGATTTTTCGCCAAAAAAAACCGTGGGTTAACCATCGTTGATTTTTCACGAACATGGTCAAATTAAAAAAAATTTTTTTTAGGATGCCAATCGAAAGTACAAGTCTATCTGTACATGCTGCGCAAATTTTTCCCATAACAAACCACGTTTAAGGGTTGAACATGCAGTTTAAGGGATGCATACTTCCCACTAAGAGGGAGAGACGAACGTGGCTTCTTCAACAATTGCATGTACCATCGTTATATAAGGGATGATTTTCGAACCAAAGGCAGTTTCGGGTTCGTAACAATGTATAGAACGATAATATAACAATCTTTTTCGATTTCGAAACAAAAAGATTTTTCGCCAAAAAAAACCGTGGGTTAACCATCGTTGATTTTTCACGAACATGGTCAAATTAAAAAAAATTTTTTTTAGGATGCCAATCGAAAGTACAAGTCTATCTGTACATGCTGTGCAAATTTTTCCCATAACAAACCACGTTTAAGGGTTGAACATGCAGTTTAAGGGATGCATACTTCCCACTAAGAGGGAGAGACGAACGTGGCTTCTTCAACAATTGCATGTACCATCGTTATATAAGGGATGATTTTCGAACCAAAGGCAGTTTCGGGTTCGTAACAATGTATAGAACGATAATATAACAATCTTTTTCGATTTCGAAACAAAAAGAATTTTCGCCAAAAAAAACCGTGGGTTAACCATCGTTGATTTTTCACGAACATGGTCAAATTAAAAAAAATTTTTTTTAGGATGCCAATCGAAAGTACAAGTCTATCTGTACATGCTGCGCAAATTTTTCCCATAACAAACCACGTTTAAGGGTTGAACATGCAGTTTAAGGGATGCATACTTCCCACTAAGAGGGAGAGACGAACGTGGCTTCTTCAACAATTGCATGTACCATCGTTATATAAGGGATGATTTTCGAACCAAAGGCAGTTTCGGGTTCGTAACAATGTATAGAACGATAATATAACAATCTTTTTCGATTTCGAAACAAAAAGATTTTTCGCCAAAAAAAACCGTGGGTTAACCATCGTTGATTTTTCACGAACATGGTCAAATTAAAAAAAATTTTTTTTAGGATGCCAATCGAAAGTACAAGTCTATCTGTACATGCTGCGCAAATTTTTCCCATAACAAACCACGTTTAAGGGTTGAACATGCAGTTTAAGGGATGCATACTTCCCACTAAGAGGGAGAGACGAACGTGGCTTCTTCAACAATTGCATGTACCATCGTTATATAAGGGATGATTTTCGAACCAAAGGCAGTTTCGGGTTCGTAACAATGTATAGAACGATAATATAACAATCTTTTTCGATTTCGAAACAAAAAGATTTTTCGCCAAAAAAAACCGTGGGTTAACCATCGTTGATTTTTCACGAACATGGTCAAATTAAAAAAAATTTTTTTTAGGATGCCAATCGAAAGTACATGTCTATCTGTACATGCTGTGCAAATTTTTCCCATAACAAACCACGTTTAAGGGTTGAACATGCAGTTTAAGGGATGCATACTTCCCACTAAGAGGGAGAGACGAACGTGGCTTCTTCAACAATTGCATGTACCATCGTTATATAAGGGATGATTTTCGAACCAAAGGCAGTTTCGGGTTCGTAACAATATATAGAACGATAATATAACAATCTTTTTCGATTTCGAAACAAAAAGAATTTTCGCCAAAAAAAACCGTGGGTTAACCATCGTTGATTTTTCACGAACATGGTCAATTTAAAAAAAATTTTTTTTAGGATGCCAATCGAAAGTACAAGTCTATCTGTACATGCTGTGCAAATTTTTCCCATAACAAACCACGTTTAAGGGTTGAACATGCAGTTTAAGGGATGCATACTTCCCACTAAGAGGGAGAGACGAACGTGGCTTCTTCAACAATTGCATGTACCATCGTTATATAAGGGATGATTTTCGAACCAAAGGCAGTTTCGGGTTCGTAACAATGTATAGAACGATAATATAACAATCTTTTTCGATTTCGAAACAAAAAGATTTTTCGCCAAAAAAAACCGTGGGTTAACCATCGTTGATTTTTCACGAACATGGTCAAATTAAAAAAAATTTTTTTTAGGATGCCAATCGAAAGTACATGTCTATCTGTACATGCTGTGCAAATTTTTCCCATAACAAACCACGTTTAAGGGTTGAACATGCAGTTTAAGGGATGCATACTTCCCACTAAGAGGGAGAGACGAACGTGGCTTCTTCAACAATTGCATGTACCATCGTTATATAAGGGATGATTTTCGAACCAAAGGCAGTTTCGGGTTCGTAACAATATATAGAACGATAATATAACAATCTTTTTCGATTTCGAAACAAAAAGATTTTTCGCCAAAAAAAACCGTGGGTTAACCATCGTTGATTTTTCACGAACATGGTCAAATTAAAAAAAATTTTTTTTAGGATGCCAATCGAAAGTACAAGTCTATCTGTACATGCTGTGCTAATTTTTCCCATAACAAACCACGTTTAAGGGTTGAACATGCAGTTTAAGGGATGCATACTTCCCACTAAGAGGGAGAGACGAACGTGGCTTCTTCAACAATTGCATGTACCATCGTTATATAAGGGATGATTTTCGAACCAAAGGCAGTTTCGGGTTCGTAACAATGTATAGAACGATAATATAACAATCTTTTTCGATTTCGAAACAAAAAGATTTTTCGCCAAAAAAAACCGTGGGTTAACCATCGTTGATTTTTCACGAACATGGTCAAATTAAAAAAAATTTTTTTTAGGATGCCAATCGAAAGTACAAGTCTATCTGTACATGCTGTGCAAATTTTTCCCATAACAAACAACGTTTAAGGGTTGAACATGCAGTTTAAGGGATGCATACTTCCAACTAAGAGGGAGAGACGAACGTGGCTTCTTCAACAATTGCATGTACCATCGTTATATAAGGGATGATTTTCGAACCAAAGGCAGTTTCGGGTTCGTAACAATGTATAGAACGATAATATAACAATCTTTTTCGATTTCGAAACAAAAAGATTTTTCGCAAAAAAAAACCGTGGGTTAACCATCGTTGATTTTTCACGAACATGGTCAAATTAAAAAAAATTTTATTTAGGATGCCAATCGAAAGTACAAGTCTATCTGTACATGCTGTGCAAATTTTTCCCATAACAAACCACGTTTAAGGGTTGAACATGCAGTTTAAGGGATGCATACTTCCCACTAAGAGGGAGAGACGAACGTGGCTTCTTCAACAATTGCATGTACCATCGTTATATAAGGGATGATTTTCGAACCAAAGGCAGTTTCGGGATCGTAACAATGTATAGAACGATAATATAACAATCTTTTTCGATTTCGAAACAAAAAGATTTTTCGCCAAAAAAAACCGTGGGTTAACCATCGTTGATTTTTCACGAACATGGTCAAATTAAAAAAAATTTTTTTTAGGATGCCAATCGAAAGTACAAGTCTATCTGTACATGCTGTGCTAATTTTTCCCATAACAAACCACGTTTAAGGGTTGAACATGCAGTTTAAGGGATGCATACTTCCCACTAAGAGGGAGAGACGAACGTGGCTTCTTCAACAATTGCATGTACCATCGTTATATAAGGGATGATTTTCGAACCAAAGGCAGTTTCGGGTTCGTAACAATGTATAGAACGATAATATAACAATCTTTTTCGATTTCGAAACAAAAAGATTTTTCGCCAAAAAAAACCGTGGGTTAACCATCGTTGATTTTTCACGAGCATGGTCAAATTAAAAAAAATTTTTTTTAGGATGCCAATCGAAAGTACAAGTCTATCTGTACATGCTGTGCAAATTTTTCCCATAACAAACCACGTTTAAGGGTTGAACATGCAATTTAAGGGATGCATACTTCCCACTAAGAGGGAGAGACGAACGTGGCTTCTTTAACAATTGCATGTACCATCGTTATATAAGGGATGGTTTTCGAACCAAAGGCAGTTTCGGGTTCGTAACAATGTATAGAACGATAATATAACAATCTTTTTCGATTTCGAAACAAAAAGATTTTTCGCCAAACAAACCGTGGGTTAACCATCGATGATTTTTCACGAACATGGTCAAATTAAAAAAAATTTTTTTTAGGATGCCAATCGAAAGTACATGTCTATCTGTACATGCTGTGCTAATTTTTCCCATAACAAACCACGTTTAAGGGTTGAACATGCAGTTTAAGGGATGCATACTTCCCACTAAGAGGGAGAGACGAACGTGGCTTCTTCAACAATTGCATGTACCATCGTTATATAAGGGATGATTTTCGAACCAAAGGCAGTTTCGGGATCGTAACAATGTATAGAACGATAATATAACAATCTTTTTCGATTTCGAAACAAAAAGATTTTTCGCCAAACAAACCGTGGGTTAACCATCGATGATTTTTCACGAACATGGTCAAATTAAAAAAAATTTTTTTTAGGATGCCAATCGAAAGTACAAGTCTATCTGTACATGCTGTGCTAATTTTTCCCATAACAAACCACGTTTAAGGGTTGAACATGCAGTTTAAGGGATGCATACTTCCCACTAAGAGGGAGAGACGAACGTGGCTTCTTCAACAATTGCATGTACCATCGTTATATAAGGGATGATTTTCGAACCAAAGGCTGTTTCGGGATCGTAACAATGTATAGAACGATAATATAACAATCTTTTTCGATTTCGAAACCAAAAGATTTTTCGCCAAAAAAACCGTGGGTTAACCATCGTTGATTTTTCACGAACATGGTCAAATTAAAAAAAATTTTTTTTAGGATGCCAATCGAAAGTACAAGTCTATCTGTACATGCTGTGCTAATTTTTCCCATAACAAACCACGTTTAAGGGTTGAACATGCAGTTTAAGGGATGCATACTTCCCACTAAGAGGGAGAGACGAACGTGGCTTCTTCAACAATTGCATGTACCATCGTTATATAAGGGATGATTTTCGAACCAAAGGCTGTTTCGGGATCGTAACAATGTATAGAACGATAATATAACAATCTTTTTCGATTTCGAAACCAAAAGATTTTTCGCCAAAAAAACCGTGGGTTAACCATCGTTGATTTTTCACGAACATGGTCAAATTAAAAAAAATTTTTTTTAGGATGCCAATCGAAAGTACATGTCTATCTGTACATGCTGTGCTAATTTTTCCCATAACAAACCACGTTTAAGGGTTGAACATGCAGTTTAAGGGATGCATACTTCCCACTAAGAGGGAGAGACGAACGTGGCTTCTTCAACAATTGCATGTACCATCGTTATATAAGGGATGATTTTCGAACCAAAGGCAGTTTCGGGTGCGTAACAATGTATAGAACGATAATATAACAATCTTTTTCGATTTCGAAACCAAAAGATTTTTCGCCAAAATAACCGTGGGTTGACCATCGTTGATTTTTCACGAACATGGTCAAATTAAAAAAAATTTTTTTTAGGATGCCAATCGAAAGTACAAGTCTATCTGTACACGCTGTGCTAATTTTTCCCATAACAAACCACGTTTAAGGGTTGAACATGCAATTTAAGGGATGCATACTTCCCACTAAGAGGGAGAGACGAACGTGGCTTCTTCAACAATTGCATGTACCATCGTTATATAAGGGATGATTTTCGAACCAAAGGCAGTTTCGGGTTCGTAACAATGTATAGAACGATAATATAACAATCTTTTTCGATTTCGAAACAAAAAGATTTTTCGCCAAAAAAAACCGTGGGTTAACCATCGATGATTTTTCACGAACATGGTCAAATTAAAAAAAATTTTTTTTAGGATGCCAATCGAAAGTACATGTCTATCTGTACATGCTGTGCTAATTTTTCCCATAACAAACCACGTTTAAGGGTTGAACATGCAGTTTAAGGGATGCATACTTCCCACTAAGAGGGAGAGACGAACGTGGCTTCTTCAACAATTGCATGTACCATCGTTATATAAGGGATGATTTTCGAACCAAAGGCAGTTTCGGGATCGTAACAATGTATAGAACGATAATATAACAATCTTTTTCGATTTCGAAACCAAAAGATTTTTCGCCAAAAAAACCGTGGGTTGACCATCGTTGATTTTTCACGAACATGGTCAAATTAAAAAAAAATTTTTTTAGGATGCCAATCGAAAGTACAAGTCTATCTGTACACGCTGTGCTAATTTTTCCCATAACAAACCACGTTTAAGGGTTGAACATGCAGTTTAAGGGATGCATACTTCCCACTAAGAGGGAGAGACGAACGTGGCTTCTTCAACAATTGCATGTACCATCGTTATATAAGGGATGATTTTCGAACCAAAGGCAGTTTCGGGATCGTAACAATGTATAGAACGATAATATAACAATCTTTTTCGATTTCGAAACCAAAAGATTTTTCGCCAAAAAAACCGTGGGTTAACCATCGTTGATTTTTCACGAACATGGTCAAATTAAAAAAAATTTTTTTTAGGATGCCAATCGAAAGTACAAGTCTATCTGTACATGCTGTGCTAATTTTTCCCATAACAAACCACGTTTAAGGGTTGAACATGCAGTTTAAGGGATGCATACTTCCCACTAAGAGGGAGAGACGAACGTGGCTTCTTCAACAATTGCATGTACCATCGTTATATAAGGGATGATTTTCGAACCAAAGGCAGTTTCGGGATCGTAACAATGTATAGAACGATAATATAACAATCTTTTTCGATTTCGAAACCAAAAGATTTTTCGCCAAAAAAACCGTGGGTTGACCATCGTTGATTTTTCACGAACATGGTCAAATTAAAAAAAATTTTTTTTAGGATGCCAATCGAAAGTACAAGTCTATCTGTACATGCTGTGCTAATTTTTCCCATAACAAACCACGTTTAAGGGTTGAACATGCAGTTTAAGGGATGCATACTTCCCACTAAGAGGGAGAGACGAACGTGGCTTCTTCAACAATTGAATGTACCATCGTTATATAAGGGATGATTTTCGAACCAAAGGCTGTTTCGGGATCGTAACAATGTATAGAACGATAATATAACAATCTTTTTCGATTTCGAAACCAAAAGATTTTTCGCCAAAAAAACCGTGGGTTAACCATCGTTGATTTTTCACGAACATGGTCAAATTAAAAAAAATTTTTTTTAGGATGCCAATCGAAAGTACAAGTCTATCTGTACATGCTGTGCTAATTTTTCCCATAACAAACCACGTTTAAGGGTTGAACATGCAGTTTAAGGGATGCATACTTCCCACTAAGAGGGAGAGACGAACGTGGCTTCTTCAACAATTGAATGTACCATCGTTATATAAGGGATGATTTTCGAACCAAAGGCTGTTTCGGGATCGTAACAATGTATAGAACGATAATATAACAATCTTTTTCGATTTCGAAACCAAAAGATTTTTCGCCAAAAAAACCGTGGGTTAACCATCGTTGATTTTTCACGAACATGGTCAAATTAAAAAAAATTTTTTTTAGGATGCCAATCGAAAGTACAAGTCTATCTGTACATGCTGTGCTAATTTTTCCCATAACAAACCACGTTTAAGGGTTGAACATGCAGTTTAAGGGATGCATACTTCCCACTAAGAGGGAGAGACGAACGTGGCTTCTTCAACAATTGCATGTACCATCGTTATATAAGGGATGATTTTCGAACCAAAGGCAGTTTCGGGATCGTAACAATGTATAGAACGATAATATAACAATCTTTTTCGATTTCGAAACCAAAAGATTTTTCGCCAAAAAAACCGTGGGTTAACCATCGTTGATTTTTCACGAACATGGTCAAATTAAAAAAAATTTTTTTTAGGATGCCAATCGAAAGTACAAGTCTATCTGTACATGCTGTGCTAATTTTTCCCATAACAAACCACGTTTAAGGGTTGAACATGCAGTTTAAGGGATGCATACTTCCCACTAAGAGGGAGAGACGAACGTGGCTTCTTCAACAATTGAATGTACCATCGTTATATAAGGGATGATTTTCGAACCAAAGGCTGTTTCGGGATCGTAACAATGTATAGAACGATAATATAACAATCTTTTTCGATTTCGAAACCAAAAGATTTTTCGCCAAAAAAACCGTGGGTTAACCATCGTTGATTTTTCACGAACATGGTCAAATTAAAAAAAATTTTTTTTAGGATGCCAATCGAAAGTACAAGTCTATCTGTACATGCTGTGCTAATTTTTCCCATAACAAACCACGTTTAAGGGTTGAACATGCAGTTTAAGGGATGCATACTTCCCACTAAGAGGGAGAGACGAACGTGGCTTCTTCAACAATTGCATGTACCATCGTTATATAAGGGATGATTTTCGAACCAAAGGCAGTTTCGGGATCGTAACAATGTATAGAACGATAATATAACAATCTTTTTCGATTTCGAAACCAAAAGATTTTTCGCCAAAAAAACCGTGGGTTGACCATCGTTGATTTTTCACGAACATGGTCAAATTAAAAAAAATTTTTTTTAGGATGCCAATCGAAAGTACAAGTCTATCTGTACATGCTGTGCTAATTTTTCCCATAACAAACCACGTTTAAGGGTTGAACATGCAGTTTAAGGGATGCATACTTCCCACTAAGAGGGAGAGACGAACGTGGCTTCTTCAACAATTGCATGTACCATCGTTATATAAGGGATGATTTTCGAACCAAAGGCTGTTTCGGGATCGTAACAATGTATAGAACGATAATATAACAATCTTTTTCGATTTCGAAACCAAAAGATTTTTCGCCAAAAAAACCGTGGGTTAACCATCGTTGATTTTTCACGAACATGGTCAAATTAAAAAAAATTTTTTTTAGGATGCCAATCGAAAGTACAAGTCTATCTGTACATGCTGTGCTAATTTTTCCCATAACAAACCACGTTTAAGGGTTGAACATGCAGTTTAAGGGATGCATACTTCCCACTAAGAGGGAGAGACGAACGTGGCTTCTTCAACAATTGCATGTACCATCGTTATATAAGGGATGATTTTCGAACCAAAGGCAGTTTCGGGATCGTAACAATGTATAGAACGATAATATAACAATCTTTTTCGATTTCGAAACCAAAAGATTTTTCGCCAAAAAAACCGTGGGTTGACCATCGTTGATTTTTCACGAACATGGTCAAATTAAAAAAAATTTTTTTTAGGATGCCAATCGAAAGTACAAGTCTATCTGTACACGCTGTGCTAATTTTTCCCATAACAAACCACGTTTAAGGGTTGAACATGCAGTTTAAGGGATGCATACTTCCCACTAAGAGGGAGAGACGAACGTGGCTTCTTCAACAATTGCATGTACCATCGTTATATAAGGGATGATTTTCGAACCAAATGCAGTTTCGGGATCGTAACAATGTATAGAACGATAATATAACAATCTTTTTCGATTTCGAAACCAAAAGATTTTTCGCCAAAAAAACCGTGGGTTAACCATCGTTGATTTTTCACGAACATGGTCAAATTAAAAAAAATTTTTTTTAGGATGCCAATCGAAAGTACAAGTCTATCTGTACATGCTGTGCTAATTTTTCCCATAACAAACCACGTTTAAGGGTTGAACATGCAGTTTAAGGGATGCATACTTCCCACTAAGAGGGAGAGACGAACGTGGCTTCTTCAACAATTGCATGTACCATCGTTATATAAGGGATGATTTTCGAACCAAAGGCTGTTTCGGGATCGTAACAATGTATAGAACGATAATATAACAATCTTTTTCGATTTCGAAACCAAAAGATTTTTCGCCAAAAAAACCGTGGGTTAACCATCGTTGATTTTTCACGAACATGGTCAAATTAAAAAAAATTTTTTTTAGGATGCCAATCGAAAGTACAAGTCTATCTGTACATGCTGTGCTAATTTTTCCCATAACAAACCACGTTTAAGGGTTGAACATGCAGTTTAAGGGATGCATACTTCCCACTAAGAGGGAGAGACGAACGTGGCTTCTTCAACAATTGCATGTACCATCGTTATATAAGGGATGATTTTCGAACCAAAGGCAGTTTCGGGTTCGTAACAATGTATAGAACGATAATATAACAATCTTTTTCGATTTCGAAACCAAAAGATTTTTTGCCAAAAAAAACCGTGGGTTAACCATCGTTGATTTTTCACGAAAATGGTCAAATAAAAAAAAAATTTTTTTAGGATGCCAATCGAAAGTACAAGTCTATCTGTACATGCTGTGCAAATTTTTCCCATAACAAACCACGTTTAAGGGTTGAACATGCAGTTTAAGGGATGCATACTTCCCACTAAGAGGGAGAGACGAACGTGGCTTCTTCAACAATTGCATGTACCATCGTTATATAAGGGATGATTTTCGAACCAAAGGCAGTTTCGGGTTCGTAACAATGTATAGAACGATAATATAACAATCTTTTTCGATTTCGAAACAAAAAGATTTTTTGCCAAAAAAAACCGTGGGTTAACCATCGTTGATTTTTCACGAACATGGTCAAATTAAAAAAAATTTTTTTTAGGATGCCAATCGAAAGTACAAGTCTATCTGTACATGCTGTGCAAATTTTTCCCATAACAAACCACGTTTAAGGGTTGAACATGCAGTTTAAGGGAGGCATACTTCCCTCTAAGAGGGAGAGACGAACGTGGCTTCTTCAACAATTGCATGTACCATCGTTATATAAGGGATGATTTTCGAACCAAAGGCAGTTTCGGGTTCGTAACAATGTATAGAACGATAATATAACAATCTTTTTCGATTTCGAAACAAAAAGATTTTTTGCCAAAAAAAACCGTGGGTTAACCATCGTTGATTTTTCACGAAAATGGTCAAATAAAAAAAAAATTTTTTTAGGATGCCAATCGAAAGTACAAGTCTATCTGTACATGCTGTGCAAATTTTTCCCATAACAAACCACGTTTAAGGGTTGAACATGCAGTTTAAGGGATGCATACTTCCCACTAAGAGGGAGAGACGAACGTGGCTTCTTCAACAATTGCATGTACCATCGTTATATAAGGGATGATTTTCGAACCAAAGGCAGTTTCGGGTTCGTAACAATGTATAGAACGATAATATAACAATCTTTTTCGATTTCGAAACAAAAAGATTTTTCGCCAAAAAAAACCGTGGGTTAACCATCGATGATTTTTCACGAACATGGTCAAATTAAAAAAAAATTTTTTTAGGATGCCAATCGAAAGTACAAGTCTATCTGTACACGCTGTGCTAATTTTTCCCATAACAAACCACGTTTAAGGGTTGAACATGCAGTTTAAGGGATGCATACTTCCCACTAAGAGGGAGAGACGAACGTGGCTTCTTCAACAATTGCATGTACCATCGTTATATAAGGGATGATTTTCGAACCAAAGGCAGTTTCGGGATCGTAACAATGTATAGAACGATAATATAACAATCTTTTTCGATTTCGAAACCAAAAGATTTTTCGCCAAAAAAACCGTGGGTTAACCATCGTTGATTTTTCACGAACATGGTCAAATTAAAAAAAATTTTTTTTAGGATGCCAATCGAAAGTACAAGTCTATCTGTACATGCTGTGCTAATTTTTCCCATAACAAACCACGTTTAAGGGTTGAACATGCAGTTTAAGGGATGCATACTTCCCACTAAGAGGGAGAGACGAACGTGGCTTCTTCAACAATTGCATGTACCATCGTTATATAAGGGATGATTTTCGAACCAAAGGCTGTTTCGGGATCGTAACAATGTATAGAACGATAATATAACAATCTTTTTCGATTTCGAAACCAAAAGATTTTTCGCCAAAAAAACCGTGGGTTAACCATCGTTGATTTTTCACGAACATGGTCAAATTAAAAAAAATTTTTTTTAGGATGCCAATCGAAAGTACAAGTCTATCTGTACATGCTGTGCTAATTTTTCCCATAACAAACCACGTTTAAGGGTTGAACATGCAGTTTAAGGGATGCATACTTCCCACTAAGAGGGAGAGACGAACGTGGCTTCTTCAACAATTGCATGTACCATCGTTATATAAGGGATGATTTTCGAACCAAAGGCAGTTTCGGGATCGTAACAATGTATAGAACGATAATATAACAATCTTTTTCGATTTCGAAACCAAAAGATTTTTCGCCAAAAAAACCGTGGGTTGACCATCGTTGATTTTTCACGAACATGGTCAAATTAAAAAAAAATTTTTTTAGGATGCCAATCGAAAGTACAAGTCTATCTGTACACGCTGTGCTAATTTTTCCCATAACAAACCACGTTTAAGGGTTGAACATGCAGTTTAAGGGATGCATACTTCCCACTAAGAGGGAGAGACGAACGTGGCTTCTTCAACAATTGCATGTACCATCGTTATATAAGGGATGATTTTCGAACCAAAGGCAGTTTCGGGATCGTAACAATGTATAGAACGATAATATAACAATCTTTTTCGATTTCGAAACCAAAAGATTTTTCGCCAAAAAAACCGTGGGTTAACCATCGTTGATTTTTCACGAACATGGTCAAATTAAAAAAAATTTTTTTTAGGATGCCAATCGAAAGTACAAGTCTATCTGTACATGCTGTGCTAATTTTTCCCATAACAAACCACGTTTAAGGGTTGAACATGCAGTTTAAGGGATGCATACTTCCCACTAAGAGGGAGAGACGAACGTGGCTTCTTCAACAATTGCATGTACCATCGTTATATAAGGGATGATTTTCGAACCAAAGGCTGTTTCGGGATCGTAACAATGTATAGAACGATAATATAACAATCTTTTTCGATTTCGAAACCAAAAGATTTTTCGCCAAAAAAACCGTGGGTTAACCATCGTTGATTTTTCACGAACATGGTCAAATTAAAAAAAAATTTTTTTAGGATGCCAATCGAAAGTACAAGTCTATCTGTACATGCTGTGCTAATTTTTCCCATAACAAACCACGTTTAAGGGTTGAACATGCAGTTTAAGGGATGCATACTTCCCACTAAGAGGGAGAGACGAACGTGGCTTCTTCAACAATTGCATGTACCATCGTTATATAAGGGATGATTTTCGAACCAAAGGCAGTTTCGGGATCGTAACAATGTATAGAACGATAATATAACAATCTTTTTCGATTTCGAAACCAAAAGATTTTTCGCCAAAAAAACCGTGGGTTGACCATCGTTGATTTTTCACGAACATGGTCAAATTAAAAAAAATTTTTTTTAGGATGCCAATCGAAAGTACAAGTCTATCTGTACATGCTGTGCTAATTTTTCCCATAACAAACCACGTTTAAGGGTTGAACATGCAGTTTAAGGGATGCATACTTCCCACTAAGAGGGAGAGACGAACGTGGCTTCTTCAACAATTGCATGTACCATCGTTATATAAGGGATGATTTTCGAACCAAAGGCTGTTTCGGGATCGTAACAATGTATAGAACGATAATATAACAATCTTTTTCGATTTCGAAACCAAAAGATTTTTCGCCAAAAAAACCGTGGGTTAACCATCGTTGATTTTTCACGAACATGGTCAAATTAAAAAAAATTTTTTTTAGGATGCCAATCGAAAGTACAAGTCTATCTGTACATGCTGTGCTAATTTTTCCCATAACAAACCACGTTTAAGGGTTGAACATGCAGTTTAAGGGATGCATACTTCCCACTAAGAGGGAGAGACGAACGTGGCTTCTTCAACAATTGCATGTACCATCGTTATATAAGGGATGATTTTCGAACCAAAGGCAGTTTCGGGATCGTAACAATGTATAGAACGATAATATAACAATCTTTTTCGATTTCGAAACCAAAAGATTTTTCGCCAAAAAAACCGTGGGTTGACCATCGTTGATTTTTCACGAACATGGTCAAATTAAAAAAAATTTTTTTTAGGATGCCAATCGAAAGTACAAGTCTATCTGTACACGCTGTGCTAATTTTTCCCATAACAAACCACGTTTAAGGGTTGAACATGCAGTTTAAGGGATGCATACTTCCCACTAAGAGGGAGAGACGAACGTGGCTTCTTCAACAATTGCATGTACCATCGTTATATAAGGGATGATTTTCGAACCAAAGGCAGTTTCGGGATCGTAACAATGTATAGAACGATAATATAACAATCTTTTTCGATTTCGAAACCAAAAGATTTTTCGCCAAAAAAACCGTGGGTTAACCATCGTTGATTTTTCACGAACATGGTCAAATTAAAAAAAATTTTTTTTAGGATGCCAATCGAAAGTACAAGTCTATCTGTACATGCTGTGCTAATTTTTCCCATAACAAACCACGTTTAAGGGTTGAACATGCAGTTTAAGGGATGCATACTTCCCACTAAGAGGGAGAGACGAACGTGGCTTCTTCAACAATTGCATGTACCATCGTTATATAAGGGATGATTTTCGAACCAAAGGCTGTTTCGGGATCGTAACAATGTATAGAACGATAATATAACAATCTTTTTCGATTTCGAAACCAAAAGATTTTTCGCCAAAAAAACCGTGGGTTAACCATCGTTGATTTTTCACGAACATGGTCAAATTAAAAAAAATTTTTTTTAGGATGCCAATCGAAAGTACAAGTCTATCTGTACATGCTGTGCTAATTTTTCCCATAACAAACCACGTTTAAGGGTTGAACATGCAGTTTAAGGGATGCATACTTCCCACTAAGAGGGAGAGACGAACGTGGCTTCTTCAACAATTGCATGTACCATCGTTATATAAGGGATGATTTTCGAACCAAAGGCAGTTTCGGGTTCGTAACAATGTATAGAACGATAATATAACAATCTTTTTCGATTTCGAAACCAAAAGATTTTTTGCCAAAAAAAACCGTGGGTTAACCATCGTTGATTTTTCACGAAAATGGTCAAATAAAAAAAAAATTTTTTTAGGATGCCAATCGAAAGTACAAGTCTATCTGTACATGCTGTGCAAATTTTTCCCATAACAAACCACGTTTAAGGGTTGAACATGCAGTTTAAGGGATGCATACTTCCCACTAAGAGGGAGAGACGAACGTGGCTTCTTCAACAATTGCATGTACCATCGTTATATAAGGGATGATTTTCGAACCAAAGGCAGTTTCGGGTTCGTAACAATGTATAGAACGATAATATAACAATCTTTTTCGATTTCGAAACAAAAAGATTTTTTGCCAAAAAAAACCGTGGGTTAACCATCGTTGATTTTTCACGAACATGGTCAAATTAAAAAAAATTTTTTTTAGGATGCCAATCGAAAGTACAAGTCTATCTGTACATGCTGTGCAAATTTTTCCCATAACAAACCACGTTTAAGGGTTGAACATGCAGTTTAAGGGAGGCATACTTCCCTCTAAGAGGGAGAGACGAACGTGGCTTCTTCAACAATTGCATGTACCATCGTTATATAAGGGATGATTTTCGAACCAAAGGCAGTTTCGGGTTCGTAACAATGTATAGAACGATAATATAACAATCTTTTTCGATTTCGAAACAAAAAGATTTTTTGCCAAAAAAAACCGTGGGTTAACCATCGTTGATTTTTCACGAAAATGGTCAAATAAAAAAAAAATTTTTTTAGGATGCCAATCGAAAGTACAAGTCTATCTGTACATGCTGTGCAAATTTTTCCCATAACAAACCACGTTTAAGGGTTGAACATGCAGTTTAAGGGATGCATACTTCCCACTAAGAGGGAGAGACGAACGTGGCTTCTTCAACAATTGCATGTACCATCGTTATATAAGGGATGATTTTCGAACCAAAGGCAGTTTCGGGTTCGTAACAATGTATAGAACGATAATATAACAATCTTTTTCGATTTCGAAACAAAAAGATTTTTCGCCAAAAAAAACCGTGGGTTAACCATCGATGATTTTTCACGAACATGGTCAAATTAAAAAAAATTTTTTTTAGGATGCCAATCGAAAGTACATGTCTATCTGTACATGCTGTGCTAATTTTTCCCATAACAAACCACGTTTAAGGGTTGAACATGCAGTTTAAGGGATGCATACTTCCCACTAAGAGGGAGAGACGAACGTGGCTTCTTCAACAATTGCATGTACCATCGTTATATAAGGGATGATTTTCGAACCAAAGGCAGTTTCGGGATCGTAACAATGTATAGAACGATAATATAACAATCTTTTTCGATTTCGAAACCAAAAGATTTTTCGCCAAAAAAACCGTGGGTTAACCATCGTTGATTTTTCACGAACATGGTCAAATTAAAAAAAATTTTTTTTAGGATGCCAATCGAAAGTACAAGTCTATCTGTACATGCTGTGCTAATTTTTCCCATAACAAACCACGTTTAAGGGTTGAACATGCAGTTTAAGGGATGCATACTTCCCACTAAGAGGGAGAGACGAACGTGGCTTCTTCAACAATTGCATGTACCATCGTTATATAAGGGATGATTTTCGAACCAAAGGCAGTTTCGGGTTCGTAACAATGTATAGAACGATAATATAACAATCTTTTTCGATTTCGAAACCAAAAGATTTTTCGCCAAAAAAACCGTGGGTTAACCATCGTTGATTTTTCACGAACATGGTCAAATTAAAAAAAATTTTTTTTAGGATGCCAATCGAAAGTACAAGTCTATCTGTACATGCTGTGCTAATTTTTCCCATAACAAACCACGTTTAAGGGTTGAACATGCAGTTTAAGGGATGCATACTTCCCACTAAGAGGGAGAGACGAACGTGGCTTCTTCAACAATTGCATGTACCATCGTTATATAAGGGATGATTTTCGAACCAAAGGCAGTTTCGGGATCGTAACAATGTATAGAACGATAATATAACAATCTTTTTCGATTTCGAAACCAAAAGATTTTTCGCCAAAAAAACCGTGGGTTAACCATCGTTGATTTTTCACGAACATGGTCAAATTAAAAAAAATTTTTTTTAGGATGCCAATCGAAAGTACAAGTCTATCTGTACATGCTGTGCTAATTTTTCCCATAACAAACCACGTTTAAGGGTTGAACATGCAGTTTAAGGGATGCATACTTCCCACTAAGAGGGAGAGACGAACGTGGCTTCTTCAACAATTGCATGTACCATCGTTATATAAGGGATGATTTTCGAACCAAAGGCAGTTTCGGGATCGTAACAATGTATAGAACGATAATATAACAATCTTTTTCGATTTCGAAACCAAAAGATTTTTCGCCAAAAAAACCGTGGGTTAACCATCGTTGATTTTTCACGAACATGGTCAAATTAAAAAAAATTTTTTTTAGGATGCCAATCGAAAGTACAAGTCTATCTGTACATGCTGTGCTAATTTTTTCCATAACAAACCACGTTTAAGGGTTGAACATGCAGTTTAAGGGATGCATACTTCCCACTAAGAGGGAGAGACGAACGTGGCTTCTTCAACAATTGCATGTACCATCGTTATATAAGGGATGATTTTCGAACCAAAGGCAGTTTCGGGATCGTAACAATGTATAGAACGATAATATAACAATCTTTTTCGATTTCGAAACCAAAAGATTTTTCGCCAAAAAAACCGTGGGTTAACCATCGTTGATTTTTCACGAAAATGGTCAAATAAAAAAAAAATTTTTTTAGGATGCTAATCGAAAGTACAAGTCTATCTGTACATGCTGTGCTAATTTTTCCCATAACAAACCACGTTTAAGGGTTGAACATGCAGTTTAAGGGATGCATACTTCCCACTAAGAGGGAGAGACGAACGTGGCTTCTGCAACAATTGCATGTACCATCGTTATATAAGGGATGATTTTCGAACCAAAGGCAGTTTCGGGTTCGTAACAATGTATAGAACGATAATATAACAATCTTTTTCGATTTCGAAACAAAAAGATTTTTTGCCAAAAAAAACCGTGGGTTAACCATCGTTGATTTTTCACGAAAATGGTCAAATAAAAAAAAAATTTTTTTAGGATGCCAATCGAAAGTACAAGTCTATCTGTACATGCTGTGCCAATTTTTCCCATAACAAACCACGTTTAAGGGTTGAACATGCAGTTTAAGGGATGCATACTTCCCACTAAGAGGGAGAGACGAACGTGGCTTCTTCAACAATTGCATGTACCATCGTTATATAAGGGATGATTTTCGAACCAAAGGCAGTTTCGGGTTCGTAACAATGTATAGAACGATAATATAACAATCTTTTTCGATTTCGAAACCAAAAGATTTTTCGCCAAAAAAAACCGTGGGTTAACCATCGTTGATTTTTCACGAACATGGTCAAATTAAAAAAAAATTTTTATAGGATGCCAATCGAAAGTACAAGTCTATCTGTACATGCTGTGCTAATTTTTCCCATAACAAACCACGTTTAAGGGTTGAACATGCAGTTTAAGGGAGGCATACTTCCCTCTAAGAGGGAGAGACGAACGTGGCTTCTTCAACAATTGCATGTACTATCGTTATATAAGGGATGATTTTCGAACCAAAGGCAGTTTCGGGTGCGTAACAATGTATAGAACGATAATATAACAATCTTTTTCGATTTCGAAACAAAAAGAATTTTCGCCAAAAAAAACCGTGGGTTAACCATCGTTGATTTTTCACGAAAATGGTCAAATTAAAAAAAAATTTTTTTAGGATGCCAATCGAAAGTACAAGTCTATCTGTACATGCTGTGCAAATTTTTCCCATAACAAACCACGTTTAAGGGTTGAACATGCAGTTTAAGGGATGCATACTTCCCACTAAGAGGGAGAGACGAACGTGGCTTCTTCAACAATTGCATGTACCATCGTTATATAAGGGATGATTTTCGAACCAAAGGCAGTTTCGGGTTCGTAACAATGTATAGAACGATAATATAACAATCTTTTTCGATTTCGAAACAAAAAGATTTTTTGCCAAAAAAAACCGTGGGTTAACCATCGTTGATTTTTCACGAACATGGTCAAATTAAAAAAAATTTTTTTTAGGATGCCAATCGAAAGTACAAGTCTATCTGTACATGCTGTGCAAATTTTTCCCATAACAAACCACGTTTAAGGGTTGAACATGCAGTTTAAGGGATGCATACTTCCCACTAAGAGGGAGAGACGAACGTGGCTTCTTCAACAATTGCATGTACCATCGTTATATAAGGGATGATTTTCGAAACAAAGGCAGTTTCGGATTCGTAACAATGTATAGAACGATAATATAACAATCATTTTCGATTTCGAAACAAAAATATTTTTCGCCAAAAAAACCGTGGGTTAACCATCGTTGATTTTTCACGAACATGGTCAAATTAAAAAAAATTTTTTTTAGGATGCCAATCGAAAGTACAAGTCTATCTGTACATGCTGTGCTAATTTTTCCCATAACAAACCACGTTTAAGGGTTGAACATGCAGTTTAAGGGATGCATACTTCCCACTAAGAGGGAGAGACGAACGTGGCTTCTTCAACAATTGCATGTACCATCGTTATATAAGGGATGATTTTCGAACCAAAGGCAGTTTCGGATTCGTAACAATGTATAGAACGATAATATAACAATCATTTTCGATTTCGAAACCAAAATATTTTTCGCCAAAAAAACCGTGGGTTAACCATCGTTGATTTTTCACGAACATGGTCAAATTAAAAAAAATTTTTTTAGGATGCCAATCGAAAGTACAAGTCTATCTGTACATGCTGTGCTAATTTTTCCCATAACAAACCACGTTTAAGGGTTGAACATGCAGTTTAAGGGATGCATACTTCCCACTAAGAGGGAGAGACGAACGTGGCTTCTTCAACAATTGCATGTACCATCGTTATATAAGGGATGATTTTCGAACCAAAGGCAGTTTCGGGTTCGTAACAATGTATAGAACGATAATATAACAATCTTTTTCGATTTCGAAACAAAAAGATTTTTTGCCAAAAAAAACCGTGGGTTAACCATCGTTGATTTTTCACGAACATGGTCAAATTAAAAAAAATTTTTTTTAGGATGCCAATCAAAAGTACAAGTCTATCTGTACATGCTGTGCAAATTTTTCCCATAACAAACCACGTTTAAGGGTTGAACATGCAGTTTAAGGGATGCATACTTCCCACTAAGAGGGAGAGACGAACGTGGCTTCTTCAACAATTGCATGTACCATCGTTATATAAGGGATGATTTTCAAACCAAAGGCAGTTTCGGGTGCGTAACAATGTATAGAACGATAATATAACAATCTTTTTCGATTTCGAAACAAAAAGAATTTTCGCCAAAAAAAACCGTGGGTTAACCATCGTTGATTTTTCACGAACATGGTCAAATTAAAAAAAATTTTTTTTAGGATGCCAATCGAAAGTACAAGTCTATCTGTACATGCTGTGCTAATTTTTCCCATAACAAACCACGTTTAAGGGTTGAACATGCAGTTTAAGGGATGCATACTTCCCACTAAGAGGGAGAGACGAACGTGGCTTCTTCAACAATTGCATGTACCATCGTTATATAAGGGATGATTTTCGAAACAAAGGCAGTTTCGGATTCGTAACAATGTATAGAACGATAATATAACAATCATTTTCGATTTCGAAACCAAAATATTTTTCGCCAAAAAAACCGTGGGTTAACCATCGTTGATTTTTCACGAACATGGTCAAATTAAAAAAAATTTTTTTTAGGATGCCAATCGAAAGTACAAGTCTATCTGTACATGCTGTGCTAATTTTTCCCATAACAAACCACGTTTAAGGGTTGAACATGCAGTTTAAGGGATGCATACTTCCCACTAAGAGGGAGAGACGAACGTGGCTTCTTCAACAATTGCATGTACCATCGTTATATAAGGGATGATTTTCGAACCAAAGGCAGTTTCGGATTCGTAACAATGTATAGAACGATAATATAACAATCATTTTCGATTTCGAAACCAAAATATTTTTCGCCAAAAAAACCGTGGGTTAACCATCGTTGATTTTTCACGAACATGGTGAAATTAAAAAAAATTTTTTTAGGATGCCAATCGAAAGTACAAGTCTATCTGTACATGCTGTGCTAATTTTTCCCATAACAAACCACGTTTACGGGTTGAACATGCAGTTTAAGGGATGCATACTTCCCACTAAGAGGGAGAGACGAACGTGGCTTCTTCAACAATTGCATGTACCATCGTTATATAAGGGATGATTTTCGAACCAAAGGCAGTTTCGGGTTCGTAACAATGTATAGAACGATAATATAACAATCTTTTTCGATTTCGAAACAAAAAGATTTTTTGCCAAAAAAAACCGTGGGTTAACCATCGTTGATTTTTCACGAACATGGTGAAATTAAAAAAAATTTTTTTAGGATGCCAATCGAAAGTACAAGTCTATCTGTACATGCTGTGCTAATTTTTCCCATAACAAACCACGTTTACGGGTTGAACATGCAGTTTAAGGGATGCATACTTCCCACTAAGAGGGAGAGACGAACGTGGCTTCTTCAACAATTGCATGTACCATCGTTATATAAGGGATGATTTTCGAAACAAAGGCAGTTTCGGATTCGTAACAATGTATAGAACGATAATATAACAATCATTTTCGATTTCGAAACCAAAATATTTTTCGCCAAAAAAACCGTGGGTTAACCATCGTTGATTTTTCACGAACATGGTGAAATTAAAAAAAATTTTTTTAGGATGCCAATCGAAAGTACAAGTCTATCTGTACATGCTGTGCTAATTTTTCCCATAACAAACCACGTTTACGGGTTGAACATGCAGTTTAAGGGATGCATACTTCCCACTAAGAGGGAGAGACGAACGTGGCTTCTTCAACAATTGCATGTACAATCGTTATATAAGGGATGATTTTCGAAACAAAGGCAGTTTCGGATTCGTAACAATGTATAGAACGATAATATAACAATCATTTTCGATTTCGAAACAAAAATATTTTTCGCCAAAAAAACCGTGGGTTAACCATCGTTGATTTTTCACGAACATGGTCAAATTAAAAAAAATTTTTTTTAGGATGCCAATCGAAAGTACAAGTCTATCTGTACATGCTGTGCTAATTTTTCCCATAACAAACCACGTTTAAGGGTTGAACATGCAGTTTAAGGGATGCATACTTCCCACTAAGAGGGAGAGACGAACGTGGCTTCTTCAACAATTGCATGTACCATCGTTATATAAGGGATGATTTTCGAACCAAAGGCAGTTTCGGATTCGTAACAATGTATAGAACGATAATATAACAATCATTTTCGATTTCGAAACCAAAATATTTTTCGCCAAAAAAACCGTGGGTTAACCATCGTTGATTTTTCACGAACATGGTCAAATTAAAAAAAATTTTTTTAGGATGCCAATCGAAAGTACAAGTCTATCTGTACATGCTGTGCTAATTTTTCCCATAACAAACCACGTTTAAGGGTTGAACATGCAGTTTAAGGGATGCATACTTCCCACTAAGAGGGAGAGACGAACGTGGCTTCTTCAACAATTGCATGTACCATCGTTATATAAGGGATGATTTTCAAACCAAAGGCAGTTTCGGGTGCGTAACAATGTATAGAACGATAATATAACAATCTTTTTCGATTTCGAAACAAAAAGAATTTTCGCCAAAAAAAACCGTGGGTTAACCATCGTTGATTTTTCACGAACATGGTCAAATTAAAAAAAATTTTTTTTAGGATGCCAATCGAAAGTACAAGTCTATCTGTACATGCTGTGCTAATTTTTCCCATAACAAACCACGTTTAAGGGTTGAACATGCAGTTTAAGGGATGCATACTTCCCACTAAGAGGGAGAGACGAACGTGGCTTCTTCAACAATTGCATGTACCATCGTTATATAAGGGATGATTTTCGAAACAAAGGCAGTTTCGGATTCGTAACAATGTATAGAACGATAATATAACAATCATTTTCGATTTCGAAACCAAAATATTTTTCGCCAAAAAAACCGTGGGTTAACCATCGTTGATTTTTCACGAACATGGTCAAATTAAAAAAAATTTTTTTTAGGATGCCAATCGAAAGTACAAGTCTATCTGTACATGCTGTGCTAATTTTTCCCATAACAAACCACGTTTAAGGGTTGAACATGCAGTTTAAGGGATGCATACTTCCCACTAAGAGGGAGAGACGAACGTGGCTTCTTCAACAATTGCATGTACCATCGTTATATAAGGGATGATTTTCGAACCAAAGGCAGTTTCGGATTCGTAACAATGTATAGAACGATAATATAACAATCATTTTCGATTTCGAAACCAAAATATTTTTCGCCAAAAAAACCGTGGGTTAACCATCGTTGATTTTTCACGAACATGGTGAAATTAAAAAAAATTTTTTTAGGATGCCAATCGAAAGTACAAGTCTATCTGTACATGCTGTGCTAATTTTTCCCATAACAAACCACGTTTACGGGTTGAACATGCAGTTTAAGGGATGCATACTTCCCACTAAGAGGGAGAGACGAACGTGGCTTCTTCAACAATTGCATGTACCATCGTTATATAAGGGATGATTTTCGAACCAAAGGCAGTTTCGGGTTCGTAACAATGTATAGAACGATAATATAACAATCTTTTTCGATTTCGAAACAAAAAGATTTTTTGCCAAAAAAATCCGTGGGTTAACCATCGTTGATTTTTCACGAACATGGTCAAATTAAAAAAAATTTTTTTTAGGATGCCAATCAAAAGTACAAGTCTATCTGTACATGCTGTGCAAATTTTTCCCATAACAAACCACGTTTAAGGGTTGAACATGCAGTTTAAGGGATGCATACTTCCCACTAAGAGGGAGAGACGAACGTGGCTTCTTCAACAATTGCATGTACCATCGTTATATAAGGGATGATTTTCGAACCAAAGGCAGTTTCGGATTCGTAACAATGTATAGAACGATAATATAACAATCATTTTCGATTTCGAAACCAAAATATTTTTCGCCAAAAAAACCGTGGGTTAACCATCGTTGATTTTTCACGAACATGGTCAAATTAAAAAAAATTTTTTTTAGGATGCCAATCGAAAGTACAAGTCTATCTGTACATGCTGTGCTAATTTTTCCCATAACAAACCACGTTTAAGGGTTGAACATGCAGTTTAAGGGATGCATACTTCCCACTAAGAGGGAGAGACGAACGTGGCTTCTTCAACAATTGCATGTACCATCGTTATATAAGGGATGATTTTCGAACCAAAGGCAGTTTCGGGTGCGTAACAATGTATAGAACGATAATATAACAATCTTTTTCGATTTCGAAACAAAAAGAATTTTCGCCAAAAAAAACCGTGGGTTAACCATCGTTGATTTTTCACGAAAATGGTCAAATTAAAAAAAAATTTTTTTAGGATGCCAATCGAAAGTACAAGTCTATCTGTACATGCTGTGCAAATTTTTCCCATAACAAACCACGTTTAAGGGTTGAACATGCAGTTTAAGGGAGGCATACTTCCCTCTAAGAGGGAGAGACGAACGTGGCTTCTTCAACAATTGCATGTACCATCGTTATATAAGGGATGATTTTCGAACCAAAGGCAGTTTCGGGTGCGTAACAATGTATAGAACGATAATATAACAATCTTTTTCGATTTCGAAACAAAAAGAATTTTCGCCAAAAAAAACCGTGGGTTAACCATCGTTGATTTTTCACGAAAATGGTCAAATTAAAAAAAAATTTTTTTAGGATGCCAATCGAAAGTACAAGTCTATCTGTACATGCTGTGCAAATTTTTCCCATAACAAACCACGTTTAAGGGTTGAACATGCAGTTTAAGGGATGCATACTTCCCACTAAGAGGGAGAGACGAACGTGGCTTCTTCAACAATTGCATGTACCATCGTTATATAAGGGATGATTTTCGAACCAAAGGCAGTTTCGGGTTCGTAACAATATATAGAACGATAATATAACAATCTTTTTCGATTTCGAAACAAAAAGATTTTTTGCCAAAAAAAACCGTGGGTTAACCATCGTTGATTTTTCACGAACATGGTCAAATTAAAAAAAATTTTTTTTAGGATGCCAATCGAAAGTACAAGTCTATCTGTACATGCTGTGCAAATTTTTCCCATAACAAACCACGTTTAAGGGTTGAACATGCAGTTTAAGGGAGGCATACTTCCCTCTAAGAGGGAGAGACGAACGTGGCTTCTTCAACAATTGCATGTACCATCGTTATATAAGGGATGATTTTCGAACCAAAGGCAGTTTCGGGTGCGTAACAATGTATAGAACGATAATATAACAATCTTTTTCGATTTCGAAACAAAAAGAATTTTCGCCAAAAAAAACCGTTGGTTAACCATCGTTGATTTTTCACGAAAATGGTCAAATAAAAAAAAAATTTTTTTTAGGATGCCAATCGAAAGTACAAGTCTATCTGTACATGCTGTGCAAATTTTTCCCATAACAAACCACGTTTAAGGGTTGAACATGCAGTTTAAGGGATGCATACTTCCCACTAAGAGGGAGAGACGAACGTGGCTTCTTCAACAATTGCATGTACCATCGTTATATAAGGGATGATTTTCGAACCAAAGGCAGTTTCGGGTTCGTAACAATGTATAGAACGATAATATAACAATCTTTTTCGATTTCGAAACAAAAAGATTTTTTGCCAAAAAAAACCGTGGGTTAACCATCGTTGATTTTTCACGAACATGGTCAAATTAAAAAAAATTTTTTTTAGGATGCCAATCGAAAGTACAAGTCTATCTGTACATGCTGTGCAAATTTTTCCCATAACAAACCACGTTTAAGGGTTGAACATGCAGTTTAAGGGATGCATACTTCCCACTAAGAGGGAGAGACGAACGTGGCTTCTTCAACAATTGCATGTACCATCGTTATATAAGGGATGATTTTCGAACCAAAGGCAGTTTCGGGTTCGTAACAATATATAGAACGATAATATAACAATCTTTTTCGATTTCGAAACAAAAAGAATTTTCGCCAAAAAAAACCGTGGGTTAACCATCGTTGATTTTTCACGAAAATGGTCAAATTAAAAAAAAATTTTTTTAGGATGCCAATCGAAAGTACAAGTCTATCTGTACATGCTGTGCAAATTTTTCCCATAACAAACCACGTTTAAGGGTTGAACATGCAGTTTAAGGGATGCATACTTCCCACTAAGAGGGAGAGACGAACGTGGCTTCTTCAACAATTGCATGTACCATCGTTATATAAGGGATGATTTTCGAACCAAAGGCAGTTTCGGGTTCGTAACAATGTATAGAACGATAATATAACAATCTTTTTCGATTTCGAAACAAAAAGATTTTTTCCAAAAAAAACCGTGGGTTAACCATCCTTGATTTTTCACGAACATGGTCAAATTAAAAAAAATTTTTTTTAGGATGCCAATCGAAAGTACAAGTCTATCTGTACATGCTGTGCAAATTTTTCCCATAACAAACCACGTTTAAGGGTTGAACATGCAGTTTAAGGGAGGCATACTTCCCTCTAAGAGGGAGAGACGAACGTGGCTTCTTCAACAATTGCATGTACCATCGTTATATAAGGGATGATTTTCGAACCAAAGGCAGTTTCGGGTTCGTAACAATATATAGAACGATAATATAACAATCTTTTTCGATTTCGAAACAAAAAGAATTTTCGCCAAAAAAAACCGTGGGTTAACCATCGTTGATTTTTCACGAAAATGGTCAAATTAAAAAAAAATTTTTTTAGGATGCCAATCGAAAGTACAAGTCTATCTGTACATGCTGTGCAAATTTTTCCCATAACAAACCACGTTTAAGGGTTGAACATGCAGTTTAAGGGATGCATACTTCCCACTAAGAGGGAGAGACGAACGTGGCTTCTTCAACAATTGCATGTACCATCGTTATATAAGGGATGATTTTCGAACCAAAGGCAGTTTCGGGTGCGTAACAATGTATAGAACGATAATATAACAATCTTTTTCGATTTCGAAACAAAAAGAAATTTCGCCAAAAAAAACCGTGGGTTAACCATCGTTGATTTTTCACGAAAATGGTCAAATAAAAAAAAAATTTTTTTAGGATGCCAATCGAAAGTACAAGTCTATCTGTACATGCTGTGCAAATTTTTCCCATAACAAACCACGTTTAAGGGTTGAACATGCAGTTTAAGGGATGCATACTTCCCACTAAGAGGGAGAGACGAACGTGGCTTCTTCAACAATTGCATGTACCATCGTTATATAAGGGATGATTTTCGATCCAAAGGCAGTTTCGGGTTCGTAACAATGTATAGAACGATAATATAACAATCTTTTTCGATTTCGAAACAAAAAGATTTTTTGCCAAAAAAAACCGTGGGTTAACCATCGTTGATTTTTCACGAACATGGTCAAATTAAAAAAAAATTTTTTTAGGATGCCAATCGAAAGTACAAGTCTATCTGTACATGCTGTGCAAATTTTTCCCATAACAAACCACGTTTAAGGGTTGAACATGCAGTTTAAGGGATGCATACTTCCCACTAAGAGGGAGAGACGAACGTGGCTTCTTCAACAATTGCATGTACCATCGTTATATAAGGGATGATTTTCGATCCAAAGGCAGTTTCGGGTTCGTAACAATGTATAGAACGATAATATAACAATCTTTTTCGATTTCGAAACAAAAAGATTTTTTGCCAAAAAAAACCGTGGGTTAACCATCGTTGATTTTTCACGAACATGGTCAAATTAAAAAAAATTTTTTTTAGGATGCCAATCGAAAGTACAAGTCTATCTGTACATGCTGTGCAAATTTTTCCCATAACAAACCACGTTTAAGGGTTGAACATGCAGTTTAAGGGAGGCATACTTCCCTCTAAGAGGGAGAGACGAACGTGGCTTCTTCAACAATTGCATGTACCATCGTTATATAAGGGATGATTTTCGAACCAAAGGCAGTTTCGGGTGCGTAACAATGTATAGAACGATAATATAACAATCTTTTTCGATTTCGAAACAAAAAGAATTTTCGCCAAAAAAAACCGTGGGTTAACCATCGTTGATTTTTCACGAAAATGGTCAAATAAAAAAAAAATTTTTTTAGGATGCCAATCGAAAGTACAAGTCTATCTGTACATGCTGTGCAAATTTTTCCCATAACAAACCACGTTTAAGGGTTGAACATGCAGTTTAAGGGATGCATACTTCCCACTAAGAGGGAGAGACGAACGTGGCTTCTTCAACAATTGCATGTACCATCGTTATATAAGGGATGATTTTCGAACCAAAGGCAGTTTCGGGTTCGTAACAATGTATAGAACGATAATATAACAATCTTTTTCGATTTCGAAACAAAAAGATTTTTTGCCAAAAAAAACCGTGGGTTAACCATCGTTGATTTTTCACGAACATGGTCAAATTAAAAAAAATTTTTTTTAGGATGCCAATCGAAAGTACAAGTCTATCTGTACATGCTGTGCAAATTTTTCCCATAACAAACCACGTTTAAGGGTTGAACATGCAGTTTAAGGGATGCATACTTCCCACTAAGAGGGAGAGACGAACGTGGCTTCTTCAACAATTGCATGTACCATCGTTATATAAGGGATGATTTTCGAACCAAAGGCAGTTTCGGGTTCGTAACAATGTATAGAACGATAATATAACAATCTTTTTCGATTTCGAAACAAAAAGATTTTTTGCCAAAAAAAACCGTGGGTTAACCATCGTTGATTTTTCACGAAAATGGTCAAATTAAAAAAAAATTTTTTTAGGATGCCAATCAAAAGTACAAGTCTATCTGTACATGCTGTGCAAATTTTTCCCATAACAAACCACGTTTAAGGGTTGAACATGCAGTTTAAGGGATGCATACTTCCCACTAAGAGGGAGAGACGAACGTGGCTTCTTCAACAATTGCATGTACCATCGTTATATAAGGGATGATTTTCGAACCAAAGGCAGTTTCGGGTGCGTAACAATGTATAGAACGATAATATAACAATCTTTTTCGATTTCGAAACAAAAAGAATTTTCGCCAAAAAAAACCGTGGGTTAACCATCGTTGATTTTTCACGAAAATGGTCAAATTAAAAAAAAAATTTTTTAGGATGCCAATCGAAAGTACAAGTCTATCTGTACATGCTGTGCAAATTTTTCCCATAACAAACCACGTTTAAGGGTTGAACATGCAGTTTAAGGGAGGCATACTTCCCTCTAAGAGGGAGAGACGAACGTGGCTTCTTCAACAATTGCATGTACCATCGTTATATAAGGGATGATTTTCGAACCAAAGGCAGTTTCGGGTTCGTAACAATATATAGAACGATAATATAACAATCTTTTTCGATTTCGAAACAAAAAGAATTTTCGCCAAAAAAAACCGTGGGTTAACCATCGTTGATTTTTCACGAAAATGGTCAAATTAAAAAAAAATTTTTTTAGGATGCCAATCGAAAGTACAAGTCTATCTGTACATGCTGTGCAAATTTTTCCCATAACAAACCACGTTTAAGGGTTGAACATGCAGTTTAAGGGATGCATACTTCCCACTAAGAGGGAGAGACGAACGTGGCTTCTTCAACAATTGCATGTACCATCGTTATATAAGGGATGATTTTCGAACCAAAGGCAGTTTCGGGTTCGTAACAATGTATAGAACGATAATATAACAATCTTTTTCGATTTCGAAACAAAAAGATTTTTTGCCAAAAAAAACCGTGGGTTAACCATCGTTGATTTTTCACGAACATGGTCAAATTAAAAAAAATTTTTTTTAGGATGCCAATCGAAAGTACAAGTCTATCTGTACATGCTGTGCAAATTTTTCCCATAACAAACCACGTTTAAGGGTTGAACATGCAGTTTAAGGGATGCATACTTCCCACTAAGAGGGAGAGACGAACGTGGCTTCTTCAACAATTGCATGTACCATCGTTATATAAGGGATGATTTTCGAACCAAAGGCAGTTTCGGGTGCGTAACAATGTATAGAACGATAATATAACAATCTTTTTCGATTTCGAAACAAAAAGAATTTTCGCCAAAAAAAACCGTGGGTTAACCATCGTTGATTTTTCACGAAAATGGTCAAATAAAAAAAAAATTTTTTTAGGATGCCAATCGAAAGTACAAGTCTATCTGTACATGCTGTGCAAATTTTTCCCATAACAAACCACGTTTAAGGGTTGAACATGCAGTTTAAGGGATGCATACTTCCCACTAAGAGGGAGAGACGAACGTGGCTTCTTCAACAATTGCATGTACCATCGTTATATAAGGGATGATTTTCGAACCAAAGGCAGTTTCGGGTGCGTAACAATGTATAGAACGATAATATAACAATCTTTTTCGATTTCGAAACAAAAAGAATTTTCGCCAAAAAAAACCGTGGGTTAACCATCGTTGATTTTTCACGAAAATGGTCAAATTAAAAAAAAATTTTTTTAGGATGCCAATCGAAAGTACAAGTCTATCTGTACATGCTGTGCAAATTTTTCCCATAACAAACCACGTTTAAGGGTTGAACATGCAGTTTAAGGGATGCATACTTCCCACTAAGAGGGAGAGACGAACGTGGCTTCTTCAACAATTGCATGTACCATCGTTATATAAGGGATGATTTTCGAACCAAAGGCAGTTTCGGGTGCGTAACAATGTATAGAACGATAATATAACAATCTTTTTCGATTTCGAAACAAAAAGAATTTTCGCCAAAAAAAACCGTGGGTTAACCATCGTTGATTTTTCACGAAAATGGTCATATAAAAAAAAAATTTTTTTAGGATGCCAATCGAAAGTACAAGTCTATCTGTACATGCTGTGCAAATTTTTCCCATAACAAACCACGTTTAAGGGTTGAACATGCAGTTTAAGGGATGCATACTTCCCACTAAGAGGGAGAGACGAACGTGGCTTCTTCAACAATTGCATGTACCATCGTTATATAAGGGATGATTTTCGAACCAAAGGCAGTTTCGGGTTCGTAACAATGTATAGAACGATAATATAACAATCTTTTTCGATTTCGAAACAAAAAGATTTTTTGCCAAAAAAAACCGTGGGTTAACCATCGTTGATTTTTCACGAACATGGTCAAATTAAAAAAAATTTTTTTTAGGATGCCAATCGAAAGTACAAGTCTATCTGTACATGCTGTGCAAATTTTTCCCATAACAAACCACGTTTAAGGGTTGAACATGCAGTTTAAGGGATGCATACTTCCCACTAAGAGGGAGAGACGAACGTGGCTTCTTCAACAATTGCATGTACCATCGTTATATAAGGGATGATTTTCGAACCAAAGGCAGTTTCGGGTGCGTAACAATGTATAGAACGATAATATAACAATCTTTTTCGATTTCGAAACAAAAAGAATTTTCGCCAAAAAAAACCGTGGGTTAACCATCGTTGATTTTTCACGAAAATGGTCAAATTAAAAAAAAATTTTTTTAGGATGCCAATCGAAAGTACAAGTCTATCTGTACATGCTGTGCAAATTTTTCCCATAACAAACCACGTTTAAGGGTTGAACATGCAGTTTAAGGGATGCATACTTCCCACTAAGAGGGAGAGACGAACGTGGCTTCTTCAACAATTGCATGTACCATCGTTATATAAGGGATGATTTTCGAACCAAAGGCAGTTTCGGGTGCGTAACAATGTATAGAACGATAATATAACAATCTTTTTCGATTTCGAAACAAAAAGAATTTTCGCCAAAAAAAACCGTGGGTTAACCATCGTTGATTTTTCACGAAAATGGTCAAATTAAAAAAAATTTTTTTAGGATGCCAATCGAAAGTACAAGTCTATCTGTACATGCTGTGCAAATTTTTCCCATAACAAACCACGTTTAAGGGTTGAACATGCAGTTTAAGGGATGCATACTTCCCACTAAGAGGGAGAGACGAACGTGGCTTCTTCAACAATTGCATGTACCATCGTTATATAAGGGATGATTTTCGAACCAAAGGCAGTTTCGGGTGCGTAACAATGTATAGAACGATAATATAACAATCTTTTTCGATTTCGAAACAAAAAGAATTTTCGCCAAAAAAAACCGTGGGTTAACCATCGTTGATTTTTCACGAAAATGGTCAAATTAAAAAAAAATTTTTTTAGGATGCCAATCGAAAGTACAAGTCTATCTGTACATGCTGTGCAAATTTTTCCCATAACAAACCACGTTTAAGGGTTGAACATGCAGTTTAAGGGATGCATACTTCCCACTAAGAGGGAGAGACGAACGTGGCTTCTTCAACAATTGCATGTACCATCGTTATATAAGGGATGATTTTCGAACCAAAGGCAGTTTCGGGTGCGTAACAATGTATAGAACGATAATATAACAATCTTTTTCGATTTCGAAACAAAAAGAATTTTCGCCAAAAAAAACCGTGGGTTAACCATCGTTGATTTTTCACGAAAATGGTCATATAAAAAAAAAATTTTTTTAGGATGCCAATCGAAAGTACAAGTCTATCTGTACATGCTGTGCAAATTTTTCCCATAACAAACCACGTTTAAGGGTTGAACATGCAGTTTAAGGGATGCATACTTCCCACTAAGAGGGAGAGACGAACGTGGCTTCTTCAACAATTGCATGTACCATCGTTATATAAGGGATGATTTTCGAACCAAAGGCAGTTTCGGGTGCGTAACAATGTATAGAACGATAATATAACAATCTTTTTCGATTTCGAAACAAAAAGAATTTTCGCCAAAAAAAACCGTGGGTTAACCATCGTTGATTTTTCACGAAAATGGTCAAATTAAAAAAAAATTTTTTTAGGATGCCAATCGAAAGTACAAGTCTATCTGTACATGCTGTGCAAATTTTTCCCATAACAAACCACGTTTAAGGGTTGAACATGCAGTTTAAGGGATGCATACTTCCCACTAAGAGGGAGAGACGAACGTGGCTTCTTCAACAATTGCATGTACCATCGTTATATAAGGGATGATTTTCGAACCAAAGGCAGTTTCGGGTGCGTAACAATGTATAGAACGATAATATAACAATCTTTTTCGATTTCGAAACAAAAAGAATTTTCGCCAAAAAAAACCGTGGGTTAACCATCGTTGATTTTTCACGAAAATGGTCAAATTAAAAAAAAATTTTTTTAGGATGCCAATCGAAAGTACAAGTCTATCTGTACATGCTGTGCAAATTTTTCCCATAACAAACCACGTTTAAGGGTTGAACATGCAGTTTAAGGGATGCATACTTCCCACTAAGAGGGAGAGACGAACGTGGCTTCTTCAACAATTGCATGTACCATCGTTATATAAGGGATGATTTTCGAACCAAAGGCAGTTTCGGGTGCGTAACAATGTATAGAACGATAATATAACAATCTTTTTCGATTTCGAAACAAAAAGAATTTTCGCCAAAAAAAACCGTGGGTTAACCATCGTTGATTTTTCACGAAAATGGTCAAATTAAAAAAAAATTTTTTTAGGATGCCAATCGAAAGTACAAGTCTATCTGTACATGCTGTGCAAATTTTTCCCATAACAAACCACGTTTAAGGGTTGAACATGCAGTTTAAGGGATGCATACTTCCCTCTAAGAGGGAGAGACGAACGTGGCTTCTTCAACAATTGCATGTACCATCGTTATATAAGGGATGATTTTCGAACCAAAGGCAGTTTCGGATGCGTAACAATGTATAGAACGATAATATAACAATCTTTTTCGATTTCGAAACAAAAAGAATTTTCGCCAAAAAAAACCGTGGGTTAACCATCGTTGATTTTTCACGAAAATGGTCAAATTAAAAAAAAATTTTTTTAGGATGCCAATCGAAAGTACAAGTCTATCTGTACATGCTGTGCAAATTTTTCCCATAACAAACCACGTTTAAGGGTTGAACATGCAGTTTAAGGGATGCATACTTCCCACTAAGAGGGAGAGACGAACGTGGCTTCTTCAACAATTGCATGTACCATCGTTATATAAGGGATGATTTTCGAACCAAAGGCAGTTTCGGGTGCGTAACAATGTATAGAACGATAATATAACAATCTTTTTCGATTTCGAAACAAAAAGAATTTTCGCCAAAAAAAACCGTGGGTTAACCATCGTTGATTTTTCACGAAAATGGTCAAATTAAAAAAAAATTTTTTTAGGATGCCAATCGAAAGTACAAGTCTATCTGTACATGCTGTGCAAATTTTTCCCATAACAAACCACGTTTAAGGGTTGAACATGCAGTTTAAGGGATGCATACTTCCCACTAAGAGGGAGAGACGAACGTGGCTTCTTCAACAATTGCATGTACCATCGTTATATAAGGGATGATTTTCGAACCAAAGGCAGTTTCGGGTGCGTAACAATGTATAGAACGATAATATAGCAATCTTTTTCGATTTCGAAACAAAAAGAATTTTCGCCAAAAAAAACCGTGGGTTAACCATCGTTGATTTTTCACGAAAATGGTCAAATAAAAAAAAAATTTTTTTTAGGATGCCAATCGAAAGTACAAGTCTATCTGTACATGCTGTGCAAATTTTTCCCATAACAAACCACGTTTAAGGGTTGAACATGCAGTTTAAGGGAGGCATACTTCCCTCTAAGAGGGAGAGACGAACGTGGCTTCTTCAACAATTGCATGTACCATCGTTATATAAGGGATGATTTTCGAACCAAAGGCAGTTTCGGGTGCGTAACAATGTATAGAACGATAATATAACAATCTTTTTCGATTTCGAAACAAAAAGAATTTTCGCCAAAAAAAACCGTGGGTTAACCATCGTTGATTTTTCACGAAAATGGTCAAATAAAAAAAAAAATTTTTTAGGATGCCAATCGAAAGTACAAGTCTATCTGTACATGCTGTGCAAATTTTTCCCATAACAAACCACGTTTAAGGGTTGAACATGCAGTTTAAGGGATGCATACTTCCCACTAAGAGGGAGAGAAGAACGTGGCTTCTTCAACAATTGCATGTACCATCGTTATATAAGGGATGATTTTCGAACCAAAGGCAGTTTCGGGTGCGTAACAATGTATAGAACGATAATATAACAATCTTTTTCGATTTCGAAACAAAAAGAATTTTCGCCAAAAAAAACCGTGGGTTAACCATCGTTGATTTTTCACGAAAATGGTCAAATAAAAAAAAAAATTTTTTAGGATGCCAATCGAAAGTACAAGTCTATCTGTACATGCTGTGCAAATTTTTCCCATAACAAACCACGTTTAAGGGTTGAACATGCAGTTTAAGGGAGGCATACTTCCCTCTAAGAGGGAGAGACGAACGTGGCTTCTTCAACAATTGCATGTACCATCGTTATATAAGGGATGATTTTCGAACCAAAGGCAGTTTCGGGTGCGTAACAATGTATAGAACGATAATATAACAATCTTTTTCGATTTCGAAACAAAAAGATTTTTTGCCAAAAAAAACCGTGGGTTAACCATCGTTGATTTTTCACGAACATGGTCAAATTAAAAAAAATTTTTTTTAGGATGCCAATCGAAAGTACAAGTCTATCTGTACATGCTGTGCAAATTTTTCCCATAACAAACCAGGTTTAAGGGTTGAACATGCAGTTTAAGGGATGCATACTTCCCACTAAGAGGGAGAGACGAACGTGGCTTCTTCAACAATTGCATGTACCATCGTTATATAAGGGATGATTTTCGAACCAAAGGCAGTTTCGGGTTCGTAACAATGTATAGAACGATAATATAACAATCTTTTTCGATTTCGAAACAAAAAGATTTTTCGCAAAAAAAAACCGTGGGTTAACCATCGTTGATTTTTCACGAACATGGTCAAATTAAAAAAAATTTTTTTTAGGATGCCTATCGAAAGTACAAGTCTGTCTGTACATGCTGTGCAAATTTTTCCCATAACAAACCACGTTTAAGGGTTGAACATGCAGTTTAAGGGATGCATACTTCCCACTAAGAGGGAGAGACGAACGTGGCTTCTTCAACAATTGCATGTACCATCGTTATATAAGGGATGATTTTCGAACCAAAGGCAGTTTCGGGTTCGTAACAATGTATAGAACGATAATATAACAATCTTTTTCGATTTCGAAACAAAAAGATTTTTCGCCAAAAAAAACCGTGGGTTAACCATCGTTGATTTTTCACGAACATGGTCAAATTAAAAAAAAATTTTTTTAGGATGCCAATCGAAAGTACAAGTCTATCTGTACATGCTGTGCAAATTTTTCCCATAACAAACCACGTTTAAGGGTTGAACATGCAGTTTAAGGGATGCATACTTCCCACTAAGAGGGAGAGACGAACGTGGCTTCTTCAACAATTGCATGTACCATCGTTATATAAGGGATGATTTTCGAACCAAAGGCAGTTTCGGGTGCGTAACAATGTATAGAACGATAATATAACAATCTTTTTCGATTTCGAAACAAAAAGAATTTTCGCCAAAAAAAACCGTGGGTTAACCATCGTTGATTTTTCACGAAAATGGTCATATAAAAAAAAAATTTTTTTAGGATGCCAATCGAAAGTACAAGTCTATCTGTACATGCTGTGCAAATTTTTCCCATAACAAACCACGTTTAAGGGTTGAACATGCAGTTTAAGGGATGCATACTTCCCACTAAGAGGGAGAGACGAACGTGGCTTCTTCAACAATTGCATGTACCATCGTTATATAAGGGATGATTTTCGAACCAAAGGCAGTTTCGGGTGCGTAACAATGTATAGAACGATAATATAGCAATCTTTTTCGATTTCGAAACAAAAAGAATTTTCGCCAAAAAAAACCGTGGGTTAACCATCGTTGATTTTTCACGAAAATGGTCAAATAAAAAAAAAATTTTTTTTAGGATGCCAATCGAAAGTACAAGTCTATCTGTACATGCTGTGCAAATTTTTCCCATAACAAACCACGTTTAAGGGTTGAACATGCAGTTTAAGGGAGGCATACTTCCCTCTAAGAGGGAGAGACGAACGTGGCTTCTTCAACAATTGCATGTACCATCGTTATATAAGGGATGATTTTCGAACCAAAGGCAGTTTCGGGTGCGTAACAATGTATAGAACGATAATATAACAATCTTTTTCGATTTCGAAACAAAAAGAATTTTCGCCAAAAAAAACCGTGGGTTAACCATCGTTGATTTTTCACGAAAATGGTCAAATAAAAAAAAAAATTTTTTAGGATGCCAATCGAAAGTACAAGTCTATCTGTACATGCTGTGCAAATTTTTCCCATAACAAACCACGTTTAAGGGTTGAACATGCAGTTTAAGGGATGCATACTTCCCACTAAGAGGGAGAGAAGAACGTGGCTTCTTCAACAATTGCATGTACCATCGTTATATAAGGGATGATTTTCGAACCAAAGGCAGTTTCGGGTTCGTAACAATGTATAGAACGATAATATAACAATCTTTTTCGATTTCGAAACAAAAAGATTTTTTGCCAAAAAAAACCGTGGGTTAACCATCGTTGATTTTTCACGAACATGGTCAAATTAAAAAAAATTTTTTTTAGGATGCCAATCGAAAGTACAAGTCTATCTGTACATGCTGTGCAAATTTTTCCCATAACAAACCAGGTTTAAGGGTTGAACATGCAGTTTAAGGGATGCATACTTCCCACTAAGAGGGAGAGACGAACGTGGCTTCTTCAACAATTGCATGTACCATCGTTATATAAGGGATGATTTTCGAACCAAAGGCAGTTTCGGGTTCGTAACAATGTATAGAACGATAATATAACAATCTTTTTCGATTTCGAAACAAAAAGATTTTTCGCAAAAAAAAACCGTGGGTTAACCATCGTTGATTTTTCACGAACATGGTCAAATTAAAAAAAATTTTTTTTAGGATGCCTATCGAAAGTACAAGTCTGTCTGTACATGCTGTGCAAATTTTTCCCATAACAAACCACGTTTAAGGGTTGAACATGCAGTTTAAGGGATGCATACTTCCCACTAAGAGGGAGAGACGAACGTGGCTTCTTCAACAATTGCATGTACCATCATTATATAAGGGATGATTTTCGAACCAAAGGCAGTTTCGGGTTCGTAACAATGTATAGAACGATAATATAACAATCTTTTTCGATTTCGAAACAAAAAGATTTTTCGCCAAAAAAAACCGTGGGTTAACCATCGTTGATTTTTCACGAACATGGTCAAATTAAAAAAAAATTTTTTTAGGATGCCAATCGAAAGTACAAGTCTATCTGTACATGCTGTGCAAATTTTTCCCATAACAAACCACGTTTAAGGGTTGAACATGCAGTTTAAGGGATGCATACTTCCCACTAAGAGGGAGAGACGAACGTGGCTTCTTCAACAATTGCATGTACCATCGTTATATAAGGGATGATTTTCGAACCAAAGGCAGTTTCGGGTGCGTAACAATGTATAGAACGATAATATAACAATCTTTTTCGATTTCGAAACAAAAAGAATTTTCGCCAAAAAAAACCGTGGGTTAACCATCGTTGATTTTTCACGAAAATGGTCAAATTAAAAAAAAATTTTTTTAGGATGCCAATCGAAAGTACAAGTCTATCTGTACATGCTGTGCAAATTTTTCCCATAACAAACCACGTTTAAGGGTTGAACATGCAGTTTAAGGGATGCATACTTCCCACTAAGAGGGAGAGACGAACGTGGCTTCTTCAACAATTGCATGTACCATCGTTATATAAGGGATGATTTTCGAACCAAAGGCAGTTTCGGGTGCGTAACAATGTATAGAACGATAATATAACAATCTTTTTCGATTTCGAAACAAAAAGAATTTTCGCCAAAAAAAACCGTGGGTTAACCATCGTTGATTTTTCACGAAAATGGTCAAATTAAAAAAAAATTTTTTTAGGATG
The DNA here is from genome assembly GCA_958496175.1 of Sisyra terminalis. Classification (NCBI taxonomy): domain Eukaryota; kingdom Metazoa; phylum Arthropoda; class Insecta; order Neuroptera; family Sisyridae; genus Sisyra; species Sisyra terminalis. The sequence goes on from OY292277.1 coordinate 3,235,344, forward strand.
CCAATCGAAAGTACAAGTCTATCTGTACATGCTGTGCAAATTTTTCCCATAACAAACCACGTTTAAGGGTTGAACATGCAGTTTAAGGGATGCATACTTCCCACTAAGAGGGAGAGACGAACGTGGCTTCTTCAACAATTGCATGTACCATCGTTATATAAGGGATGATTTTCGAACCAAAGGCAGTTTCGGGTGCGTAACAATGTATAGAACGATAATATAACAATCTTTTTCGATTTCGAAACAAAAAGAATTTTCGCCAAAAAAAACCGTGGGTTAACCATCGTTGATTTTTCACGAAAATGGTCATATAAAAAAAAAATTTTTTTAGGATGCCAATCGAAAGTACAAGTCTATCTGTACATGCTGTGCAAATTTTTCCCATAACAGACCAGGTTTAAGGGTTGAACATGCAGTTTAAGGGATGCATACTTCCCACTAAGAGGGAGAGACGAACGTGGCTTCTTCAACAATTGCATGTACCATCGTTATATAAGGGATGATTTTCGAACCAAAGGCAGTTTCGGGTGCGTAACAATGTATAGAACGATAATATAGCAATCTTTTTCGATTTCGAAACAAAAAGAATTTTCGCCAAAAAAAACCGTGGGTTAACCATCGTTGATTTTTCACGAAAATGGTCAAATAAAAAAAAAATTTTTTTTAGGATGCCAATCGAAAGTACAAGTCTATCTGTACATGCTGTGCAAATTTTTCCCATAACAAACCACGTTTAAGGGTTGAACATGCAGTTTAAGGGAGGCATACTTCCCTCTAAGAGGGAGAGACGAACGTGGCTTCTTCAACAATTGCATGTACCATCGTTATATAAGGGATGATTTTCGAACCAAAGGCAGTTTCGGGTGCGTAACAATGTATAGAACGATAATATAACAATCTTTTTCGATTTCGAAACAAAAAGAATTTTCGCCAAAAAAAACCGTGGGTTAACCATCGTTGATTTTTCACGAAAATGGTCAAATAAAAAAAAAAATTTTTTAGGATGCCAATCGAAAGTACAAGTCTATCTGTACATGCTGTGCAAATTTTTCCCATAACAAACCACGTTTAAGGGTTGAACATGCAGTTTAAGGGATGCATACTTCCCACTAAGAGGGAGAGAAGAACGTGGCTTCTTCAACAATTGCATGTACCATCGTTATATAAGGGATGATTTTCGAACCAAAGGCAGTTTCGGGTTCGTAACAATGTATAGAACGATAATATAACAATCTTTTTCGATTTCGAAACAAAAAGATTTTTTGCCAAAAAAAACCGTGGGTTAACCATCGTTGATTTTTCACGAACATGGTCAAATTAAAAAAAATTTTTTTTAGGATGCCAATCGAAAGTACAAGTCTATCTGTACATGCTGTGCAAATTTTTCCCATAACAAACCAGGTTTAAGGGTTGAACATGCAGTTTAAGGGATGCATACTTCCCACTAAGAGGGAGAGACGAACGTGGCTTCTTCAACAATTGCATGTACCATCGTTATATAAGGGATGATTTTCGAACCAAAGGCAGTTTCGGGTTCGTAACAATGTATAGAACGATAATATAACAATCTTTTTCGATTTCGAAACAAAAAGATTTTTTGCCAAAAAAAACCGTGGGTTAGTCATCCTTGATTTTTCACGAACATGGTCAAATTAAAAAAAATTTTTTTTAGGATGCCAATCGAAAGTACAAGTCTATCTGTACATGCTGTGCAAATTTTTCCCATAACAAACCACGTTTAAGGGTTGAACATGCAGTTTAAGGGATGCATACTTCCCACTAAGAGGGAGAGACGAACGTGGCTTCTTCAACAATTGCATGTACCATCGTTATATAAGGGATGATTTTCGAACCAAAGGCAGTTTCGGGTGCGTAACAATGTATAGAACGATAATATAACAATCTTTTTCGATTTCGAAACAAAAAGAATTTTCGCCAAAAAAAACCGTGGGCTAACCATCGTTGATTTTTCACGAAAATGGTCAAATTAAAAAAAAATTTTTTTAGGATGCCAATCGAAAGTACAAGTCTATCTGTACATGCTGTGCAAATTTTTCCCATAACAAACCACGTTTAAGGGTTGAACATGCAGTTTAAGGGATGCATACTTCCCACTAAGAGGGAGAGACGAACGTGGCTTCTTCAACAATTGCATGTACCATCGTTATATAAGGGATGATTTTCGAACCAAAGGCAGTTTCGGGTGCGTAACAATGTATAGAACGATAATATAACAATCTTTTTCGATTTCGAAACAAAAAGAATTTTCGCCAAAAAAAACCGTGGGTTAACCATCGTTGATTTTTCACGAACATGGTCAAATTAAAAAAAATTTTTTTTAGGATGCCAATCGAAAGTACAAGTCTATCTGTACATGCTGTGCAAATTTTTCCCATAACAAGCCACGTTTAAGGGTTGAACATGCAGTTTAAGGGATGCATACTTCCCACTAAGAGGGAGAGACGAACGTGGCTTCTTCAACAATTGCATGTACCATCGTTATATAAGGGATGATTTTCGAACCAAAGGCAGTTTCGGGTTCGTAACAATGTATAGAACGATAATATAACAATCTTTTTCGATTTCGAAACAAAAAGATTTTTTGCCAAAAAAAACCGTGGGTTAACCATCGTTGATTTTTCACGAACATGGTCAAATTAAAAAAAATTTTTTTTAGGATGCCAATCGAAAGTACAAGTCTATCTGTACATGCTGTGCAAATTTTTCCCATAACAGACCAGGTTTAAGGGTTGAACATGCAGTTTAAGGGATGCATACTTCCCACTAAGAGGGAGAGACGAACGTGGCTTCTTCAACAATTGCATGTACCATCGTTATATAAGGGATGATTTTCGAACCAAAGGCAGTTTCGGGTGCGTAACAATGTATAGAACGATAATATAACAATCTTTTTCGATTTCGAAACAAAAAGAATTTTCGCCAAAAAAAACCGTGGGCTAACCATCGTTGATTTTTCACGAAAATGGTCAAATTAAAAAAAATTTTTTTTAGGATGCCAATCGAAAGTACAAGTCTATCTGTACATGCTGTGCAAATTTTTCCCATAACAAACCACGTTTAAGGGTTGAACATGCAGTTTAAGGGATGCATACTTCCCACTAAGAGGGAGAGACGAACGTGGCTTCTTCAACAATTGCATGTACCATCGTTATATAAGGGATGATTTTCGAACCAAAGGCAGTTTCGGGTTCGTAACAATGTATAGAACGATAATATAACAATCTTTTTCGATTTCGAAACAAAAAGATTTTTTGCCAAAAAAAACCGTGGGTTAGTCATCCTTGATTTTTCACGAACATGGTCAAATTAAAAAAAATTTTTTTTAGGATGCCAATCGAAAGTACAAGTCTATCTGTACATGCTGTGCAAATTTTTCCCATAACAAACCACGTTTAAGGGTTGAACATGCAGTTTAAGGGATGCATACTTCCCACTAAGAGGGAGAGACGAACGTGGCTTCTTCAACAATTGCATGTACCATCGTTATATAAGGGATGATTTTCGAACCAAAGGCAGTTTCGGGTGCGTAACAATGTATAGAACGATAATATAACAATCTTTTTCGATTTCGAAACAAAAAGAATTTTCGCCAAAAAAAACCGTGGGCTAACCATCGTTGATTTTTCACGAAAATGGTCAAATTAAAAAAAAATTTTTTTAGGATGCCAATCGAAAGTACAAGTCTATCTGTACATGCTGTGCAAATTTTTCCCATAACAAACCACGTTTAAGGGTTGAACATGCAGTTTAAGGGATGCATACTTCCCACTAAGAGGGAGAGACGAACGTGGCTTCTTCAACAATTGCATGTACCATCGTTATATAAGGGATGATTTTCGAACCAAAGGCAGTTTCGGGTGCGTAACAATGTATAGAACGATAATATAACAATCTTTTTCGATTTCGAAACAAAAAGAATTTTCGCCAAAAAAAACCGTGGGTTAACCATCGTTGATTTTTCACGAACATGGTCAAATTAAAAAAATTTTTTTTTAGGATGCCAATCGAAAGTACAAGTCTATCTGTACATGCTGTGCAAATTTTTCCCATAACAAGCCACGTTTAAGGGTTGAACATGCAGTTTAAGGGATGCATACTTCCCACTAAGAGGGAGAGACGAACGTGGCTTCTTCAACAATTGCATGTACCATCGTTATATAAGGGATGATTTTCGAACCAAAGGCAGTTTCGGGTTCGTAACAATGTATAGAACGATAATATAACAATCTTTTTCGATTTCGAAACAAAAAGATTTTTTGCCAAAAAAAACCGTGGGTTAACCATCGTTGATTTTTCACGAACATGGTCAAATTAAAAAAAATTTTTTTTAGGATGCCAATCGAAAGTACAAGTCTATCTGTACATGCTGTGCAAATTTTTCCCATAACAGACCAGGTTTAAGGGTTGAACATGCAGTTTAAGGGATGCATACTTCCCACTAAGAGGGAGAGACGAACGTGGCTTCTTCAACAATTGCATGTACCATCGTTATATAAGGGATGATTTTCGAACCAAAGGCAGTTTCGGGTGCGTAACAATGTATAGAACGATAATATAACAATCTTTTTCGATTTCGAAACAAAAAGAATTTTCGCCAAAAAAAACCGTGGGTTAACCATCGTTGATTTTTCACGAAAATGGTCAAATAAAAAAAAAAATTTTTTAGGATGCCAATCGAAAGTACAAGTCTATCTGTACATGCTGTGCAAATTTTTCCCATAACAAACCACGTTTAAGGGTTGAACATGCAGTTTAAGGGATGCATACTTCCCACTAAGAGGGAGAGAAGAACGTGGCTTCTTCAACAATTGCATGTACCATCGTTATATAAGGGATGATTTTCGAACCAAAGGCAGTTTCGGGTTCGTAACAATGTATAGAACGATAATATAACAATCTTTTTCGATTTCGAAACAAAAAGATTTTTTGCCAAAAAAAACCGTGGGTTAACCATCGTTGATTTTTCACGAACATGGTCAAATTAAAAAAAATTTTTTTTAGGATGCCAATCGAAAGTACAAGTCTATCTGTACATGCTGTGCAAATTTTTCCCATAACAAACCAGGTTTAAGGGTTGAACATGCAGTTTAAGGGATGCATACTTCCCACTAAGAGGGAGAGACGAACGTGGCTTCTTCAACAATTGCATGTACCATCGTTATATAAGGGATGATTTTCGAACCAAAGGCAGTTTCGGGTTCGTAACAATGTATAGAACGATAATATAACAATCTTTTTCGATTTCGAAACAAAAAGATTTTTTGCCAAAAAAAACCGTGGGTTAGTCATCCTTGATTTTTCACGAACATGGTCAAATTAAAAAAAATTTTTTTTAGGATGCCAATCGAAAGTACAAGTCTATCTGTACATGCTGTGCAAATTTTTCCCATAACAAACCACGTTTAAGGGTTGAACATGCAGTTTAAGGGATGCATACTTCCCACTAAGAGGGAGAGACGAACGTGGCTTCTTCAACAATTGCATGTACCATCGTTATATAAGGGATGATTTTCGAACCAAAGGCAGTTTCGGGTGCGTAACAATGTATAGAACGATAATATAACAATCTTTTTCGATTTCGAAACAAAAAGAATTTTCGCCAAAAAAAACCGTGGGTTAACCATCGTTGATTTTTCACGAACATGGTCAAATTAAAAAAAATTTTTTTTAGGATGCCAATCGAAAGTACAAGTCTATCTGTACATGCTGTGCAAATTTTTCCCATAACAAGCCACGTTTAAGGGTTGAACATGCAGTTTAAGGGATGCATACTTCCCACTAAGAGGGAGAGAAGAACGTGGCTTCTTCAACAATTGCATGTACCATCGTTATATAAGGGATGATTTTCGAACCAAAGGCAGTTTCGGGTGCGTAACAATGTATAGAACGATAATATAACAATCTTTTTCGATTTCGAAACAAAAAGAATTTTCGCCAAAAAAAACCGTGGGTTAACCATCGTTGATTTTTCACGAACATGGTCAAATTAAAAAAAATTTTTTTTAGGATGCCAATCGAAAGTACAAGTCTATCTGTACATGCTGTGCAAATTTTTCCCATAACAAGCCACGTTTAAGGGTTGAACATGCAGTTTAAGGGATGCATACTTCCCACTAAGAGGGAGAGACGAACGTGGCTTCTTCAACAATTGCATGTACCATCGTTATATAAGGGATGATTTTCGAACCAAAGGCAGTTTCGGGTTCGTAACAATGTATAGAACGATAATATAACAATCTTTTTCGATTTCGAAACAAAAAGATTTTTTGCCAAAAAAAACCGTGGGTTAACCATCGTTGATTTTTCACGAACATGGTCAAATTAAAAAAATTTTTTTTAGGATGCCAATCGAAAGTACAAGTCTATCTGTACATGCTGTGCAAATTTTTCCCATAACAGACCAGGTTTAAGGGTTGAACATGCAGTTTAAGGGATGCATACTTCCCACTAAGAGGGAGAGACGAACGTGGCTTCTTCAACAATTGCATGTACCATCGTTATATAAGGGATGATTTTCGAACCAAAGGCAGTTTCGGGTGCGTAACAATGTATAGAACGATAATATAACAATCTTTTTCGATTTCGAAACAAAAAGAATTTTCGCCAAAAAAAACCGTGGGCTAACCATCGTTGATTTTTCACGAAAATGGTCAAATTAAAAAAAATTTTTTTTAGGATGCCAATCGAAAGTACAAGTCTATCTGTACATGCTGTGCAAATTTTTCCCATAACAAACCACGTTTAAGGGTTGAACATGCAGTTTAAGGGATGCATACTTCCCACTAAGAGGGAGAGACGAACGTGGCTTCTTCAACAATTGCATGTACCATCGTTATATAAGGGATGATTTTCGAACCAAAGGCAGTTTCGGGTTCGTAACAATGTATAGAACGATAATATAACAATCTTTTTCGATTTCGAAACAAAAAGATTTTTTGCCAAAAAAAACCGTGGGTTAGTCATCCTTGATTTTTCACGAACATGGTCAAATTAAAAAAAATTTTTTTTAGGATGCCAATCGAAAGTACAAGTCTATCTGTACATGCTGTGCAAATTTTTCCCATAACAAACCACGTTTAAGGGTTGAACATGCAGTTTAAGGGATGCATACTTCCCACTAAGAGGGAGAGACGAACGTGGCTTCTTCAACAATTGCATGTACCATCGTTATATAAGGGATGATTTTCGAACCAAAGGCAGTTTCGGGTGCGTAACAATGTATAGAACGATAATATAACAATCTTTTTCGATTTCGAAACAAAAAGAATTTTCGCCAAAAAAAACCGTGGGCTAACCATCGTTGATTTTTCACGAAAATGGTCAAATTAAAAAAAAATTTTTTTAGGATGCCAATCGAAAGTACAAGTCTATCTGTACATGCTGTGCAAATTTTTCCCATAACAAACCACGTTTAAGGGTTGAACATGCAGTTTAAGGGATGCATACTTCCCACTAAGAGGGAGAGACGAACGTGGCTTCTTCAACAATTGCATGTACCATCGTTATATAAGGGATGATTTTCGAACCAAAGGCAGTTTCGGGTGCGTAACAATGTATAGAACGATAATATAACAATCTTTTTCGATTTCGAAACAAAAAGAATTTTCGCCAAAAAAAACCGTGGGTTAACCATCGTTGATTTTTCACGAACATGGTCAAATTAAAAAAAATTTTTTTTAGGATGCCAATCGAAAGTACAAGTCTATCTGTACATGCTGTGCAAATTTTTCCCATAACAAGCCACGTTTAAGGGTTGAACATGCAGTTTAAGGGATGCATACTTCCCACTAAGAGGGAGAGACGAACGTGGCTTCTTCAACAATTGCATGTACCATCGTTATATAAGGGATGATTTTCGAACCAAAGGCAGTTTCGGGTTCGTAACAATGTATAGAACGATAATATAACAATCTTTTTCGATTTCGAAACAAAAAGATTTTTTGCCAAAAAAAACCGTGGGTTAACCATCGTTGATTTTTCACGAACATGGTCAAATTAAAAAAAATTTTTTTTAGGATGCCAATCGAAAGTACAAGTCTATCTGTACATGCTGTGCAAATTTTTCCCATAACAGACCAGGTTTAAGGGTTGAACATGCAGTTTAAGGGATGCATACTTCCCACTAAGAGGGAGAGACGAACGTGGCTTCTTCAACAATTGCATGTACCATCGTTATATAAGGGATGATTTTCGAACCAAAGGCAGTTTCGGGTGCGTAACAATGTATAGAACGATAATATAACAATCTTTTTCGATTTCGAAACAAAAAGAATTTTCGCCAAAAAAAACCGTGGGTTAACCATCGTTGATTTTTCACGAAAATGGTCAAATAAAAAAAAAAATTTTTTAGGATGCCAATCGAAAGTACAAGTCTATCTGTACATGCTGTGCAAATTTTTCCCATAACAAACCACGTTTAAGGGTTGAACATGCAGTTTAAGGGATGCATACTTCCCACTAAGAGGGAGAGAAGAACGTGGCTTCTTCAACAATTGCATGTACCATCGTTATATAAGGGATGATTTTCGAACCAAAGGCAGTTTCGGGTTCGTAACAATGTATAGAACGATAATATAACAATCTTTTTCGATTTCGAAACAAAAAGATTTTTTGCCAAAAAAAACCGTGGGTTAACCATCGTTGATTTTTCACGAACATGGTCAAATTAAAAAAAATTTTTTTTAGGATGCCAATCGAAAGTACAAGTCTATCTGTACATGCTGTGCAAATTTTTCCCATAACAAACCAGGTTTAAGGGTTGAACATGCAGTTTAAGGGATGCATACTTCCCACTAAGAGGGAGAGACGAACGTGGCTTCTTCAACAATTGCATGTACCATCGTTATATAAGGGATGATTTTCGAACCAAAGGCAGTTTCGGGTTCGTAACAATGTATAGAACGATAATATAACAATCTTTTTCGATTTCGAAACAAAAAGATTTTTTGCCAAAAAAAACCGTGGGTTAGTCATCCTTGATTTTTCACGAACATGGTCAAATTAAAAAAAATTTTTTTTAGGATGCCAATCGAAAGTACAAGTCTATCTGTACATGCTGTGCAAATTTTTCCCATAACAAACCACGTTTAAGGGTTGAACATGCAGTTTAAGGGATGCATACTTCCCACTAAGAGGGAGAGACGAACGTGGCTTCTTCAACAATTGCATGTACCATCGTTATATAAGGGATGATTTTCGAACCAAAGGCAGTTTCGGGTTCGTAACAATGTATAGAACGATAATATAACAATCTTTTTCGATTTCGAAACAAAAAGATTTTTTGCCAAAAAAAACCGTGGGTTAACCATCGTTGATTTTTCACGAACATGGTCAAATTAAAAAAAATTTTTTTTAGGATGCCAATCGAAAGTACAAGTCTATCTGTACATGCTGTGCAAATTTTTCCCATAACAAGCCACGTTTAAGGGTTGAACATGCAGTTTAAGGGATGCATACTTCCCACTAAGAGGGAGAGAAGAACGTGGCTTCTTCAACAATTGCATGTACCATCGTTATATAAGGGATGATTTTCGAACCAAAGGCAGTTTCGGGTTCGTAACAATGTATAGAACGATAATATAACAATCTTTTTCGATTTCGAAACAAAAAGATTTTTTGCCAAAAAAAACCGTGGGTTAGTCATCCTTGATTTTTCACGAACATGGTCAAATTAAAAAAAATTTTTTTTAGGATGCCAATCGAAAGTACAAGTCTATCTGTACATGCTGTGCAAATTTTTCCCATAACAAACCACGTTTAAGGGTTGAACATGCAGTTTAAGGGATGCATACTTCCCACTAAGAGGGAGAGACGAACGTGGCTTCTTCAACAATTGCATGTACCATCGTTATATAAGGGATGATTTTCGAACCAAAGGCAGTTTCGGGTTCGTAACAATGTATAGAACGATAATATAACAATCTTTTTCGATTTCGAAACAAAAAGATTTTTTGCCAAAAAAAACCGTGGGTTAACCATCGTTGATTTTTCACGAACATGGTCAAATTAAAAAAAATTTTTTTTAGGATGCCAATCGAAAGTACAAGTCTATCTGTACATGCTGTGCAAATTTTTCCCATTACAAACCAGGTTTAAGGGTTGAACATGCAGTTTAAGGGAGGCATACTTCCCTCTAAGAGGGAGAGACGAACGTGGCTTCTTCAACAATTGCATGTACCATCGTTATATAAGGGATGATTTTCGAACCAAAGGCAGTTTCGGGTTCGTAACAATGTATAGAACGATAATATAACAATCTTTTTCGATTTCGAAACAAAAAGATTTTTTGCCAAAAAAAACCGTGGGTTAACCATCGTTGATTTTTCACGAAAATGGTCAAATTAAAAAAAAATTTTTTTAGGATGCCAATCGAAAGTACAAGTCTATCTGTACATGCTGTGCAAATTTTTCCCATAACAAACCACGTTTAAGGGTTGAACATGCAGTTTAAGGGAGGCATACTTCCCTCTAAGAGGGAGAGACGAACGTGGCTTCTTCAACAATTGCATGTACCATCGTTATATAAGGGATGATTTTCGAACCAAAGGCAGTTTCGGGTGCGTAACAATGTATAGAACGATAATATAACAATCTTTTTCGATTTCGAAACAAAAAGAATTTTCGCCAAAAAAAACCGTGGGTTAACCATCGTTGATTTTTCACGAACATGGTCAAATTAAAAAAAATTTTTTTTAGGATGCCAATCGAAAGTACAAGTCTATCTGTACATGCTGTGCAAATTTTTCCCATAACAAGCCACGTTTAAGGGTTGAACATGCAGTTTAAGGGATGCATACTTCCCACTAAGAGGGAGAGACGAACGTGGCTTCTTCAACAATTGCATGTACCATCGTTATATAAGGGATGATTTTCGAACCAAAGGCAGTTTCGGGTTCGTAACAATGTATAGAACGATAATATAACAATCTTTTTCGATTTCGAAACAAAAAGATTTTTTGCCAAAAAAAACCGTGGGTTAACCATCGTTGATTTTTCACGAACATGGTCAAATTAAAAAAAATTTTTTTTAGGATGCCAATCGAAAGTACAAGTCTATCTGTACATGCTGTGCAAATTTTTCCCATAACAGACCAGGTTTAAGGGTTGAACATGCAGTTTAAGGGATGCATACTTCCCACTAAGAGGGAGAGACGAACGTGGCTTCTTCAACAATTGCATGTACCATCGTTATATAAGGGATGATTTTCGAACCAAAGGCAGTTTCGGGTTCGTAACAATGTATAGAACGATAATATAACAATCTTTTTCGATTTCGAAACAAAAAGATTTTTTGCCAAAAAAAACCGTGGGTTAACCATCGTTGATTTTTCACGAACATGGTCAAATTAAAAAAAATTTTTTTTAGGATGCCAATCGAAAGTACAAGTCTATCTGTACATGCTGTGCAAATTTTTCCCATAACAAACCAGGTTTAAGGGTTGAACATGCAGTTTAAGGGATGCATACTTCCCACTAAGAGGGAGAGACGAACGTGGCTTCTTCAACAATTGCATGTACCATCGTTATATAAGGGATGATTTTCGAACCAAAGGCAGTTTCGGGTTCGTAACAATGTATAGAACGATAATATAACAATCTTTTTCGATTTCGAAACAAAAAGATTTTTTGCCAAAAAAAACCGTGGGTTAGTCATCCTTGATTTTTCACGAACATGGTCAAATTAAAAAAAATTTTTTTTAGGATGCCAATCGAAAGTACAAGTCTATCTGTACATGCTGTGCAAATTTTTCCCATAACAAACCACGTTTAAGGGTTGAACATGCAGTTTAAGGGATGCATACTTCCCACTAAGAGGGAGAGACGAACGTGGCTTCTTCAACAATTGCATGTACCATCGTTATATAAGGGATGATTTTCGAACCAAAGGCAGTTTCGGGTTCGTAACAATGTATAGAACGATAATATAACAATCTTTTTCGATTTCGAAACAAAAAGATTTTTTGCCAAAAAAAACCGTGGGTTAACCATCGTTGATTTTTCACGAACATGGTCAAATTAAAAAAAATTTTTTTTAGGATGCCAATCGAAAGTACAAGTCTATCTGTACATGCTGTGCAAATTTTTCCCATAACAAGCCACGTTTAAGGGTTGAACATGCAGTTTAAGGGATGCATACTTCCCACTAAGAGGGAGAGAAGAACGTGGCTTCTTCAACAATTGCATGTACCATCGTTATATAAGGGATGATTTTCGAACCAAAGGCAGTTTCGGGTTCGTAACAATGTATAGAACGATAATATAACAATCTTTTTCGATTTCGAAACAAAAAGATTTTTTGCCAAAAAAAACCGTGGGTTAGTCATCCTTGATTTTTCACGAACATGGTCAAATTAAAAAAAATTTTTTTTAGGATGCCAATCGAAAGTACAAGTCTATCTGTACATGCTGTGCAAATTTTTCCCATAACAAACCACGTTTAAGGGTTGAACATGCAGTTTAAGGGATGCATACTTCCCACTAAGAGGGAGAGACGAACGTGGCTTCTTCAACAATTGCATGTACCATCGTTATATAAGGGATGATTTTCGAACCAAAGGCAGTTTCGGGTTCGTAACAATGTATAGAACGATAATATAACAATCTTTTTCGATTTCGAAACAAAAAGATTTTTTGCCAAAAAAAACCGTGGGTTAACCATCGTTGATTTTTCACGAACATGGTCAAATTAAAAAAAATTTTTTTTAGGATGCCAATCGAAAGTACAAGTCTATCTGTACATGCTGTGCAAATTTTTCCCATTACAAACCAGGTTTAAGGGTTGAACATGCAGTTTAAGGGAGGCATACTTCCCTCTAAGAGGGAGAGACGAACGTGGCTTCTTCAACAATTGCATGTACCATCGTTATATAAGGGATGATTTTCGAACCAAAGGCAGTTTCGGGTTCGTAACAATGTATAGAACGATAATATAACAATCTTTTTCGATTTCGAAACAAAAAGATTTTTTGCCAAAAAAAACCGTGGGTTAACCATCGTTGATTTTTCACGAAAATGGTCAAATTAAAAAAAAATTTTTTTAGGATGCCAATCGAAAGTACAAGTCTATCTGTACATGCTGTGCAAATTTTTCCCATAACAAACCACGTTTAAGGGTTGAACATGCAGTTTAAGGGAGGCATACTTCCCTCTAAGAGGGAGAGACGAACGTGGCTTCTTCAACAATTGCATGTACCATCGTTATATAAGGGATGATTTTCGAACCAAAGGCAGTTTCGGGTGCGTAACAATGTATAGAACGATAATATAACAATCTTTTTCGATTTCGAAACAAAAAGAATTTTCGCCAAAAAAAACCGTGGGTTAACCATCGTTGATTTTTCACGAACATGGTCAAATTAAAAAAAATTTTTTTTAGGATGCCAATCGAAAGTACAAGTCTATCTGTACATGCTGTGCAAATTTTTCCCATAACAAGCCACGTTTAAGGGTTGAACATGCAGTTTAAGGGATGCATACTTCCCACTAAGAGGGAGAGACGAACGTGGCTTCTTCAACAATTGCATGTACCATCGTTATATAAGGGATGATTTTCGAACCAAAGGCAGTTTCGGGTTCGTAACAATGTATAGAACGATAATATAACAATCTTTTTCGATTTCGAAACAAAAAGATTTTTTGCCAAAAAAAACCGTGGGTTAACCATCGTTGATTTTTCACGAACATGGTCAAATTAAAAAAAATTTTTTTTAGGATGCCAATCGAAAGTACAAGTCTATCTGTACATGCTGTGCAAATTTTTCCCATAACAGACCAGGTTTAAGGGTTGAACATGCAGTTTAAGGGATGCATACTTCCCACTAAGAGGGAGAGACGAACGTGGCTTCTTCAACAATTGCATGTACCATCGTTATATAAGGGATGATTTTCGAACCAAAGGCAGTTTCGGGTTCGTAACAATGTATAGAACGATAATATAACAATCTTTTTCGATTTCGAAACAAAAAGATTTTTTGCCAAAAAAAACCGTGGGTTAACCATCGTTGATTTTTCACGAACATGGTCAAATTAAAAAAAATTTTTTTTAGGATGCCAATCGAAAGTACAAGTCTATCTGTACATGCTGTGCAAATTTTTCCCATTACAAACCAGGTTTAAGGGTTGAACATGCAGTTTAAGGGATGCATACTTCCCACTAAGAGGGAGAGACGAACGTGGCTTCTTCAACAATTGCATGTACCATCGTTATATAAGGGATGATTTTCGAACCAAAGGCAGTTTCGGGTTCGTAACAATGTATAGAACGATAATATAACAATCTTTTTCGATTTCGAAACAAAAAGATTTTTTGCCAAAAAAAACCGTGGGTTAGTCATCCTTGATTTTTCACGAACATGGTCAAATTAAAAAAAATTTTTTTTAGGATGCCAATCGAAAGTACAAGTCTATCTGTACATGCTGTGCAAATTTTTCCCATAACAAACCACGTTTAAGGGTTGAACATGCAGTTTAAGGGATGCATACTTCCCACTAAGAGGGAGAGACGAACGTGGCTTCTTCAACAATTGCATGTACCATCGTTATATAAGGGATGATTTTCGAACCAAAGGCAGTTTCGGGTGCGTAACAATGTATAGAACGATAATATAACAATCTTTTTCGATTTCGAAACAAAAAGAATTTTCGCCAAAAAAAACCGTGGGCTAACCATCGTTGATTTTTCACGAAAATGGTCAAATTAAAAAAAATTTTTTTTAGGATGCCAATCGAAAGTACAAGTCTATCTGTACATGCTGTGCAAATTTTTCCCATAACAAACCACGTTTAAGGGTTGAACATGCAGTTTAAGGGAGGCATACTTCCCTCTAAGAGGGAGAGACGAACGTGGCTTCTTCAACAATTGCATGTACCATCGTTATATAAGGGATGATTTTCGAACCAAAGGCAGTTTCGGGTGCGTAACAATGTATAGAACGATAATATAACAATCTTTTTCGATTTCGAAACAAAAAGAATTTTCGCCAAAAAAAACCGTGGGTTAACCATCGTTGATTTTTCACGAACATGGTCAAATTAAAAAAAATTTTTTTTAGGATGCCAATCGAAAGTACAAGTCTATCTGTACATGCTGTGCAAATTTTTCCCATAACAAACCACGTTTAAGGGTTGAACATGCAGTTTAAGGGATGCATACTTCCCACTAAGAGGGAGAGACGAACGTGGCTTCTTCAACAATTGCATGTACCATCGTTATATAAGGGATGATTTTCGAACCAAAGGCAGTTTCGGGTTCGTAACAATGTATAGAACGATAATATAACAATCTTTTTCGATTTCGAAACAAAAAGATTTTTTGCCAAAAAAAACCGTGGGTCAGTCATCCTTGATTTTTCACGAACATGGTCAAATTAAAAAAAATTTTTTTTAGGATGCCAATCGAAAGTACAAGTCTATCTGTACATGCTGTGCAAATTTTTCCCATAACAAACCACGTTTAAGGGTTGAACATGCAGTTTAAGGGATGCATACTTCCCACTAAGAGGGAGAGACGAACGTGGCTTCTTCAACAATTGCATGTACCATCGTTATATAAGGGATGATTTTCGAACCAAAGGCAGTTTCGGGTGCGTAACAATGTATAGAACGATAATATAACAATCTTTTTCGATTTCGAAACAAAAAGAATTTTCGCCAAAAAAAACCGTGGGCTAACCATCGTTGATTTTTCACGAAAATGGTCAAATTAAAAAAAAATTTTTTTAGGATGCCAATCGAAAGTACAAGTCTATCTGTACATGCTGTGCAAATTTTTCCCATAACAAACCACGTTTAAGGGTTGAACATGCAGTTTAAGGGAGGCATACTTCCCTCTAAGAGGGAGAGACGAACGTGGCTTCTTCAACAATTGCATGTACCATCGTTATATAAGGGATGATTTTCGAACCAAAGGCAGTTTCGGGTGCGTAACAATGTATAGAACGATAATATAACAATCTTTTTCGATTTCGAAACAAAAAGAATTTTCGCCAAAAAAAACCGTGGGTTAACCATCGTTGATTTTTCACGAACATGGTCAAATTAAAAAAAATTTTTTTTAGGATGCCAATCGAAAGTACAAGTCTATCTGTACATGCTGTGCAAATTTTTCCCATAACAAACCACGTTTAAGGGTTGAACATGCAGTTTAAGGGAGGCATACTTCCCTCTAAGAGGGAGAGACGAACGTGGCTTCTTCAACAATTGCATGTACCATCGTTATATAAGGGATGATTTTCGAACCAAAGGCAGTTTCGGGTGCGTAACAATGTATAGAACGATAATATAACAATCTTTTTCGATTTCGAAACAAAAAGAATTTTCGCCAAAAAAAACCGTGGGCTAACCATCGTTGATTTTTCACGAAAATGGTCAAATAAAAAAAAAATTTTTTTAGGATGCCAATCGAAAGTACAAGTCTATCTGTACATGCTGTGCAAATTTTTCCCATAACAAGCCACGTTTAAGGGTTGAACATGCAGTTTAAGGGATGCATACTTCCCACTAAGAGGGAGAGACGAACGTGGCTTCTTCAACAATTGCATGTACCATCGTTATATAAGGGATGATTTTCGAACCAAAGGCAGTTTCGGGTTCGTAACAATGTATAGAACGATAATATAACAATCTTTTTCGATTTCGAAACAAAAAGATTTTTTGCCAAAAAAAACCGTGGGTTAACCATCGTTGATTTTTCACGAACATGGTCAAATTAAAAAAAATTTTTTTTAGGATGCCAATCGAAAGTACAAGTCTATCTGTACATGCTGTGCAAATTTTTCCCATAACAGACCACGTTTAAGGGTTGAACATGCAGTTTAAGGGATGCATACTTCCCACTAAGAGGGAGAGACGAACGTGGCTTCTTCAACAATTGCATGTACCATCGTTATATAAGGGATGATTTTCGAACCAAAGGCAGTTTCGGGTTCGTAACAATGTATAGAACGATAATATAACAATCTTTTTCGATTTCGAAACAAAAAGATTTTTCGCCAAAAAAAACCGTGGGTTAACCATCGTTGATTTTTCACGAACATGGTCAAATAAAAAAAAAATTTTTTTTAGGATGCCAATCGAAAGTACAAGTCTATCTGTACATGCTGTGCAAATTTTTCCCATAACAAACCACGTTTAAGGGTTGAACATGCAGTTTAAGGGATGCATACTTCCCACTAAGAGGGAGAGACGAACGTGGCTTCTTCAACAATTGCATGTACCATCGTTATATAAGGGATGATTTTCGAACCAAAGGCAGTTTCGGGTTCGTAACAATGTATAGAACGATAATATAACAATCTTTTTCGATTTCGAAACAAAAAGATTTTTTGCCAAAAAAAACCGTGGGTTAACCATCGTTGATTTTTCACGAACATGGTCAAATTAAAAAAAAATTTTTTTAGGATGCCAATCGAAAGTACAAGTCTATCTGTACATGCTGTGCAAATTTTTCCCATAACAAACCACGTTTAAGGGTTGAACATGCAGTTTAAGGGATGCATACTTCTCACTAAGAGGGAGAGACGAACGTGGCTTCTTCAACAATTGCATGTACCATCGTTATATAAGGGATGATTTTCGAACCAAAGGCAGTTTCGGGTGCGTAACAATGTATAGAACGATAATATAACAATCTTTTTCGATTTCGAAACAAAAAGAATTTTCGCCAAAAAAAACCGTGGGTTAACCATCGTTGATTTTTCACGAACATGGTCAAATTAAAAAAAATTTTTTTTAGGATGCCAATCGAAAGTACAAGTCTATCTGTACATGCTGTGCAAATTTTTCCCATAACAAACCAGGTTTAAGGGTTGAACATGCAGTTTAAGGGATGCATACTTCCCACTAAGAGGGAGAGACGAACGTGGCTTCTTCAACAATTGCATGTACCATCGTTATATAAGGGATGATTTTCGAACCAAAGGCAGTTTCGGGTTCGTAACAATGTATAGAACGATAATATAACAATCTTTTTCGATTTCGAAACAAAAAGATTTTTTGCCAAAAAAAACCGTGGGTTAGTCATCCTTGATTTTTCACGAACATGGTCAAATTAAAAAAAATTTTTTTTAGGATGCCAATCGAAAGTACAAGTCTATCTGTACATGCTGTGCAAATTTTTCCCATAACAAACCACGTTTAAGGGTTGAACATGCAGTTTAAGGGATGCATACTTCCCACTAAGAGGGAGAGACGAACGTGGCTTCTTCAACAATTGCATGTACCATCGTTATATAAGGGATGATTTTCGAACCAAAGGCAGTTTCGGGTGCGTAACAATGTATAGAACGATAATATAACAATCTTTTTCGATTTCGAAACAAAAAGAATTTTCGCCAAAAAAAACCGTGGGCTAACCATCGTTGATTTTTCACGAAAATGGTCAAATTAAAAAAAAATTTTTTTAGGATGCCAATCGAAAGTACAAGTCTATCTGTACATGCTGTGCAAATTTTTCCCATAACAAACCACGTTTAAGGGTTGAACATGCAGTTTAAGGGATGCATACTTCCCACTAAGAGGGAGAGACGAACGTGGCTTCTTCAACAATTGCATGTACCATCGTTATATAAGGGATGATTTTCGAACCAAAGGCAGTTTCGGGTGCGTAACAATGTATAGAACGATAATATAACAATCTTTTTCGATTTCGAAACAAAAAGAATTTTCGCCAAAAAAAACCGTGGGTTAACCATCGTTGATTTTTCACGAACATGGTCAAATTAAAAAAAATTTTTTTTAGGATGCCAATCGAAAGTACAAGTCTATCTGTACATGCTGTGCAAATTTTTCCCATAACAAGCCACGTTTAAGGGTTGAACATGCAGTTTAAGGGATGCATACTTCCCACTAAGAGGGAGAGACGAACGTGGCTTCTTCAACAATTGCATGTACCATCGTTATATAAGGGATGATTTTCGAACCAAAGGCAGTTTCGGGTTCGTAACAATGTATAGAACGATAATATAACAATCTTTTTCGATTTCGAAACAAAAAGATTTTTTGCCAAAAAAAACCGTGGGTTAAACATCGTTGATTTTTCACGAACATGGTCAAATTAAAAAAAATTTTTTTTAGGATGCCAATCGAAAGTACAAGTCTATCTGTACATGCTGTGCAAATTTTTCCCATAACAGACCAGGTTTAAGGGTTGAACATGCAGTTTAAGGGATGCATACTTCCCACTAAGAGGGAGAGACGAACGTGGCTTCTTCAACAATTGCATGTACCATCGTTATATAAGGGATGATTTTCGAACCAAAGGCAGTTTCGGGTGCGTAACAATGTATAGAACGATAATATAACAATCTTTTTCGATTTCGAAACAAAAAGAATTTTCGCCAAAAAAAACCGTGGGTTAACCATCGTTGATTTTTCACGAAAATGGTCAAATAAAAAAAAAAATTTTTTAGGATGCCAATCGAAAGTACAAGTCTATCTGTACATGCTGTGCAAATTTTTCCCATAACAAACCACGTTTAAGGGTTGAACATGCAGTTTAAGGGATGCATACTTCCCACTAAGAGGGAGAGAAGAACGTGGCTTCTTCAACAATTGCATGTACCATCGTTATATAAGGGATGATTTTCGAACCAAAGGCAGTTTCGGGTTCGTAACAATGTATAGAACGATAATATAACAATCTTTTTCGATTTCGAAACAAAAAGATTTTTTGCCAAAAAAAACCGTGGGTTAACCATCGTTGATTTTTCACGAACATGGTCAAATTAAAAAAAATTTTTTTTAGGATGCCAATCGAAAGTACAAGTCTATCTGTACATGCTGTGCAAATTTTTCCCATAACAAACCAGGTTTAAGGGTTGAACATGCAGTTTAAGGGATGCATACTTCCCACTAAGAGGGAGAGACGAACGTGGCTTCTTCAACAATTGCATGTACCATCGTTATATAAGGGATGATTTTCGAACCAAAGGCAGTTTCGGGTTCGTAACAATGTATAGAACGATAATATAACAATCTTTTTCGATTTCGAAACAAAAAGATTTTTTGCCAAAAAAAACCGTGGGTTAGTCATCCTTGATTTTTCACGAACATGGTCAAATTAAAAAAAATTTTTTTTAGGATGCCAATCGAAAGTACAAGTCTATCTGTACATGCTGTGCAAATTTTTCCCATAACAAACCACGTTTAAGGGTTGAACATGCAGTTTAAGGGATGCATACTTCCCACTAAGAGGGAGAGACGAACGTGGCTTCTTCAACAATTGCATGTACCATCGTTATATAAGGGATGATTTTCGAACCAAAGGCAGTTTCGGGTGCGTAACAATGTATAGAACGATAATATAACAATCTTTTTCGATTTCGAAACAAAAAGAATTTTCGCCAAAAAAAACCGTGGGCTAACCATCGTTGATTTTTCACGAAAATGGTCAAATTAAAAAAAAATTTTTTTAGGATGCCAATCGAAAGTACAAGTCTATCTGTACATGCTGTGCAAATTTTTCCCATAACAAACCACGTTTAAGGGTTGAACATGCAGTTTAAGGGAGGCATACTTCCCTCTAAGAGGGAGAGACGAACGTGGCTTCTTCAACAATTGCATGTACCATCGTTATATAAGGGATGATTTTCGAACCAAAGGCAGTTTCGGGTGCGTAACAATGTATAGAACGATAATATAACAATCTTTTTCGATTTCGAAACAAAAAGAATTTTCGCCAAAAAAAACCGTGGGTTAACCATCGTTGATTTTTCACGAACATGGTCAAATTAAAAAAAATTTTTTTTAGGATGCCAATCGAAAGTACAAGTCTATCTGTACATGCTGTGCAAATTTTTCCCATAACAAGCCACGTTTAAGGGTTGAACATGCAGTTTAAGGGATGCATACTTCCCTCTAAGAGGGAGAGACGAACGTGGCTTCTTCAACAATTGTATGTACCATCGTTATATAAGGGATGATTTTCGAACCAAAGGCAGTTTCGGGTTCGTAACAATGTATAGAACGATAATATAACAATCTTTTTCGATTTCGAAACAAAAAGATTTTTTGCCAAAAAAAACCGTGGGTTAACCATCGTTGATTTTTCACGAACATGGTCAAATTAAAAAAAATTTTTTTTAGGATGCCAATCGAAAGTACAAGTCTATCTGTACATGCTGTGCAAATTTTTCCCATAACAGACCAGGTTTAAGGGTTGAACATGCAGTTTAAGGGATGCATACTTCCCACTAAGAGGGAGAGACGAACGTGGCTTCTTCAACAATTGCATGTACCATCGTTATATAAGGGATGATTTTCGAACCAAAGGCAGTTTCGGGTTCGTAACAATGTATAGAACGATAATATAACAATCTTTTTCGATTTCGAAACAAAAAGATTTTTTGCCAAAAAAAACCGTGGGTTAACCATCGTTGATTTTTCACGAACATGGTCAAATTAAAAAAAATTTTTTTTAGGATGCCAATCGAAAGTACAAGTCTATCTGTACATGCTGTGCAAATTTTTCCCATAACAAACCAGGTTTAAGGGTTGAACATGCAGTTTAAGGGATGCATACTTCCCACTAAGAGGGAGAGACGAACGTGGCTTCTTCAACAATTGCATGTACCATCGTTATATAAGGGATGATTTTCGAACCAAAGGCAGTTTCGGGTTCGTAACAATGTATAGAACGATAATATAACAATCTTTTTCGATTTCGAAACAAAAAGATTTTTTGCCAAAAAAAACCGTGGGTTAGTCATCCTTGATTTTTCACGAACATGGTCAAATTAAAAAAAATTTTTTTTAGGATGCCAATCGAAAGTACAAGTCTATCTGTACATGCTGTGCAAATTTTTCCCATAACAAACCACGTTTAAGGGTTGAACATGCAGTTTAAGGGATGCATACTTCCCACTAAGAGGGAGAGACGAACGTGGCTTCTTCAACAATTGCATGTACCATCGTTATATAAGGGATGATTTTCGAACCAAAGGCAGTTTCGGGTGCGTAACAATGTATAGAACGATAATATAACAATCTTTTTCGATTTCGAAACAAAAAGAATTTTCGCCAAAAAAAACCGTGGGTTAACCATCGTTGATTTTTCACGAACATGGTCAAATTAAAAAAAATTTTTTTTAGGATGCCAATCGAAAGTACAAGTCTATCTGTACATGCTGTGCAAATTTTTCCCATAACAAACCACGTTTAAGGGTTGAACATGCAGTTTAAGGGATGCATACTTCCCACTAAGAGGGAGAGACGAACGTGGCTTCTTCAACAATTGCATGTACCATCGTTATATAAGGGATGATTTTCGAACCAAAGGCAGTTTCGGGTTCGTAACAATGTATAGAACGATAATATAACAATCTTTTTCGATTTCGAAACAAAAAGATTTTTTGCCAAAAAAAACCGTGGGTCAGTCATCCTTGATTTTTCACGAACATGGTCAAATTAAAAAAAATTTTTTTTAGGATGCCAATCGAAAGTACAAGTCTATCTGTACATGCTGTGCAAATTTTTCCCATAACAAACCACGTTTAAGGGTTGAACATGCAGTTTAAGGGATGCATACTTCCCACTAAGAGGGAGAGACGAACGTGGCTTCTTCAACAATTGCATGTACCATCGTTATATAAGGGATGATTTTCGAACCAAAGGCAGTTTCGGGTTCGTAACAATGTATAGAACGATAATATAACAATCTTTTTCGATTTCGAAACAAAAAGATTTTTCGCCAAAAAAAACCGTGGGTTAACCATCGTTGATTTTTCACGAACATGGTCAAATAAAAAAAAAATTTTTTTTAGGATGCCAATCGAAAGTACAAGTCTATCTGTACATGCTGTGCAAATTTTTCCCATAACAAACCACGTTTAAGGGTTGAACATGCAGTTTAAGGGATGCATACTTCCCACTAAGAGGGAGAGACGAACGTGGCTTCTTCAACAATTGCATGTACCATCGTTATATAAGGGATGATTTTCGAACCAAAGGCAGTTTCGGGTTCGTAACAATGTATAGAACGATAATATAACAATCTTTTTCGATTTCGAAACAAAAAGATTTTTTGCCAAAAAAAACCGTGGGTTAACCATCGTTGATTTTTCACGAACATGGTCAAATTAAAAAAAAATTTTTTTAGGATGCCAATCGAAAGTACAAGTCTATCTGTACATGCTGTGCAAATTTTTCCCATAACAAACCACGTTTAAGGGTTGAACATGCAGTTTAAGGGATGCATACTTCCCACTAAGAGGGAGAGACGAACGTGGCTTCTTCAACAATTGCATGTACCATCGTTATATAAGGGATGATTTTCGAACCAAAGGCAGTTTCGGGTTCGTAACAATGTATAGAACGATAATATAACAATCTTTTTCGATTTCGAAACAAAAAGATTTTTCGCCAAAAAAAACCGTGGGTTAACCATCGTTGATTTTTCACGAACATGGTCAAATAAAAAAAAAATTTTTTTTAGGATGCCAATCGAAAGTACAAGTCTATCTGTACATGCTGTGCAAATTTTTCCCATAACAAACCACGTTTAAGGGTTGAACATGCAGTTTAAGGGATGCATACTTCCCACTAAGAGGGAGAGACGAACGTGGCTTCTTCAACAATTGCATGTACCATCGTTATATAAGGGATGATTTTCGAACCAAAGGCAGTTTCGGGTTCGTAACAATGTATAGAACGATAATATAACAATCTTTTTCGATTTCGAAACAAAAAGATTTTTTGCCAAAAAAAACCGTGGGTTAACCATCGTTGATTTTTCACGAACATGGTCAAATTAAAAAAAAATTTTTTTAGGATGCCAATCGAAAGTACAAGTCTATCTGTACATGCTGTGCAAATTTTTCCCATAACAAACCACGTTTAAGGGTTGAACATGCATTTTAAGGGAGGCATACTTCCCTCTAAGAGGGAGAGACGAACGTGGCTTCTTCAACAATTGCATGTACCATCGTTATATAAGGGATGATTTTCGAACCAAAGGCAGTTTCGGGTGCGTAACAATGTATAGAACGATAATATAACAATCTTTTTCGATTTCGAAACAAAAAGAATTTTCGCCAAAAAAAACCGTGGGTTAACCATCGTTGATTTTTCACGAACATGGTCAAATTAAAAAAAATTTTTTTTAGGATGCCAATCGAAAGTACAAGTCTATCTGTACATGCTGTGCAAATTTTTCCCATAACAAACCACGTTTAAGGGTTGAACATGCAGTTTAAGGGATGCATACTTCCCACTAAGAGGGAGAGACGAACGTGGCTTCTTCAACAATTGCATGTACCATCGTTATATAAGGGATGATTTTCGAACCAAAGGCAGTTTCGGGTTCGTAACAATGTATAGAACGATAATATAACAATCTTTTTCGATTTCGAAACAAAAAGATTTTTTGACAAAAAAAACCGTGGGTCAGTCATCCTTGATTTTTCACGAACATGGTCAAATTAAAAAAAATTTTTTTTAGGATGCCAATCGAAAGTACAAGTCTATCTGTACATGCTGTGCAAATTTTTCCCATAACAAACCACGTTTAAGGGTTGAACATGCAGTTTAAGGGATGCATACTTCCCACTAAGAGGGAGAGACGAACGTGGCTTCTTCAACAATTGCATGTACCATCGTTATATAAGGGATGATTTTCGAACCAAAGGCAGTTTCGGGTTCGTAACAATGTATAGAACGATAATATAACAATCTTTTTCGATTTCGAAACAAAAAGATTTTTCGCCAAAAAAAACCGTGGGTTAACCATCGTTGATTTTTCACGAACATGGTCAAATAAAAAAAAAATTTTTTTTAGGATGCCAATCGAAAGTACAAGTCTATCTGTACATGCTGTGCAAATTTTTCCCATAACAAACCACGTTTAAGGGTTGAACATGCAGTTTAAGGGATGCATACTTCCCACTAAGAGGGAGAGACGAACGTGGCTTCTTCAACAATTGCATGTACCATCGTTATATAAGGGATGATTTTCGAACCAAAGGCAGTTTCGGGTTCGTAACAATGTATAGAACGATAATATAACAATCTTTTTCGATTTCGAAACAAAAAGATTTTTTGCCAAAAAAAACCGTGGGTTAACCATCGTTGATTTTTCACGAACATGGTCAAATTAAAAAAAAATTTTTTTAGGATGCCAATCGAAAGTACAAGTCTATCTGTACATGCTGTGCAAATTTTTCCCATAACAAACCACGTTTAAGGGTTGAACATGCAGTTTAAGGGATGCATACTTCCCACTAAGAGGGAGAGACGAACGTGGCTTCTTCAACAATTGCATGTACCATCGTTATATAAGGGATGATTTTCGAACCAAAGGCAGTTTCGGGTTCGTAACAATGTATAGAACGATAATATAACAATCTTTTTCGATTTCGAAACAAAAAGATTTTTCGCCAAAAAAAACCGTGGGTTAACCATCGTTGATTTTTCACGAACATGGTCAAATAAAAAAAAAATTTTTTTTTTGGCTGCCAATCGAAAGTACAAGTCTATCTGTACATGCTGTGCAAATTTTTCCCATAACAAACCACGTTTAAGGGTTGAACATGCAGTTTAAGGGATGCATACTTCCCACTAAGAGGGAGAGACGAACGTGGCTTCTTCAACAATTGCATGTACCATCGTTATATAAGGGATGATTTTCGAACCAAAGGCAGTTTCGGGTTCGTAACAATGTATAGAACGATAATATAACAATCTTTTTCGATTTCGAAACAAAAAGATTTTTTGCCAAAAAAAACCGTGGGTTAACCATCGTTGATTTTTCACGAACATGGTCAAATTAAAAAAAAATTTTTTTAGGATGCCAATCGAAAGTACAAGTCTATCTGTACATGCTGTGCAAATTTTTCCCATAACAAACCACGTTTAAGGGTTGAACATGCAGTTTAAGGGATGCATACTTCCCACTAAGAGGGAGAGACGAACGTGGCTTCTTCAACAATTGCATGTACCATCGTTATATAAGGGATGATTTTCGAACCAAAGGCAGTTTCGGGTTCGTAACAATGTATAGAACGATAATATAACAATCTTTTTCGATTTCGAAACAAAAAGATTTTTCGCCAAAAAAAACCGTGGGTTAACCATCGTTGATTTTTCACGAACATGGTCAAATAAAAAAAAAATTTTTTTTAGGATGCCAATCGAAAGTACAAGTCTATCTGTACATGCTGTGCAAATTTTTCCCATAACAAACCACGTTTAAGGGTTGAACATGCAGTTTAAGGGATGCATACTTCCCACTAAGAGGGAGAGACGAACGTGGCTTCTTCAACAATTGTATGTACCATCGTTATATAAGGGATGATTTTCGAACCAAAGGCAGTTTCGGGTTCGTAACAATGTATAGAACGATAATATAACAATCTTTTTCGATTTCGAAACAAAAAGATTTTTCGCCAAAAAAAACCGTGGGTTAACCATCGTTGATTTTTCACGAACATGGTCAAATAAAAAAAAAATTTTTTTTAGGATGCCAATCGAAAGTACAAGTCTATCTGTACATGCTGTGCAAATTTTTCCCATAACAAACCACGTTTAAGGGTTGAACATGCAGTTTAAGGGATGCATACTTCCCACTAAGAGGGAGAGACGAACGTGGCTTCTTCAACAATTGCATGTACCATCGTTATATAAGGGATGATTTTCGAACCAAAGGCAGTTTCGGGTTCGTAACAATGTATAGAACGATAATATAACAATCTTTTTCGATTTCGAAACAAAAAGATTTTTCGCCAAAAAAAACCGTGGGTTAACCATCGTTGATTTTTCACGAACATGGTCAAATTAAAAAAAAATTTTTTTTAGGATGCCAATCGAAAGTACAAGTCTATCTGTACATGCTGTGCAAATTTTTCCCATAACAAACCACGTTTAAGGGTTGAACATGCAGTTTAAGGGATGCATACTTCCCACTAAGAGGGAGAGACGAACGTGGCTTCTTCAACAATTGCATGTACCATCGTTATATAAGGGATGATTTTCGAACCAAAGGCAGTTTCGGGTTCGTAACAATGTATAGAACGATAATATAACAATCTTTTTCGATTTCGAAACAAAAAGATTTTTCGCCAAAAAAAACCGTGGGTTAACCATCGTTGATTTTTCACGAACATGGTCAAATAAAAAAAAAATTTTTTTTAGGATGCCAATCGAAAGTACAAGTCTATCTGTACATGCTGTGCTAATTTTTCCCATAACAAACCACGTTTAAGGGTTGAACATGCAGTTTAAGGGATGCATACTTCCCACTAAGAGGGAGAGACGAACGTGGCTTCTTCAACAATTGCATGTACCATCGTTATATAAGGGATGATTTTCGAACCAAAGGCAGTTTCGGGTGCGTAACAATGTATAGAACGATAATATAACAATCTTTTTCGATTTCGAAACAAAAAGAATTTTCGCCAAAAAAAACCGTGGGTTAACCATCGTTGAATTTTCACGAACATGGTCAAATTAAAAAAAAATTTTTTTAGGATGCCAATCGAAAGTACATGTCTATCTGTACATGCTGTGCAAATTTTTCCCATAACAAACCACGTTTAAGGGTTGAACATGCAGTTTAAGGGATGCATACTTCCCACTAAGAGGGAGAGACGAACGTGGCTTCTTCAACAATTGCATGTACCATCGTTATATAAGGGATGATTTTCGAACCAAAGGCAGTTTCGGGTTCGTAACAATGTATAGAACGATAATATAACAATCTTTTTCGATTTCGAAACAAAAAGATTTTTTGCCAAAAAAAACCGTGGGTTAACCATCGTTGATTTTTCACGAACATGGTCAAATTAAAAAAAATTTTTTTTAGGATGCCAATCGAAAGTACAAGTCTATCTGTACATGCTGTGCTAATTTTTCCCATAACAAACCACGTTTAAGGGTTGAACATGCAGTTTAAGGGAGGCATACTTCCCTCTAAGAGGGAGAGACGAACGTGGCTTCTTCAACAATTGCATGTACCATCGTTATATAAGGGATGATTTTCGAACCAAAGGCAGTTTCGGGTGCGTAACAATGTATAGAACGATAATATAACAATCTTTTTCGATTTCGAAACAAAAAGAATTTTCGCCAAAAAAAACCGTGGGTTAACCATCGTTGATTTTTCACGAACATGGTCAAATTAAAAAAAAATTTTTTTAGGATGCCAATCGAAAGTACATGTCTATCTGTACATGCTGTGCAAATTTTTCCCATAACAAACCACGTTTAAGGGTTGAACATGCAGTTTAAGGGAGGCATACTTCCCTCTAAGAGGGAGAGACGAACGTGGCTTCTTCAACAATTGCATGTACCATCGTTATATAAGGAATGATTTTCGAACCAAAGGCAGTTTCGGGTGCGTAACAATGTATAGAACGATAATATAACAATCTTTTTCGATTTCGAAACAAAAAGATTTTTTGCCAAAAAAAACCGTGGGTTAACCATCGTTGATTTTTCACGAACATGGTCAAATTAAAAAAAATTTTTTTTAGGATGCCAATCGAAAGTACAAGTCTATCTGTACATGCTGTGCTAATTTTTCCCATAACAAACCACGTTTAAGGGTTGAACATGCAGTTTAAGGGAGGCATACTTCCCTCTAAGAGGGAGAGACGAACGTGGCTTCTTCAACAATTGCATGTACCATCGTTATATAAGGGATGATTTTCGAACCAAAGGCAGTTTCGGGTGCGTAACAATGTATAGAACGATAATATAACAATCTTTTTCGATTTCGAAACAAAAAGAATTTTCGCCAAAAAAAACCGTGGGTTAACCATCGTTGATTTTTCACGAAAATGGTCAAATTAAAAAAAAATTTTTTTAGGATGCCAATCGAAAGTACATGTCTATCTGTACATGCTGTGCAAATTTTTCCCATAACAAACCACGTTTAAGGGTTGAACATGCAGTTTAAGGGATGCATACTTCCCACTAAGAGGGAGAGACGAACGTGGCTTCTTCAACAATTGCATGTACCATCGTTATATAAGGGATGATTTTCGAACCAAAGGCAGTTTCGGGTTCGTAACAATGTATAGAACGATAATATAACAATCTTTTTCGATTTCGAAACAAAAAGATTTTTCGCCAAAAAAAACCGTGGGTTAACCATCGTTGATTTTTCACGAACATGGTCAAATAAAAAAAAAATTTTTTTTAGGATGCCAATCGAAAGTACAAGTCTATCTGTACATGCTGTGCAAATTTTTCCCATAACAAACCACGTTTAAGGGTTGAACATGCAGTTTAAGGGATGCATACTTCCCACTAAGAGGGAGAGACGAACGTGGCTTCTTCAACAATTGTATGTACCATCGTTATATAAGGGATGATTTTCGAACCAAAGGCAGTTTCGGGTTCGTAACAATGTATAGAACGATAATATAACAATCTTTTTCGATTTCGAAACAAAAAGATTTTTCGCCAAAAAAAACCGTGGGTTAACCATCGTTGATTTTTCACGAACATGGTCAAATAAAAAAAAAATTTTTTTTAGGATGCCAATCGAAAGTACAAGTCTATCTGTACATGCTGTGCAAATTTTTCCCATAACAAACCACGTTTAAGGGTTGAACATGCAGTTTAAGGGATGCATACTTCCCACTAAGAGGGAGAGACGAACGTGGCTTCTTCAACAATTGCATGTACCATCGTTATATAAGGGATGATTTTCGAACCAAAGGCAGTTTCGGGTTCGTAACAATGTATAGAACGATAATATAACAATCTTTTTCGATTTCGAAACAAAAAGATTTTTCGCCAAAAAAAACCGTGGGTTAACCATCGTTGATTTTTCACGAACATGGTCAAATTAAAAAAAAATTTTTTTTAGGATGCCAATCGAAAGTACAAGTCTATCTGTACATGCTGTGCAAATTTTTCCCATAACAAACCACGTTTAAGGGTTGAACATGCAGTTTAAGGGATGCATACTTCCCACTAAGAGGGAGAGACGAACGTGGCTTCTTCAACAATTGCATGTACCATCGTTATATAAGGGATGATTTTCGAACCAAAGGCAGTTTCGGGTTCGTAACAATGTATAGAACGATAATATAACAATCTTTTTCGATTTCGAAACAAAAAGATTTTTCGCCAAAAAAAACCGTGGGTTAACCATCGTTGATTTTTCACGAACATGGTCAAATAAAAAAAAAATTTTTTTTAGGATGCCAATCGAAAGTACAAGTCTATCTGTACATGCTGTGCTAATTTTTCCCATAACAAACCACGTTTAAGGGTTGAACATGCAGTTTAAGGGATGCATACTTCCCACTAAGAGGGAGAGACGAACGTGGCTTCTTCAACAATTGCATGTACCATCGTTATATAAGGGATGATTTTCGAACCAAAGGCAGTTTCGGGTGCGTAACAATGTATAGAACGATAATATAACAATCTTTTTCGATTTCGAAACAAAAAGAATTTTCGCCAAAAAAAACCGTGGGTTAACCATCGTTGAATTTTCACGAACATGGTCAAATTAAAAAAAAATTTTTTTAGGATGCCAATCGAAAGTACATGTCTATCTGTACATGCTGTGCAAATTTTTCCCATAACAAACCACGTTTAAGGGTTGAACATGCAGTTTAAGGGATGCATACTTCCCACTAAGAGGGAGAGACGAACGTGGCTTCTTCAACAATTGCATGTACCATCGTTATATAAGGGATGATTTTCGAACCAAAGGCAGTTTCGGGTTCGTAACAATGTATAGAACGATAATATAACAATCTTTTTCGATTTCGAAACAAAAAGATTTTTTGCCAAAAAAAACCGTGGGTTAACCATCGTTGATTTTTCACGAACATGGTCAAATTAAAAAAAATTTTTTTTAGGATGCCAATCGAAAGTACAAGTCTATCTGTACATGCTGTGCTAATTTTTCCCATAACAAACCACGTTTAAGGGTTGAACATGCAGTTTAAGGGAGGCATACTTCCCTCTAAGAGGGAGAGACGAACGTGGCTTCTTCAACAATTGCATGTACCATCGTTATATAAGGGATGATTTTCGAACCAAAGGCAGTTTCGGGTGCGTAACAATGTATAGAACGATAATATAACAATCTTTTTCGATTTCGAAACAAAAAGAATTTTCGCCAAAAAAAACCGTGGGTTAACCATCGTTGATTTTTCACGAACATGGTCAAATTAAAAAAAAATTTTTTTAGGATGCCAATCGAAAGTACATGTCTATCTGTACATGCTGTGCAAATTTTTCCCATAACAAACCACGTTTAAGGGTTGAACATGCAGTTTAAGGGAGGCATACTTCCCTCTAAGAGGGAGAGACGAACGTGGCTTCTTCAACAATTGCATGTACCATCGTTATATAAGGAATGATTTTCGAACCAAAGGCAGTTTCGGGTGCGTAACAATGTATAGAACGATAATATAACAATCTTTTTCGATTTCGAAACAAAAAGATTTTTTGCCAAAAAAAACCGTGGGTTAACCATCGTTGATTTTTCACGAACATGGTCAAATTAAAAAAAATTTTTTTTAGGATGCCAATCGAAAGTACAAGTCTATCTGTACATGCTGTGCTAATTTTTCCCATAACAAACCACGTTTAAGGGTTGAACATGCAGTTTAAGGGAGGCATACTTCCCTCTAAGAGGGAGAGACGAACGTGGCTTCTTCAACAATTGCATGTACCATCGTTATATAAGGGATGATTTTCGAACCAAAGGCAGTTTCGGGTGCGTAACAATGTATAGAACGATAATATAACAATCTTTTTCGATTTCGAAACAAAAAGAATTTTCGCCAAAAAAAACCGTGGGTTAACCATCGTTGATTTTTCACGAAAATGGTCAAATTAAAAAAAAATTTTTTTAGGATGCCAATCGAAAGTACATGTCTATCTGTACATGCTGTGCAAATTTTTCCCATAACAAACCACGTTTAAGGGTTGAACATGCAGTTTAAGGGATGCATACTTCCCACTAAGAGGGAGAGACGAACGTGGCTTCTTCAACAATTGCATGTACCATCGTTATATAAGGGATGATTTTCGAACCAAAGGCAGTTTCGGGTTCGTAACAATGTATAGAACGATAATATAACAATCTTTTTCGATTTCGAAACAAAAAGATTTTTTGCCAAAAAAAACCGTGGGTTAACCATCGTTGATTTTTCACGAACATGGTCAAATTAAAAAAAATTTTTTTTAGGATGCCAATCGAAAGTACAAGTCTATCTGTACATGCTGTGCTAATTTTTCCCATAACAAACCACGTTTAAGGGTTGAACATGCAGTTTAAGGGATGCATACTTCCCACTAAGAGGGAGAGACGAACGTGGCTTCTTCAACAATTGCATGTACCATCGTTATATAAGGGATGATTTTCGAACCAAAGGCAGTTTCGGGTTCGTAACAATGTATAGAACGATAATATAACAATCTTTTTCGATTTCGAAACAAAAAGATTTTTTGCCAAAAAAAACCGTGGGTTAACCATCGTTGATTTTTCACGAACATGGTCAAATTAAAAAAAATTTTTTTTAGGATGCCAATCGAAAGTACAAGTCTATCTGTACATGCTGTGCTAATTTTTCCCATAACAAACCACGTTTAAGGGTTGAACATGCAGTTTAACGGAGGCATACTTCCCTCTAAGAGGGAGAGACGAACGTGGCTTCTTCAACAATTGCATGTACCATCGTTATATAAGGGATGATTTTCGAACCAAAGGCAGTTTCGGGTTCGTAACAATGTATAGAACGATAATATAACAATCTTTTTCGATTTCGAAACAAAAAGATTTTTTGCCAAAAAAAACCGTGGGTTAACCATCGTTGATTTTTCACGAACATGGTCAAATTAAAAAAAATTTTTTTTAGGATGCCAATCGAAAGTACAAGTCTATCTGTACATGCTGTGCTAATTTTTCCCATAACAAACCACGTTTAAGGGTTGAACATGCAGTTTAAGGGATGCATACTTCCCACTAAGAGGGAGAGACGAACGTGGCTTCTTCAACAATTGCATGTACCATCGTTATATAAGGGATGATTTTCGAACCAAAGGCAGTTTCGGGTTCGTAACAATGTATAGAACGATAATATAACAATCTTTTTCGATTTCGAAACAAAAAGATTTTTTGCCAAAAAAAACCGTGGGTTAACCATCGTTGATTTTTCACGAACATGGTCAAATTAAAAAAAATTTTTTTTAGGATGCCAATCGAAAGTACAAGTCTATCTGTACATGCTGTGCTAATTTTTCCCATAACAAACCACGTTTAAGGGTTGAACATGCAGTTTAACGGAGGCATACTTCCCTCTAAGAGGGAGAGACGAACGTGGCTTCTTCAACAATTGCATGTACCATCGTTATATAAGGGATGATTTTCGAACCAAAGGCAGTTTCGGGTGCGTAACAATGTATAGAACGATAATATAACAATCTTTTTCGATTTCGAAACAAAAAGAATTTTCGCCAAAAAAAACCGTGGGTTAACCATCGTTGATTTTTCACGAACATGGTCAAATTAAAAAAAATTTTTTTTAGGATGCCAATCGAAAGTACAAGTCTATCTGTACATGCTGTGCTAATTTTTCCCATAACAAACCACGTTTAAGGGTTGAACATGCAGTTTAAGGGATGCATACTTCCCACTAAGAGGGAGAGACGAACGTGGCTTCTTCAACAATTGCATGTACCATCGTTATATAAGGGATGATTTTCGAACCAAAGGCAGTTTCGGGTGCGTAACAATGTATAGAACGATAATATAACAATCTTTTTCGATTTCGAAACAAAAAGATTTTTTGCCAAAAAAAACCGTGGGTTAACCATCGTTGATTTTTCACGAACATGGTCAAATTAAAAAAAAATTTTTTTAGGATGCCAATCGAAAGTACAAGTCTATCTGTACATGCTGTGCAAATTTTTCCCATAACAAACCACGTTTAAGGGTTGAACATGCAGTTTAAGGGAGGCATACTTCCCTCTAAGAGGGAGAGACGAACGTGGCTTCTTCAACAATTGCATGTACCATCGTTATATAAGGGATGATTTTCGAACCAAAGGCAGTTTCGGGTGCGTAACAATGTATAGAACGATAATATAACAATCTTTTTCGATTTCGAAACAAAAAGAATTTTCGCCAAAAAAAACCGTGGGTTAACCATCGTTGATTTTTCACGAACATGGTCAAATTAAAAAAAATTTTTTTTAGGATGCCAATCGAAAGTACAAGTCTATCTGTACATGCTGTGCAAATTTTTCCCATAACAAACCACGTTTAAGGGTTGAACATGCAGTTTAAGGGAGGCATACTTCCCTCTAAGAGGGAGAGACGAACGTGGCTTCTTCAACAATTGCATGTACCATCGTTATATAAGGGATGATTTTCGAACCAAAGGCAGTTTCGGGTGCGTAACAATGTATAGAACGATAATATAACAATCTTTTTCGATTTCGAAACAAAAAGAATTTTCGCCAAAAAAAACCGTGGGCTAACCATCGTTGATTTTTCACGAAAATGGTCAAATAAAAAAAAAATTTTTTTAGGATGCCAATCGAAAGTACAAGTCTATCTGTACATGCTGTGCTAATTTTTCCCATAACAAACCACGTTTAAGGGTTGAACATGCAGTTTAAGGGATGCATACTTCCCACTAAGAGGGAGAGACGAACGTGGCTTCTTCAACAATTGCATGTACCATCGTTATATAAGGGATGATTTTCGAACCAAAGGCAGTTTCGGGTGCGTAACAATGTATAGAACGATAATATAACAATCTTTTTCGATTTCGAAACAAAAAGATTTTTTGCCAAAAAAAACCGTGGGTTAACCATCGTTGATTTTTCACGAACATGGTCAAATTAAAAAAAAATTTTTTTAGGATGCCAATCGAAAGTACAAGTCTATCTGTACATGCTGTGCAAATTTTTCCCATAACAAACCACGTTTAAGGGTTGAACATGCAGTTTAAGGGAGGCATACTTCCCTCTAAGAGGGAGAGACGAACGTGGCTTCTTCAACAATTGCATGTACCATCGTTATATAAGGGATGATTTTCGAACCAAAGGCAGTTTCGGGTGCGTAACAATGTATAGAACGATAATATAACAATCTTTTTCGATTTCGAAACAAAAAGAATTTTCGCCAAAAAAAACCGTGGGTTAACCATCGTTGATTTTTCACGAACATGGTCAAATTAAAAAAAATTTTTTTTAGGATGCCAATCGAAAGTACAAGTCTATCTGTACATGCTGTGCAAATTTTTCCCATAACAAACCACGTTTAAGGGTTGAACATGCAGTTTAAGGGAGGCATACTTCCCTCTAAGAGGGAGAGACGAACGTGGCTTCTTCAACAATTGCATGTACCATCGTTATATAAGGGATGATTTTCGAACCAAAGGCAGTTTCGGGTGCGTAACAATGTATAGAACGATAATATAACAATCTTTTTCGATTTCGAAACAAAAAGAATTTTCGCCAAAAAAAACCGTGGGCTAACCATCGTTGATTTTTCACGAAAATGATCAAATAAAAAAAAAATTTTTTTAGGATGCCAATCGAAAGTACAAGTCTATCTGTACATGCTGTGCAAATTTTTCCCATAACAAGCCACGTTTAAGGGTTGAACATGCAGTTTAAGGGATGCATACTTCCCACTAAGAGGGAGAGACGAACGTGGCTTCTTCAACAATTGCATGTACCATCGTTATATAAGGGATGATTTTCGAACCAAAGGCAGTTTCGGGTTCGTAACAATGTATAGAACGATAATATAACAATCTTTTTCGATTTCGAAACAAAAAGATTTTTTGCCAAAAAAAACCGTGGGTTAACCATCGTTGATTTTTCACGAACATGGTCAAATTAAAAAAAATTTTTTTTAGGATGCCAATCGAAAGTACAAGTCTATCTGTACATGCTGTGCAAATTTTTCCCATAACAGACCACGTTTAAGGGTTGAACATGCAGTTTAAGGGATGCATACTTCCCACTAAGAGGGAGAGACGAACGTGGCTTCTTCAACAATTGCATGTACCATCGTTATATAAGGGATGATTTTCGAACCAAAGGCAGTTTCGGGTTCGTAACAATGTATAGAACGATAATATAACAATCTTTTTCGATTTCGAAACAAAAAGATTTTTCGCCAAAAAAAACCGTGGGTTAACCATCGTTGATTTTTCACGAACATGGTCAAATAAAAAAAAAATTTTTTTTAGGATGCCAATCGAAAGTACAAGTCTATCTGTACATGCTGTGCAAATTTTTCCCATAACAAACCACGTTTAAGGGTTGAACATGCAGTTTAAGGGATGCATACTTCCCACTAAGAGGGAGAGACGAACGTGGCTTCTTCAACAATTGCATGTACCATCGTTATATAAGGGATGATTTTCGAACCAAAGGCAGTTTCGGGTTCGTAACAATGTATAGAACGATAATATAACAATCTTTTTCGATTTCGAAACAAAAAGATTTTTTGCCAAAAAAAACCGTGGGTTAACCATCGTTGATTTTTCACGAACATGGTCAAATTAAAAAAAAATTTTTTTAGGATGCCAATCGAAAGTACAAGTCTATCTGTACATGCTGTGCAAATTTTTCCCATAACAAACCACGTTTAAGGGTTGAACATGCAGTTTAAGGGATGCCTACTTCCCACTAAGAGGGAGAGACGAACGTGGCTTCTTCAACAATTGCATGTACCATCGTTATATAAGGGATGATTTTCGAACCAAAGGCAGTTTCGGGTTCGTAACAATGTATAGAACGATAATATAACAATCTTTTTCGATTTCGAAACAAAAAGATTTTTCGCCAAAAAAAACCGTGGATTAACCATCGTTGATTTTTCACGAACATGGTCAAATAAAAAAAAAATTTTTTTTAGGATGCCAATCGAAAGTACAAGTCTATCTGTACATGCTGTGCAAATTTTTCCCATAACAAACCACGTTTAAGGGTTGAACATGCAGTTTAAGGGATGCATACTTCCCACTAAGAGGGAGAGACGAACGTGGCTTCTTCAACAATTGCATGTACCATCGTTATATAAGGGATGATTTTCGAACCAAAGGCAGTTTCGGGTTCGTAACAATGTATAGAACGATAATATAACAATCTTTTTCGATTTCGAAACAAAAAGATTTTTCGCCAAAAAAAACCGTGGGTTAACCATCGTTGATTTTTCACGAACATGGTCAAATAAAAAAAAAATTTTTTTTAGGATGCCAATCGAAAGTACAAGTCTATCTGTACATGCTGTGCTAATTTTTCCCATAACAAACCACGTTTAAGGGTTGAACATGCAGTTTAAGGGATGCATACTTCCCACTAAGAGGGAGAGACGAACGTGGCTTCTTCAACAATTGCATGTACCATCGTTATATAAGGGATGATTTTCGAACCAAAGGCAGTTTCGGGTGCGTAACAATGTATAGAACGATAATATAACAATCTTTTTCGATTTCGAAACAAAAAGAATTTTCGCCAAAAAAAACCGTGGGTTAACCATCGTTGATTTTTCACGAACATGGTCAAATTAAAAAAAAATTTTTTTAGGATGCCAATCGAAAGTACATGTCTATCTGTACATGCTGTGCAAATTTTTCCCATAACAAACCACGTTTAAGGGTTGAACATGCAGTTTAAGGGATGCATACTTCCCACTAAGAGGGAGAGACGAACGTGGCTTCTTCAACAATTGCATGTACCATCGTTATATAAGGGATGATTTTCGAACCAAAGGCAGTTTCGGGTGCGTAACAATGTATAGAACGATAATATAACAATCTTTTTCGATTTCGAAACAAAAAGAATTTTCGCCAAAAAAAACCGTGGGTTAACCATCGTTGAATTTTCACGAACATGGTCAAATTAAAAAAAAATTTTTTTAGGATGCCAATCGAAAGTACATGTCTATCTGTACATGCTGTGCAAATTTTTCCCATAACAAACCACGTTTAAGGGTTGAACATGCAGTTTAAGGGATGCATACTTCCCACTAAGAGGGAGAGACGAACGTGGCTTCTTCAACAATTGCATGTACCATCGTTATATAAGGGATGATTTTCGAACCAAAGGCAGTTTCGGGTTCGTAACAATGTATAGAACGATAATATAACAATCTTTTTCGATTTCGAAACAAAAAGATTTTTTGCCAAAAAAAACCGTGGGTTAACCATCGTTGATTTTTCACGAACATGGTCAAATTAAAAAAAATTTTTTTTAGGATGCCAATCGAAAGTACAAGTCTATCTGTACATGCTGTGCTAATTTTTCCCATAACAAACCACGTTTAAGGGTTGAACATGCAGTTTAAGGGAGGCATACTTCCCTCTAAGAGGGAGAGACGAACGTGGCTTCTTCAACAATTGCATGTACCATCGTTATATAAGGGATGATTTTCGAACCAAAGGCAGTTTCGGGTGCGTTACAATGTATAGAACGATAATATAACAATCTTTTTCGATTTCGAAACAAAAAGATTTTTTGCCAAAAAAAACCGTGGGTTAACCATCGTTGATTTTTCACGAACATGGTCAAATTAAAAAAAATTTTTTTTAGGATGCCAATCGAAAGTACAAGTCTATCTGTACATGCTGTGCTAATTTTTCCCATAACAAACCACGTTTAAGGGTTGAACATGCAGTTTAAGGGATGCATACTTCCCACTATGAGGGAGAGACGAACGTGGCTTCTTCAACAATTGCATGTACCATCGTTATATAAGGGATGATTTTCGAACCAAAGGCAGTTTCGGGTTCGTAACAATGTATAGAACGATAATATAACAATCTTTTTCGATTTCGAAACAAAAAGATTTTTTGCCAAAAAAACCGTGGGTTAACCATCGTTGATTTTTCACGAACATGGTCAAATTAAAAAAAAATTTTTTTAGGATGCCAATCGAAAGTACATGTCTATCTGTACATGCTGTGCAAATTTTTCCCATAACAAACCACGTTTAAGGGTTGAACATGCAGTTTAAGGGATGCATACTTCCCACTAAGAGGGAGAGACGAACGTGGCTTCTTCAACAATTGCATGTACCATCGTTATATAAGGGATGATTTTCGAACCAAAGGCAGTTTCGGGTTCGTAACAATGTATAGAACGATAATATAACAATCTTTTTCGATTTCGAAACAAAAAGATTTTTTGCCAAAAAAAACCGTGGGTTAACCATCGTTGATTTTTCACGAACATGGTCAAATTAAAAAAAATTTTTTTTAGGATGCCAATCGAAAGTACAAGTCTATCTGTACATGCTGTGCTAATTTTTCCCATAACAAACCACGTTTAAGGGTTGAACATGCAGTTTAAGGGAGGCATACTTCCCTCTAAGAGGGAGAGACGAACGTGGCTTCTTCAACAATTGCATGTACCATCGTTATATAAGGGATGATTTTCGAACCAAAGGCAGTTTCGGGTGCGTTACAATGTATAGAACGATAATATAACAATCTTTTTCGATTTCGAAACAAAAAGATTTTTTGCCAAAAAAAACCGTGGGTTAACCATCGTTGATTTTTCACGAACATGGTCAAATTAAAAAAAATTTTTTTTAGGATGCCAATCGAAAGTACAAGTCTATCTGTACATGCTGTGCTAATTTTTTCCATAACAAACCACGTTTAAGGGTTGAACATGCAGTTTAAGGGATGCATACTTCCCACTAAGAGGGAGAGACGAACGTGGCTTCTTCAACAATTGCATGTACCATCGTTATATAAGGGATGATTTTCGAACCAAAGGCAGTTTCGGGTTCGTAACAATGTATAGAACGATAATATAACAATCTTTTTCGATTTCGAAACAAAAAGAATTTTCGCCAAAAAAAACCGTGGGTTAACCATCGTTGATTTTTCACGAACATGGTCAAATTAAAAAAAAATTTTTTTAGGATGCCAATCGAAAGTACAAGTCTATCTAAACATGCTGTGCAAATTTTTCCCATAACAAACCACGTTTAAGGGTTGAACATGCAGTTTAAGGGAGGCATACTTCCCTCTAAGAGGGAGAGACGAACATGGCTTCTTCAACAATTGCATGTACCATCGTTATATAAGGGATGATTTTCGAACCAAAGGCAGTTTCGGGTGCGTAACAATGTATAGAACGATAATATAACAATCTTTTTCGATTTCGAAACAAAAAGAATTTTCGCCAAAAAAAACCGTGGGTTAACCATCGTTGATTTTTCACGAAAATGGTCAAATTAAAAAAAAAT
Source organism: Sisyra terminalis (assembly GCA_958496175.1). Classification (NCBI taxonomy): domain Eukaryota; kingdom Metazoa; phylum Arthropoda; class Insecta; order Neuroptera; family Sisyridae; genus Sisyra; species Sisyra terminalis. The sequence goes on from OY292277.1 coordinate 3,275,548, forward strand.
TTTTTTAGGATGCCAATCGAAAGTACATGTCTATCTGTACATGCTGTGCAAATTTTTCCCATAACAAACCACGTTTAAGGGTTGAACATGCAGTTTAACGGAGGCATACTTCCCTCTAAGAGGGAGAGACGAACGTGGCTTCTTCAACAATTGCATGTACCATCGTTATATAAGGAATGATTTTCGAACCAAAGGCAGTTTCGGGTGCGTAACAATGTATAGAACGATAATATAACAATCTTTTTCGATTTCGAAACAAAAAGATTTTTTGCCAAAAAAAACCGTGGGTTAACCATCGTTGATTTTTCACGAACATGGTCAAATTAAAAAAAATTTTTTTTAGGATGCCAATCGAAAGTACAAGTCTATCTGTACATGCTGTGCTAATTTTTCCCATAACAAACCACGTTTAAGGGTTGAACATGCAGTTTAAGGGAGGCATACTTCCCTCTAAGAGGGAGAGACGAACGTGGCTTCTTCAACAATTGCATGTACCATCGTTATATAAGGGATGATTTTCGAACCAAAGGCAGTTTCGGGTGCGTAACAATGTATAGAACGATAATATAACAATCTTTTTCGATTTCGAAACAAAAAGAATTTTCGCCAAAAAAAACCGTGGGTTAACCATCGTTGATTTTTCACGAAAATGGTCAAATTAAAAAAAAATTTTTTTAGGATGCCAATCGAAAGTACATGTCTATCTGTACATGCTGTGCAAATTTTTCCCATAACAAACCACGTTTAAGGGTTGAACATGCAGTTTAAGGGATGCATACTTCCCACTAAGAGGGAGAGACGAACGTGGCTTCTTCAACAATTGCATGTACCATCGTTATATAAGGGATGATTTTCGAACCAAAGGCAGTTTCGGGTTCGTAACAATGTATAGAACGATAATATAACAATCTTTTTCGATTTCGAAACAAAAAGATTTTTTGCCAAAAAAAACCGTGGGTTAACCATCGTTGATTTTTCACGAACATGGTCAAATTAAAAAAAATTTTTTTTAGGATGCCAATCGAAAGTACAAGTCTATCTGTACATGCTGTGCTAATTTTTCCCATAACAAACCACGTTTAAGGGTTGAACATGCAGTTTAACGGAGGCATACTTCCCTCTAAGAGGGAGAGACGAACGTGGCTTCTTCAACAATTGCATGTACCATCGTTATATAAGGGATGATTTTCGAACCAAAGGCAGTTTCGGGTTCGTAACAATGTATAGAACGATAATATAACAATCTTTTTCGATTTCGAAACAAAAAGATTTTTTGCCAAAAAAAACCGTGGGTTAACCATCGTTGATTTTTCACGAACATGGTCAAATTAAAAAAAATTTTTTTTAGGATGCCAATCGAAAGTACAAGTCTATCTGTACATGCTGTGCTAATTTTTCCCATAACAAACCACGTTTAAGGGTTGAACATGCAGTTTAAGGGAGGCATACTTCCCTCTAAGAGGGAGAGACGAACGTGGCTTCTTCAACAATTGCATGTACCATCGTTATATAAGGGATGATTTTCGAACCAAAGGCAGTTTCGGGTGCGTTACAATGTATAGAACGATATTATAACAATCTTTTTCGATTTCGAAACAAAAAGATTTTTTGCCAAAAAAAACCGTGGGTTAACCATCGTTGATTTTTCACCAACATGGTCAAATTAAAAAAAATTTTTTTTAGGATGCCAATCGAAAGTACAAGTCTATCTGTACATGCTGTGCTAATTTTTCCCATAACAAACCACGTTTAAGGGTTGAACATGCAGTTTAAGGGATGCATACTTCCCACTAAGAGGGAGAGACGAACGTGGCTTCTTCAACAATTGCATGTACCATCGTTATATAAGGGATGATTTTCGAACCAAAGGCAGTTTCGGGTTCGTAACAATGTATAGAACGATAATATAACAATCTTTTTCGATTTCGAAACAAAAAGATTTTTTGCCAAAAAAAACCGTGGGTTAACCATCGTTGATTTTTCACGAACATGGTCAAATTAAAAAAAATTTTTTTTAGGATGCCAATCGAAAGTACAAGTCTATCTGTACATGCTGTGCTAATTTTTCCCATAACAAACCACGTTTAAGGGTTGAACATGCAGTTTAACGGAGGCATACTTCCCTCTAAGAGGGAGAGACGAACGTGGCTTCTTCAACAATTGCATGTACCATCGTTATATAAGGGATGATTTTCGAACCAAAGGCAGTTTCGGGTGCGTTACAATGTATAGAACGATAATATAACAATCTTTTTCGATTTCGAAACAAAAAGATTTTTTGCCAAAAAAAACCGTGGGTTAACCATCGTTGATTTTTCACGAACATGGTCAAATTAAAAAAAATTTTTTTTAGGATGCCAATCGAAAGTACAAGTCTATCTGTACATGCTGTGCTAATTTTTCCCATAACAAACCACGTTTAAGGGTTGAACATGCAGTTTAAGGGATGCATACTTCCCACTAAGAGGGAGAGACGAACGTGGCTTCTTCAACAATTGCATGTACCATCGTTATATAAGGGATGATTTTCGAACCAAAGGCAGTTTCGGGTTCGTAACAATGTATAGAACGATAATATAACAATCTTTTTCGATTTCGAAACAAAAAGATTTTTTGCCAAAAAAAACCGTGGGTTAACCATCGTTGATTTTTCACGAACATGGTCAAATTAAAAAAAATTTTTTTTAGGATGGCAATCGAAAGCACAAGTCTATCTGTACATGCTGTGCTAATTTTTCCCATAACAAACCACGTTTAAGGGTTGAACATGCAGTTTAACGGAGGCATACTTCCCTCTAAGAGGGAGAGACGAACGTGGCTTCTTCAACAATTGCATGTACCATCGTTATATAAGGGATGATTTTCGAACCAAAGGCAGTTTCGGGTGCGTTACAATGTATAGAACGATAATATAACAATCTTTTTCGATTTCGAAACAAAAAGATTTTTTGCCAAAAAAAACCGTGGGTTAACCATCGTTGATTTTTCACGAACATGGTCAAATTAAAAAAAATTTTTTTTAGGATGCCAATCGAAAGTACAAGTCTATCTGTACATGCTGTGCTAATTTTTCCCATAACAAACCACGTTTAAGGGTTGAACATGCAGTTTAAGGGATGCATACTTCCCACTAAGAGGGAGAGACGAACGTGGCTTCTTCAACAATTGCATGTACCATCGTTATATAAGGGATGATTTTCGAACCAAAGGCAGTTTCGGGTTCGTAACAATGTATAGAACGATAATATAACAATCTTTTTCGATTTCGAAACAAAAAGATTTTTTGCCAAAAAAAACCGTGGGTTAACCATCGTTGATTTTTCACGAACATGGTCAAATTAAAAAAAATTTTTTTTAGGATGCCAATCGAAAGTACAAGTCTATCTGTACATGCTGTGCTAATTTTTCCCATAACAAACCACGTTTAAGGGTTGAACATGCAGTTTAAGGGAGGCATACTTCCCTCTAAGAGGGAAAGACGAACGTGGCTTCTTCAACAATTGCATGTACCATCGTTATATAAGGGATGATTTTCGAACCAAAGGCAGTTTCGGGTGCGTAACAATGTATAGAACGATAATATAACAATCTTTTTCGATTTCGAAACAAAAAGAATTTTCGCCAAAAAAAACCGTGGGTTAACCATCGTTGATTTTTCACGAACATGGTCAAATTAAAAAAAATTTTTTTTAGGATGCCAATCGAAAGTACAAGTCTATCTGTACATGCTGTGCTAATTTTTCCCATAACAAACCACGTTTAAGGGTTGAACATGCAGTTTAAGGGATGCATACTTCCCACTAAGAGGGAGAGACGAACGTGGCTTCTTCAACAATTGCATGTACCATCGTTATATAAGGGATGATTTTCGAACCAAAGGCAGTTTCGGGTGCGTAACAATGTATAGAACGATAATATAACAATCTTTTTCGATTTCGAAACAAAAAGATTTTTTGCCAAAAAAAACCGTGGGTTAACCATCGTTGATTTTTCACGAACATGGTCAAATTAAAAAAAATTTTTTTTAGGATGCCAATCGAAAGTACAAGTCTATCTGTACATGCTGTGCTAATTTTTCCCATAACAAACCACGTTTAAGGGTTGAACATGCAGTTTAAGGGATGCATACTTCCCACTAAGAGGGAGAGACGAACGTGGCTTCTTCAACAATTGCATGTACCATCGTTATATAAGGGATGATTTTCGAACCAAAGGCAGTTTCGGGTGCGTAACAATGTATAGAACGATAATATAACAATCTTTTTCGATTTCGAAACAAAAAGAATTTTCGCCAAAAAAAACCGTGGGTTAACCATCGTTGATTTTTCACGAACATGGTCAAATTAAAAAAAATTTTTTTTAGGATGCCAATCGAAAGTACAAGTCTATCTGTACATGCTGTGCTAATTTTTCCCATAACAAACCACGTTTAAGGGTTGAACATGCAGTTTAAGGGATGCATACTTCCCACTAAGAGGGAGAGACGAACGTGGCTTCTTCAACAATTGCATGTACCATCGTTATATAAGGGATGATTTTCGAACCAAAGGCAGTTTCGGGTGCGTAACAATGTATAGAACGATAATATAACAATCTTTTTCGATTTCGAAACAAAAAGATTTTTTGCCAAAAAAAACCGTGGGTTAACCATCGTTGATTTTTCACGAACATGGTCAAATTAAAAAAAATTTTTTTTAGGATGCCAATCGAAAGTACAAGTCTATCTGTACATGCTGTGCTAATTTTTCCCATAACAAACCACGTTTAAGGGTTGAACATGCAGTTTAAGGGATGCATACTTCCCACTAAGAGGGAGAGACGAACGTGGCTTCTTCAACAATTGCATGTACCATCGTTATATAAGGGATGATTTTCGAACCAAAGGCAGTTTCGGGTGCGTAACAATGTATAGAACGATAATATAACCATCTTTTTCGATTTCGAAACAAAAAGATTTTTTGCCAAAAAAAACCGTGGGTTAACCATCGTTGATTTTTCACGAACATGGTCAAATTAAAAAAAATTTTTTTTAGGATGCCAATCGAAAGTACAAGTCTATCTGAACATGCTGTGCAAATTTTTCCCATAACAAACCACGTTTAAGGGTTGAACATGCAGTTTAAGGGAGGCATACTTCCCTCTAAGAGGGAGAGACGAACGTGGCTTCTTCAACAATTGCATGTACCATCGTTATATAAGGGATGATTTTCGAACCAAAGGCAGTTTCGGGTTCGTAACAATGTATAGAACGATAATATAACAATCTTTTTCGATTTCGAAACAAAAAGATTTTTTGCCAAAAAAAACCGTGGGTTAACCATCGTTGATTTTTCACGAACATGGTCAAATTAAAAAAAAATTTTTTTAGGATGCCAATCGAAAGTACAAGTCTATCTGTACATGCTGTGCTAATTTTTCCCATAACAAACCACGTTTAAGGGTTGAACATGCAGTTTAACGGAGGCATACTTCCCTCTAAGAGGGAGAGACGAACGTGGCTTCTTCAACAATTGCATGTACCATCGTTATATAAGGGATGATTTTCGAACCAAAGGCAGTTTCGGGTTCGTAACAATGTATAGAACGATAATATAACAATCTTTTTCGATTTCGAAACAAAAAGAATTTTCGCCAAAAAAAACCGTGGGTTAACCATCGTTGATTTTTCACGAACATGGTCAAATTAAAAAAAATTTTTTTTAGGATGCCAATCGAAAGTACAAGTCTATCTGTACATGCTGTGCTAATTTTTCCCATAACAAACCACGTTTAAGGGTTGAACATGCAGTTTAAGGGATGCATACTTCCCACTAAGAGGGAGAGACGAACGTGGCTTCTTCAACAATTGCATGTACCATCGTTATATAAGGGATGATTTTCGAACCAAAGGCAGTTTCGGGTTCGTAACAATGTATAGAACGATAATATAACAATCTTTTTCGATTTCGAAACAAAAAGATTTTTTGCCAAAAAAAACCGTGGGTTAACCATCGTTGATTTTTCACGAACATGGTCAAATTAAAAAAAATTTTTTTTAGGATGCCAATCGAAAGTACAAGTCTATCTGTACATGCTGTGCAAATTTTTCCCATAACAAACCACGTTTAAGGGTTGAACATGCAGTTTAAGGGAGGCATACTTCCCTCTAAGAGGGAGAGACGAACGTGGCTTCTTCAACAATTGCATGTACCATCGTTATATAAGGGATGATTTTCGAACCAAAGGCAGTTTCGGGTTCGTAACAATGTATAGAACGATAATATAACAATCTTTTTCGATTTCGAAACAAAAAGAATTTTCGCCAAAAAAAACCGTGGGTTAACCATCGTTGATTTTTCACGAACATGGTCAAATTAAAAAAAATTTTTTTTAGGATGCCAATCGAAAGTACAAGTCTATCTGTACATGCTGTGCTAATTTTTCCCATAACAAACCACGTTTAAGGGTTGAACATGCAGTTTAAGGGATGCATACTTCCCACTAAGAGGGAGAGACGAACGTGGCTTCTTCAACAATTGCATGTACCATCGTTATATAAGGGATGATTTTCGAACCAAAGGCAGTTTCGGGTTCGTAACAATGTATAGAACGATAATATAACAATCTTTTTCGATTTCGAAACAAAAAGAATTTTCGCCAAAAAAAACCGTGGGTTAACCATCGTTGATTTTTCACGAACATGGTCAAATTAAAAAAAATTTTTTTTAGGATGCCAATCGAAAGTACAAGTCTATCTGTACATGCTGTGCTAATTTTTCCCATAACAAACCTCGTTTAGGGTTGAACATGCAGTTTAAGGGATGCATACTTCCCACTAAGAGGGAGAGACGAACGTGGCTTCTTCAACAATTGCATGTACCATCGTTATATAAGGGATGATTTTCGAACCAAAGGCAGTTTCGGGTTCGTAACAATGTATAGAACGATAATATAACAGTCTTTTTCGATTTCGAAACAAAAAGAATTTTCGCCAAAAAAAACCGTGGGTTAACCATCGTTGATTTTTCACGAACATGGTCAAATTAAAAAAAATTTTTTTTAGGATGCCAATCGAAAGTACAAGTCTATCTGTACATGCTGTGCTAATTTTTCCCATAACAAACCTCGTTTAGGGTTGAACATGCAGTTTAAGGGATGCATACTTCCCACTAAGAGGGAGAGACGAACGTGGCTTCTTCAACAATTGCATGTACCATCGTTATATAAGGGATGATTTTCGAACCAAAGGCAGTTTCGGGTTCGTAACAATGTATAGAACGATAATATAACAGTCTTTTTCGATTTCGAAACAAAAAGAATTTTCGCCAAAAAAAACCGTGGGTTAACCATCGTTGATTTTTCACGAACATGGTCAAATTAAAAAAAATTTTTTTTAGGATGCCAATCGAAAGTACAAGTCTATCTGTACATGCTGTGCTAATTTTTCCCATAACAAACCACGTTTAAGGGTTGAACATGCAGTTTAAGGGATGCATACTTCCCACTAAGAGGGAGAGACGAACGTGGCTTCTTCAACAATTGCATGTACCATCGTTATATAAGGGATGATTTTCGAACCAAAGGCAGTTTCGGGTTCGTAACAATGTATAGAACGATAATATAACAATCTTTTTCGATTTCGAAACAAAAAGATTTTTTGCCAAAAAAAACCGTGGGTTAACCATCGTTGATTTTTCACGAACATGGTCAAATTAAAAAAAATTTTTTTTAGGATGCCAATCGAAAGTACAAGTCTATCTGTACATGCTGTGCAAATTTTTCCCATAACAAACCACGTTTAAGGGTTGAACATGCAGTTTAAGGGAGGCATACTTCCCTCTAAGAGGGAGAGACGAACGTGGCTTCTTCAACAATTGCATGTACCATCGTTATATAAGGGATGATTTTCGAACCAAAGGCAGTTTCGGGTTCGTAACAATGTATAGAACGATAATATAACAATCTTTTTCGATTTCGAAACAAAAAGAATTTTCGCCAAAAAAAACCGTGGGTTAACCATCGTTGATTTTTCACGAACATGGTCAAATTAAAAAAAATTTTTTTTAGGATGCCAATCGAAAGTACAAGTCTATCTGTACATGCTGTGCTAATTTTTCCCATAACAAACCACGTTTAAGGGTTGAACATGCAGTTTAAGGGAGGCATACTTCCCTCTAAGAGGGAGAGACGAACGTGGCTTCTTCAACAATTGCATGTACCATCGTTATATAAGGGATGATTTTCGAACCAAAGGCAGTTTCGGGTGCGTAACAATGTATAGAACGATAATATAACAATCTTTTTCGATTTCGAAACAAAAAGAATTTTCGCCAAAAAAAACCGTGGGTTAACCATCGTTGATTTTTCACGAACATGGTCAAATTAAAAAAAATTTTTTTTAGGATGCCAATCGAAAGTACAAGTCTATCTGTACATGCTGTGCAAATTTTTCCCATAACAAACCACGTTTAAGGGTTGAACATGCAGTTTAAGGGAGGCATACTTCCCTCTAAGAGGGAGAGACGAACGTGGCTTCTTCAACAATTGCATGTACCATCGTTATATAAGGGATGATTTTCGAACCAAAGGCAGTTTCGGGTTCGTAACAATGTATAGAACGATAATATAACAATCTTTTTCGATTTCGAAACAAAAAGAATTTTCGCCAAAAAAAACCGTGGGTTAACCATCGTTGATTTTTCACGAACATGGTCAAATTAAAAAAAATTTTTTTTAGGATGCCAATCGAAAGTACAAGTCTATCTGTACATGCTGTGCTAATTTTTCCCATAACATACCACGTTTAAGGGTTGAACATGCAGTTTAAGGGATGCATACTTCCCACTAAGAGGGAGAGACGAACGTGGCTTCTTCAACAATTGCATGTACCATCGTTATATAAGGGATGATTTTCGAACCAAAGGCAGTTTCGGGTTCGTAACAATGTATAGAACGATAATATAACAATCTTTTTCGATTTCGAAACAAAAAGAATTTTCGCCAAAAAAAACCGTGGGTTAACCATCGTTGATTTTTCACGAACATGGTCAAATTAAAAAAAATTTTTTTTAGGATGCCAATCGAAAGTACAAGTCTATCTGTACATGCTGTGCTAATTTTTCCCATAACAAACAACGTTTAAGGGTTGAACATGCAGTTTAAGGGATGCATACTTCCCACTAAGAGGGAGAGACGAACGTGGCTTCTTCAACAATTGCATGTACCATCGTTATATAAGGGATGATTTTCGAACCAAAGGCAGTTTCGGGTGCGTAACAATGTATAGAACGATAATATAACAATCTTTTTCGATTTCGAAACAAAAAGATTTTTTGCCAAAAAAAACCGTGGGTTAACCATCGTTGATTTTTCACGAACATGGTCAAATTAAAAAAAAATTTTTTTAGGATGCCAATCGAAAGTACAAGTCTATCTGTACATGCTGTGCTAATTTTTCCCATAACAAACCACGTTTAAGGGTTGAACATGCAGTTTAAGGGAGGCATACTTCCCTCTAAGAGGGAGAGACGAACGTGGCTTCTTCAACAATTGCATGTACCATCGTTATATAAGGGATGATTTTCGAACCAAAGGCAGTTTCGGGTTCGTAACAATGTATAGAACGATAATATAACAATCTTTTTCGATTTCGAAACAAAAAGATTTTTTGCCAAAAAAAACCGTGGGTTAACCATCGTTGATTTTTCACGAACATGGTCAAATTAAAAAAAAATTTTTTTAGGATGCCAATCGAAAGTACAAGTCTATCTGTACATGCTGTGCTAATTTTTCCCATAACAAACCACGTTTAAGGGTTGAACATGCAGTTTAAGGGAGGCATACTTCCCTCTAAGAGGGAGAGACGAACGTGGCTTCTTCAACAATTGCATGTACCATCGTTATATAAGGGATGATTTTCGAACCAAAGGCAGTTTCGGGTTCGTAACAATGTATAGAACGATAATATAACAATCTTTTTCGATTTCGAAACAAAAAGAATTTTCGCCAAAAAAAACCGTGGGTTAACCATCGTTGATTTTTCACGAACATGGTCAAATTAAAAAAAAATTTTTTTAGGATGCCAATCGAAAGTACAAGTCTATCTGTACATGCTGTGCTAATTTTTCCCATAACAAATTACGTTTAAGGGTTGAACATGCAGTTTAAGGGAGGCATACTTCCCTCTAAGAGGGAGAGACGAACGTGGCTTCTTCAACAATTGCATGTACCATCGTTATATAAGGGATGATTTTCGAACCAAAGGCAGTTTCGGGTTCGTAACAATGTATAGAACGATAATATAACAATCTTTTTCGATTTCGAAACAAAAAGAATTTTCGCCAAAAAAAACCGTGGGTTAACCATCGTTGATTTTTCACGAACATGGTCAAATTAAAAAAAAATTTTTTTAGGATGCCAATCGAAAGTACAAGTCTATCTGTACATGCTGTGCTAATTTTTCCCATAACAAACCACGTTTAAGGGTTGAACATGCAGTTTAACGGAGGCATACTTCCCTCTAAGAGGGAGAGACGAACGTGGCTTCTTCAACAATTGCATGTACCATCGTTATATAAGGGATGATTTTCGAACCAAAGGCAGTTTCGGGTTCGTAACAATGTATAGAACGATAATATAACAATCTTTTTCGATTTCGAAACAAAAAGAATTTTCGCCAAAAAAAACCGTGGGTTAACCATCGTTGATTTTTCACGAACATGGTCAAATTAAAAAAAAATTTTTTTAGGATGCCAATCGAAAGTACAAGTCTATCTGTACATGCTGTGCTAATTTTTCCCATAACAAACCACGTTTAAGGGTTGAACATGCAGTTTAAGGGAGGCATACTTCCCTCTAAGAGGGAGAGACGAACGTGGCTTCTTCAACAATTGCATGTACCATCGTTATATAAGGGATGATTTTCGAACCAAAGGCAGTTTCGGGTTCGTAACAATGTATAGAACGATAATATAACAATCTTTTTCGATTTCGAAACAAAAAGAATTTTCGCCAAAAAAAACCGTGGGTTAACCATCGTTGATTTTTCACGAACATGGTCAAATTAAAAAAAATTTTTTTTAGGATGCCAATCGAAAGTACAAGTCTATCTGTACATGCTGTGCTAATTTTTCCCATAACAAACCACGTTTAAGGGTTGAACATGCAGTTTAAGGGATGCATACTTCCCACTAAGAGGGAGAGACGAACGTGGCTTCTTCAACAATTGCATGTACCATCGTTATATAAGGGATGATTTTCGAACCAAAGGCAGTTTCGGGTTCGTAACAATGTATAGAACGATAATATAACAATCTTTTTCGATTTCGAAACAAAAAGATTTTTTGCCAAAAAAAACCGTGGGTTAACCATCGTTGATTTTTCACGAACATGGTCAAATTAAAAAAAATTTTTTTTAGGATGCCAATCGAAAGTACAAGTCTATCTGTACATGCTGTGCAAATTTTTCCCATAACAAACCACGTTTAAGGGTTGAACATGCAGTTTAAGGGAGGCATACTTCCCTCTAAGAGGGAGAGACGAACGTGGCTTCTTCAACAATTGCATGTACCATCGTTATATAAGGGATGATTTTCGAACCAAAGGCAGTTTCGGGTTCGTAACAATGTATAGAACGATAATATAACAATCTTTTTCGATTTCGAAACAAAAAGAATTTTCGCCAAAAAAAACCGTGGGTTAACCATCGTTGATTTTTCACGAACATGGTCAAATTAAAAAAAATTTTTTTTAGGATGCCAATCGAAAGTACAAGTCTATCTGTACATGCTGTGCTAATTTTTCCCATAACAAACCACGTTTAAGGGTTGAACATGCAGTTTAAGGGATGCATACTTCCCACTAAGAGGGAGAGACGAACGTGGCTTCTTCAACAATTGCATGTACCATCGTTATATAAGGGATGATTTTCGAACCAAAGGCAGTTTCGGGTTCGTAACAATGTATAGAACGATAATATAACAATCTTTTTCGATTTCGAAACAAAAAGAATTTTCGCCAAAAAAAACCGTGGGTTAACCATCGTTGATTTTTCACGAACATGGTCAAATTAAAAAAAATTTTTTTTAGGATGCCAATCGAAAGTACAAGTCTATCTGTACATGCTGTGCTAATTTTTCCCATAACAAACCTCGTTTAGGGTTGAACATGCAGTTTAAGGGATGCATACTTCCCACTAAGAGGGAGAGACGAACGTGGCTTCTTCAACAATTGCATGTACCATCGTTATATAAGGGATGATTTTCGAACCAAAGGCAGTTTCGGGTTCGTAACAATGTATAGAACGATAATATAACAGTCTTTTTCGATTTCGAAACAAAAAGAATTTTCGCCAAAAAAAACCGTGGGTTAACCATCGTTGATTTTTCACGAACATGGTCAAATTAAAAAAAATTTTTTTTAGGATGCCAATCGAAAGTACAAGTCTATCTGTACATGCTGTGCTAATTTTTCCCATAACAAACCACGTTTAAGGGTTGAACATGCAGTTTAAGGGATGCATACTTCCCACTAAGAGGGAGAGACGAACGTGGCTTCTTCAACAATTGCATGTACCATCGTTATATAAGGGATGATTTTCGAACCAAAGGCAGTTTCGGGTTCGTAACAATGTATAGAACGATAATATAACAATCTTTTTCGATTTCGAAACAAAAAGAATTTTCGCCAAAAAAAACCGTGGGTTAACCATCGTTGATTTTTCACGAACATGGTCAAATTAAAAAAAATTTTTTTTAGGATGCCAATCGAAAGTACAAGTCTATCTGTACATGCTGTGCTAATTTTTCCCATAACAAACCTCGTTTAGGGTTGAACATGCAGTTTAAGGGATGCATACTTCCCACTAAGAGGGAGAGACGAACGTGGCTTCTTCAACAATTGCATGTACCATCGTTATATAAGGGATGATTTTCGAACCAAAGGCAGTTTCGGGTTCGTAACAATGTATAGAACGATAATATAACAGTCTTTTTCGATTTCGAAACAAAAAGAATTTTCGCCAAAAAAAACCGTGGGTTAACCATCGTTGATTTTTCACGAACATGGTCAAATTAAAAAAAATTTTTTTTAGGATGCCAATCGAAAGTACAAGTCTATCTGTACATGCTGTGCTAATTTTTCCCATAACAAACCACGTTTAAGGGTTGAACATGCAGTTTAAGGGATGCATACTTCCCACTAAGAGGGAGAGACGAACGTGGCTTCTTCAACAATTGCATGTACCATCGTTATATAAGGGATGATTTTCGAACCAAAGGCAGTTTCGGGTTCGTAACAATGTATAGAACGATAATATAACAATCTTTTTCGATTTCGAAACAAAAAGATTTTTTGCCAAAAAAAACCGTGGGTTAACCATCGTTGATTTTTCACGAACATGGTCAAATTAAAAAAAATTTTTTTTAGGATGCCAATCGAAAGTACAAGTCTATCTGTACATGCTGTGCAAATTTTTCCCATAACAAACCACGTTTAAGGGTTGAACATGCAGTTTAAGGGAGGCATACTTCCCTCTAAGAGGGAGAGACGAACGTGGCTTCTTCAACAATTGCATGTACCATCGTTATATAAGGGATGATTTTCGAACCAAAGGCAGTTTCGGGTTCGTAACAATGTATAGAACGATAATATAACAATCTTTTTCGATTTCGAAACAAAAAGAATTTTCGCCAAAAAAAACCGTGGGTTAACCATCGTTGATTTTTCACGAACATGGTCAAATTAAAAAAAATTTTTTTTAGGATGCCAATCGAAAGTACAAGTCTATCTGTACATGCTGTGCTAATTTTTCCCATAACAAACCACGTTTAAGGGTTGAACATGCAGTTTAAGGGAGGCATACTTCCCTCTAAGAGGGAGAGACGAACGTGGCTTCTTCAACAATTGCATGTACCATCGTTATATAAGGGATGATTTTCGAACCAAAGGCAGTTTCGGGTGCGTAACAATGTATAGAACGATAATATAACAATCTTTTTCGATTTCGAAACAAAAAGAATTTTCGCCAAAAAAAACCGTGGGTTAACCATCGTTGATTTTTCACGAACATGGTCAAATTAAAAAAAATTTTTTTTAGGATGCCAATCGAAAGTACAAGTCTATCTGTACATGCTGTGCTAATTTTTCCCATAACAAACCTCGTTTAGGGTTGAACATGCAGTTTAAGGGATGCATACTTCCCACTAAGAGGGAGAGACGAACGTGGCTTCTTCAACAATTGCATGTACCATCGTTATATAAGGGATGATTTTCGAACCAAAGGCAGTTTCGGGTTCGTAACAATGTATAGAACGATAATATAACAGTCTTTTTCGATTTCGAAACAAAAAGAATTTTCGCCAAAAAAAACCGTGGGTTAACCATCGTTGATTTTTCACGAACATGGTCAAATTAAAAAAAATTTTTTTTAGGATGCCAATCGAAAGTACAAGTCTATCTGTACATGCTGTGCAAATTTTTCCCATAACAAACCACGTTTAAGGGTTGAACATGCAGTTTAAGGGAGGCATACTTCCCTCTAAGAGGGAGAGACGAACGTGGCTTCTTCAACAATTGCATGTACCATCGTTATATAAGGGATGATTTTCGAACCAAAGGCAGTTTCGGGTTCGTAACAATGTATAGAACGATAATATAACAATCTTTTTCGATTTCGAAACAAAAAGAATTTTCGCCAAAAAAAACCGTGGGTTAACCATCGTTGATTTTTCACGAACATGGTCAAATTAAAAAAAATTTTTTTTAGGATGCCAATCGAAAGTACAAGTCTATCTGTACATGCTGTGCTAATTTTTCCCATAACATACCACGTTTAAGGGTTGAACATGCAGTTTAAGGGATGCATACTTCCCACTAAGAGGGAGAGACGAACGTGGCTTCTTCAACAATTGCATGTACCATCGTTATATAAGGGATGATTTTCGAACCAAAGGCAGTTTCGGGTTCGTAACAATGTATAGAACGATAATATAACAATCTTTTTCGATTTCGAAACAAAAAGAATTTTCGCCAAAAAAAACCGTGGGTTAACCATCGTTGATTTTTCACGAACATGGTCAAATTAAAAAAAATTTTTTTTAGGATGCCAATCGAAAGTACAAGTCTATCTGTACATGCTGTGCTAATTTTTCCCATAACAAACAACGTTTAAGGGTTGAACATGCAGTTTAAGGGATGCATACTTCCCACTAAGAGGGAGAGACGAACGTGGCTTCTTCAACAATTGCATGTACCATCGTTATATAAGGGATGATTTTCGAACCAAAGGCAGTTTCGGGTGCGTAACAATGTATAGAACGATAATATAACAATCTTTTTCGATTTCGAAACAAAAAGAATTTTCGCCAAAAAAAACCGTGGGTTAACCATCGTTGATTTTTCACGAAAATGGTCAAATTAAAAAAAAATTTTTTTAGGATGCCAATCGAAAGTACAAGTCTATCTGTACATGCTGTGCAAATTTTTCCCATAACAAACCACGTTTAAGGGTTGAACATGCAGTTTAAGGGATGCATACTTCCCACTAAGAGGGAGAGACGAACGTGGCTTCTTCAACAATTGCATGAACCATCGTTATATAAGGGATGATTTTCGAACCAAAGGCAGTTTCGGGTGCGTAACAATGTATAGAACGATAATATAACAATCTTTTTCGATTTCGAAACAAAAAGATTTTTCGCCAAAAAAACCGTGGGTTAACCATCGTTGATTTTTCACGAACATGGTCAAATTAAAAAAAATTTTTTTTAGGATGCCAATCGAAAGTACAAGTCTATCTGTACATGCTGTGCTAATTTTTCCCATAACAAACCACGTTTAAGGGTTGAACATGCAGTTTAAGGGATGCATACTTCCCACTAAGAGGGAGAGACGAACGTGGCTTCTTCAACAATTGCATGTACCATCGTTATATAAGGGATGATTTTCGAACCAAAGGCAGTTTCGGGATCGTAACAATGTATAGAACGATAATATAACAATCTTTTTCGATTTCGAAACAAAAAGATTTTTCGCCAAAAAAAACCGTGGGTTAACCATCGTTGATTTTTCACGAACATGGTCAAATTAAAAAAAATTTTTTTTAGGATGCCAATCGAAAGTACAAGTCTATCTGTACATGCTGTGCTAATTTTTCCCATAACAAACCACGTTTAAGGGTTGAACATGCAGTTTAAGGGATGCATACTTCCCACTAAGAGGGAGAGACGAACGTGGCTTCTTCAACAATTGCATGTACCATCGTTATATAAGGGATGATTTTCGAACCAAAGGCAGTTTCGGGATCGTAACAATGTATAGAACGATAATATAACAATCTTTTTCGATTTCGAAACCAAAAGATTTTTCGCCAAAAAAACCGTGGGTTAACCATCGTTGATTTTTCACGAACATGGTCAAATTAAAAAAAATTTTTTTTAGGATGCCAATCGAAAGTACAAGTCTATCTGTACATGCTGTGCTAATTTTTCCCATAACAAACCACGTTTAAGGGTTGAACATGCAGTTTAAGGGATGCATACTTCCCACTAAGAGGGAGAGACGAACGTGGCTTCTTCAACAATTGCATGTACCATCGTTATATAAGGGATGATTTTCGAACCAAAGGCAGTTTCGGGATCGTAACAATGTATAGAACGATAATATAACAATCTTTTTCGATTTCGAAACCAAAAGATTTTTCGCCAAAAAAACCGTGGGTTAACCATCGTTGATTTTTCACGAACATGGTCAAATTAAAAAAAATTTTTTTTAGGATGCCAATCGAAAGTACAAGTCTATCTGTACATGCTGTGCTAATTTTTCCCATAACAAACCACGTTTAAGGGTTGAACATGCAGTTTAAGGGATGCATACTTCCCACTAAGAGGGAGAGACGAACGTGGCTTCTTCAACAATTGCATGTACCATCGTTATATAAGGGATGATTTTCGAACCAAAGGCAGTTTCGGGATCGTAACAATGTATAGAACGATAATATAACAATCTTTTTCGATTTCGAAACAAAAAGATTTTTCGCCAAAAAAAACCGTGGGTTAACCATCGTTGATTTTTCACGAACATGGTCAAATTAAAAAAAATTTTTTTTAGGATGCCAATCGAAAGTACAAGTCTATCTGTACATGCTGTGCTAATTTTTCCCATAACAAACCACGTTTAAGGGTTGAACATGCAGTTTAAGGGATGCATACTTCCCACTAAGAGGGAGAGACGAACGTGGCTTCTTCAACAATTGCATGAACCATCGTTATATAAGGGATGATTTTCGAACCAAAGGCAGTTTCGGGTGCGTAACAATGTATAGAACGATAATATAACAATCTTTTTCGATTTCGAAACAAAAAGATTTTTCGCCAAAAAAACCGTGGGTTAACCATCGTTGATTTTTCACGAACATGGTCAAATTAAAAAAAATTTTTTTTAGGATGCCAATCGAAAGTACAAGTCTATCTGTACATGCTGTGCTAATTTTTCCCATAACAAACCACGTTTAAGGGTTGAACATGCAGTTTAAGGGATGCATACTTCCCACTAAGAGGGAGAGACGAACGTGGCTTCTTCAACAATTGCATGTACCATCGTTATATAAGGGATGATTTTCGAACCAAAGGCAGTTTCGGGATCGTAACAATGTATAGAACGATAATATAACAATCTTTTTCGATTTCGAAACAAAAAGATTTTTCGCCAAAAAAAACCGTGGGTTAACCATCGTTGATTTTTCACGAACATGGTCAAATTAAAAAAAATTTTTTTTAGGATGCCAATCGAAAGTACAAGTCTATCTGTACATGCTGTGCTAATTTTTCCCATAACAAACCACGTTTAAGGGTTGAACATGCAGTTTAAGGGATGCATACTTCCCACTAAGAGGGAGAGACGAACGTGGCTTCTTCAACAATTGCATGTACCATCGTTATATAAGGGATGATTTTCGAACCAAAGGCAGTTTCGGGATCGTAACAATGTATAGAACGATAATATAACAATCTTTTTCGATTTCGAAACCAAAAGATTTTTCGCCAAAAAAACCGTGGGTTAACCATCGTTGATTTTTCACGAACATGATCAAATTAAAAAAAATTTTTTTTAGGATGCCAATCGAAAGTACAAGTCTATCTGTACATGCTGTGCTAATTTTTCCCATAACAAACCACGTTTAAGGGTTGAACATGCAGTTTAAGGGATGCATACTTCCCACTAAGAGGGAGAGACGAACGTGGCTTCTTCAACAATTGCATGTACCATCGTTATATAAGGGATGATTTTCGAACCAAAGGCAGTTTCGGGATCGTAACAATGTATAGAACGATAATATAACAATCTTTTTCGATTTCGAAACCAAAAGATTTTTCGCCAAAAAAACCGTGGGTTAACCATCGTTGATTTTTCACGAACATGGTCAAATTAAAAAAAATTTTTTTTAGGATGCCAATCGAAAGTACAAGTCTATCTGTACATGCTGTGCTAATTTTTCCCATAACAAACCACGTTTAAGGGTTGAACATGCAGTTTAAGGGATGCATACTTCCCACTAAGAGGGAGAGACGAACGTGGCTTCTTCAACAATTGCATGTACCATCGTTATATAAGGGATGATTTTCGAACCAAAGGCAGTTTCGGGATCGTAACAATGTATAGAACGATAATATAACAATCTTTTTCGATTTCGAAACAAAAAGATTTTTCGCCAAAAAAAACCGTGGGTTAACCATCGTTGATTTTTCACGAACATGGTCAAATTAAAAAAAAATTTTTTTAGGATGCCAATCGAAAGTACAAGTCTATCTGTACATGCTGTGCCAATTTTTCCCATAACAAACCACGTTTAAGGGTTGAACATGCAGTTTAAGGGATGCATACTTCCCACTAAGAGGGAGAGACGAACGTGGCTTCTTCAACAATTGCATGTACCATCGTTATATAAGGGATGATTTTCGAACCAAAGGCAGTTTCGGGATCGTAACAATGTATAGAACGATAATATAACAATCTTTTGCGATTTCGAAACCAAAAGATTTTTCGCCAAAAAAACCGTGGGTTAACCATCGTTGATTTTTCACGAACATGGTCAAATTAAAAAAAATTTTTTTTAGGATGCCAATCGAAAGTACAAGTCTATCTGTACATGCTGTGCCAATTTTTCCCATAACAAACCACGTTTAAGGGTTGAACATGCAGTTTAAGGGATGCATACTTCCCACTAAGAGGGAGAGACGAACGTGGCTTCTTCAACAATTGCATGTACCATCGTTATATAAGGGATGATTTTCGAACCAAAGGCAGTTTCGGGATCGTAACAATGTATAGAACGATAATATAACAATTTTTTTCGATATCGAAACCAAAAGATTTTTCGCCAAAAAAACCGTGGGTTAACCATCGTTGATTTTTCACGAAAATGGTCAAATTAAAAAAAATTTTTTTTAGGATGCCAATCGAAAGTACTAGTCTATCTGTACATGCTGTGCCAATTTTTCCCATAACAAACCACGATTAAGGGTTGAACATGCAGTTTAAGGGATGCATACTTCCCACTAAGAGGGAGAGACGAACGTGGCTTCTTCAACAATTGCATGTACCATCGTTATATAAGGGATGATTTTCGAACCAAAGGCAGTTTCGGGATCGTAACAATGTATAGAACGATAATATAACAATTTTTTTCGATTTCGAAACCAAAAGATTTTTCGCCAAAAAAACCGTGGGTTAACCATCGTTGATTTTTCACGAACATGGTCAAATTAAAAAAAAATTTTTTTAGGATGCCAATCGAAAGTACAAGTCTATCTGTACATGCTGTGCCAATTTTTCCCATAACAAACCACGTTTAAGGGTTGAACATGCAGTTTAAGGGATGCATACTTCCCACTAAGAGGGAGAGACGAACGTGGCTTCTTCAACAATTGCATGTACCATCGTTATATAAGGGATGATTTTCGAACCAAAGGCAGTTTCGGGATCGTAACAATGTATAGAACGATAATATAACAATCTTTTTCGATTTCGAAACAAAAAGATTTTTCGCCAAAAAAACCGTGGGTTAACCATCGTTGATTTTTCACGAACATGGTCAAATTAAAAAAAATTTTTTTTAGGATGCCAATCGAAAGTACAAGTCTATCTGTACATGCTGTGCCAATTTTTCCCATAACAAACCACGTTTAAGGGTTGAACATGCAGTTTAAGGGATGCATACTTCCCACTAAGAGGGAGAGACGAACGTGGCTTCTTCAAAAATTGCATGTACCATCGTTATATAAGGGATGATTTTCGAACCAATGGCAGTTTCGGGATCGTAACAATGTATAGAACGATAATATAACAATCTTTTTCGATTTCGAAACAAAAAGATTTTTCGCCAAAAAAAACCGTGGGTTAACCATCGTTGATTTTTCACGAACATGGTCAAATTAAAAAAAATTTTTTTTAGGATGCCAATCGAAAGTACAAGTCTATCTGTACATGCTGTGCTAATTTTTCCCATAACATACCACGTTTAAGGGTTGAACATGCAGTTTAAGGGATGCATACTTCCCACTAAGAGGGAGAGACGAACGTGGCTTCTTCAACAATTGCATGTACCATCGTTATATAAGGGATGATTTTCGAACCAAAGGCAGTTTCGGGTTCGTAACAATGTATAGAACGATAATATAACAATCTTTTTCGATTTCGAAACAAAAAGAATTTTCGCCAAAAAAAACCGTGGGTTAACCATCGTTGATTTTTCACGAACATGGTCAAATTAAAAAAAATTTTTTTTAGGATGCCAATCGAAAGTACAAGTCTATCTGTACATGCTGTGCTAATTTTTCCCATAACAAACAACGTTTAAGGGTTGAACATGCAGTTTAAGGGATGCATACTTCCCACTAAGAGGGAGAGACGAACGTGGCTTCTTCAACAATTGCATGTACCATCGTTATATAAGGGATGATTTTCGAACCAAAGGCAGTTTCGGGTGCGTAACAATGTATAGAACGATAATATAACAATCTTTTTCGATTTCGAAACAAAAAGAATTTTCGCCAAAAAAAACCGTGGGTTAACCATCGTTGATTTTTCACGAAAATGGTCAAATTAAAAAAAAATTTTTTTAGGATGCCAATCGAAAGTACAAGTCTATCTGTACATGCTGTGCAAATTTTTCCCATAACAAACCACGTTTAAGGGTTGAACATGCAGTTTAAGGGATGCATACTTCCCACTAAGAGGGAGAGACGAACGTGGCTTCTTCAACAATTGCATGAACCATCGTTATATAAGGGATGATTTTCGAACCAAAGGCAGTTTCGGGTGCGTAACAATGTATAGAACGATAATATAACAATCTTTTTCGATTTCGAAACAAAAAGATTTTTCGCCAAAAAAACCGTGGGTTAACCATCGTTGATTTTTCACGAACATGGTCAAATTAAAAAAAATTTTTTTTAGGATGCCAATCGAAAGTACAAGTCTATCTGTACATGCTGTGCTAATTTTTCCCATAACAAACCACGTTTAAGGGTTGAACATGCAGTTTAAGGGATGCATACTTCCCACTAAGAGGGAGAGACGAACGTGGCTTCTTCAACAATTGCATGTACCATCGTTATATAAGGGATGATTTTCGAACCAAAGGCAGTTTCGGGATCGTAACAATGTATAGAACGATAATATAACAATCTTTTTCGATTTCGAAACAAAAAGATTTTTCGCCAAAAAAAACCGTGGGTTAACCATCGTTGATTTTTCACGAACATGGTCAAATTAAAAAAAATTTTTTTTAGGATGCCAATCGAAAGTACAAGTCTATCTGTACATGCTGTGCTAATTTTTCCCATAACAAACCACGTTTAAGGGTTGAACATGCAGTTTAAGGGATGCATACTTCCCACTAAGA
Source organism: Sisyra terminalis (assembly GCA_958496175.1). NCBI lineage: Eukaryota > Metazoa > Arthropoda > Insecta > Neuroptera > Sisyridae > Sisyra > Sisyra terminalis. The sequence goes on from OY292277.1 coordinate 3,297,428, forward strand.
GGGAGAGACGAACGTGGCTTCTTCAACAATTGCATGAACCATCGTTATATAAGGGATGATTTTCGAACCAAAGGCAGTTTCGGGTGCGTAACAATGTATAGAACGATAATATAACAATCTTTTTCGATTTCGAAACAAAAAGATTTTTCGCCAAAAAAACCGTGGGTTAACCATCGTTGATTTTTCACGAACATGGTCAAATTAAAAAAAATTTTTTTTAGGATGCCAATCGAAAGTACAAGTCTATCTGTACATGCTGTGCTAATTTTTCCCATAACAAACCACGTTTAAGGGTTGAACATGCAGTTTAAGGGATGCATACTTCCCACTAAGAGGGAGAGACGAACGTGGCTTCTTCAACAATTGCATGTACCATCGTTATATAAGGGATGATTTTCGAACCAAAGGCAGTTTCGGGATCGTAACAATGTATAGAACGATAATATAACAATCTTTTTCGATTTCGAAACAAAAAGATTTTTCGCCAAAAAAAACCGTGGGTTAACCATCGTTGATTTTTCACGAACATGGTCAAATTAAAAAAAATTTTTTTTAGGATGCCAATCGAAAGTACAAGTCTATCTGTACATGCTGTGCTAATTTTTCCCATAACAAACCACGTTTAAGGGTTGAACATGCAGTTTAAGGGATGCATACTTCCCACTAAGAGGGAGAGACGAACGTGGCTTCTTCAACAATTGCATGTACCATCGTTATATAAGGGATGATTTTCGAACCAAAGGCAGTTTCGGGATCGTAACAATGTATAGAACGATAATATAACAATCTTTTTCGATTTCGAAACAAAAAGATTTTTCGCCAAAAAAAACCGTGGGTTAACCATCGTTGATTTTTCACGAACATGGTCAAATTAAAAAAAATTTTTTTTAGGATGCCAATCGAAAGTACAAGTCTATCTGTACATGCTGTGCTAATTTTTCCCATAACAAACCACGTTTAAGGGTTGAACATGCAGTTTAAGGGATGCATACTTCCCACTAAGAGGGAGAGACGAACGTGGCTTCTTCAACAATTGCATGTACCATCGTTATATAAGGGATGATTTTCGAACCAAAGGCAGTTTCGGGTTCGTAACAATGTATAGAACGATAATATAACAATCTTTTTCGATTTCGAAACAAAAAGAATTTTCGCCAAAAAAAACCGTGGGTTAACCATCGTTGATTTTTCACGAACATGGTCAAATTAAAAAAAATTTTTTTTAGGATGCCAATCGAAAGTACAAGTCTATCTGTACATGCTGTGCTAATTTTTCCCATAACAAACAACGTTTAAGGGTTGAACATGCAGTTTAAGGGATGCATACTTCCCACTAAGAGGGAGAGACGAACGTGGCTTCTTCAACAATTGCATGTACGATCGTTATATAAGGGATGATTTTCGAACCAAAGGCAGTTTCGGGTGCGTAACAATGTATAGAACGATAATATAACAATCTTTTTCGATTTCGAAACAAAAAGAATTTTCGCCAAAAAAAACCGTGGGTTAACCATCGTTGATTTTTCACGAAAATGGTCAAATTAAAAAAAAATTTTTTTAGGATGCCAATCGAAAGTACAAGTCTATCTGTACATGCTGTGCAAATTTTTCCCATAACAAACCACGTTTAAGGGTTGAACATGCAGTTTAAGGGATGCATACTTCCCACTAAGAGGGAGAGACGAACGTGGCTTCTTCAACAATTGCATGAACCATCGTTATATAAGGGATGATTTTCGAACCAAAGGCAGTTTCGGGTGCGTAACAATGTATAGAACGATAATATAACAATCTTTTTCGATTTCGAAACAAAAAGATTTTTCGCCAAAAAAACCGTGGGTTAACCATCGTTGATTTTTCACGAACATGGTCAAATTAAAAAAAATTTTTTTTAGGATGCCAATCGAAAGTACAAGTCTATCTGTACATGCTGTGCTAATTTTTCCCATAACAAACCACGTTTAAGGGTTGAACATGCAGTTTAAGGGATGCATACTTCCCACTAAGAGGGAGAGACGAACGTGGCTTCTTCAACAATTGCATGTACCATCGTTATATAAGGGATGATTTTCGAACCAAAGGCAGTTTCGGGATCGTAACAATGTATAGAACGATAATATAACAATCTTTTTCGATTTCGAAACAAAAAGATTTTTCGCCAAAAAAAACCGTGGGTTAACCATCGTTGATTTTTCACGAACATGGTCAAATTAAAAAAAATTTTTTTTAGGATGCCAATCGAAAGTACAAGTCTATCTGTACATGCTGTGCTAATTTTTCCCATAACAAACCACGTTTAAGGGTTGAACATGCAGTTTAAGGGATGCATACTTCCCACTAAGAGGGAGAGACGAACGTGGCTTCTTCAACAATTGCATGAACCATCGTTATATAAGGGATGATTTTCGAACCAAAGGCAGTTTCGGGTGCGTAACAATGTATAGAACGATAATATAACAATCTTTTTCGATTTCGAAACAAAAAGATTTTTCGCCAAAAAAACCGTGGGTTAACCATCGTTGATTTTTCACGAACATGGTCAAATTAAAAAAAATTTTTTTTAGGATGCCAATCGAAAGTACAAGTCTATCTGTACATGCTGTGCTAATTTTTCCCATAACAAACCACGTTTAAGGGTTGAACATGCAGTTTAAGGGATGCATACTTCCCACTAAGAGGGAGAGACGAACGTGGCTTCTTCAACAATTGCATGTACCATCGTTATATAAGGGATGATTTTCGAACCAAAGGCAGTTTCGGGATCGTAACAATGTATAGAACGATAATATAACAATCTTTTTCGATTTCGAAACAAAAAGATTTTTCGCCAAAAAAAACCGTGGGTTAACCATCGTTGATTTTTCACGAACATGGTCAAATTAAAAAAAATTTTTTTTAGGATGCCAATCGAAAGTACAAGTCTATCTGTACATGCTGTGCTAATTTTTCCCATAACAAACCACGTTTAAGGGTTGAACATGCAGTTTAAGGGATGCATACTTCCCACTAAGAGGGAGAGACGAACGTGGCTTCTTCAACAATTGCATGTACCATCGTTATATAAGGGATGATTTTCGAACCAAAGGCAGTTTCGGGATCGTAACAATGTATAGAACGATAATATAACAATCTTTTTCGATTTCGAAACAAAAAGATTTTTCGCCAAAAAAAACCGTGGGTTAACCATCGTTGATTTTTCACGAACATGGTCAAATTAAAAAAAATTTTTTTTAGGATGTCAATCGAAAGTACAAGTCTATCTGTACATGCTGTGCTAATTTTTCCCATAACAAACCACGTTTAAGGGTTGAACATGCAGTTTAAGGGATGCATACTTCCCACTAAGAGGGAGAGACGAACGTGGCTTCTTCAACAATTGCATGTACCATCGTTATATAAGGGATGATTTTCGAACCAAAGGCAGTTTCGGGATCGTAACAATGTATAGAACGATAACATAACAATCTTTTTCGATTTCGAAACCAAAAGATTTTTCGCCAAAAAAACCGTGGGTTAACCATCGTTGATTTTTCACGAACATGGTCAAATTAAAAAAAATTTTTTTTAGGATGCCAATCGAAAGTACAAGTCTATCTGTACATGCTGTGCTAATTTTTCCCATAACAAACCACGTTTAAGGGTTGAACATGCAGTTTAAGGGATGCATACTTCCCACTAAGAGGGAGAGACGAACGTGGCTTCTTCAACAATTGCATGTACCATCGTTATATAAGGGATGATTTTCGAACCAAAGGCAGTTTCGGGATCGTAACAATGTATAGAACGATAATATAACAATCTTTTTCGATTTCGAAACCAAAAGATTTTTCGCCAAAAAAACCGTGGGTTAACCATCGTTGATTTTTCACGAACATGGTCAAATTAAAAAAAATTTTTTTTAGGATGCCAATCGAAAGTACAAGTCTATCTGTACATGCTGTGCAAATTTTTCCCATAACAAACCACGTTTAAGGGTTGAACATGCAGTTTAAGGGATGCATACTTCCCACTAAGAGGGAGAGACGAACGTGGCTTCTTCAACAATTGCATGAACCATCGTTATATAAGGGATGATTTTCGAACCAAAGGCAGTTTCGGGTGCGTAACAATGTATAGAACGATAATATAACAATCTTTTTCGATTTCGAAACAAAAAGATTTTTCGCCAAAAAAACCGTGGGTTAACCATCGTTGATTTTTCACGAACATGGTCAAATTAAAAAAAATTTTTTTTAGGATGCCAATCGAAAGTACAAGTCTATCTGTACATGCTGTGCTAATTTTTCCCATAACAAACCACGTTTAAGGGTTGAACATGCAGTTTAAGGGATGCATACTTCCCACTAAGAGGGAGAGACGAACGTGGCTTCTTCAACAATTGCATGTACCATCGTTATATAAGGGATGATTTTCGAACCAAAGGCAGTTTCGGGATCGTAACAATGTATAGAACGATAATATAACAATCTTTTTCGATTTCGAAACAAAAAGATTTTTCGCCAAAAAAAACCGTGGGTTAACCATCGTTGATTTTTCACGAACATGGTCAAATTAAAAAAAATTTTTTTTAGGATGTCAATCGAAAGTACAAGTCTATCTGTACATGCTGTGCTAATTTTTCCCATAACAAACCACGTTTAAGGGTTGAACATGCAGTTTAAGGGATGCATACTTCCCACTAAGAGGGAGAGACGAACGTGGCTTCTTCAACAATTGCATGTACCATCGTTATATAAGGGATGATTTTCGAACCAAAGGCAGTTTCGGGATCGTAACAATGTATAGAACGATAACATAACAATCTTTTTCGATTTCGAAACCAAAAGATTTTTCGCCAAAAAAACCGTGGGTTAACCATCGTTGATTTTTCACGAACATGGTCAAATTAAAAAAAATTTTTTTTAGGATGCCAATCGAAAGTACAAGTCTATCTGTACATGCTGTGCTAATTTTTCCCATAACAAACCACGTTTAAGGGTTGAACATGCAGTTTAAGGGATGCATACTTCCCACTAAGAGGGAGAGACGAACGTGGCTTCTTCAACAATTGCATGTACCATCGTTATATAAGGGATGATTTTCGAACCAAAGGCAGTTTCGGGATCGTAACAATGTATAGAACGATAATATAACAATCTTTTTCGATTTCGAAACCAAAAGATTTTTCGCCAAAAAAACCGTGGGTTAACCATCGTTGATTTTTCACGAACATGGTCAAATTAAAAAAAATTTTTTTTAGGATGCCAATCGAAAGTACAAGTCTATCTGTACATGCTGTGCTAATTTTTCCCATAACAAACCACGTTTAAGGGTTGAACATGCAGTTTAAGGGATGCATACTTCCCACTAAGAGGGAGAGACGAACGTGGCTTCTTCAACAATTGCATGTACCATCGTTATATAAGGGATGATTTTCGAACCAAAGGCAGTTTCGGGATCGTAACAATGTATAGAACGATAATATAACAATCTTTTTCGATTTCGAAACAAAAAGATTTTTCGCCAAAAAAAACCGTGGGTTAACCATCGTTGATTTTTCACGAACATGGTCAAATTAAAAAAAATTTTTTTTAGGATGCCAATCGAAAGTACAAGTCTATCTGTACATGCTGTGCTAATTTTTCCCATAACAAACCACGTTTAAGGGTTGAACATGCAGTTTAAGGGATGCATACTTCCCACTAAGAGGGAGAGACGAACGTGGCTTCTTCAACAATTGCATGAACCATCGTTATATAAGGGATGATTTTCGAACCAAAGGCAGTTTCGGGATCGTAACAATGTATAGAACGATAATATAACAATCTTTTTCGATTTCGAAACAAAAAGATTTTTCGCCAAAAAAAACCGTGGGTTAACCATCGTTGATTTTTCACGAACATGGTCAAATTAAAAAAAATTTTTTTTAGGATGCCAATCGAAAGTACAAGTCTATCTGTACATGCTGTGCTAATTTTTCCCATAACAAACCACGTTTAAGGGTTGAACATGCAGTTTAAGGGATGCATACTTCCCACTAAGAGGGAGAGACGAACGTGGCTTCTTCAACAATTGCATGTACCATCGTTATATAAGGGATGATTTTCGAACCAAAGGCAGTTTCGGGATCGTAACAATGTATAGAACGATAATATAACAATCTTTTTCGATTTCGAAACAAAAAGATTTTTCGCCAAAAAAAACCGTGGGTTAACCATCGTTGATTTTTCACGAACATGGTCAAATTAAAAAAAATTTTTTTTAGGATGTCAATCGAAAGTACAAGTCTATCTGTACATGCTGTGCTAATTTTTCCCATAACAAACCACGTTTAAGGGTTGAACATGCAGTTTAAGGGATGCATACTTCCCACTAAGAGGGAGAGACGAACGTGGCTTCTTCAACAATTGCATGTACCATCGTTATATAAGGGATGATTTTCGAACCAAAGGCAGTTTCGGGATCGTAACAATGTATAGAACGATAACATAACAATCTTTTTCGATTTCGAAACCAAAAGATTTTTCGCCAAAAAAACCGTGGGTTAACCATCGTTGATTTTTCACGAACATGGTCAAATTAAAAAAAATTTTTTTTAGGATGCCAATCGAAAGTACAAGTCTATCTGTACATGCTGTGCTAATTTTTCCCATAACAAACCACGTTTAAGGGTTGAACATGCAGTTTAAGGGATGCATACTTCCCACTAAGAGGGAGAGACGAACGTGGCTTCTTCAACAATTGCATGTACCATCGTTATATAAGGGATGATTTTCGAACCAAAGGCAGTTTCGGGATCGTAACAATGTATAGAACGATAATATAACAATCTTTTTCGATTTCGAAACCAAAAGATTTTTCGCCAAAAAAACCGTGGGTTAACCATCGTTGATTTTTCACGAACATGGTCAAATTAAAAAAAATTTTTTTTAGGATGCCAATCGAAAGTACAAGTCTATCTGTACATGCTGTGCTAATTTTTCCCATAACAAACCACGTTTAAGGGTTGAACATGCAGTTTAAGGGATGCATACTTCCCACTAAGAGGGAGAGACGAACGTGGCTTCTTCAACAATTGCATGTACCATCGTTATATAAGGGATGATTTTCGAACCAAAGGCAGTTTCGGGATCGTAACAATGTATAGAACGATAATATAACAATCTTTTTCGATTTCGAAACAAAAAGATTTTTCGCCAAAAAAAACCGTGGGTTAACCATCGTTGATTTTTCACGAACATGGTCAAATTAAAAAAAATTTTTTTTAGGATGCCAATCGAAAGTACAAGTCTATCTGTACATGCTGTGCTAATTTTTCCCATAACAAACCACGTTTAAGGGTTGAACATGCAGTTTAAGGGATGCATACTTCCCACTAAGAGGGAGAGACGAACGTGGCTTCTTCAACAATTGCATGAACCATCGTTATATAAGGGATGATTTTCGAACCAAAGGCAGTTTCGGGTGCGTAACAATGTATAGAACGATAATATAACAATCTTTTTCGATTTCGAAACAAAAAGATTTTTCGCCAAAAAAACCGTGGGTTAACCATCGTTGATTTTTCACGAACATGGTCAAATTAAAAAAAATTTTTTTTAGGATGCCAATCGAAAGTACAAGTCTATCTGTACATGCTGTGCTAATTTTTCCCATAACAAACCACGTTTAAGGGTTGAACATGCAGTTTAAGGGATGCATACTTCCCACTAAGAGGGAGAGACGAACGTGGCTTCTTCAACAATTGCATGTACCATCGTTATATAAGGGATGATTTTCGAACCAAAGGCAGTTTCGGGATCGTAACAATGTATAGAACGATAATATAACAATCTTTTTCGATTTCGAAACAAAAAGATTTTTCGCCAAAAAAAACCGTGGGTTAACCATCGTTGATTTTTCACGAACATGGTCAAATTAAAAAAAATTTTTTTTAGGATGCCAATCGAAAGTACAAGTCTATCTGTACATGCTGTGCTAATTTTTCCCATAACAAACCACGTTTAAGGGTTGAACATGCAGTTTAAGGGATGCATACTTCCCACTAAGAGGGAGAGACGAACGTGGCTTCTTCAACAATTGCATGTACCATCGTTATATAAGGGATGATTTTCGAACCAAAGGCAGTTTCGGGATCGTAACAATGTATAGAACGATAATATAACAATCTTTTTCGATTTCGAAACCAAAAGATTTTTCGCCAAAAAAACCGTGGGTTAACCATCGTTGATTTTTCACGAACATGGTCAAATTAAAAAAAATTTTTTTTAGGATGCCAATCGAAAGTACAAGTCTATCTGTACATGCTGTGCTAATTTTTCCCATAACAAACCACGTTTAAGGGTTGAACATGCAGTTTAAGGGATGCATACTTCCCACTAAGAGGGAGAGACGAACGTGGCTTCTTCAACAATTGCATGTACCATCGTTATATAAGGGATGATTTTCGAACCAAAGGCAGTTTCGGGATCGTAACAATGTATAGAACGATAATATAACAATCTTTTTCGATTTCGAAACCAAAAGATTTTTCGCCAAAAAAACCGTGGGTTAACCATCGTTGATTTTTCACGAACATGGTCAAATTAAAAAAAATTTTTTTTAGGATGCCAATCGAAAGTACAAGTCTATCTGTACATGCTGTGCTAATTTTTCCCATAACAAACCACGTTTAAGGGTTGAACATGCAGTTTAAGGGATGCATACTTCCCACTAAGAGGGAGAGACGAACGTGGCTTCTTCAACAATTGCATGTACCATCGTTATATAAGGGATGATTTTCGAACCAAAGGCAGTTTCGGGATCGTAACAATGTATAGAACGATAATATAACAATCTTTTTCGATTTCGAAACAAAAAGATTTTTCGCCAAAAAAAACCGTGGGTTAACCATCGTTGATTTTTCACGAACATGGTCAAATTAAAAAAAATTTTTTTTAGGATGCCAATCGAAAGTACAAGTCTATCTGTACATGCTGTGCTAATTTTTCCCATAACAAACCACGTTTAAGGGTTGAACATGCAGTTTAAGGGATGCATACTTCCCACTAAGAGGGAGAGACGAACGTGGCTTCTTCAACAATTGCATGAACCATCGTTATATAAGGGATGATTTTCGAACCAAAGGCAGTTTCGGGATCGTAACAATGTATAGAACGATAATATAACAATCTTTTGCGATTTCGAAACCAAAAGATTTTTCGCCAAAAAAACCGTGGGTTAACCATCGTTGATTTTTCACGAACATGGTCAAATTAAAAAAAATTTTTTTTAGGATGCCAATCGAAAGTACAAGTCTATCTGTACATGCTGTGCCAATTTTTCCCATAACAAACCACGTTTAAGGGTTGAACATGCAGTTTAAGGGATGCATACTTCCCACTAAGAGGGAGAGACGAACGTGGCTTCTTCAACAATTGCATGTACCATCGTTATATAAGGGATGATTTTCGAACCAAAGGCAGTTTCGGGATCGTAACAATGTATAGAACGATAATATAACAATTTTTTTCGATATCGAAACCAAAAGATTTTTCGCCAAAAAAACCGTGGGTTAACCATCGTTGATTTTTCACGAAAATGGTCAAATTAAAAAAAATTTTTTTTAGGATGCCAATCGAAAGTACTAGTCTATCTGTACATGCTGTGCCAATTTTTCCCATAACAAACCACGATTAAGGGTTGAACATGCAGTTTAAGGGATGCATACTTCCCACTAAGAGGGAGAGACGAACGTGGCTTCTTCAACAATTGCATGTACCATCGTTATATAAGGGATGATTTTCGAACCAAAGGCAGTTTCGGGATCGTAACAATGTATAGAACGATAATATAACAATTTTTTTCGATTTCGAAACCAAAAGATTTTTCGCCAAAAAAACCGTGGGTTAACCATCGTTGATTTTTCACGAACATGGTCAAATTAAAAAAAAATTTTTTTAGGATGCCAATCGAAAGTACAAGTCTATCTGTACATGCTGTGCCAATTTTTCCCATAACAAACCACGTTTAAGGGTTGAACATGCAGTTTAAGGGATGCATACTTCCCACTAAGAGGGAGAGACGAACGTGGCTTCTTCAACAATTGCATGTACCATCGTTATATAAGGGATGATTTTCGAACCAAAGGCAGTTTCGGGATCGTAACAATGTATAGAACGATAATATAACAATCTTTTTCGATTTCGAAACAAAAAGATTTTTCGCCAAAAAAACCGTGGGTTAACCATCGTTGATTTTTCACGAACATGGTCAAATTAAAAAAAATTTTTTTTAGGATGCCAATCGAAAGTACAAGTCTATCTGTACATGCTGTGCCAATTTTTCCCATAACAAACCACGTTTAAGGGTTGAACATGCAGTTTAAGGGATGCATACTTCCCACTAAGAGGGAGAGACGAACGTGGCTTCTTCAAAAATTGCATGTACCATCGTTATATAAGGGATGATTTTCGAACCAAAGGCAGTTTCGGGATCGTAACAATGTATAGAACGATAATATAACAATCTTTTTCGATTTCGAAACAAAAAGATTTTTCGCCAAAAAAAACCGTGGGTTAACCATCGTTGATTTTTCACGAACATGGTCAAATTAAAAAAAATTTTTTTTAGGATGCCAATCGAAAGTACAAGTCTATCTGTACATGCTGTGCTAATTTTTCCCATAACAAACCACGTTTAAGGGTTGAACATGCAGTTTAAGGGATGCATACTTCCCACTAAGAGGGAGAGACGAACGTGGCTTCTTCAACAATTGCATGTACCATCGTTATATAAGGGATGATTTTCGAACCAAAGGCAGTTTCGGGATCGTAACAATGTATAGAACGATAATATAACAATCTTTTGCGATTTCGAAACCAAAAGATTTTTCGCCAAAAAAACCGTGGGTTAACCATCGTTGATTTTTCACGAACATGGTCAAATTAAAAAAAATTTTTTTTAGGATGCCAATCGAAAGTACAAGTCTATCTGTACATGCTGTGCCAATTTTTCCCATAACAAACCACGTTTAAGGGTTGAACATGCAGTTTAAGGGATGCATACTTCCCACTAAGAGGGAGAGACGAACGTGGCTTCTTCAACAATTGCATGTACCATCGTTATATAAGGGATGATTTTCGAACCAAAGGCAGTTTCGGGATCGTAACAATGTATAGAACGATAATATAACAATCTTTTTCGATTTCGAAACAAAAAGATTTTTCGCCAAAAAAAACCGTGGGTTAACCATCGTTGATTTTTCACGAACATGGTCAAATTAAAAAAAAATTTTTTTAGGATGCCAATCGAAAGTACAAGTCTATCTGTACATGCTGTGCCAATTTTTCCCATAACAAACCACGTTTAAGGGTTGAACATGCAGTTTAAGGGATGCATACTTCCCACTAAGAGGGAGAGACGAACGTGGCTTCTTCAACAATTGCATGTACCATCGTTATATAAGGGATGATTTTCGAACCAAAGGCCGTTTCGGGATCGTAACAATGTATAGAACGATAATATAACAATCTTTTTCGATTTCGAAACAAAAAGATTTTTCGCCAAAAAAACCGTGGGTTAACCATCGTTGATTTTTCACGAACATGGTCAAATTAAAAAAAAATTTTTTTAGGATGCCAATCGAAAGTACAAGTCTATCTGTACATGCTGTGCCAATTTTTCCCATAACAAACCACGTTTAAGGGTTGAACATGCAGTTTAAGGGATGCATACTTCCCACTAAGAGGGAGAGACGAACGTGGCTTCTTCAACAATTGGATGTACCATCGTTATATAAGGGATGATTTTCGAACCAAAGGCAGTTTCGGGATCGTAACAATGTATAGAACGATAATATAACAATCTTTTTCGATTTCGAAACAAAAAGATTTTTCGCCAAAAAAAACCGTGGGTTAACCATCGTTGATTTTTCACGAACATGGTCAAATTAAAAAAAAATTTTTTTAGGATGCCAATCGAAAGTACAAGTCTATCTGTACATGCTGTGCCAATTTTTCCCATAACAAACCACGTTTAAGGGTTGAACATGCAGTTTAAGGGATGCATACTTCCCACTAAGAGGGAGAGACGAACGTGGCTTCTTCAACAATTGCATGTACCATCGTTATATAAGGGATGATTTTCGAACCAAAGGCAGTTTCGGGATCGTAACAATGTATAGAACGATAATATAACAATCTTTTTCGATTTCGAAACAAAAAGATTTTTCGCCAAAAAAAACCGTGGGTTAACCATCGTTGATTTTTCACGAACATGGTCAAATTAAAAAAAATTTTTTTTAGGATGCCAATCGAAAGTACAAGTCTATCTGTACATGCTGTGCTAATTTTTCCCATAACAAACCACGTTTAAGGGTTGAACATGCAGTTTAAGGGATGCATACTTCCCACTAAGAGGGAGAGACGAACGTGGCTTCTTCAACAATTGCATGAACCATCGTTATATAAGGGATGATTTTCGAACCAAAGGCAGTTTCGGGTGCGTAACAATGTATAGAACGATAATATAACAATCTTTTTCGATTTCGAAACAAAAAGATTTTTCGCCAAAAAAACCGTGGGTTAACCATCGTTGATTTTTCACGAACATGGTCAAATTAAAAAAAATTTTTTTTAGGATGCCAATCGAAAGTACAAGTCTATCTGTACATGCTGTGCTAATTTTTCCCATAACAAACCACGTTTAAGGGTTGAACATGCAGTTTAAGGGATGCATACTTCCCACTAAGAGGGAGAGACGAACGTGGCTTCTTCAACAATTGCATGTACCATCGTTATATAAGGGATGATTTTCGAACCAAAGGCAGTTTCGGGATCGTAACAATGTATAGAACGATAATATAACAATCTTTTTCGATTTCGAAACAAAAAGATTTTTCGCCAAAAAAAACCGTGGGTTAACCATCGTTGATTTTTCACGAACATGGTCAAATTAAAAAAAATTTTTTTTAGGATGCCAATCGAAAGTACAAGTCTATCTGTACATGCTGTGCTAATTTTTCCCATAACAAACCACGTTTAAGGGTTGAACATGCAGTTTAAGGGATGCATACTTCCCACTAAGAGGGAGAGACGAACGTGGCTTCTTCAACAATTGCATGTACCATCGTTATATAAGGGATGATTTTCGAACCAAAGGCAGTTTCGGGATCGTAACAATGTATAGAACGATAATATAACAATCTTTTTCGATTTCGAAACAAAAAGATTTTTCGCCAAAAAAAACCGTGGGTTAACCATCGTTGATTTTTCACGAACATGGTCAAATTAAAAAAAAATTTTTTTAGGATGCCAATCGAACGTACAAGTCTATCTGTACATGCTGTGCCAATTTTTCCCAAAACAAACCACGTTTAAGGGTTGAACATGCAGTTTAAGGGATGCATACTTCCCACTAAGAGGGAGAGACGAACGTGGCTTCTTCAACAATTGCATGTACCATCGTTATATAAGGGATGATTTTCGAACCAAAGGCAGTTTCGGGATCGTAACAATGTATAGAACGATAATATAACAATCTTTTTCGATTTCGAAACAAAAAGATTTTTCGCCAAAAAAACCGTGGGTTAACCATCGTTGATTTTTCACGAACATGGTCAAATTAAAAAAAAATTTTTTTAGGATGCCAATCGAAAGTACAAGTCTATCTGTACATGCTGTGCCAATTTTTCCCATAACAAACCACGTTTAAGGGTTGAACATGCAGTTTAAGGGATGCATACTTCCCACTAAGAGGGAGAGACGAACGTGGCTTCTTCAACAATTGCATGTACCATCGTTATATAAGGGATGATTTTCGAACCAAAGGCAGTTTCGGGATCGTAACAATGTATAGAACGATAATATAACAATCTTTTTCGATTTCGAAACAAAAAGATTTTTCGCCAAAAAAAACCGTGGGTTAACCATCGTTGATTTTTCACGAACATGGTCAAATTAAAAAAAATTTTTTTTAGGATGCCAATCGAAAGTACAAGTCTATCTGTACATGCTGTGCTAATTTTTCCCATAACAAACCACGTTTAAGGGTTGAACATGCAGTTTAAGGGATGCATACTTCCCACTAAGAGGGAGAGACGAACGTGGCTTCTTCAACAATTGCATGTACCATCGTTATATAAGGGATGATTTTCGAACCAAAGGCAGTTTCGGGATCGTAACAATGTATAGAACGATAATATAACAATCTTTTGCGATTTCGAAACCAAAAGATTTTTCGCCAAAAAAACCGTGGGTTAACCATCGTTGATTTTTCACGAACATGGTCAAATTAAAAAAAAATTTTTTTAGGATGCCAATCGAAAGTACAAGTCTATCTGTACATGCTGTGCCAATTTTTCCCATAACAAACCACGTTTAAGGGTTGAACATGCAGTTTAAGGGATGCATACTTCCCACTAAGAGGGAGAGACGAACGTGGCTTCTTCAACAATTGCATGTACCATCGTTATATAAGGGATGATTTTCGAACCAAAGGCAGTTTCGGGATCGTAACAATGTATAGAACGATAATATAACAATTTTTTTCGATATCGAAACCAAAAGATTTTTCGCCAAAAAAACCGTGGGTTAACCATCGTTGATTTTTCACGAAAATGGTCAAATTAAAAAAAATTTTTTTTAGGATGCCAATCGAAAGTACTAGTCTATCTGTACATGCTGTGCCAATTTTTCCCATAACAAACCACGATTAAGGGTTGAACATGCAGTTTAAGGGATGCATACTTCCCACTAAGAGGGAGAGACGAACGTGGCTTCTTCAACAATTGCATGTACCATCGTTATATAAGGGATGATTTTCGAACCAAAGGCAGTTTCGGGATCGTAACAATGTATAGAACGATAATATAACAATCTTTTTCGATTTCGAAACAAAAAGATTTTTCGCCAAAAAAACCGTGGGTTAACCATCGTTGATTTTTCACGAACATGGTCAAATTAAAAAAAATTTTTTTTAGGATGCCAATCGAAAGTACAAGTCTATCTGTACATGCTGTGCCAATTTTTCCCATAACAAACCACGTTTAAGGGTTGAACATGCAGTTTAAGGGATGCATACTTCCCACTAAGAGGGAGAGACGAACGTGGCTTCTTCAACAATTGGATGTACCATCGTTATATAAGGGATGATTTTCGAACCAAAGGCAGTTTCGGGATCGTAACAATGTATAGAACGATAATATAACAATCTTTTGCGATTTCGAAACAAAAAGATTTTTCGCCAAAAAAAACCGTGGGTTAACCATCGTTGATTTTTCACGAACATGGTCAAATTAAAAAAAATTTTTTTTAGGATGCCAATCGAAAGTACAAGTCTATCTGTACATGCTGTGCCAATTTTTCCCATAACAAACCACGTTTAAGGGTTGAACATGCAGTTTAAGGGATGCATACTTCCCACTAAGAGGGAGAGACGAACGTGGCTTCTTCAACAATTGCATGTACCATCGTTATATAAGGGATGATTTTCGAACCAAAGGCAGTTTCGGGATCGTAACAATGTATAGAACGATAATATAACAATCTTTTTCGATTTCGAAACAAAAAGATTTTTCGCCAAAAAAAACCGTGGGTTAACCATCGTTGATTTTTCACGAACATGGTCAAATTAAAAAAAATTTTTTTTAGGATGCCAATCGAAAGTACAAGTCTATCTGTACATGCTGTGCTAATTTTTCCCATAACAAACCACGTTTAAGGGTTGAACATGCAGTTTAAGGGATGCATACTTCCCACTAAGAGGGAGAGACGAACGTGGCTTCTTCAACAATTGCATGTACCATCGTTATATAAGGGATGATTTTCGAACCAAAGGCAGTTTCGGGATCGTAACAATGTATAGAACGATAATATAACAATCTTTTGCGATTTCGAAACCAAAAGATTTTTCGCCAAAAAAACCGTGGGTTAACCATCGTTGATTTTTCACGAACATGGTCAAATTAAAAAAAATTTTTTTTAGGATGCCAATCGAAAGTACAAGTCTATCTGTACATGCTGTGCCAATTTTTCCCATAACAAACCACGTTTAAGGGTTGAACATGCTGTTTAAGGGATGCATACTTCCCACTAAGAGGGAGAGACGAACGTGGCTTCTTCAACAATTGCATGTACCATCGTTATATAAGGGATGATTTTCGAACCAAAGGCAGTTTCGGGATCGTAACAATGTATAGAACGATAATATAACAATCTTTTTCGATTTCGAAACAAAAAGATTTTTCGCCAAAAAAACCGTGGGTTAACCATCGTTGATTTTTCACGAACATGGTCAAATTAAAAAAAATTTTTTTTAGGATGCCAATCGAAAGTACAAGTCTATCTGTACATGCTGTGCCAATTTTTCCCATAACAAACCACGTTTAAGGGTTGAACATGCAGTTTAAGGGATGCATACTTCCCACTAAGAGGGAGAGACGAACGTGGCTTCTTCAACAATTGCATGTACCATCGTTATATAAGGGATGATTTTCGAACCAAAGGCAGTTTCGGGATCGTAACAATGTATAGAACGATAATATAACAATCTTTTGCGATTTCGAAACCAAAAGATTTTTCGCCAAAAAAACCGTGGGTTAACCATCGTTGATTTTTCACGAACATGGTCAAATTAAAAAAAATTTTTTTTAGGATGCCAATCGAAAGTACAAGTCTATCTGTACATGCTGTGCCAATTTTTCCCATAACAAACCACGTTTAAGGGTTGAACATGCTGTTTAAGGGATGCATACTTCCCACTAAGAGGGAGAGACGAACGTGGCTTCTTCAACAATTGCATGTACCATCGTTATATAAGGGATGATTTTCGAACCAAAGGCAGTTTCGGGATCGTAACAATGTATAGAACGATAATATAACAATCTTTTGCGATTTCGAAACCAAAAGATTTTTCGCCAAAAAAACCGTGGGTTAACCATCGTTGATTTTTCACGAACATGGTCAAATTAAAAAAAATTTTTTTTAGGATGCCAATCGAAAGTACAAGTCTATCTGTACATGCTGTGCTAATTTTTCCCATAACAAACCACGTTTAAGGGTTGAACATGCAGTTTAAGGGATGCATACTTCCCACTAAGAGGGAGAGACGAACGTGGCTTCTTCAACAATTGCATGTACCATCGTTATATAAGGGATGATTTTCGAACCAAAGGCAGTTTCGGGATCGTAACAATGTATAGAACGATAATATAACAATCTTTTGCGATTTCGAAACCAAAAGATTTTTCGCCAAAAAAACCGTGGGTTAACCATCGTTGATTTTTCACGAACATGGTCAAATTAAAAAAAATTTTTTTTAGGATGCCAATCGAAAGTACAAGTCTATCTGTACATGCTGTGCCAATTTTTCCCATAACAAACCACGTTTAAGGGTTGAACATGCTGTTTAAGGGATGCATACTTCCCACTAAGAGGGAGAGACGAACGTGGCTTCTTCAACAATTGCATGTACCATCGTTATATAAGGGATGATTTTCGAACCAAAGGCAGTTTCGGGATCGTAACAATGTATAGAACGATAATATAACAATCTTTTTCGATTTCGAAACAAAAAGATTTTTCGCCAAAAAAACCGTGGGTTAACCATCGTTGATTTTTCACGAACATGGTCAAATTAAAAAAAATTTTTTTTAGGATGCCAATCGAAAGTACAAGTCTATCTGTACATGCTGTGCTAATTTTTCCCATAACAAACCACGTTTAAGGGTTGAACATGCAGTTTAAGGGATGCATACTTCCCACTAAGAGGGAGAGACGAACGTGGCTTCTTCAACAATTGCATGTACCATCGTTATATAAGGGATGATTTTCGAACCAAAGGCAGTTTCGGGATCGTAACAATGTATAGAACGATAATATAACAATCTTTTGCGATTTCGAAACCAAAAGATTTTTCGCCAAAAAAACCGTGGGTTAACCATCGTTGATTTTTCACGAACATGGTCAAATTAAAAAAAATTTTTTTTAGGATGCCAATCGAAAGTACAAGTCTATCTGTACATGCTGTGCCAATTTTTCCCATAACAAACCACGTTTAAGGGTTGAACATGCTGTTTAAGGGATGCATACTTCCCACTAAGAGGGAGAGACGAACGTGGCTTCTTCAACAATTGCATGTACCATCGTTATATAAGGGATGATTTTCGAACCAAAGGCAGTTTCGGGATCGTAACAATGTATAGAACGATAATATAACAATCTTTTGCGATTTCGAAACCAAAAGATTTTTCGCCAAAAAAACCGTGGGTTAACCATCGTTGATTTTTCACGAACATGGTCAAATTAAAAAAAATTTTTTTTAGGATGCCAATCGAAAGTACAAGTCTATCTGTACATGCTGTGCCAATTTTTCCCATAACAAACCACGTTTAAGGGTTGAACATGCAGTTTAAGGGATGCATACTTCCCACTAAGAGGGAGAGACGAACGTGGCTTCTTCAACAATTGCATGTACCATCGTTATATAAGGGATGATTTTCGAACCAAAGGCAGTTTCGGGATCGTAACAATGTATAGAACGATAATATAACAATCTTTTTCGATTTCGAAACAAAAAGATTTTTCGCCAAAAAAAACCGTGGGTTAACCATCGTTGATTTTTCACGAACATGGTCAAATTAAAAAAAAATTTTTTTAGGATGCCAATCGAAAGTACAAGTCTATCTGTACATGCTGTGCCAATTTTTCCCATAACAAACCACGTTTAAGGGTTGAACATGCAGTTTAAGGGATGCATACTTCCCACTAAGAGGGAGAGACGAACGTGGCTTCTTCAACAATTGCATGTACCATCGTTATATAAGGGATGATTTTCGAACCAAAGGCAGTTTCGGGATCGTAACAATGTATAGAACGATAATATAACAATCTTTTTCGATTTCGAAACAAAAAGATTTTTCGCCAAAAAAACCGTGGGTTAACCATCGTTGATTTTTCACGAACATGGTCAAATTAAAAAAAATTTTTTTTAGGATGCCAATCGAAAGTACAAGTCTATCTGTACATGCTGTGCCAATTTTTCCCATAACAAACCACGTTTAAGGGTTGAACATGCAGTTTAAGGGATGCATACTTCCCACTAAGAGGGAGAGACGAACGTGGCTTCTTCAACAATTGGATGTACCATCGTTATATAAGGGATGATTTTCGAACCAAAGGCAGTTTCGGGATCGTAACAATGTATAGAACGATAATATAACAATCTTTTGCGATTTCGAAACAAAAAGATTTTTCGCCAAAAAAAACCGTGGGTTAACCATCGTTGATTTTTCACGAACATGGTCAAATTAAAAAAAATTTTTTTTAGGATGCCAATCGAAAGTACAAGTCTATCTGTACATGCTGTGCCAATTTTTCCCAAAACAAACCACGTTTAAGGGTTGAACATGCAGTTTAAGGGATGCATACTTCCCACTAAGAGGGAGAGACGAACGTGGCTTCTTCAACAATTGCATGTACCATCGTTATATAAGGGATGATTTTCGAACCAAAGGCAGTTTCGGGATCGTAACAATGTATAGAACGATAATATAACAATCTTTTTCGATTTCGAAACAAAAAGATTTTTCGCCAAAAAAAACCGTGGGTTAACCATCGTTGATTTTTCACGAACATGGTCAAATTAAAAAAAATTTTTTTTAGGATGCCAATCGAAAGTACAAGTCTATCTGTACATGCTGTGCCAATTTTTCCCATAACAAACCACGTTTAAGGGTTGAACATGCTGTTTAAGGGATGCATACTTCCCACTAAGAGGGAGAGACGAACGTGGCTTCTTCAACAATTGCATGTACCATCGTTATATAAGGGATGATTTTCGAACCAAAGGCAGTTTCGGGATCGTAACAATGTATAGAACGATAATATAACAATCTTTTGCGATTTCGAAACCAAAAGATTTTTCGCCAAAAAAACCGTGGGTTAACCATCGTTGATTTTTCACGAACATGGTCAAATTAAAAAAAATTTTTTTTAGGATGCCAATCGAAAGTACAAGTCTATCTGTACATGCTGTGCCAATTTTTCCCATAACAAACCACGTTTAAGGGTTGAACATGCTGTTTAAGGGATGCATACTTCCCACTAAGAGGGAGAGACGAACGTGGCTTCTTCAACAATTGCATGTACCATCGTTATATAAGGGATGATTTTCGAACCAAAGGCAGTTTCGGGATCGTAACAATGTATAGAACGATAATATAACAATCTTTTTCGATTTCGAAACCAAAAGATTTTTCGCCAAAAAAACCGTGGGTTAACCATCGTTGATTTTTCACGAACATGGTCAAATTAAAAAAAATTTTTTTTAGGATGCCAATCGAAAGTACAAGTCTATCTGTACATGCTGTGCCAATTTTTCCCATAACAAACCACGTTTAAGGGTTGAACATGCAGTTTAAGGGATGCATACTTCCCACTAAGAGGGAGAGACGAACGTGGCTTCTTCAACAATTGCATGTACCATCGTTATATAAGGGATGATTTTCGAACCAAAGGCAGTTTCGGGTGCGTAACAATGTATAGAACGATAATATAACAATCTTTTTCGATTTCGAAACAAAAAGATTTTTCGCCAAAAAAAACCGTGGGTTAACCATCGTTGATTTTTCACGAACATGGTCAAATTAAAAAAAATTTTTTTTAGGATGCCAATCGAAAGTACAAGTCTATCTGTACTTGCTGTGCCAATTTTTCCCATAACAAACCACGTTTAAGGGTTGAACATGCAGTTTAAGGGATGCATACTTCCCACTAAGAGGGAGAGACGATCGTGGCTTCTTCAACAATTGCATGTACCATCGTTATATAAGGGATGATTTTCGAACCAAAGGCAGTTTCGGGATCGTAACAATGTATAGAACGATAATATAACAATCTTTTGCGATTTCGAAACCAAAAGATTTTTCGCCAAAAAAACCGTGGGTTAACCATCGTTGATTTTTCACGAACATGGTCAAATTAAAAAAAATTTTTTTTAGGATGCCATAGAAAGTACAAGTCTATCTGTACATGCTGTGCCAATTTTTCCCATAACAAACCACGTTTAAGGGTTGAACATGCAGTTTAAGGGATGCATACTTCCCACTAAGAGGGAGAGACGAACGTGGCTTCTTCAACAATTGCATGTACCATCGTTATATAAGGGATGATTTTCGAACCAAAGGCAGTTTCGGGATCGTAACAATGTATAGAACGATAATATAACAATCTTTTTCGATTTCGAAACCAAAAGATTTTTCGCCAAAAAAAACCGTGGGTTAACCATCGTTGATTTTTCACGAACATGGTCAAATTAAAAAAAATTTTTTTTAGGATGCCAATCGAAAGTACAAGTCTATCTGTACATGCTGTGCCAATTTTTCCCAAAACAAACCACGTTTAAGGGTTGAACATGCAGTTTAAGGGATGCATACTTCCCACTAAGAGGGAGAGACGATCGTGGCTTCTTCAACAATTGCATGTACCATCGTTATATAAGGGATGATTTTCGAACCAAAGGCAGTTTCGGGATCGTAACAATGTATAGAACGATAATATAACAATCTTTTTCGATTTCGAAACAAAAGATTTTTCGCCAAAAAAACCGTGGGTTAACCATCGTTGATTTTTCACGAACATGGTCAAATTAAAAAAAATTTTTTTTAGGATGCCAATCGAAAGTACAAGTCTATCTGTACATGCTGTGCCAATTTTTCCCATAACAAACCACGTTTAAGGGTTGAACATGCAGTTTAAGGGATGCATACTTCCCACTAAGAGGGAGAGACGAACGTGGCTTCTTCAACAATTGCATGTACCATCGTTATATAAGGGATGATTTTCGAACCAAAGGCAGTTTCGGGATCGTAACAATGTATAGAACGATAATATAACAATCTTTTTCGATTTCGAAACAAAAAGATTTTTCGCCAAAAAAAACCGTGGGTTAACCATCGTTGATTTTTCACGAACATGGTCAAATTAAAAAAAATTTTTTTTAGGATGCCAATCGAAAGTACAAGTCTATCTGTACATGCTGTGCCAATTTTTCCCATAACAAACCACGTTTAAGGGTTGAACATGCTGTTTAAGGGATGCATACTTCCCACTAAGAGGGAGAGACGAACGTGGCTTCTTCAACAATTGCATGTACCATCGTTATATAAGGGATGATTTTCGAACCAAAGGCAGTTTCGGGATCGTAACAATGTATAGAACGATAATATAACAATCTTTTTCGATTTCGAAACCAAAAGATTTTTCGCCAAAAAAACCGTGGGTTAACCATCGTTGATTTTTCACGAACATGGTCAAATTAAAAAAAATTTTTTTTAGGATGCCAATCGAAAGTACAAGTCTATCTGTACATGCTGTGCCAATTTTTCCCATAACAAACCACGTTTAAGGGTTGAACATGCAGTTTAAGGGATGCATACTTCCCACTAAGAGGGAGAGACGAACGTGGCTTCTTCAACAATTGCATGTACCATCGTTATATAAGGGATGATTTTCGAACCAAAGGCAGTTTCGGGATCGTAACAATGTATAGAACGATAATATAACAATCTTTTTCGATTTCGAAACCAAAAGATTTTTCGCCAAAAAAACCGTGGGTTAACCATCGTTGATTTTTCACGAAAATGGTCAAATTAAAAAAAATTTTTTTTAGGATGCCAATCGAAAGTACAAGTCTATCTGTACATGCTGTGCCAATTTTTCCCATAACAAACCACGTTTAAGGGTTGAACATGCAGTTTAAGGGATGCATACTTCCCACTAAGAGGGAGAGACGAACGTTGCTTCTTCAACAATTGCATGTACCATCGTTATATAAGGGATGATTTTCGAACCAAAGGCAGTTTCGGGATCGTAACAATGTATAGAACGATAATATAACAATCTTTTTCGATTTCGAAACAAAAAGATTTTTCGCCAAAAAAAACCGTGGGTTAACCATCGTTGATTTTTCACGAACATGGTCAAATTAAAAAAAATTTTTTTTAGGATGCCATAGAAAGTACAAGTCTATCTGTACATGCTGTGCCAATTTTTCCCATAACAAACCACGTTTAAGGGTTGAACATGCAGTTTAAGGGATGCATACTTCCCACTAAGAGGGAGAGACGAACGTGGCTTCTTCAACAATTGCATGTACCATCGTTATATAAGGGATGATTTTCGAACCAAAGGCAGTTTCGGGATCGTA
The DNA here is from genome assembly GCA_958496175.1 of Sisyra terminalis. Lineage (NCBI taxonomy): Eukaryota > Metazoa > Arthropoda > Insecta > Neuroptera > Sisyridae > Sisyra > Sisyra terminalis. The sequence goes on from OY292277.1 coordinate 3,320,591, forward strand.
ACAATGTATAGAACGATAATATAACAATCTTTTTCGATTTCGAAACCAAAAGATTTTTCGCCAAAAAAACCGTGGGTTAACCATCGTTGATTTTTCACGAACATGGTCAAATTAAAAAAAATTTTTTTTAGGATGCCAATCGAAAGTACAAGTCTATCTGTACATGCTGTGCCAATTTTTCCCATAACAAACCACGTTTAAGGGTTGAACATGCAGTTTAAGGGATGCATACTTCCCACTAAGAGGGAGAGACGATCGTGGCTTCTTCAACAATTGCATGTACCATCGTTATATAAGGGATGATTTTCGAACCAAAGGCAGTTTCGGGATCGTAACAATGTATAGAACGATAATATAACAATCTTTTTCGATTTCGAAACAAAAGATTTTTCGCCAAAAAAACCGTGGGTTAACCATCGTTGATTTTTCACGAACATGGTCAAATTAAAAAAAATTTTTTTTAGGATGCCAATCGAAAGTACAAGTCTATCTGTACATGCTGTGCCAATTTTTCCCATAACAAACCACGTTTAAGGGTTGAACATGCAGTTTAAGGGATGCATACTTCCCACTAAGAGGGAGAGACGAACGTGGCTTCTTCAACAATTGCATGTACCATCGTTATATAAGGGATGATTTTCGAACCAAAGGCAGTTTCGGGATCGTAACAATGTATAGAACGATAATATAACAATCTTTTTCGATTTCGAAACCAAAAGATTTTTCGCCAAAAAAACCGTGGGTTAACCATCGTTGATTTTTCACGAACATGGTCAAATTAAAAAAAATTTTTTTTAGGATGCCAATCGAAAGTACAAGTCTATCTGTACATGCTGTGCCAATTTTTCCCATAACAAACCACGTTTAAGGGTTGAACATGCAGTTTAAGGGATGCATACTTCCCACTAAGAGGGAGAGACGAACGTGGCTTCTTCAACAATTGCATGTACCATCGTTATATAAGGGATGATTTTCGAACCAAAGGCAGTTTCGGGATCGTAACAATGTATAGAACGATAATATAACAATCTTTTTCGATTTCGAAACCAAAAGATTTTTCGCCAAAAAAACCGTGGGTTAACCATCGTTGATTTTTCACGAAAATGGTCAAATTAAAAAAAATTTTTTTTAGGATGCCAATCGAAAGTACAAGTCTATCTGTACATGCTGTGCCAATTTTTCCCATAACAAACCACGTTTAAGGGTTGAACATGCAGTTTAAGGGATGCATACTTCCCACTAAGAGGGAGAGACGAACGTTGCTTCTTCAACAATTGCATGTACCATCGTTATATAAGGGATGATTTTCGAACCAAAGGCAGTTTCGGGATCGTAACAATGTATAGAACGATAATATAACAATCTTTTTCGATTTCGAAACAAAAAGATTTTTCGCCAAAAAAAACCGTGGGTTAACCATCGTTGATTTTTCACGAACATGGTCAAATTAAAAAAAATTTTTTTTAGGATGCCATAGAAAGTACAAGTCTATCTGTACATGCTGTGCCAATTTTTCCCATAACAAACCACGTTTAAGGGTTGAACATGCAGTTTAAGGGATGCATACTTCCCACTAAGAGGGAGAGACGAACGTGGCTTCTTCAACAATTGCATGTACCATCGTTATATAAGGGATGATTTTCGAACCAAAGGCAGTTTCGGGATCGTAACAATGTATAGAACGATAATATAACAATCTTTTTCGATTTCGAAACCAAAAGATTTTTCGCCAAAAAAACCGTGGGTTAACCATCGTTGATTTTTCACGAACATGGTCAAATTAAAAAAAATTTTTTTTAGGATGCCAATCGAAAGTACAAGTCTATCTGTACATGCTGTGCCAATTTTTCCCATAACAAACCACGTTTAAGGGTTGAACATGCAGTTTAAGGGATGCATACTTCCCCCTAAGAGGGAGAGACGAACGTGGCTTCTTCAACAATTGCATGTACCATCGTTATATAAGGGATGATTTTCGAACCAAAGGCAGTTTCGGGATCGTAACAATGTATAGAACGATAATATAACAATCTTTTTCGATTTCGAAACAAAAAGATTTTTCGCCAAAAAAAACCGTGGGTTAACCATCGTTGATTTTTCACGAACATGGTCAAATTAAAAAAAATTTTTTTTAGGATGCCAATCGAAAGTACAAGTCTATCTGTACATGCTGTGCCAATTTTTCCCATAACAAACCACGTTTAAGGGTTGAACATGCAGTTTAAGGGATGCATACTTCCCACTAAGAGGGAGAGACGATCGTGGCTTCTTCAACAATTGCATGTACCATCGTTATATAAGGGATGATTTTCGAACCAAAGGCAGTTTCGGGATCGTAACAATGTATAGAACGATAATATAACAATCTTTTTCGATTTCGAAACAAAAGATTTTTCGCCAAAAAAACCGTGGGTTAACCATCGTTGATTTTTCACGAACATGGTCAAATTAAAAAAAATTTTTTTTAGGATGCCAATCGAAAGTACAAGTCTATCTGTACATGCTGTGCCAATTTTTCCCATAACAAACCACGTTTAAGGGTTGAACATGCAGTTTAAGGGATGCATACTTCCCACTAAGAGGGAGAGACGAACGTGGCTTCTTCAACAATTGCATGTACCATCGTTATATAAGGGATGATTTTCGAACCAAAGGCAGTTTCGGGATCGTAACAATGTATAGAACGATAATATAACAATCTTTTTCGATTTCGAAACCAAAAGATTTTTCGCCAAAAAAACCGTGGGTTAACCATCGTTGATTTTTCACGAACATGGTCAAATTAAAAAAAATTTTTTTTAGGATGCCAATCGAAAGTACAAGTCTATCTGTACATGCTGTGCCAATTTTTCCCATAACAAACCACGTTTAAGGGTTGAACATGCAGTTTAAGGGATGCATACTTCCCACTAAGAGGGAGAGACGAACGTGGCTTCTTCAACAATTGCATGTACCATCGTTATATAAGGGATGATTTTCGAACCAAAGGCAGTTTCGGGATCGTAACAATGTATAGAACGATAATATAACAATCTTTTTCGATTTCGAAACCAAAAGATTTTTCGCCAAAAAAACCGTGGGTTAACCATCGTTGATTTTTCACGAACATGGTCAAATTAAAAAAAATTTTTTTTAGGATGCCAATCGAAAGTACAAGTCTATCTGTACATGCTGTGCCAATTTTTCCCATAACAAACCACGTTTAAGGGTTGAACATGCAGTTTAAGGGATGCATACTTCCCACTAAGAGGGAGAGACGAACGTGGCTTCTTCAACAATTGCATGTACCATCGTTATATAAGGGATGATTTTCGAACCAAAGGCAGTTTCGGGATCGTAACAATGTATAGAACGATAATATAACAATCTTTTTCGATTTCGAAACAAAAAGATTTTTCGCCAAAAAAAACCGTGGGTTAACCATCGTTGATTTTTCACGAACATGGTCAAATTAAAAAAAATTTTTTTTAGGATGCCATAGAAAGTACAAGTCTATCTGTACATGCTGTGCCAATTTTTCCCATAACAAACCACGTTTAAGGGTTGAACATGCAGTTTAAGGGATGCATACTTCCCACTAAGAGGGAGAGACGAACGTGGCTTCTTCAACAATTGCATGTACCATCGTTATATAAGGGATGATTTTCGAACCAAAGGCAGTTTCGGGATCGTAACAATGTATAGAACGATAATATAACAATCTTTTTCGATTTCGAAACAAAAAGATTTTTCGCCAAAAAAAACCGTGGGTTAACCATCGTTGATTTTTCACGAACATGGTCAAATTAAAAAAAATTTTTTTTAGGATGCCAATCGAAAGTACAAGTCTATCTGTACATGCTGTGCTAATTTTTCCCATAACAAACCACGTTTAAGGGTTGAACATGCAGTTTAAGGGATGCATACTTCCCACTTAGAGGGAGAGACGAACGTGGCTTCTTCAACAATTGCATGTACCATCGTTATATAAGGGATGATTTTCGAACCAAAGGCAGTTTCGGGATCGTAACAATGTATAGAACGATAATATAACAATCTTTTTCGATTTCGAAACAAAAAGATTTTTCGCCAAAAAAAACCGTGGGTTAACCATCGTTGATTTTTCACGAACATGGTCAAATTAAAAAAAATTTTTTTTAGGATGCCAATCGAAAGTACAAGTCTATCTGTACATGCTGTGCTAATTTTTCCCATAACAAACCACGTTTAAGGGTTGAACATGCAGTTTAAGGGATGCATACTTCCCACTAAGAGGGAGAGACGAACGTGGCTTCTTCAACAATTGCATGTACCATCGTTATATAAGGGATGATTTTCGAACCAAAGGCAGTTTCGGGATCGTAACAATGTATAGAACGATAATATAACAATCTTTTTCGATTTCGAAACAAAAAGATTTTTCGCCAAAAAAAACCGTGGGTTAACCATCGTTGATTTTTCACGAACATGGTCAAATTAAAAAAAATTTTTTTTAGGATGCCAATCGAAAGTACAAGTCTATCTGTACATGCTGTGCTAATTTTTCCCATAACAAACCACGTTTAAGGGTTGAACATGCAGTTTAAGGGATGCATACTTCCCACTAAGAGGGAGAGACGAACGTGGCTTCTTCAACAATTGCATGTACCATCGTTATATAAGGGATGATTTTCGAACCAAAGGCAGTTTCGGGTTCGTAACAATGTATAGAACGATAATATTACAATCTTTTTCGATTTCGAAACAAAAAGATTTTTCGCCAAAAAAAACCGTGGGTTAACCATCGTTTTGGAAATGCTTTATATAAGGTTTAGAACAAATTTGTCGTATTTTAAACATATAGAATATTCTTTAATCTCGATTGAACTGATACCATTCTATCTTAGCGAATATAGTCACCAAATTTGTTTAAGTTTTTGGCGACCTCTTGGCTAGATGTCGTGAACTGTTATTATATTTCTTTACTTTTTTTCTTCCTGAGTACATTGCGCCATCAGTGCAAAATATTGCAAACTTCTACGTTCACCATATTTAGCACAGGTGGCGCTACAAACTTAGCGTTATAAGAAGTTAAAAATAGTGATTACAGTTGTTATTATCTTGAAGAGATGGCGCCAAAAACTTAATCAAATTTGGTGAAAATATTTGCTATGCTGGAACAGTAAAAATTAAAATCATAATTAAAGTTATTCCTTTTTGTGTTTAATAAAAAAAAATGATTAATTTGCTAAAATCTTTACTCGTAGATCATCTAATCAGCTATAGTTTTTATTGCATACTCCATGTTATATATTGTTAACTTCTTACTTTTATTTTAACTCCAAGCTCTGAAAATTAATTTAACTCTTAATTATTGTCGCTTTATAACATCCAAAGTCATTTAGCTACTCTAGGGTTACTTAAGTCCGTTATCGAGAAATATTAAAAATTTGCACGATACAAGGATCGAACCCACTACCTACTAGTTTTGGAGCGGTCATCCAGACCATTTGGCTGCTGAAAATTTATAAAGTTACAATTTTTTTCTCTAAAAAAATAATGTTTCACGATTTTTATGGATGTTTGAAAAAAAAGATCTTTTGTTCTGATTTTAATATGTTTTATTTATTTTAATATCGTTAAATATGTACAATATAAACAGAGCAAGAGAATAATAAAAATAAAACAAACCAAACTTTAGTTTATATAATAAATACGATTAGACATTTTTTTAATAATTTACATAATATAATCATATGATACATAAGATGAGTGTAAAAATCTTTTAAATTATACATTTTCTCCATGTTTGTGTAGCAATCATATAAAATATATATCTACATATAAATGCCACGTTTTGGCAGCTCTTTACTTCCATTACAATGCTTTACAAATTTATAAATTTATTATATAATACATATAATATATTTGATTTATATATATATTAAAATTGAAATATTTACGCTTATAAAAGTTCATTTGAATATTTTACACAAAATTCATTGAATTTTCACTGATAAAAACTAATTACATTTGATAAAAAATAGCAATTTATTAATTGACTAAAATAAAAACTAAAATTTTATATTAAATTTTTGGATTACATGACTGCAATTTGTACCTGTTTCTATATAAATTCCTTGTAACGTAGTTTTGTTATAATTATTTGATATATTTAAGGAACTGATGAAGTAAATATTTTTTTAACGTAAAATGTTTTGAAAATATTATTTTTAAAGATGTGCTTGTATTTGAAACGGATGTGTAGGAATAAGAAATACTCTCTTGAAAAATAGTTGATTTAATTCATTAACTGGTTTAAAATCCAATGAAAAACAAGTAAATCAAGCCTAAAAAAGTAAGTGAAAACATTTTCCAAACATAAAATTTGCAACACATTGATTGAAATACCAACACATCTAAAAATTCAAAAGCTGGAGCAATGATTGAGGCTTTCGTTTGAGGAAGACAAACTTTTCTTAATTCGATTTATTAGTTCGTAAGCCCCAAACACAGTCCTTAAGTACTACAGTTTCGATGGTTTTGCGATTCGATGAAATATTTACACATGTGGGCAAAAAAAAATTCAAAAAATTCAAAATTTTGCACACAAAAAATTTGGCCACAAAAGTTATAAAAACGGTTTTCTCTAAGCTTAAACGTGCCATTGAAAACGTAATCATTTGAAATGAGTCAATGTTTCCCAAATTTAACATGAAAAGCTTGCGAATTTAAATCAAGTAAGTTGTGCTTTTTATGCAATTTAACATTCGAAATCCAGTTTTTCATAATCTCATAGTAATGCATTGCTGTATTCTGAACTTGAATATCATAAGTTTCGAAGACCTTCGGTGAAAATTGGATAATTAAACTTTCAATTCAGTTCTTAATATTTACTGTTACTGAAATCAAAATAAAACAGTTAAAGAATTAAAAGTTTCATAGTTCTATTTCCAACTTGAATTTGCAACATTGATTGTACAAATGATGATAATATTTCTAAAAGAGTCATTGAACTTCGAGGAAAATATCAGCTGAAACTAGTTCTTTTCCATTGGGAATCATTGGTTTATAAAAGAAAAGAAAATTCTATTTAATTTCTAATGAATTTAAGTTACATTTCATGAAAGACCTCAATAAATATCGTACATTAAAAAAAGTTAAATATTTGCCATGACTAACCAAATATTAATCATTCTGTAAACTTGGATTTAAACAAGGATTTTTAATTAAGGATACTTTTTGCTTGATTTCACATCTAATCTTCAAAATTGTTCTTCAGGGTGGATCACAAAATTTTCGATTTTTTTTTCCATAAATGTCTTCTTATAACATTCAAGAATAACGTGTTAAAAGGATTGGAATAGCTGACTAATGTATTTTCACTGATACAAATTGAATAAATTGATAAAAACATAAAAAAATATCTTAAAAAAACTTTAAATGCGTTTTTCTCGAAATCAACTTTTTAAAACTGGGAGACAAGATTTCTCAGAAACTATCCGACCGATTAACTTGAAACTGGAGAGTGTTATAGTTCAACATGTCTTCTTGGTACTGAACCTCTGAAATTGGCCAAACCTCCCCCTCTCTAAGTGGGAAAGGGGGAAAGGTCCAAAAAAAGGTCGTCTTTTTAAACTTTTTTTTCAAAGTCGCGCCATTTTGTGAATTTTCAACTTTTTTCGGATTTTCGAGGTTCAGTATCAAGAAGACGCATTACCAAAACCTACATTCTTTGGAAAATCATGATCCGACTTCCGGTTTCCGAGAAAACTTGTCTCCCGTTTGCCTCCTCATTTTTGAGGACCCTTTTTCAAAGCGCTGTAAAAGGGGTAGGGGGGGGGGACATATCGGGGCAAATAAAAAAAAATAGTTCAAAACTTCAACTTTTACATGCCGAAGACCGTTTTTTAATATCTCAAAAAAAAATGGCAGCAGTTTTAAAAAAGCCATTTTTTTTACGTTCTGACGGTGATCTCAAGAACGACTGGACCAACTTTCATGAAATTTTCTATGTATATTCGGTAGGCATGGGAATCGAATATAAAGTATATTTTATACCTCTAGAAGATTAAGATTTCTCTCGACATCTTCTGCAAATTTTTACGCTTACTTGCCTATATACTATTTGTAATTATTGATACCTGTAATTTATTTTGAAAAACGCTTAGCAACCGTTTGAATTTGGCATTTTTATTTATTTAATTTATGTGTTTTTTACATATTTTACTTAATATTTATTGTAATATATGGAACAATTGGGGAAATGACAATCATTTGCCAATATTGTAAGGCGTTAAAATACAGCGGTGAATTTACTGAGTTATGTTGTGCTGGTGAAAAAGTAAAATTGCCCCCCAATTGGTCCCATCACTAGATCCATTACGCTCATTAGTTTATGGGATAGGAAATTATTGTAAAAACTCTTTGGCCAATATTCAAAAACTAAATAGTAGTTTAGAAATGATATCGTTTCGCCCATAATACAAATATGTTTAAGGAAGTACTAAAGAAAGCAGGAATATTTCCAGTAATCTTCCAGTCCCTGATTAATAGCGATTTTTGGATCGAATTGGCCAAAAAAAAAATTCAATTTTGAAGGACAAATACAAAAATATGTTTAGAAATATCTATGTATGTCTTTAAACTCATATATGGGTGAGAATTTAAGGATTTTTCGTATGCATATGAGTTTTAACATGCTTAATGTTTTTAAGGGTCTAGATTTAAATAAGTAATATGCAATGTATATTAATTTAATATCTAATAATTATTGTTATTATTAGTAATTTAATAATTAAAAATGTAGCAATATTACCGATATTAATTATTTTTCGCAATTCAATTGTAGGTGGAACGAAGTTAACCGGGTCCTCTGATGTTTGATAAAAAAAATATTTGCATATAACTTAATCAAGTACATATCAATCGTAACGCAGGCAATTTATAAAATGCTTTATCTTTTAAATATATTTAATATTTTTATCATACACAAAAGAATTTAATGAGCCCGTGAAATTTACTACATCAAAAATTTACATGAAATTTGAAATTTACTTTGTAAAAGCATTTAAAATATTATTAAATTGTATATATATATATATATGAAAAATTTAAGTATATGCTCAATTGTTGATATGAAATAACATGGTTAAAGCTTGAAGGCCAAAATGAGAGAATGGCAGCTTTAAATATGTCGTTTAAGCAATTTGGAACCAGTTTCAGGTATTTATTATTTGTTGTCAATTATAAATACATTAACACTTTTTTCCGAATTCATTAGTGACACTTTTGAATCAACCTTTTTCACACATTTTGGTCTTCAAGCTGTAATTATGTTAATTTCATACCACCCGTTGCGACCAGCTAGAGAATTTTTTGCAATTTCACACCAGCTTGGAATTCAGTCGGTTTCGGTGACAATATTGATCATTATAGATCAAAGGTCGATAATTCGAACGTCAATTTCTGCTTACCTGCATTCTTTCATACAACTCAAAAACAGGTTTATTGATTTTTATAATATTTTGTTTTCAGGTACATCTTAGACGTGTTTCGCCCAAAAAAACGGTATAAAGGTCACAAACAAGTCCAATTTAAATAGATGTACAAATATTTTATTCTGATTTCAATTATGGTTCCAATCTGAAGACAGCTTTACTGATTTGATAGAAACCTTGTAATTAAGTTCAAGTAATTTTTCAACGGAAGAAAAGGTTGCCTATTTACGTTTAATTATTAATAATAAAAGTTGCATTTAGAAGAAGCCCAATTAAAATAATTAAATGGACACCCATCAGTTGGATATAAATTGGACTCTTTAATTAAATATCTATGTACTTTTCTGAGATATCAAACAATCAGCATATTTTAAATCAGAGGTGGCCAACCCAAATTGTATTGCGGATCACTTCGGAAATGCATCATAACTCCGCAGGCCACCATTAAAGTTATATCTCAAATTCTCCATACTAAATTTAGATACACTGTAAACATTCATAATATATTGATTTTCACCACTTTGGTCATTATAAAATGTATGCATTTTATAAAAGTCTGATGCATTTCGCGGGTTGGCCACCTCTGACAATCTCTGATTTAAATAAACAATGAATTATTTATGTTTGTTCTACTTATATAGAATTGTTATTTGGGTTTGTGTAGATTTCAAAAACTCAAAAAGTTTTGCATCCATTTAGCTCAAATTTTGTCACGATATATAATCCGCTTTAATGATTGTTTTATCTTTCCTTGTGTCAGTAACATAGCTGCAATTGCAAAAAAAGGCTTTTTCAACTGTCAATACAATAATCGTTAACTGGCAATACTTTATTGTTATGATCGTATAGTGATTTTTAGAGGTAGAGGTTCTTAAAACGTAATTGATTAATGTATATATTGAAGGTGAGTTATAATTGGTACAACGAGGGATTCTGCGGGTTGATAAGGAAGATGATTCTAATAATTCTCAAGCTTTTTTTTCCTAAATTCAATTTATCTATTTACAACTATTGGCTGGCAGGACAACATCTGCCGGGTTTAGCTAGTTATAAATAAAAATGATACCAAAAAAAAAAACAATGCAAAAGAGTTAGAAATAGCTTTATGAATACACAAACTTAAAACAAAGACAACCAATTCTCAGGAAAATTCTCAATTTTTACTGAAAAAAAAAATGTAAAAAGTCAATGAAAATGATATTTTCAATAATCAATAGTTCGAATTTAAAACCATACAATAGCATTTCAAATCGTGAGAAGGTAGTTTCTATGGGATAACATGAACCTAGTAGTGATTTTCAAGGTATCTTCAAAGAAAAATAGTATTTTAAAATGATTCCAAGAAAAAGTCACCAATTATAGACTAGAATTCTGAGAAAATGGATGTTTTTCACTGATTTCCACGACCATTTTGTCGTTAAACCGCAAGTTCATTTATCAATTTGAAATCTGAGAATTTGGAAAACATTGACCCCTTTTTTAACCCTAATAAAAGGCAGCAATGGATTGGGTTATTTACCTATCTACTCTGGTTACCTACCGACTGAGCGATTCGAGGTCTACAAAAGCCACAAAAGAATCAAGAAATTATGCAATTCTTGTCTTTGTCATCAGGCGCGTTTTGCGCCGGCTTTTTACTCGGCGACCCGGTGGCGGCTTGTTGGCGTCGCCTGGCACAGGCTAGGGCGTCGTTCGGCACGTAGGATATCCGGACGCCGCCGTAGGCGCGTCGCGGAGGTAGTTCATACGCCAAATCGTCACTGCTAGAACTCGACGAGCACGTGGAACAGTAACTTTCCGCATCGTCATCGTGGTCACGACTACTGCTGGCCATTTGGCCGTCGGAGGTGGTTTTTCGCGGTCCTTTTCGTCGCTCATCGTTTCCCTGGTGTTTTGATCTGCCGGAGTAACTTCGACTTCGCGGAAATCCGCGATCCGTCATGTCCGGTTCGTCCGCTTCGAATGCCTCGTTATGATCACCTTGAAACCGTACACTTAATTTGGCTCTTCGTTGTGGTGAATTTGGTGATAGGGGTGTTAGGTTTCCCGAGGTTTGGACCGGAAGTTCTGGCATCGAGGCGGCATGTCCTTGACCAGTTTCATCCGAAGTACTTCCGCCACCGTTATTGTTTTCATTGGATTCTTGGTTAACGTTTAAAGGCAAGGGGGGCGACGGAGGATGTGGTTCCCAACCGTCCAAACTTAAACTTAAATCGGCCAGATGCAACGGTTCTCGACTTCGGTCTCGTGCTTGTAACAACCGTTCCAGGTCTGGACTGGTAGCTTGGGTGGACCCCGTCGGAGACGGGGTTCCCGTTCTTTCATTTAGCAACCGTTCAAGATTCCTCTCCAACAAAACGCGGTCTAGGCCCTTTCCTGACGGTGGTAAAAGACCGCGCAGTGCCAAATCTTCGGCCGGTTCGGGTTCGTTGGGGGGCGGCGTCGTGGGAAGTGGAGGCGGACGAGGCGATCGTTGTAAGGCTCTTCGTCCCATTTTTGGAGATCGTAACGGTGGTGATGATCTTGGCAGACTGTGGTATCGAGTATATTGGTTTAAAGGTCCCGTTGGGGAGCCGGGACTTTGTGGACTGGTTGGTGAGGGTGGAGGAAGAGGTGGACGTCGGTTGGGCGATGGTGGTGGCGTGCTACTTCCGGTCGGCGATGGTGCACGTTTGTTTCGTGATTGGCGGGGAATCCGCGGTGCTGGACCGCTACTATCCGATGGCGTTGGTGGTTCTCCTTTGCTACAAGCGATGGAACAGTAAATGGCGCCGCGACGCGGCAAAAATGGCCGCCCCAACAATGAATTACGACACGTGTGACAACAGAAACAATGTTCAGTGGCGTGCCAATGTTGGCCCTCGTGACTCATTTGACCTTGGTCGACGCCAATTGGATCACCGCATGAGTCACAGTATTCGGCAAACATGGCGTCGAAACAGTGCAAACAATATGGCCGCGAATCACGCATTATGTATCGTTGGCCACCAAGTTGACGATCGCATTCGGTGCAGGCAAAGTGTTTCATATGCCATGCACGACCTTCGGCTTCGGTGCATTCATCCGCAAGAATTATCTGCAAAGAAATTTGTTTGAAATTCCAAATATCTTAACAATCAAAAAAAAAAAAAATAGTTTTTTGTGTTTCACACGAAAATTAGTGGTTTTAAAGAAAAAAGTTTTAAACGAAAGTTAAAGAAAATCAAATTGTTGATAATAAAGCTCATATAAGATTTTTTTCTAGAATTGATAGTTTTTGAAGTGGAAGTAAAAAATCAATTTTTTTCTAGGTAATACATACTTCATCACAAGCGGAACAGCGGGGCTTGAGGGTTTCGGCATGGTGTCGTCCACAATAGAGCCGTCCCTCGCGGTGGAAATAAATCAAGTCGACCAGCAGTTCTTTGCACACGGAACAGGCGAAGCATGCTGGATGCCAACAGGTATTGGGTCCCGCGCGGGACGCAAAGACGCAAATATCGCCAGCGGACAAAGCTTCCTCACACTATACCGAGAAAAAAAAAAAGAAAAAAAACCATTGAGATATATCACTTCTTCTCCATATAAACGCACATAATCAAGTCTTTAGGCCGTTTCGAAAAGCTCGTAAAATTTGCATAATGAAGCTACAAAAGGGCTGAGAGTATTTCACGTCGGTTGGCAAACCTGTTTCGCATGGATGTTCTATTAAAATATAAATTTCACTTAACAAAGCAGTTTGTTGTGGATGATGGCCACTTGAAAATATTGTGATGCTGTTTTACATGCAAATGAGATGTGTTCTACACAACCCCGTCACCGGCTAAGTGCCGTTTGCACCCTCACAATATGATGATGATGATGATGGGAAATATGCTAAACGATTTTCACAAAAGATGAGCCATCTTTTCCACTGAAAGAATTTTTCAATTAATATCACTAGGACAATGCTTGAGATATCATCTTCAGAAAAAAATTGCACTAAAAGAGCTTTTAACAAAATTTGCTGCTCAAAAAGAAAAGTTATACAACGGTAGAAACCCAATGGAATTACATTACATTTATTTGTATTTTATGTTAATATTTGCATCGAAAATTCATGTGATTGTATTGAGGAATGATTCAATTTGAATTTCCCGCATTTTTTTTGCTAATTCAACTCATTGACATAAGTTAAATAAGAGTAAAAAAGATTCATTGTACCGCAACAATAGTATTTTTGTGTGTATGCAACCATTCATACATGTATGTATACAAGTTGCCTATACAAAACAAAGAAAACTGCTATAGTGGAACTTTTATCGTATAAACGTTTCTAAAATTAATTACCGAATAAATTTATGCGTTGAATTTCAAATTTTGTATCAAATCATAACATTTTCCATCCCTTTAAATATAAAATTTGAGAAAAATAAAATTAAATATATATCAAAATCGTCCAACAAAAAGATTTATTTTCCATCACTTTTTAGTGCCACTTTTAACTTGAAAACTCCTGAAGCATTCACAAGCCAAAAATCTTTTCACTCTCAACCATCAAACACAACCCCAAGACAACGTCAAACTAATTAACTACCCCTTCTATCTGCCATTTATTTGTCTCGGTAATGAAAAATTTGCTCGAGTGGAAATTATTGTCCATTCTACCCCGATTTCACCCCCCACACAACCAACAAGAAAAACTTTCAACCACCACTAATTACACTTCTCGGGGGGGTGAAAGTCAAACATCCCACACCTCACCCCACCAACGGCAATTACCGAAAGAAACCAACCCCAAAAATTTCCTTAAAACTCCAAACTTTTTGTTTCAAATTTCAACTGATTTCAAGTCTCATCACCCTCTCATTACACCACCCCCTCCCCTTATTTCAACCCCCAACAATTCTCACGTTAAATGTAGAAATTAGAGAATTTCGTTCCTTCAATATGATCGCACCAGGGATTTATGTCAGTCTTTATGAACTCGTTTTTATTACCTATAATAATTACAATAACAATAAAAAGACGTACCTACCAACCCCTCTCTACACTCAATTTTCAACCCTTGAAAATTCCGCCATTAGACAAACTTACAAACTTTTGAATTTCCGCGCCTTAATCGCCATAATTAAAACAAAAACGAATCATCAAGTTCACAATAATTGTTATAATATCAACGATGAAAACAAATGAAGCTCGCTTCATCCCCTTACACAAAAAATATTATCAAAAAAAGCAAAGGAACGCTTTAATATCTTCAAAATTAGTGATTTGAAAACATTCCCGAAAAATAATGGAACATCAATTAATTGCACTCTCTTTTGTTTTTGGATTTCCTATCAAAAAAACAGCCTACTTCAATTAAGGGATGATTCGACACTATCATTTTTTCAAATACATGAGAAATATGGAGACATTTAACAAAATGTTCATTTGGATATTCGGGGAAAAAAGACAATGGAAAATCAGTTATTTGCACCGTCTTTTGTTTGTAGTTAACCCCGGTGAATTGTGCGAGTATTATTCAAAAATAAACATATTTTAGTTGGGGGATGATACGACGCTCTCATCATTGCTCCGCCAAGGCGGACAGCATGGGGAAGGAAATTTTCATTTTGTGAAATCTCTCGAAGAATATTTCGAGTTAATTAACGTTCGTTTACGTTAAACGATCGACTATCATTGTCGTATCGTTAACGTTCCCGGGGGACGGACGTTATTCCTGTGCGTGCGTGGAAACGTGGCAAGCTACATTAAACCCCAAGTCGTTGGGGGATGAAAATGGGAAGAAATTTAAACGATTTTTGTGAAAATTTAACATTGAACTTTTAAAGATTTTCCAAAGTAACCTGAGGACATTGCAAGGGTGAATGTTGGCCTTGAATATTATTCGTTATATTAACTAAACTATGGAGCTTTAAAAGCTTCAACTTATTGAATGATTTCATCGAAAATTTCGATTATTTCAGGAGTTTAACAAACTATCTAACTTCCTTCTCTTTTATTCGTTTCTTTATCTGAAGATTTTGGTAAATCCACTCGATTCTTAATTGACAAAGCCATATAAAAATTTTAATCCCCCCCCCCTCTTCTAAAAACAATATTTTTTAGCCCAAAAATCTACGAAATAATTTTCGTCAATCAGTCATCAAAAATAAACATCAAATTTTCAAAAAATTAAAAAAAATATTTCCAAAGTGCATAAGCTTGATATTAATCAATTTTTTGGTCGTTAAAGTATCAAATTTTTAGAAGGTGAGCTTTTTTTCCCGATTTACTCGTAATATTCGGTTCAAATCATCCCTTAAATGTGGGAAGTTTAATTTTTAATTTCATCCCATTTTTTGGCAATTCTAATCCGCCAAAAACCAATTTAAACTTGACACATTAATCGCATCCCCTCGGCACAAATACTTGACATCATCGTTATTGTTAACGATCGACGTAACAGGAGCGGCGAATGCGAATTTTTCATAAACCGTTACAGTCAAAGAAAATTCGATGGTTTCAATGTAATTTACTGCAAATATATAATCTAAAATGGTGGATTGTTGCGGGAGGGTGGGGGGGGGAAGATGAGGGAGAAAAAGTCTCGACATCCCTTTCAATTGGGAAACGATGGCGACCCTTATTTGGGGGTTGTTGCTTTTCGAGACTTGCAAACAATGAAGTTTTCTCTCGAAGGTGCATCATCACCGATATAGGTGGGTGAAATTTTTACCCTCGAAACGAGGGTAGTTTTTCATCACACTACCCTTATTCAATAGAAACCAACGATACGATACTTTATGGATAAAATAGTTATTTTCGATTTAATAAATGAAAAATGTGTGAACGAAAAGCTATGATTTATGACCCCTAATTTCACCCTCTTGCACCCCCCATTTTTTCCACGAATTTTTATCTATAAATTTTTAAGGATTTAATGTTCTCAACTGACAAAGAAAATTTCCATTTAAATCATCCCCATGGGCGAAATAAAAATTTGAATTACGCGCCACTTTTGCACCAAAAATTTTAATTGTTGCAAGATATTTCTACGTAAATAAGAGATTTAAGAATGGGAATTTCTTTTCCTTTTTAGTAGTGAATGTTTGGCGAAGCATGGTGAATAGATTCCGCAGGGAGTTAATGCGTTGGGGGGTGAGATAAGAGGGCGCAAACTAAATTCATCCCTTAAAATGTATGCACAATGTGTTTGTACTCCATTAATTTCCCTCTCGGGAATCTTCAGCAATGGCTATGGTAATAAAACGGGAAACGGAACAATAAGAATTTAAACTCCAGTTCTAACATTTCAAAGTTGAAAAAAAATCGATTTTAAGACTTTAAGATGGAAAAAATCAAAGAATTTATCAACCAAAAAGGTATTGGAACTTTGTATTTTTGAATGAATTGAACCGTTTATTTTGAAAGTGAGTTAAGTCCATTTCAAGAACAATCCCTATAGTGTTATCATTTTTAACCATAGGGACATAAGATACTAAGGAGGAGGAGGAAATAATTGGCGTTTTTGTTAAAATCAGTAATTTGTCAAAATTTAGCAGTTAAATAATTAAAACATAGTTTGTTCTGGTTACAAGATGAAGAATCACCATAGAGACCGTCCTTGAAATGGACTTACACTACTCTCAAAATAAACGAGTCATATATTACTAGAAAACAGGAGGATATTTGCATGATGTTGGTAAAGTTAGACACAGAAGTAATCGTTATTTACCTTCTAGTATCCCTCACCATACTGTCATATATTGTCATCAATATTATTTGTAAAAAAATTTCATAGAAAACTATTAAAATTGGTAGAAAATTGCGATGACATCATCCCTTATAGATCTCCTCCTTGACTAAATAATCATTTGCCAGGGAATGACCATTTAAAAGTCTTAGAATTGGGTCAAAAGTGGCACTTTTACACGAAATAATGGAATTTAAAATAAATAATATAGAAAAACCAAGCAGGAAAGCAAATATAGATGATGGATAATTTGCACATGATTGGAATTATATGAACCGTTTATTTTGAAAGTGATTTAAGTCCATTTCAAGAACAATCCCTATAGTGTTATCATGTTTAACCATAGGATCATAAGATACTAAGGAGGAGGGAATAATTGGCGTTTTTGTTAACAACTAAAATGAAATCCGTAATTACTGAAAACTTAACAATTAAATAACTAACATTAGTCCGGTCAATTTAGACATTTGAAGCTACATAAATTCCCATCAAGCTGAAAATCAGTCAGATTGTTTAAAATATGATTAAAAATAAAATTTGAAAGTTTCCCATCTTTCCCCTGTATGGAAAAAAATTTATTCAAGGTCAAAAGTCAAAAAAATGAGTTTTTCGCGATTTTCAGCAAAACGGTAACTTTTATCATAAAAATACTCACTACAAAAAAGGTAGATCATAAAATTATCTACAAAAAATGTATCAATACTGTCTTTCCTACGAGCCATCGTTTTTGAGATATAACGACTTAAAAAGTTGTAAAAATTGGAATCGAATTCGGGTATATATTACCAAGTCCAAGTGTGGCTTGGTTATCACCTAGACCCTACAGATTGGGGTTGGAAGTTGGTCAACAATTCATTAGAACTAGTCCATACTTTACTTCCACCTGCGCCGGAAAAACTGCTGAATACAATTTTTTGCAATTGCAAAAAGGGGTGCAGTGCTAATGTGGTTGTATTTGTCAAATTGAATTTCTCTATTGCTGTTTCAATTATCAATACATCAGCATCATTATTAGTCACCGACTGGCTTGTGAATCATCACAAAACCGTTACGGAGTGATCCAAACTACTTGAGAAGATTGCTTGGCAATCGAAATACGTATCTGAACAAATACGTCACGAATATTTTTGTTTGAACTTCTGTTCAAATTTATGTTAATAAATTGGACTGCAATATATTTTATATATTGTATACACACCGACTGGCGTTCAAGACTAACGGTATTTCATTTATTATAGCAGGTATAAGACCCTAGCCACGCAGACATTTGAACAAGGAATAGGGGATGTTGTCTTATGGTTACAATGATCGATAGAAAAATATTTTAACATATATTACAACTATAGAGATGCATATACGTGGCGTACTCATGCATATTATGACGATTCCAACTTTTACAACTATTTGAGTCGTTATATCTCAAAAACGATGGCTCGTAGGAAAAAAAGTATTGATACATTTTTTGTAGACAATTTTATGATCTACATTTTTTGTTTAAAGTATTTTTTATTACAACTTACCGTTTTGCTGAAAATCGCGAAAAACTAATTTTTTGGACCGTTGACCTTGAATAATTTTTTTTCCATACAGGGAAAAGACGGGGAACTTTCAAATTTTATTTTTAATCATATTTTAAACCACCTTACTGATTTTCAGCTTGGTGGGAATTTATGTAGCTTCGAATGTCTAAATTGACCGGACTACATACTTTGTTCTAGTTACAAGAAAAAGAATCACCATGGACTTACGCCACTTTCAAAATAAACGAGTCAATTATTGAAAGAATTTTGGTCTAAAAAAGTATTTAGGTATTGCCAACAACAATCGAGCAATTGGGCCAATGAAATCGTAGAAGAAACGGCAAAAATTATGGGGAAATTGTTGGTTTTTTGGGACTTACATTGTCGCAAGTCATGGGAGCCGGAAGTTGTCGTACAGAGCCGCGACCCAACGCCTCACGTTTCCGTTGTGCCGAAAAAAGCCGCAACTCTTTTCGCTCCTCATCCGTTAGCGCATGACAATATCGAACTTCATTGTCGTGCGGCGGTAATTGTTGCAAAAGTTGTCGAACCCTGTATCGTTCCCCCACACTATTCACGTACGGTACCTTGTCCTCGGGCAACGCCGAAAAATACAAATGCACCTGCAACAAAGAAAAAGAAAACATCACAACAATGAAAAAACTAGTTTTTCTTCTTTTCATGTTAAATATACGATTTGCTCTAGTAGTGAATCATTCTGACATTTCAAGTTGCACTATTGAGTTCTTGGGCAATTTTACGACCAAATCGATAAGTGCAAACGTTTCTCGTTACGGCAAGTGCAACAGGTGTAAGACATGTTTCGTATTTCTTTCCATTAGATGCACAAATCGCACGACACCCAAATAATTTATTCATTGAAATCGCTCGCATGTGTTACTTGTGCAATGCAAAATTGCAATTGTCCGAATGCAATCGAATGCAACAGGTGAAAAAGCCGGTGAATAAGGCGAAACGACTTGAACCTTTTTTGCCATTGAAATGTTGAATAATATAATGGAGATGTTAGCGTTATCGGTTGGGTCGAAAGTTACGACCTTTCAGCGGACTTTACATTTCCACAGGCTGGGAAACTTACAAATGGAACGTAAACATGTCATTACGGATGCAAAGATATTTTATTTAAATTGGTCATTTACTATGTTTTTTTTTTGTGTATAAGTTTTATTGGGGAAATTTTTGATGGTTCCCCGGATTTCGATGTGGAAAACTGGGCAAACAATGTATTATGCACCTGAACATGAAACCGCTTTTAGAGGAGAAGCGGAAACCGAGATGGTGAGAGTCCATTAAAGTTAAAGCCTCGAAGGAGTCGCATAGAGAATAAAGCAAAAGCGAGACGAAGTGAAGGGGGATGTAGGAGTTGGGGGTTGGGGGGTTGGAAAGTTGCGGAAGTCAATGGGGGATGCATTAAAGTATTCGGTTACAAACCTCGAAGATGGAAGCAATGGAAAATGGAAATTGGAGATGTGGTTTAGTCTACAAGTCTATGCAAACGATGCAAGTGCAATGGAAAAAAGAAAATTTCAAGATTTTTCAATTAGTTGATATATTTGAACAGAATAAAATAAGTAATAACAGGGGAAAAATTGATTTCCTCGGCGACAAAATCTGACAACCGATTTATATAAAATCGACCAAAAAAAATCGAAAATTACGAATGCAAAAAGTCTCGTTTTCGCTTGTTTTAGGTGCAAAAGAGAATTTTCGGTCTAAAAATATCAATGTTATTTCTTATGGGACTAAAATTTCAACAAATATGTAAACTATCTATTAGAACTATAAAGATTAGACTGGACCAAAAAAGTCGATTTTTTTTAAGTATATCGAAAATATTGTTCAAGGTGACCAAAAAAAAAAAAAAATTCGGGAAAATTTCAGCCCTTAATATTAATATTAAGAGGTCTATCATCTTTAATTTCGATTTTTTATTAGTGCTTTCATTTTTGCGATAATGCTGTCAAACTATCAAGGTAGAAAAAATCATCTGCACATATATTTATAGAAAATTAAATTCCCTACAAAAAAGGTGTCTTTAAAAATTTTTGCCAGACACACCGTTTCCGAATAATCAAGCTTCAGGCATTGATATAACTTTTAGATTTATCTTCTTTATTTTGGAATTTTGTAACTAACGAACAAATGAATATATAGAAATGAAAAATATAGATTCTTGAAGGAAATTTAATGTTCTACAAAAAAGGTCTCGTAACGTTTTTACATAAAATCACTTTTTTAAAAGTTATTCACAATTAAAGTTGGAGGAAATATTAAATTATTGTTTTTTTCGTTGTTGAATCAATTTTTTTTCATTCAGTGGGACAAATTGATATTTTACATCATTTTATCCATTTTATCAATCTTATCGCTTGGAATATTTAAATTTCATAATATATCTAAACCTATTCTCGATTAACAGCTCTTTAATACACGAAAATGTAGATTTACTGTCTTAAAATAATTTTCCTTCAACTTTAATTGTGAATAACTTTCGAAAAAATGATTTTATGTAAAAATGGTAAGAAACCTTTTTTGTAGAGCATTAAATTCCCTTCAAGAATCTATATTGTTCATTTCTATATATTTATTTGTTCGTTAGTTACAAAATTCCAAAATAAAGAAGATAAATCTAAAAATTATATCAATGTTTAAAGCTTCATTATTCGGAAACGGCGTATCTCGCGAAAATTTTTATAGAGACATTTTTTGTAGGAAATTTAATTTTCTATAAATAAATGTGTGAAGGGAACCTAATGCTCTACAAAAAAGGTCTCTTAATGTTTTTATACAAAATCACTTTTTCAAAAGTTGTTCGCAATTAAAGTTGGAGGAAAAATTAAATTATTGTTTTTTTTTTCATTTTGAACCATTTTTTTTTTCATTCAGTGGGACAAATTGATATTAATCATGATCGAAAATTATCATTTTATCAATCTTATCGCTTGGAATATTTAAATTTCATAATATATCTAAACCTATTCTCGGTTAACAACTATTTATTACACGAACATGTAGATTTACTGTCTTAAAATAATTTAATTTTTCCTTCAACTTTAATTGTGAATAACTTTTGAAAAAGTGTTTTTATGTACAATGTTAAAAGACCTTTTTTATAGAACATTAAATTCCCTTCAGGAATCTATATTGTTTATTTCTATATATTCATTTTTTCGTTAGTTACAAATTAAAGAAAATAAATCTAAAAATTATATCAATGTCTGAAGCTTGATTATTCGGAAACGGCGTGTCTGGCAAAATTTTTTAAAGAGACTTTTTTTGTAGGGAATTAAATTTTTTATAAATATATGTGCAGATGAATTTTTATACCTTGATAATTTGACAGCATTGACGCAAAAATGAAAGCACCAATAAAAAATCGAAATTAAAGATGATAGACCTCTTGGTATTAATATTAAGGGCTGAAACTTTCCCGATATTTTTTTTTTCGTCACCTTGAACAATATTTTCGATATATTTTTCAACAGAAAAAAATAGTCGATTTTTTTGGCCCAGTCTATTATAGATATTTAACGGATAGGCAACCAAAACTTTAACGTACCAATGGTGGCCTATACTATAACAAAAAGCACATGTTTTATGGTCTCAGTACAAAATCTGAATTTTTTGCATTAAAAATGTATCAATGTTTACAGAAAAACATTAAAATATAACAAAAAAACTTTCAAGTTTCAATCTGTGCTGAAAATTCAAATAATTGATGCCAATTTGACTTATTTTCTAAGAGTTTTCATTAACCTTTTCTTCCTGTCAACCACCTGTTTTTATTTTTAAATGTTTTCAATAAACCCAAATTAAGATATTTTTTTTTAATGATAAACTTTAAAAAATAGATCATCTAACAAAATAGATTAAATAAAACTCAAATCAATAAGGAACTTTTATAGATTTTTGGCTGCAAACCCATTTTAAAATTATGTTATGAAATGGTTATTTATTTCCAAGAAAAATGGAAAAACTTCCCTAATAGATTCTCTTGATTTCAACCACCGCTTTTTATGTCGTTTTTTCTTTAAATCATTTTCGGCACATCTCAATAATAATCCACCCAAATCCTCTTATTTATATCACCCGCCATTTATTACGTTCCCGGCCATTTTTCCTTGATTTTCTCCGCTCCAAAGCCCACTATGTGTTATCATAACATAATCTTTTAATGTCCCCCTCGCTCTCCCCCCCATCCCGTTGTCGTCGCTCCATCATAAATAATGCCGACTGTAGTTTCACTTTGCCGAGCAACATTACCGACTCTGATGTGGCAATTCGGCAAAAGGCAAAAATTTATGTGAAAGCACAAAATATCATAGTCGTAAGTGATAAAAAGATATTTGGTGCGGGGGGCGGGGAGGTAATCGTGATAAATATGAGTCAGTCGTGGGTGGGAAAGACGATGAGGGGTGGAGGGAATACGTGTCCAGAACAGTAATGACCACTTAGTGTGGAACAAAATCCAGGAAAAGCTCCGCCATTAATTTATACGTATGAGGGATGAAAACGGCGAGTTAATGAAATGTAATAAAAATTTAATCAGACCAAAGAATATACGAAGGAACATTGGCTTTTTGATGAGAAATAATAACAGTTTTCACTTGAAAATTATTATTTTTGAATTTATCTACTTTTCGCTTTATATATTTCCAATAAAATTTGTAAGAAATTCAATTTCGGACGTTAAATTTAATGAATCGATGTTCAATTGTTATAGTTCAATCCTTGAAATCACAGAAAATCAAAATTTGGATAAATTTAAGGCAATTGAATCGAATTTTCCAAAGCATTCTGTCAAATAAAGTATAGGCAACCAAAAATTGTAAAAGTACTCTTGGTTGCCTATACGTCAACTAAAATAAAATATTTCTTCGATCAAATATAAATCGTTGATTTCTAAATGAAAGAATGATAAATTTTCATTGCATAAACAAAAATGTGATGCAAAAAACTTTGAAAATTTGAATTTCACTAAAATTTTGACGACCAAACAGAATTTGGCTTCGCAAACTGATATTAAAATTTTTTTTTTTTCTTAGTGATCAAAATATGTGGTTTTTCGGCCAATATTTTAAGAATAACTTTACGTAAACTTGAATTTTTGAAGTGAAAACCTTTACGATAAGTTTAAATTACCAATTTTCACCAAAATGAGCAATAGAATTGCATATTTCCATTAAAAATGCACTCGTTCATTTAATTTTTGAAATTCAATGTTTAATCGGAATTTTCGTGGAAAAAATTAGTCAATTTGGCCAAAAAACTCGTTACAACTATAGAGTAGACTTACATTTATAGGTAAATGCAATAGCAGCCAATATATTCATTGAAAATTTTATAAAAATATCCTCCAACATCTTCCACCCTCCAATAATTCAAACCAAAAAAAACAACTTTCTGCAAATTTTCTCCGACCAAAGTAAATCTATTTACGACCAATATTCTCTGTCTCTGTCTCCCCAATAATAATGAATTAAAGGGTCGTAAATACAATGCACCAAGTGCATTACGTGCAACTATAAGCGTCGCGTCGTTCTAACTCTGAGAAATTGGTCTCACTGCATCCCTAATAATAACAACCACCTGCCACCCCCAACCCAGCATTAACCCACCACCCCATGCGGTCGGAAATTATGCCCGTGGCATGTAGATACAATAGCAATACAATGCACATTGGGAAAATGGACAGACAATTTATTGGCACATGAATTATCCATTTATTTACGGCCATAAACCTTACGTGCTTCGGCCGTAATATAATTTAAGTGACACAAATATTAGAGCCATATAAATAATTACGGCCCTTTTGATCAACTCCCTTCTACATATATATAAACAATAAACGCACGTAATTCATCCCCTTATTAGATCGAAATTAATCACACCGCCAACCATATAAAATTCCTCATTGAAAGCTCTAAAGTTTTGCGATCCAAATGATTTTTTTTCTTCTATTAGATTAATGATGAGCTTTTTGATTTCCGCAACGATTGATATACAAAAAGAGGGCGGGGTGGAGATGAAAAGTGGCGCTAGATTAATAATAATGATAATAATATTATTCTGATTTATGAACCAATAACGATAGCGACGCTTTGCCAGCAGCATAAACAGCAGGAGCTTTTTTTCTTTGCTGTCTCTCTCTGTCGCATTGTACGCCTATAGACGACCACGAAGCAATCATTTAATTTGTGATGCTATCTATCGTTATATCCCGGTTTAGTAAAATCGATCAAGTTTTGTTTTTCTTCAATTTTTTTGTAAAACATAAGAAGAATGAAAAAAACGAATGCTTAATAGAAGATTCCACGCAAATGCTGTAGGGGAGTAATTAGTTGATTGTTGTAGAGACTTGAGGGGGTGAAATTTGTGGGGTTTTAAGGGGGGGGTGAGACTGTGAAAGTCGTTTGCATTTAGTCATTGGGTTTTTCTTTCTATATTCTTTTATTCGGCTCGAAGAACATAAGAATCTCGTTAAAATCTTTAACGCTTCGCAGCTTTTGAAAGCGCACAGCTTTTGCGACCGGAAAAAGAAAGCTTTGAGTGGAGGGACAGAAAGTCGTATTTTTCCCCTCTTTTTTCCTTTCCCTTGTTATTTCTGATCAAACTAAACAAATAAAACAATGGAAAAAAGCTTTTGAAACAGCAGATAGTCGGTTCAGAGCCGACTATAATGTAACTATTTTAATTAACACATACGTCATGCAGTGGAATGTTGTCTCCAGACTATGTTAGCACCCTCGACTTCTCCCCGACCGTTCCTGTCTTATTTTTCTTCTGTTATTTTTGCACATAAATAATAATAACATCGAATCATGTCAATATCGAGAGGGACATTTTTTTTTCTCTCCGTAATTTGCATAATCAAACTTGCACATATTCGATGTTAATTAATGTGCATCGATTGATAAAAAATTTACACGACAAAGATATCAGCAATAAGGATTATTGTCTGCAAGTGCAAAAGAGATGCATTATATGCACTTTTAAAGTTGAGTTGTAAGTTTAAAGTAAATTGACACGTCACGATTGCAACGTTCGATGCAAGTCTCGAAGGATTTTGTCATTGGTGAGAGTCGCTCGTCTCATATTAATGGCAATATATTAAAAAGTAATTATTCGCAAAGTTCCGATTACCATATTGGTCGTCACCGATGAGGGAATCGGGGAGATGCAACGGGGGGGGGGGGTACGGATCGTTTCGAGACACGATGCGATCTAGAAATTCTAATTAGAGATAATCAAGATTTACGGAGTGTAATTATTATATTTAATATATTATAGGCAGTAGAGAGAGGATTGTGGTGGTTTTTGTCGAAGAAGAATCGCCTCGGATGGTATGAGATGAAGATCGAGTTTGAGGTTTTCTTTCTTGCGTCTTTTTCCCGGAGTCGTAGTCGTTACGTTGCAGATATGATAAGAGCTTAAGTAGATGTTAAGAATCTATTTAATGGCTGAATTTGTAATGTTAATGTGCCAGCGTACCTGTTTGGATCATCGCAGCCGAGTTAGTGCCCTTTGAACGATTTTTTCGCTACGCTATGCGATGCCGTTATTGCGCCTCAGTTATAGTACTGTTAGACAAGTGAAACTTTGGTCGAAAAGCTTGCCGATTCGAGTTTGATTTGGTTCGTTTCTAAGCTAATATTTTCTTCACAAACTAGCAGATTGTATCATTTAATCGATTTTCTCAAAAACGATGACAATTATTTGATTCAAATTTTTTTTCTGGTAACTAATGACGTCAAGCTCTACAAGTTTTGTTTGAAACTTTTTTTTCTAACACTTCGTTAAAGGCCACTTATCGGTAGAAAACTTCGATTACAAACATCACACACGTGGATATTTTTACTATCAAATTTTGTTGTTGATAGTTTTTAATGCTACTAGATGGCAGACGAAGCACGAAATAAATATTTTAAACAATTGACTATCGAAAAAATTGAAAATTCCATTTTCAAAATTGATCGATAAATCTCAAATTCCTATCAAGAAAAGCATTAATCAATGAACGCTATTATGGTTCCATATTTACTTTATTTATCATTAATAGAGCAAGACTTCGCGAATACCAAACCTTCGTTATGTTATAAGACATAGGGTCAAGCTCTTATGGCAGACTTGGTTCCCAAAAATTAATCGTTGGGGCGTCAAATGCAGATGGCGCGGTAAGCAATATTTCAAGTTTTAAGGGACTTTTAGTTAAGGTAAAGTTGGTAGAAGTGTTGAAGTTGGTAGTTAAGAAATTACGGGGGTGAAATTTTTTTGACTAATTTTAAAATAAAACTTGGAATCGCGGTCTTCTTTTCAATATCCATCATGAATAACATACTTCACATTTAATGGCAGTGTTGTGTGCATTTTGTCAAAGATCAACATCAAATACACTTTTCTACTGCCCAAATTCATTACGAAGGTATGTACTTATTTACTAGTTAATACCCACATTTTTATGGGGCAAAAATATGATTTAAATTCAAAATTTTAAATCTATTTTTTTAAGTAAAATAACTTTGTTTCAGCAAGAATTCGACGATTTTTTTAGGCAGTCACAATTCATAGCGATAGAAAAGGATAATTTCCGGGATTCAACTGTCATCTCTAAACTAACGCCATTAAGTAAATATACTTAAGCATGGCTATAATAAACTTTAATTAAATTTTACAATGTGAAAAAATTGTTATATTTTGTATTTCAATTTTAATAAATAAAATTTAATTTTCAATCAAATTTTCGTTAGCAAAATTTAAGTATTTCAGGAATAAATTGAATTTAAATTTGGCACATACAATTCTAAAACTCGTTAAAAGTAGTTATTGTTATTATCGGCTATGCTACACTAGCGCCCTCAGTAAATGACGCCCGGAAGATAGTCATTTGGAGGAACACAAAATTAACATTGAGCTAGCCTCCCCTGACCAAACCTTCGTTATGTTATAAAAGCTGAAATTTTTTAGTGCGTATCCCCAAAAATCAGCAACTATGGATTTTGGATGATACTTAGGTCGTTAACAGGTAGCAAAGGTGTATAAAATAAAAGCTTAGATTCGTAAAACTATAAAAAACAGTTATATTTATATTTTCTTCGGAATAATATTAGAAATCACATCCTCCATTGCCAGATACTTAGCATGGTTCTAGTCCCGTTTAACGACCTTTATGCTTTCACAAAACTAAGCTTTTATTTTATACACCTTTGCTACCTGTTAACTTCCAAAGTATCATCCAAACTTCATAATCGTTGATCGTTCTTACCTGTGATAGAGAAATGCATATAAAATTTTTCCATGGGTTATGAAGAATGGGGTGACTAAGACTTCAGAAGAAATAACCACTTTACTGAATGATTTTTTGGGTTTTAAACGATTTTCTCGAAAACGGTTCAAACGATTACGTTAAATTTTTACACAGTAACTATTGCGGCTGCGATCTATAAGGTTGTATATGAAACTTTTTTCCCTAAAAGTGCATTGAAATGTACTGAATGAAGTGCAACTGAAGAAGACTTCAATTACAAACATCACAAACGTTGGCAATTTTACTACTAACAAAAAAGCTCATTAATTTAGCATTGCATTTTATTTTTTCATTGCATTTTTTTCTCAGTCCAATAGAAAAAAAATCATACCTCATCATTTATCGATTGTACAGAAAAATGTTCTGAAAGAATTTTTTAGGAAATTTAATGCTCTACAAAAAAGGTATCGTATATTTTTTCCGTAAGCCTCACCATTTGTAAGATATTAAGGTTTTAATTTTGATTATTTTAAGACAAATTTCATTTTTTTTTATGAATTTTATAACTCGACAATAAATGACTCTTATACAATGCGCAATACAAATTTTTGTTGGAAATTAACTGCTCTATAAAAATGGTTTCTTATGTTTTGGCGATTAAATTAACCGTTCAAAAGATATTCATCATCAAACTTTCATGTTTACGGATTTTAAAAGTTTTTGATGAGATATTCGAAAAATTTCAATTTAATTTATAATTTTTGAAAAAATTTACACGAATTTTAGTTTTTTTCAACTGAGAAACTTCAAAATATTTTTCAAGTTTTTTTTTAAGCTTAAGTATATTTGTCTCCATTTAAAAAAAATTAATTGTACATTATTTATCGCTTAGTTAAATATTTATTAATAAAAAAAGTAAAGTTTTCATTATACATATATTATGATATATTTCAGTATTAGAGAAAAACATTGTCCAATTAGTTATAAAAAGTTTGATGATGAATATCTTTTGAAGGATTAATTTAATCACCAAAACATAAGAAACCATTTTATAGAGCACTTAATTTCCAACAAAAATTTGTATTGCGCATTGTATAAGAGTCATTTATTGTCGAGTTATAAAATTCATAAATAAAAATGAAATTTGTCTTAAAATAATCAAAATTAAATCCTTAATATCTTTCAAATGGTGAGACTTATGGAAAAAATATCAGATACCTTTTTTGTAGAGCATTAAATTTCCTAAAAAATTCTTTTAGAACATTTTTCTGTACAATCGATAAATGATGAGGTATGCATTTTTTTTCTATTGGACTAAGAAAAAAATACAAAACTGCGATGCGGAGGATCTTCCTATTAAAATTAAGAGCTCATACTTGGTGAGAATTTTTTTAAGATGTCTAGCAACCCATTTTTCCGTATCACTTGTAAAAAAAAATTAATCGATTTTTTTGACCCACACTAAGGTGCACAGCTTAGTTTTCACTGTTTTTTTTTTTTTTTTTTGACGAAACTGCAAATTTGTTACAAATGTATCATTCAAAAAATTGTCCATCGTTAGCTTAAATTTGTCATCATCTTCCTGGAAAAGCTCAAATATTGTTGCAGTAAAAGTCTTTATCTTTTGAAGTTTTCCATGAATCTAGCTATTTTTTGATGGTTCATTTAAGTGGGATTGTTCAGCCAAACTATGTGCCATCGACCGGAACAAATAATAATCTGATGGTGCCGTATCTGGGGAATACGGAAGATATGGAAGGACTTCTTATTTCAGGGTTTTTAGATAGGTTTTTACAATTTTGGCAATTTTCATGCTTCTGTTCGTATTGAGACCAATTTCCGCGTATTCATCTCTTAAAAATGGGATAATGGGTAATTTTAAAGGCTGAAGAAAGTCCTTTTTGCGTTTGGTACGGATTTTACTCCAAAATTGCCTCCAATTCAACGACTTCGAAGGGTTTTGGTCTTCCTTTCCGCGGACTTTTATCATCATCGAAATCTCCATCTTTGAAGTGATGAAATTAACCACTGTACATTATTTTCTGGATCTCTCGATGCACTTCAATCGTTGTTTTTTTTTTCGAAAGAAAGAAGAAAATCAACACTTCCTGCTTATTTGATACAAAACCAACAAATTTTTTCCATCCAAAAGTAAGTAAAGCCAAAGCAAAATCATTAATGGTTTATTTTTTCGACGTTTCGTCGCTTTTTGTATCTGCTAGGAGTTGAAATGTTTTAATGCAAATATATTCTTAAAAATTGTCACTTCGGGAATACAATTTATCACCTTTCAATTCATGGAAACCAACCTGTTCTTTGGCAACTGCCAACTTGTGTGTGGATTCTGGGCTGATTTTTTTCCTCGACCAATATTAATTGGACCCACCAACTAGCGCCATTTGACTGTTAAATATTGCGAGTTAAATCTTCCGAAAAAATTGTATGTTTGTTTTGTCACTTTAGTGTTCGCGTGTGTGATTTTGGCTGATGTACAGGCCAGAAAAAAAGAGGCCCAGCATTGGTTGGGACAGTATACGACGATTTACATATTTTTGAATGTGAAATTTCGGTTTGGAATATGTTTTGGCCCCGTTGGGCGCTCGTTTGATGGATTTGGGAGGCATTCGATTAAAAATGCGTCGAGACGAGGTCGTTAACACTCGAATGGATTGGCGAAAACGGCAGTAGGTGTCTAATTGATTGTTAATGACTCGGTTATGGCTCGAACTTCTCGACCTTTGTTGATCGCCTCGTAAAAACGATTTTCTCGATGCGATTTTATAACGTAATACCCTCATATTTCATGTGGTTTTTTTTCATTCTATCAAGTGAAGCACTTAACAGCGATTTAAACCAATAAATTTTATTCTGCGACTGCCATAAAAATTGAGTCTTAAATCTTAAAATCTTCGTCACATTCCATCGCTATTTCCTTCAATTTGTACTCTATGTAGAATTATATTCAAAAAAGTTTATTAGAACCGATTTTATGTTTTCCCACAGTCAAGCTTTTGCGACAACAATAATTTATGGGAAAGAATTCTTTTTGCAATAGTAAATCGATCAAAACTTGCGACAGACATAAAGCAGACGCTAATTTTATGCTAATCAAATGCGAGTTTCACTCGCGCATTTTGACGCATTACAACAATAAATTTCATCTTATCATTTTGCCATTATGAACGTTGATCGAATCTGACCGAAACATACACAGAGATCTGCCACGATACCGCGACATTGTTGTGATAACGAGTTTTTCAAAATGAACAAGCCAACACTGTGACATGACACATAATAAAACCACACCTCACCATTTGACCAAAGCATTTGATCGTCGTTACGACTTTTAACATTTTCCCCATTCACGACCATCGAATTTAAATATATTGCATTGTTAAATCTTAAAATTCAAAACAAACCGCTATCGATAAAGAAGATAACTATCAACGTTTGAAATATTTTATGATAAAAAAATCAATATTCCAAAGAAATATTCAGATATTAACTTTCCGAAATTAACATTTATATACTTTTTAAAAATTTGCCAACAATTATTTAGGTTTGGCATTTAAAAAATTTAATTATTGTCAAAATTAACGAAAAAAACCACTGACCTCTAACATATTGGAAAAAAAATATAAATATAGTTCAGTTGAGCGTTTTTGAACGTATCCCTGAAATACTTGATTTTGATTGGTTGAATTTTCAAAAGTGCCAATTTTTTTTCAAATATTACTATAGTAAGTAACCAGAAAAATTCATCATGTCGGAACTGGTCGGAACGAGTCGAAACAATGAAATTTTAAATTGGATTAATAATGAATATTTTAATGTTTTTCAAAAAAAAAGAAGCTATTTTAATTGAAATTTGGTAAGAAATCTATTTCCTTTTTAAATTTTCCTACAAAACTTGTTATATTTTAGGGAATTTATCGAATTGACCGCGTTTTAAAATTGGAAAACAATGAACCGTTTCGCCGGCAATTTTTTTTTTGTCTTTTGATAATTGGTAAGTACAAATTACTATTTAAAAAAGCTTAATTAAGAAGAGCTTTCGGAAATTAAGCATTGGTATGTTTTAGGAGACCAACCTGATCGGGTCGAAGTCCGGGCGGCACCCACGTGTACTCTTCGAGGGCGCATCCAGAGTCGTCGTCCGATTGGGAGTGCCGATGCGGGTCGGTGTGGTGCACAAACGGCGAGCTTTTCTTCCCCAACAGCCGGTCGGCACAGACCGAGTCCGGTATGCCGCCCGTGCTACCGCTCGACGGTAACGGCGGCAACGGAAGCGGCGGATGTTTGCCCATGTTGTTGATGTTATTGTGCAAACTATTGGGCGGCGAAGAAAGCGCCTGCGGCGAAGACAAGCTTTCGGCGTTCATCATCATCGACATGCCTCCAGCAGTGTTGGGCCCGAGCGCCGAAAGCGCCGACGAGGACGACGACGACGCCACCAGCTCCTCCAAATGCGGCCCTGTGGACGTCACGCCGCCACCACCACCACCACTCAGCGGCGCTGCCGACGGCGACGTCACCCAATCACAATTGCGACACACAGGCCTGCAACAGAAGAAAAAAAATCAATCAACCTCTTTAGCATCAATAATAAAAGAACCTTCACCGTTAGAAAAACCAGACGGATAAGAAATCTTATCGTAATTGATTAAAAGTAAGACAAGTGAGAATAAGTAACTCACATTTCTTATATTAACTCTCCAATTAAGCATTTTATGACAAACTCGCTCAAAATACCACTTCCATATTAAAACAAATACTTAAAATTCAGATGACTTCATTAAAAATTATTCTTCGTTGACAAGATATGACATATTTCTTCCCTCTCCCCAGCTGTACTAGTTAAATTCCATCAATTTCCTCGTACAATTAAGAGAAATACGCAACTATTTATCAAAGCTTCCAAGATGTTCTTGATCATTTTTTTTTTTAATTTCAGAAATAATTTAATTGCAAGTCGACAAATAAGAGCGATACACGGAAGAATTTGGGTGATTCAAATTTGGAAAGTGAAACCTTGAGGAAACTGTTTGAGGCAATTTGGCCACAGAAAAAAAAACGATTGTTAATTGTGATAATAATTTTGGTTTGTATGAGTGACGGCTGAACTTTGTGATGAAGGACATAAATTGGATCGGTTTTTTTAAATGGTAAAGATACGTTTGCACTAAAAATTATAATGGCACATCTAAATTTGGAACTAAAAAAGTTATTTTTAGCCTTGAAATCTAAATGGAATGAAAATATGGGACTTCCAGGAAGAATTTTTAAATGGTTCACTTTCGTTGTTTGAATTAAGAGAAAGGAATGTTCGAAAAAAATAAATGTCGAATCGTTACTACTGTACAAAAGGAATATCAGGATACAGTTTACAGTTCTCCGCCAATTCAGGTTTCCAATTCCTCGTTTAATTGTATAAAATCTATAGATTTTCTTCTAAGCGTTTGTATTTTTTTAGAAATTCAGCCCTCAGTGTACAAAACTATATAAATCAACAAATTGGATTACAAATCCAATTGGTGTACAAAAGATTAATACAAAGTATTATTTAATTCTTAGCAGGAAAGTGAACTTGAAGGATGTAAATCCATATACTAATAATTAATTCAGCGACGTTTCGGTCCTTTATTTGACCTTCATCAGGCTTTTAAAATCATTTTACTATCAACACATGTTTACAGAACTTTTCAGGACATTCTTAATTGTTAAATTGTTCATTTACCTTAATATAATCCTTTACATCCACTTTCCTGCTAAAAATTAAATAATATTATGTAAAATATGGACACAACAAATTTATCGATTAATACATAGCTTTCTAGAAAGTTCAAAGAGTATAGCAGGGTTTATATGGGAAAACTTTCCCCGCGGCTTTTTCGATTCTTATTCAGGGAATCGATTTTATACTGACTTAAAAAATGTAGCCAAATTTCCAAATTTTTAACTTAAATGAATTCCAGGTGGAATGTTGCATTTTAAGGGCAGAAATAAAACTAAAATTATTTTTTGGAGTATGTTTCTGAAGAGTTTCCACTGTTAAATTTTCTAAAAAAATGTCTTTCGTACTCATCTGCCCTTAGGAGGTTTTTCAAATTTTTTGATGTAGTGGAACAATGTATAAAAATAATACACTTAAACTTTATTTTTTCCTTAAGAAAATAAAAAGATAACTATTTTTAACTCAAAATATATATGCAACTCATTAAATTATTTAGAAAATGTAAGAATTTGCCTTTAAAAATAACTTTGTAATACAAAAATTCATTGAAATAATAATTCCTCGTTAGCTTTAATAATGGCACAGTGGGGTGCTGTTTTCACATGGCAGCTATCGTATACTAGGTGAGAACAGGTGAAACAACCCTATAACCACTCTACCGTACTATTAGGGCTAATTAACATATATTATTATTCCATTGAATTTTAACATAAAAAAGTATTTTTAAAGGCAATTCCTTAATTTTCTAAGTAATTTGATGAGTTGCATTATATTTGGAGCAGAAAAATTAAAATCTTTAAAAAAATTTTACCGAAAAAACAAAGTTCAAGTGTGCTTAACCATGAGATTTAGGAAAAAAATTTTTTTTTTCCTAATGTTCCACCACTCAAACAATTTGAAAAATTCCTACATGCAGAGGGGTACTAAGGGGTAATTTTTTTTAAAAAACTTTGACGGCTGACACTTCAAAACCATGTTCAAAAAATTAATTTAAGTTTTGTTTCTGTCCTTAAATTTACTCCTAAAACCGAAAGAAGGGTTTTTTATTGAAATACTTGACAACCGTTTGGGATAAAAAGCTGAAAATTTGATTTTTTTTAAATTCAGTATCAGAACGACCCCTTCAGTTTAAATCGAAAAATCAGCGGGGGTAGTTTCCTCATACAAACCCTGCTATACCATTTGCATCATAATTTTTCTGAAAATTTCATCACCAAATTGAAATATAGGATATATTGCGGTCCAATTTATGTAGTATAATTTAATATAATAATACCTAAATAAAAATCATACCATATAAACATATATTTGAACAGAAGTTCAAACAAAAATATTCGTGACGTATTGCCCAGATACGTATTTCGATTGCCAAGCAATCTTCCTCAGTGGTCAAGTAATTTGGATCACTCCGTAATGGTTTTGTGTTGATTCATCGTTTATAAATCATCGTGAATCATCCCAAATCAGTTACGGAGTGATCCAAACTAGTTGACCACTGAGGAGGATTGCTTGGCAATCGAAATACGTATCTGGGCAATACGTCACGAATATTTTTGTTTGAACTTCTGTTCAAATTTATTTTTATATATTATTATATTAAATTATACTACATAAATTGGACCGCAATATATCCTATATATTGTATACACAGAATAACTGTTCAAAGCCAGCGAAAAAAAATCTTATTTTGGCCAAATTGAAATTTTAAAATATAAGTTATGCCTGTGTGTGAGGGAGTGTTTCGATAAATCCGTTTTGCATTTGTTAATAGGTTAAAAAACAATTGAAAGTCGGTACGTGTTACGTTCATTATACAACGCTTTAAATTCGATTAAACGTTTCATTTACAAAAATGAAGCGTAAAATCGAAAAATTCGATTTATCAAAGATTTTAACTCATTGCCTTGACTAACCCCAATCGTGCGAGGCGATTGTTTTTTCATTCAATTGTTTTCTTTAGATTTATGAGATTAAAAAATAGAAGCTATTCGAGTCGAAATTCAAGCAATAAACGATCATTTAATAGGGCTTTACTCTCTTTTTTGTATAAAATCATTGCGACTATTAAGTCGGCCATTTTCTTTTAAATTTATGTGTTCGACCTAACCTCAGTTTTCAATTTCGATTGTATGTGTATGTTTGGTTTCACATGCCCGCAGTTGTTTAATTTTGACCAATCGCTACGACCGTAAAAACAAAACAAACACGCCATAAAAATAATGAACTTTGATGTGCATTTTTTTCGCAGTCAACTTCTTGTTTTATCGTTTTGCCCCGAAAGGAAATAATATTT
This sequence comes from Sisyra terminalis, assembly GCA_958496175.1. NCBI lineage: Eukaryota > Metazoa > Arthropoda > Insecta > Neuroptera > Sisyridae > Sisyra > Sisyra terminalis. The sequence continues at coordinate 3,356,560 of OY292277.1, forward strand.
GCCAGTGGCGGACGCAGCAATAAATGCCATATTCGATTCGATCGTAAAACCAATTCCGTACATACGCGCTAGCCATGGTTATCTCGCGATCATGGAGAAATTCATATCTAGAAATCGTTTAGATTGATATAGATCGATGGAAATTGACTTGTCGTCGTAACGGTTTCCGAGCAGTCGTAATCAATTTTATTGCGTGCAAAATATGTAAAAAATTAGGTTAGGTTGTGATGGACGATTGTAATTTGTTTTACGATTCGATTTTGTTGTTTTTTTTTCTAGGAAATCACATGGTTGATGTATGAAGAGGTTTTATTTTTTGCGTTTTTTTTTTTACTGAAGTAAACACGATATAAGTAATTATATTTAGTGGTGGAGACTCAATAAAAACATTTCATGCACGAGAGATATAAACCGATACAGGATTTTTATTAACGAGATAAATTACGACTGGAATTAATGCCCTTAATGTTCATAACTATGGTACAATAATTGTAATGAGGCCTTTAGCCTCCTATTCGGGCCTCAAGAAAAAATATTGATTGAAACCGATTTGAGAATTTTGAAATGTCTACGTAGGTTTTGAATCTAAGAAACTTATATAGATCTTAATCGATTGCATTAAGCATATAAATCATTTGATATGAAAATTGATTTTTTTTTCTTAGTCGATATGTATGTCTTGAGTGTTTAATAATGTTATTATCGTTATCAACGGTGCAAGTTGCGTTCTTATTCAAATGAATCCGACATGAAGCCCCACACACATGTTAGCTTCTTGAATCAAATCGCGTAGGCTGTGACAACCAATTAAAAGCACTCACATTAGACCGATTAGTAATAAGACCGACAATAACACCTTCATACAACTCTATAGAATCAATGACTCATTAATGTGTTATGTTCCAAATTTCCAGAAGAAAAATACGATTGGGAAAATATTGAGAGGAATATGGTTTAAAGTTTCCGGAATTTGATATATATACTTGAACAAATTTCCGAGTTAGGACCGCGTAAAAAAGCGGCCTCGTTCGCTCGATTGGATTACTACTTGTATGTGTTCAAAGAGCGCGAAGATCTTAACGAAACACGATAGGCTTTTATGTAAAAAAAAAATGGTTGTCCTCGTTCCTCGGGAATCAAAGCCGTAAAATGTGCCAAGGAACACATGTCTTAAACGAAACATTTTAATTACCGCATCTTATCGTTGGCCACCGATCGAAATCGGAGAGGCAAAGATCAAATTTCCCTGGTCACTATTTAGTGATGATACGAGACAGCCGAGTGAGATGGCAGAGGAAAATTATTGATCAAAATAAATATAAAATTAAAGAGTTATTAGCGCCCATAAACACTTTAATGGCCGTCAATTAAAACATTCTTAAGATCCTTGTCTTGAACTCTCTATCACTTGTGATTCGCGGATGAGAAACAAAGAAATTGACCGGTTGCCTGCTACGATTTTTGCGTTTGATAACAATCTGGCGACTGAAACGAAATGCCAATGACGAAAAAAAAAATTGGTATGGCTCGAGGATAAAAGTTATAATAAATGTCTTCACGAATGAACCAGAAAAAAGAATATGGAAAAGTCAAGTAGAACTTGGATACTCTTCAAATTTGATGTAGTGCAAGATTTTCAAAGGATTACTCCAAAGATATCGATTGCTTTCTCTCTGCTGGATATTAAAATTCCAAGTGAATTATTCGATAGTTTCATAAAAATTGGAAAAATCAAAAATGATGGTTATTCCACTTGCCAGAGATTTGTGCCATAAAAATAAATTAGGCAGCGGGAGATTGGAATAAATTCCATTATAAATATTACTGATGAGTGTTTTTTTTTTTTATTTGAATGAAAAGGCCTCAAGGAACTTTGAAAGAATTAATTTCATGCCATTTTTTTTTCTTCTTCTTCACACAAAACCAATTTGTTCACATTTATGTTTTGCAAAATGATGATTATTCAAATTATGTAGCCACGGTTATATAGTATGGAAATGAAGATGGAGAATGTGGAATAGAAGAGGAAAGAGTTACGGTAATGTGAAGAAAGAAAAAAAAAACAATTTTATTGTATCACTTTAGTTTATATGTGCGTGAATGAATGTTGAATCCTTGCAAGTCTTCGACTAAATTAAGGCTTTGGGGATGGAAGATTCATTATAAGTATCAGCGAAGGCTGTGATGGTCGTAAAACATTTGAAATTATGCAAATTTTTGGGAAAAAATTGAAAGCGTTCAAGATTTGGTTGTAACGAAAAAAAAAAAACAAAACACGAAAGGTATAAGTAGTTATTGTTTGAAGTTTATTAGTTGTAAATATTTTTTTCTTGCATATATTCCAATAAGAAAATCTCTATATCCTAAAATTAACGAATGGAGAACTTTCTAAATTACTCAAAGTTCAAGTTCTTTATTCAGAAATGCACTGGTAGTCACAGATTTTGAACAAACGGACAAAGCTTCTGCAATTGACACCTAATTGGTGTAGATGGTTTTTTTTCTGGTCAAAGCCTTCTTATCAAATATATATTTCAAAGGCCAATCAAAAACAATGACTGAGTTTGAACAAGAATATTTCATCCACTAAGTATCGATAAAAGGAGTGCGAAGAGAATAAGCTATTCCATAATATTCATGTACAGTGACTTTCAAGACTTGCAAAATCATTAAGATGGTATTCTAATCTTGCAATGAATGACGGAAAATATGTAAAATGTAGCGCCACCATTGGTGTGTTTTCAATAATAACTTAATGGCCGAAACTATGTACTTTATGTAAGGTAACAAGTACTCCAGACACTACACTGGTGGTGCCACATTTTACATACTTTCCATCATATATAACAAAATTTAAAGTATCTTCAGAAGTACGCGCACTCTACCGATATTGAACCTAAAATTGATGCCCTTATTTTATCATTTCGTTCGGATTCTTTATACCGATACTTCGTGGCTTTAAGGGTGGAAGATTTGCTATGACTATCAGCAAAGATCGTTGATATAAAAATAGTGCAAATATTTGGGAAAATTAAAAGCTTTCAGGATTTGATTAGTGCAAAAATCGAAACACAAAAGGTAAACAGTTATGTTTACAAAATACCTCAATATTAAATATTTTTTTCTTTCAGATATTATTGCAAGAAGAATCCCAAATTCTAAACTAAACGAATGAACTTTAAAATTTCAAGTTTTTTACCCAGAAATGCACTTCGTAATCACAGAACGCGGACTTTTTTGTAACAAACATCTGAATTCTTTTGAATAAGTGAAGATCTAGATGGCTTTTATTTCTAGTCAAAGCCTTCTTTTCATTGACATATTATAATAGTCAAACAAAACACTAATCAAAACCAAGGACTGAGTTTAAACGTGAATATTTCATTTTTGGTGAGAAATAGAGAAAAAAATCAAGACAAATTTTTTGTAAAAAATATTTTTCTTTAGACTTTCCTAAAAAAGAAATAATAGTTTTTGTCATAATGATATTTTAATAGTCAATATAAATATTGAAGTTTGTGTGGAATATATGTTATCATATCCACACATTTGTGCATACATATCTCCCTTACTTTATAGGGGTGTGCACGGTGTAGAATATGTGGGATAGAAGTCAGTTATCGCTCGATCGCAAGCATTAAATTTTGCATACTTTGTAAAAGTTTTTCTAACAAAAAATTTAGAATTTTTGAGACTATTTAATCAGTTCAGAAGAGTTGCCTGCTCTACCGGCACTGTACCTCAAATTGATGCCATTATTTCAACATTACGTTCGAACTCCTTATATCAATACTACGTTTATAGGGGTGAAAGATTTGTTATGGTTATCAATGATAGCCGTAAAACACTTGAAATTATGGAAATCCTTGGAAAAAATTTAAAACATTCAAGATTTGGAAACTGTAAAAATCAAAACATGAAAGGTATATATAATTTTTTTGAAAAACCTCAATATTAAATACTTTTTTCTTTTAGATATTATTTATAGCGAGAATTCCAAATTCTAAACTAAACAAATGGACCTTTAACTTATCAAAATTTAAAGTTCTTTACTGAGAAATGCACTTCGCAATCGCAGATCACGGATAAACAATTGATAACTGATATCAGGAGTTTTTGAATTAGTAAAGATCTAGACGGCTTTTATTTCTAATCAAAGCCTTCTCTGCACTCATATATTATAATAGTCAAACAAAACACTAATCAAAACCAAGGACAGAGTTTAAACGTAAATATTTCATTTTTGGTGAGAGATAAAGAAAAAAATCAAGAGACAAATTTTGTGTAAAAAATATTTTTCTTTAGACTTTCCTAAAAAAGAAATAACAGTTTCTGGGGTAATGATGTTTTAATGATCTTCTGCCACAAGTACAAAAGTTGAAATTGGTGTGGAATATATGTCTTCATATCCACACATTTGTGCAGACATATCTCCCCTTACTTTATAAGGGTGTGCGCGATGTTTAATATGTGGGATAGATGTCACTTACCGCACGGTCATAAGCATTAAATTTTGCATACTTTGTATAAGTTTTTCCAAAAAAAATTTTAGAATTTTTGAAACTATTTAATCAGATCAGAAGAGTTGCCTGCTCTACCGGCACTGAATCTGAAATTGATGCCATTATTTCAACATTGCGTTCGAACTCCTTATATCAATAGTTGGTGGCTTTGGGGATGGGAAATTTTTATGGTTGTAAGATTTAAAACTTTCAAGATTTGAAAGCTGTAAAAATCAAATCACAAAAGGTATATATTATTTTTTTGAAAAACTTTAATTTTAAATATTTTTTTTAGATCTATTACAAGAAGATTTCCAAATTCTAAAGTTAACAAATGAACTTTTAAATTTCTACAATTTCAAGTTATTTACGCTGAAATGTACTTCCCAATCACAAACCACGGACAAATATTATGTAATTGACATCAGGAATTGTCAGGCATTTTCTGAATTAGTGAAGATCTAGATGGCTTTTCTTTCTAGTCAAAGCCTTCTTTTCTTTTACATATTGTAATAGTCAAACAAAACACTAATCAAAAGCAATGAGTAAGTTTAAACGTGAATATTTCATATTTGGTGAGAGATAGAGAAAAAAATCAAGAGCCAAATTTTGTGTAAAAAATACTTTTCTTTAGACTTTCCTAAAAAAGAAATTATAATTTCTGTCATAATGATATTGTAATGCACAATATAAATGTTGAAGTTTGTGTGGAGTATATGTCATCATATCCACACATTGACGCAGATATCTCCCCTAATTTTATGGAAGGGTGCGCGATGTTAGATATGTGGGATAGATGTCACTTACCGCACGGTCGCAAACATTAAATTTTGCATACTTTATAAAAGTTTTTCCATAAAGAAATTTAGAATTTTTGAAACTATTTAATCAGTTAGAATTGTAAGATTTATGTTGAAGACTTATTTTTGTTTTAGAAACAGGGCGATTTGATTGAAGGGCTTTCAGAATCGAAAACTTGTTCTTGAACGAGAGAAAAAGACGAAAAGTCGTACACGAGGAATAATAATTATTAAAACGATTTAATAACGAGGCCATTTCACTGTGGGATATTTGTAATTATAATAAAACATTCCTTCACTATATAATATTTATTTTGAACAAAGAATATCCTTCAGGCTCTCGTCGATGTGGACAGCAGTCTCAACTACGTTTGTCTAGTTGGGAAATTTTTGATAGGAACGCAATCGAAGTCGTTTTTTCTTCTTTTCTTTCCCCAATGTGGGTTTGGGAAAATGTTATGGTGTGTACGAATGCCCTTCGGGGTTTCTAGCGATCATTCAAGCCACATGGGGTCGAACGTCCACTTGTGAGACCAGCGGCTCCCACTCAAAATCGCTGCCTCCATTGTCAGTGTCAAACCCGAAAACCGAAAAATTAGCAAGTGCCTTGCTTTATCGATCTTTTAATCGATGCGATGATTAATTTTCGTTGTGTGGTGAGGATGAAGAGTTATTAACGTATTGAGACAATGATGAACCGAATGGCCTCCAATCATTGAGACAAAACGGGCAATTAATAATGGAGTGGAGTCTTGGTGCGATCGGGAATAAATCATGGCTCGTTTGTTGTCAGTTGTAGGGGCATTGTGTGCGGGTGATCGATGGGAAACGATTGGTGTTGGGGGATGCAGAGTGAGGGGGGTGAATCGAGCGATGATTAGGCTTCCGTTTATCATCGTTTCGGTGCATATTTGGTCGACCAATCTTGGTTGATGTTAACGACATCTAATTCGATCGGAGGTGACTAATGCTGATCGTATCAAATACCTCTGAGATAGACTTAATCGCCTACATCATCGTTTGTTATCGACAGCAATTTGCGTTAGGCTTCAGAAATTATTATCCCTCACATCAGCGAATATCGAGAAACAAGATTGTCATTGAAGATTTCAATCTTTGAAAGTTTCTCCAAAAGAATTTAAAAAGATTTCTTCAATATGTTACAGTCTTTATTATTATTAGTAAAAAATTATTTGCTTTAAAACTTAGCACATATGTTCACATTTTTTTTTTAAAGAGAAACACACTTCAAAGATTGAAAGTAAATATTTGAACTTTTGAATACTTTTGGTGATTCTGTTAATGTAAGTTAAGTGTCTACATTTGTTTTGGCAAAGTTGTAGGAAAAAAATGTGATTTATTATTTCTAATAGCCTCTTTTTTAGATTCTCCAAATCAAATTCGATATTGAGTACGTAATGGGTTTTAATTGGTCCTATTTGGATGATCAAATTGAAGAAATCCGTCCAATTAAATTGCTTCTACTGAAAGAAGCCACCAGAATCGGGCAGGTAGAGAGAATCGGACAAAAATGTGTTGAGTCACGGCAATTTTTCAGAGTTCCTCCGACATTTAATCAATTATTCCGAGATAATCAAATGAACGATAAATGCTATTTATGTGATTCCTCTGAGCCTCTCTCTAATGTAATAATCCGAATGAATCTTCTGGTCTGGCTGCCAGTGATGGGTGTTCAAAGTCTGGGACGTGAACGAGCAAAAAAAACTACTCATGGCATTGAAAACGAAGAATTGTACATTATATTGTTTAATAATAATAAAGCATATTATAAATTACACGGAACGATACCAACCAATCGAAATTGACCAGTCATTGCAGTATGAGAACGAAATGGCGCGGCCAATTCAAACGATTGTCTTTGAAACAAATTCATAATAAAAATTCAACGTTTGCCATTCATCTGACGATTTGTTGGTTCGTTTCATTCCCCCATTGAGAGGTGAGGTGGTCGTGTTTTGCGGTTGTTGTTGGTTGGCAAGCAAAACCGTACGACCGATTGAGATAAATTTTCTTGTACAGATACCAGTGGGAAGTAGCGGGTGAGGAAGAGGAGAATTTGTAAGTGGTGCAATTAAATTGTGACGTTTGCACGCGTTTTGCTATTACGACAAGAAAAATCTCATCCTGGAACGATGGAATTTATGTGATGAGTCTAAAGAACATATATATACAGAAAAACTGGTACTTGGACTTGGGGATTGTTTTCCGGAATTGAAACGAAAGCAAAAAAAAACACTTAGGTAATTGTCCTAACGGATTTGGAAAATATCTTATTTGTATATATTTTTTTAGAATATGCAGTGGTTCTCTTCAGATTATTAGGGATGCTGCGCATCCTTCGTTGGGCTATGAAAAAAGTTGAGGAATTTTTCAGTTGGTTGCCTGCTTAAAAGAAGATCGACCTATTTGGAACTAAAGTCAACGCTGAAGTCCAATAGTTTTACTAGGACATTTCATACTAAGATTCCGTAGGAATCAGAAGACGTTTGAATTATTGGCTTAAGATAGTAAAAAAATGATGTTAAACTATTATTTTTTTTTAGATTCTATTGAAAAAATGACGATTTATGATATTGATGGAGAAAAATGTATATGATGCAAAATAGTGGTTGGAAAAGAAGCAAAGCTTTGGATTGACTTAAGTAGTCAAAGTTCAGAATCAAAGGAAATGATGAATGAATAAACGTCAAAATTGCATTGAAAAAAGATACATAGAAAGATCTCAAATGCATATATTTGTGCATAACATATATCACCTAATGTATCGTCGCTGCGCCTCAAGGTTTGTAAATTACACAGGTTGCTCCATTAGAAAAAAAAATGACGTCATACGAAGAATTTTGAAATTGATCAGTCTGAAGATATGTACGAATTTCTTCTGGATACGTCACGTAGCCACCATGAGGCCACCTGTGTATTTTATAAACCTTGGCCACGCCTGAAAAATTCCATAGGGAAGGAGGAATTCCATGGGAATTTCCTTCCAAATTTCGTATGGTTTTGTAGCAACAGCAAAAACATATTATTTAATAAACAAAAGGAAATAAATCCAATATTTAAATGCAATTTCTAATATTTCTTCTATACATGTGTAAAAATAAAAAAAATGCACTTATGGAACTTGGCAGGCACAGCGATAATATCAGGGGGTTGTACGTAATGTTTAATGTATGATAAATACCACGCATTTCACAGTAATAGGCATGAAAATTTGCGTACACTGACAAACTTTGAATTAATATTTTATTTTGCAACTAGAATGAAAATTATTTTTTGTACTATTGAAAAAATTAAAAAAACAGCTTCATTATGATGCACTTCAAATATTTATGGATGCCATAACATATATCACCCAATATACAAGGGAGACTGCCTAATGTTTGATGTGCGTGGCGTATGCCACTTACTCCACAGTAATGAACCTAAAATTTTGCGTACTCTGATAAAGTATGAAATGATATTTTGTATTTTTGAAAACATGGTTTCATAAAGACTTTGTTTAAATAGTTACGGAGGTTTAAAATAAAAAATCCACTTTTTTGGGGTAGAAAATTTGAAAAACTTCACCCAATAGTTCAAATACATTTAAATGAATGGTATTTTTTGAAGCTATTTAATGTAATATACAAAATAATGCAAGGAACGTCGATTGATACATTATATTGCATAATGTTTCATTTATATTTGAATTAAAAATCGGTTTCAATTTATAAAAATAGGTAATAAAGTTAAACAATTAATTTAATTTTTACTCCGGCGCTATTTGTACATGCCGTAGGTACACACAATTGACTATTTAGAGAAACTTTATATAAAATTGACTGTTTTTTCAAATCTAAATATGATAGTTTATGACTACAATCCACTTCTAAATGGTAAATGTTATCGATATGTATTTTCTGAACAAGTGACCCATTTATTGATAAACAGTTTATTTATATATGTAAGATACAAATTTGTATAAGTATTCAATTGTGTTTGAATAAATAACCAATTTGGCCCATGTCCTTTTTAGCGACATCAATATCTGGCAATGTCGCATATCCTCCTATGTTTTTATTTTAATTCGCAAGTAAATCAAACCACAATGAAAATTTAACAACAAAAGAGTAAGGAGTATCCAAATTTCATAATATATCCAAACCAATTCTCCATTAACAGCTATTTATTACACGAAAACGTAGATTTACTGTCTTAAAATAATTAAAAATTTGCAATTATGTGATTACTTTACTATTGAAAATTATTTACATTATTTTATACTTTAGTATACTATGTTAATCAATGTATACGAATTCACATCTTTCAATAAGATTACCCCCTTGCCCCTCGATTTGTTTTGCTTTTTGAAATATTTTAAGACAGTAAATCTATGTTTTCGTGTAATAAATAACTGTTAACCGAGAAAAGGTTTGGATATATTATGAAATTTAGATATTCCAAGCGATAAGATTGATTAAATGAACCGTTTATTTTGAAAGTGAGTTAAGTCTATTTCAAGAACAATCCCTATAGTGTTATCATTTTCAACCATAGGAATATAAGATACTAAGCAGGAGGGAATAATTGGTGTTTTTGTTAATATACTTTAATAATAAACATACTTTGTTCTAGTTACAAGAAGAAGAATCACCATATAGACTGTCCTTCAAATGGACTTACGCCACTTTCATAATAAACGAGTCAAATGATGATTTTCTATCATGTCAAATATCAATTTGTCCCACTGAATGCAAAAAAAAATGGTTCAACAACGGAAAAAACAATACTTTAACTTTTTCTTCAACTTTAATTGTGAATAGCTTTTGAAAAAGTGATTTTATACAAAAACGTTAAGAGATCTTTTTTGTAGAGCATTAAATTTCCTTCAAGAATTTTTATTGTTCATTTCTATATATTTATTGGTTCGTTAGTTACAAAATTTAAAAATTAAGAAGATAAATCTAAAAATTATATCAATGTCTGAAGCTTGATTATTCGGAAACGGCGTGTCTGGCAAAATTTTTCAAAAAGACCTTTTTTGTAGGGAATTTAATTTTCTATAAATATATGGGCAGATGATTTTTTTTACCTTGATAGTTTCACAGCATTGACCCAAAATGAAAGCACAAATAAAAAATTGAAAGTAAAGATGATAGACCTCTTAATATTAAAATTAAGGGCTCAAATTTTTCCGATATTTTTTTTTTGTTACCTTGAACAATATTTTCGATATACTTTTCAAAAAAAAAAATAGTCGATTTTTTTGGCCCAGTCTAGTGTCTACTCTCTTTGTTCTCTGTCTTTGCCCCCATACATACATTTGCCTATTTTAATGACATTAAAAATAATAATTATGCTAAAAATTGTATTTATTCATATATTAATGATCTTATTCACACACTACTAATAACTGATGTGTCATTTCAGGCACTTCGGGAAGATGCAATTGCAGTGGATTAAAAACATTTTTTTTAATTACGCAAAATTCGTATAACTTTTCACGCTCGTACCTTAATGAATGCATCGTTTTTTTTTTACTCAATGAATTATTATTGAAGATAAGGCCATTCGATGGTAAAAACACTGTCTTCCGCAAATTTTCTATCTCCCTGTTTTACATAGTTCTTTCGCCTTCATCCTGTAACCAGTGGCGTAGCTAGGTAACCAAGGGCCCTGGGGCAAATTAAAAAATGGGGCCCCACTGCTATGTAAACTAATCAGGTTTTATCAAATAAAAATATGAAATATACAAATACTTTAAAAATGCTAAGCTATTTAAGGTCTTTTTTGTGTATTGCAGGGCAGGTAATAAAAATATTAAACAGTAACAACATAAATTATAATTAATATTTGGTGTAGATTTGGCTAATAAAACGAAAAAGAAAAGATTCAAGGGTTTATTATATAAAGGTCAGGCCTACCAACTGACTAAATAACAATTATATTTACAATTTTTTCCTAGCTTTAGTTTTCGCAAAAGTATCAATGACTTGGTTTAAATCCAGACTTGACGCAGTTTTGCTTTCAATTGCTATTAGCGATAAATATCGGAGTCGAGTTTGGCCCATATTATTTCTTAAATAATTTATTATTATTTTTAATTTGCTAAATGACCTTTCATTAATAACATTGCTGTAAATATTTCCGTTAGGTTGCATTCTAGTAATCCATATTTGCTCATTATTTCCGTACATAATTGGTGAACTTCCAACTGAATTTCCAAAAGTTCAGTTCGATCGAAATTTCTGGTAAGGATTCGAGGGCCCCCTGAGCTTGAGGGCCCCGGGGCACTGCCCCGCCTAGTCCCTAGGTAGCTACGCCACTGCATGTAACTTTCTTTAAGAAAATATTTTATTTTTAGTCCAAAAGTTGCATTAACCGAAAGTTTTACCTCTCTTTTATTACCTATGAAACTTTCAGCTTCATACTTTCCAAGAAATTCAAGTGTTTCTCAATCTTCTGATATGTCCTTTAAAGCATCTTTCCTTCGTCTCATTTGAAACTCTATCCACCTGATTGTATAATTCCTTAGAATATTTTCCGAAGGAAAAATATTTATTTAAAATATATAAGAAGGATTTTGTGTTTGTTGATAACGCTGAAGAGGCTCCACGTCCACCATAAGACTTGAGGAAATGTTCGTTTTGAGAGATGTGGTGAAGTGGTTGAGATAATATTGACCAATTATTACCATGGCAAAGAACGTCTTCAAGTTGTTTAACGTTCTTTGAATGCAACGCTTTCTCGCTTCATTTACACTCACTTCTCGTTGCTCTTTTGTTTTTCTTCGTGGTCGTATTTTTATTGGAAACGTGAACAAATAATCACAACTGCTACCACCGTAGTGCAGGCATATATTGTATGTGGCATCTCTATAGCCCGGCCAGCCAACGATACATACGAGCCATACATATCTTGTTGGTTAACGAAAAGAAAAAATATTGAAAAACCAATAAACGCGCCATGTTTTCGTCTTGTGGTCTTGTGTCTCTCCAGGTCACGTCTCATTATCTCCTCGAAGATATTCTCTCCTCTCAAGTGGCATTTTTCATATCACGTGTAAATTATTAAGCTTATTACAACAACAACAACAACTTGTACTCTCTGAAATATTTCGTGTTTCCTCTAACCCCTACCTCCTCCCATTTTCGACGACCTTCATTTCCAGAAGCTAATTATTCAAAAGGAAAAAAATCTGCATCCCAAAAGCAGAGACTGAACGATTCAAAGCCGTTTCAGTGCGTTCATGCAAACGTCCAATTATTTTCTCTCTAACCCAAGCCGAAATTATTTTCGTCAGTCTATATAATCGGCGGAGAAACGACCCAAATTGTATGTGGTTTGATTGGGGCCCTCGGGGGTTTCATAGTACAAGGAGCCCAGAATCTTCCATCGATCGATATCCACCGATTTGTTGTGAATAGTTTTCGGAGGAAATGTAGACAAAGATGTCCATACCAATGAAATTATTTATATATATAATAAAATCGAAACACGGAAAGCCTCTCCTAAATGCCTTCGTGTGCCTCGATTTTTCGATCGATCAAGACCTACGGTTGTGATCCTTTCGATCATTTTTCTCCACTCATAAATTATCAGTTTGGGTAGAGACGAGGTCAATCATAGAAAGTTAGACCAAAAAAAAACCTTTTTTTTTCACTCACGGATTGATTCAAAACAAATCGATACCCGCCACTTCATTTGCGTGACTCACCGATAAGTCAAAAAAAGAAAAATAATATTAATAGATTCTAATAATTCTATGAAAATTTTCTAGCCTATCGAAATATTTTGAAAATCCTGCTTTTCAATTATTTAATTGTTAGACCACTTATAAAAATAAACAATTGAAAATCAATATTTTAAATGTATAATTATAGAAATGATCACTGTTTTAGTTTTCTATTAATTAAAAACTTTAAAAAACAAATGTTTGTTGGTACAATCGGGGAAAAAGGGGACCAGAGTAAAAACAATTGCTTCATGGAAATTCATTTTTTTTCAACACAAGTTCCATGGCTTTCTAGATCAAAATTTGCTTATTTCCTTATAGAAACTTTCTTGACTAAAGATTTTAATAAATAATTAATAATGTTCTTGGGAACTTGGATTTAAAAAATAAGACGTTATTTTTCAAATTATCTCAACATTTCGTTAGTATTTATTTCCAACTTCTTCAGGAGAACTAAAACATAAAAACAAAATAAATACCAACGAAACGTTGAGATAATTTGAAAATTTAACTTCTTATTATTTGAGTCCAAGTTCCCAAGAACATTATTAATTATTTACCACACCATGGATGAGAGCAACCAGGATTTTAAAAAAAATTGCGGAAAAGGGAAATTAATTACAAATTGTTATGATTTTTCATATATATTCAGGTCCGGATTTAGAAAAGCCCTTGGACGAAAACTTTTTTGGAGACCCTTAAAGCTATCAAAAAAAAAAAAAATCAATAGAATTTTTAAATAAAAACATTAAAAAATTAAAAATATATAAATTTTAAATTTCCCAAAAAAGCACAGTTATTTAAAGGATGGCAAATAGAATTTTTAAATAAAAACATTAAAAATATATAAATTTTAAATTTCCCTAAAAAGCACAATTATTTAAAGGATAGCATTTTAAGCCGGTGACTCGCCGGCAGGTAAGTTTGGTCCTGTATAAACTAATCAACTTTTTAAGCTCTTTAAACGAAGTATAGATAAAAGATGTCCAAACGGTAGAAGCTTTTTCATTATATTCATGATTACCAAGTATGTAATTTATCAATTTTATGCATTTTTCAATTTTTTTTCCGGCATTTGTTTTTTATAAAAATAAAGAATTGAGAATCAATAGTCAAGATATAATGATAGAAGTAATAACAATTTTTGTTTTCTCTTAGTTCAAATCTTTTGGGAATTTAGGACTGCTACTATAATTGGAGAAGAAAAAATGAGAGGACGGGAGGGGAAATTTGTTCCCTGGGAATGTATATATGTATACAGATATTATTAAATATAAATTATTTTTTTTTTTAGAGTTAAGAATTAAAACACATGGTGTAATAGAAAAACCTATTTGATTTTTTTTTTATAAAATTTATTTTTCGGAATGAAAATCACTTCAAATCTCTTAAAACACCAAAAATTTATAATTTAGTGCAACTACGCTCGATTTCGTTTACGAAATTAAAATAATTTCCGGTCGTGTGCGGTCTTTGTAATTACCAGAGGAATGACAATAATGCGTGATAAATTAATGTTTTAACAAAAAAATTATTATCATAGGTGGCTCGTTTTATTTATCAACTCGTCAGCCACTTGTTGATTTCAAGCAAAGTTTACAAAAAGTAACAAAAAGTAAACGTTGTAAAATAAAAATAACTAAAACCAACTCTTAATTGTCATTAAATGCCATTGAAAGAAAAAAGTTTAACAGAATTTTTTTCATGAACCACTTGTTGATTTCAAACGTCGTAAACTAGCTTTTGTTTAATGCAAATTGTATAATATTTGTTTTAAGTTTAAAGCTCAAGTGTAAGCTTCGTTGTTAAATAAAGCTTTAGAAAGCTCAAAGTCGTAAATTTTTACGTTTTTCTTCTTCTATTTTTGTTTTTTGGTAGTTCAATACTTTCGGAATTAAGGATTGTTGCTACAATTGGGGAAGAAAAACAGATAGGAGGGGAGGGGGATTTATTCCCCGGAAAATCGTATGATATATGTGTCCAATTGGTTATTATCATAGGGTTTTGGACCTAAAAATAAAATAAAATTTTCTTCTTAATTTATAATCCAAACTCTATTTATAACTCTATGATATTAATCAATTTAACAAACAATGGACATTAATCGAATGAATCTATGGATACAATCATTATCTATTATTATAAAGAGGAAAGATTTGATTGTTGGTTTGCTTTGAATAGGTTCCGAAATTACTTGACCGATTTGAAAAATTCTGTCACTGTTGGGAAGCTACACTATTTCCGGTAAACATAGGTTATATTAAATTTTAAAAAAATTAGGAATCCATACTACAACTCCAATAATGTGTGAAAAAATTACTAAAAAACTTTCTTACATCGCGTGCGCTAGTTAAATATAAACTTAGATTATTCGATACTTCGACTAAGCTTTTTTTTATAAAATATGTATCTTTTGGAATAAAAATCACTAAAAATCTTTTAAGACACCAATATTTCACAATTTAGTGCAATTTCGATCGATTTTGACTACGAAATTATGAAACTTTCAATCCGTGTGCGGTCTTTGTAATCATCAGGGGAATGACATTAACGCGTGGTAAATTTATGTTTGAACCAATTTTTTTTATCATAGATGGCTATTTTCATTTATAAATTCGACAGCCACTTGTTGATTTCAAGCAAAGTTTACAAACATTAACCGAAACGTTGTAAAATAAGAATGAATAAAATCAACTCCTAATTGTCCCTAAATGATAAATTAAATGCCTTAGAAAAAAAGTTTTCAAAGATTTCAGAAAAAGTTATCAAGTAATCGATAAAACGTTGCATACTAGTTTTTACTTAATGCAGCTTGTAGTAATTTAAGTATTTAAAGCTCGGGTGTCAACTTTATTGTTAAATAAAGCCAACGAAGACTTGAAGGCGTAAATTTTCCCGTTTTTTTTTTCGCTTCTAATTTTATGAGCGAAAATTGTTTCTCGTTAATTTCCGAGATGATAAATATTTATGGTGCGTTGCTTCTGTGCCATGTCGTTGGAGGAGATTGGAAGTTTTATTCTTGAGATTTTACATAGTAATTGTATCGATGGAGGAAAAATGTTCAAATTACTTTACGTAACAACATTTTTACATAATTACGGGTTTGATTTCCCGAGGAACGTCGCTCTCGGTCGTGTGGTCTTGGCCGCCGCTTGCATGGAAGTCATTTAATATTCATAAATTTTTCTTTGTCTCGCACAAGAAGACACCACCACACTTGTTTTGCATTCAATATTCTTCTACCTGTTTTTTGCCACTGCAATTCCGTGAAAATGGCCCAAAAATTGCATCGATATTTCTATATTTGCAGTTGCAGTTCTTCGTTCGAAAAATCAGATGAAACGAATCTCTTACATATTCATTAGAGAGGAGCGATCAAGTTATGAAATATAATTTTGAGAAATTATATATTTATAATGGAGTGGAAGGGCGGTGGGACGAGGAACGGGGGCGCTTATGTTATGTTAGATAATTACTATTGAAATTTTGGGGGTCCATGATTTGTGAGAATGTGATGTTAATTTTTTCGTTTTGGTTTGTTCTTCGTCGAGATATTATGCTTTTTATAGCCGAGGGGCATTTAACCGAATGGAATGGATCAGGGTTTTCGTTGGTCTATTTTTTGTTGTTTGGTCTAACGATAAACGTTTAAGATGGCCACAAAGAGATAAATGTCGAGATTGAAAATCCCAGGAAAAAATTACCACGTAAATGTTTCCCACTGAAAATTTGAACTTTTTCAAAAAGTAATTCCCCTGGAAATGTATAACGCTTCAAATTTCAGAAGCTGAGATTAGAGATTTATAAATTAAGTTAGATTTAAATCAAATTTAATGTATTCAGTGTGAATTTCAACCCGATAAATCTATTTTTCGAGAAATTTTGTTACGGTAATTCCCCTGGCGGAATGAAGAAAGCTACTGAACTTTCTTTTGTTTCTTTACTTACTTAGTTACACGGAATTTTTTTTAAACGTTTAAGATGGCCACAAAGAGATAAATGTCGAGATTGAAAATCCCAGGAAAAAATTACCACGTAAATGTTTCCCACTGAAAATTTGAACTTTTTCAAAAAGTAATTCCCCTGGAAATGTATAACGCTTCAAATTTCAGAAGCTGAGATTAGAGATTTATAAATTAAGTTAGATTTAAATCAAATTTAATGGATATAGTGTGAATTTCAATCCGATAAATCTATTTTTGGAGAAAAAATTTTGACGGTAATTCCCCTGGCGGAATAACGAAAGCTACTGAACTTTCTTTTGTTTCTTTACTTACTTAGTTACAACGATTTTTTTTAAACGTTTAAGATGGCCACAAAGAGATAAATGTCGAGATTGAAAATCCCAGGAAAAAATTACTACGTAAATGTTTCCCACTGAAAATTTGAACTTTTTCAAAAAGTAATTCCCCTGGAAATGTAGAACGCTTCAATTTCAGAAGCTGAGATTAGAGATTTATAAATTAAGTTAGATTTAAATCAAATTTAATGGATACAGTCTGAATTTCAACCCGATAAATCTATTTTTCGAGAAAATTTTTACGGTAATTCCCCTGGCGGAATGAAGAAAGCTACTGAACTTTCTTTTGCTTCTTTACTTACTTAGTAACACGGAATTAGTTAAAAAAATTGAAATTGGTGTAGAGAGGAGACTTTCCAGAAGTGGTTGACATAGTTATTTGAACTAAATTTTTTCCTCAGGCCTAAGCAACGGCTCTCATTGGCGTCGAAGTTTTCGAGTAGCGATCGCGACAAAATGAAGAAATAAAATTAATAAACCGAGGGCGTTAACGATTCACGGTGGAAAGTTGGAAATGAAATGACGAGAGGGAAAGAAAAAAAAAACGCTTAAAGATCGGTTGGTTTGTTTAAACATTATGCAAATTGTTAGCTAGAGACGTACACAGTGGAAATGAATGATGGACACTTAACCGGCGGCTGGAGGCCGGCCTCCTCGTACGCTTCTTGCCTATAATAATCAGACACTCCAGTCTCCGAGTCCTCCAATATTAATATAATAAACCGAAGCCATCATGACCAAAAAGAAAAATACGATTTCACTGAAGAAGTCGATGAGGAGGAGGAGGAAGACGAGAAAAATGCTCCGGCGATAAAATTATAAGATCATCAAATCAATTATGCTAATGCCACATTTTGATTTCCAATTCTGATAAATTGATTATCAAGCGAGCGGTAGATGAGTCCATGTATAGGGGGAAAAGAAAAAATGATGGGCAGGTTTTATATTTTAGGCTTTCCAGAAGAATTTCCAAATGAATTTAAGTTATAAAGAAAATTTCAGGAGAATTTTCATCTAAATCAATAGTTGATGAAATATATACTTCCAAACGTCACTATGAAAATGAAGTTATTCAAGTTCTAATCCATGGTTTATATAAAATACAAATTAAAGAATCTCTTCTTTTGGAAACTAAATACTTGTGATGTTTTTATTTAATCTTCGTACAACGTTTCGAAGTCACTTTCGTAGCTTCAACAGGTACTCAAATACAAAAGATCAATAATTAAATTCATGTATAACAATAAGTCGATCTAGATGCTTATGAAATCAAAGCCATCTTAAAAATGTTTAATTTTTATATGCAATTGTACTATGCGCTATATTACAATTGTAATATTCCAGTTCTATGTACAGATGCTAATTTTTAAATTGATATATAATTTCGGCATTAATACAACAATAACAATAGGTTAATAGTATCCTCTTGTAAAATTACAAAAGGATCAAATGCATTGTAATTTTACAAGAAGATATTATTAACCTATTGTTATTGTTGTATTAATGCCGAAATTATTATACATAAATTTAAAAATTAGCATCTGTACATAGAACTGGAATATTACAATTGTGATATAGTGCATCGTACAATTGCATATAAAAATTAAACATTTTTAAGATGGCTTTGATTTCATAAGCATCTAGATCGACTTATTGTAACTAAATTCAATATGTACCTACTCTAAAAGTATCAGTAAGACGTTTATAGGTCTTTAGTGTTTAAAAATAGTATCGTAGAGGGCTTTGATTGTTACTAATTAGAGTTCATACGTATCTATGATAATTTACTTCGAATTGAATCCCATTCAAGTAGTTTAGATAGCTTTGATTTCATAGGTGTCTAGATTAATTATACATTATAGTTGTCTTAATCGTATACTTATTCTTTGGTAAGCGCAGGAAAACCAGAAATAAACAAATGAAGACTCACCTGAAACAAAAGAAAAATCAAAATTAGTTGTTTTCATTGAAAAAATTTACCAACACCAAATAAAAACTTAAGCATGTAAAAGTATTGTACTCGATTAAACTTTGTTTTATCATTATTGCTGGTGAGATTTACATTTTTTTTTAAATCGTTCGTCGTCAAAATTCGATGGTTGGTACTCTAGACTTAGATATCAATAAACGAAACTTCAAAAAAAAATCAAGAAAGCATTGATATTTAAAAAAAATCATGTAGGCTTGGGTATCCAATGTAAATTTGGCCTACTACGATATTTTCCAGGGCTCGCTTTGATCAAAGAAACGACTGTCAATTGTTATTTTGGGTTTTAGAAAGGAAAACAAAAAACGTAGAAAAATTTTAAACAATTTTTTTCTTGGCTTCCAATGGAAATTTATCAATACTTCTTACAGTTGTAAGAGCTTACAATTGTGCTTTAAACGAAGCATTGATAATAGTAATAGAGCAGTGGTTCTCAAATTTTAAATGATCCACGTTTTTCTTGAACCCAAAAATAGGTTTTGCAAAATTTAAAAGGATATTTTGATGTTTTTTTCGATAGTAAGTTAAAGATTATTTAATTCTTTTCTTTCTGAGACTTTAGTTTTCAATTATATTATTTTTTTTTGTTTTAATTTTCGAATAACGTTTCGTCAGTTTTCTGACTTCTTGAGGTGCTATAATAATTTTTAATAAAAACAATTGAATTATTAGTTATATTATGATATTTTTCAGGGATCACTTTGATCACTGAAACGACTGTCAATTGTTTTTCGATCGGAAAAAACAAACGGAGGAAAATTTTATACAATTTTTTTCTTGGCTTCCAATGGAAATTTATCAATTTTCATGTTCATTTGTTTTCGCTTAAGATCAAAGAAAAGTTACAGAGTTAACACGAAAACTTTAAAACAAGCACTGACAATACCTAGTAATAAAGCAGTGGTCCTCAAATTTTAAATGGTCAACGTTTTCATGAATCGAAAAAGAGATTTTGGAAACTTTTAATGATTTTTTTATGTAATTAGTGAATAATTATTTAGATTCTCTTGTTTTCGGGATTTTTTTTTTAATTTTAATTTTTGCTCAACGTTTCCCAAGTCGGTTTCCCAACTTTTTCAGGTACTATAGTAATTCTAAGTAACACTAAATTAATTTTCAATTAAAAAATAATTATAATTTTTTTCTAAGAGAAAAGCATTAATTGTATCAATTCCTTGCACTTTTGAAAACGCTTTTCTACATCCACAGAAATGCAAGGGCATCCTGTGTTAAGAACCATAGCAATAGAGAGTCAATGTCCCTTTATATCTATCAAAAGATACAATTTTAACATTTATGAAAAAATCTCAGTAACAATAGATTTTTTCGAAAAAGATGTCGGAATAAAATTTATAGGGAACAAAATTTTCTATCAAATCACTTCTTAGAAGTTTTCTTCTAAAATGGACCGTTTTTGAGTTACGAATGTTCAAAGTTTCACGTTATTAAATATTGATTTTTTGATGAACAATGGGAACAAAAATGAGCTAGTTGGCTTTGAATTGAAACAAATACTTGAATTTTACGAGACCTACTCGATCCATAAAATTGTACATTGCAATTCAATTGTTTGTTTTTTTCTTTATTTATTTCCGTTCATTTGCAAATTGACGGTGGAAGTTGAAAATATCATCAACTGTACCAAAATTTCATGCGATTTTATCGCTCGAATTTAGGCTAAACTCGTTAACTTTTCGAACCGTTATCGAACGGAATATTCAAACGTATTTAAATATTATGTATTTAACGACCGCCAAAACAAGCACAATCATTGCATATTTAGATATATCTAAGCAATTAAATCCTCTGTCATGATTTCCGAAACTCGCGACTACCTACAAAGGCCACACACACGAAATTCTTAGGGGAATTTTTTCGACAAAATTTCGCGTACTTTTTGTGGTGTGGAATCGGTTAATTTGATGTTGAAACGATTTGGAGAAAAAATTGCCAAAGATTTTCGATCGGGGTACGATTGGAGGAATGGTAAAATGCAATGTTGAAAATTGCGATCAGATTGTGCGATTATTTCGATTCCGTGTAATGTTTTGCCGGCGATTTTTATGTGAGAATATGAACATATTATCGGAGCTGAAGCCGTCGCATATTTCACGATAAGAAAGAGGGAAGGTAAGAGTAACATTCATGCGTACATAAATAAATAAATTGTAACTTCTTCGTATGCTTTGTCCGCTCCTCTTGCGGTTATCATTGCTCTTCGATTTGTTGTATGTATGTGTTATATGTGCATGTGTATGTGTATGGGTATTGGCTTGTAGTTGTTGTCGATCGATGTTGGCATTAACAGAAACACAACAGAGCAAGCAATCGCATACGAAAGAGAAAAAAAAAAGGCAAAGAAGAAGAAGAGTTTTAAATCTTCGACAAACATCTGTATAAATATGGAAGTGCAATATTCATGAAAAACGAGTTCATTTCTATTTATCGACCGTGTAAGTGTATGTTTTAAACGTAACGTGAATCACACACAAATTGCCCGATAATGTGAGCCATAAAGCTGTAATTATTTGCAACAGGCGCACGTGGCAATTTTTATCAAATCTATGCACAAAAGTGCATTATATCGGGCATCAATTTTTATACGAAAATCGTATTCAAACGGCTTTTCAAAAATTTAATTAACTGCCGAATCAAGTGAGCCATGAAAATGGGCCAATTGTTTCCTTCCAAAACTCACTGGATGTCAATAACTATGACATTAGGATGGTCCTTATTTAGGGTTTGTCCGAATTTTTTTTCACGATTGTCATACATCGGTTCTAAATCTATTAAAAAAAATGCATGCCAAGTTATAGCTATTAGTTTTAATTTTAACCCGACCCCCCGAAAAAATCTAATTGCCTCACTTTCAAAGCCTACTTGATAAAAAAATTACTTTCCAAAATATTTTCATTGAAAAATTTGTCAAAAATGGTGCTGTTTGATTTTTTGCATTTAACTCATTATCTAATCATTTTTTAAGAAAAACTATTAAATAAAAGTTGTAGAAAATCCAATTTCCAATAAAATTTGTCCAAGAAATTTGTTTCTATCTTTAGTAGTTTTTAAGATATACCTTCTTAAAGCTAAAGTAGTCTATTTAAAGAGCATGTCATAGTAGGGTGGTCCTTATTTAGAGTGTGTCCGAATTTTTTTTCACAATAGTTCTAAATCGGTTCTAAATCTATGAAAAAAAATTCATGCCAAGTTATAGCTCTTAATTTTAATTTTAACCCGACAGCCAAAGTTTTAAATGGAAATAACACGGTAAAAGTTCTGTTGATTTTTTGATTTTTTTTTCATCATGAAACAATGAACAGATCATGTCGACCAATGACAATTTTTATAGCAAATTTAACGCTCTACAAAAAAGGCTTATTCTGATTTTTTGCGTGTTTACATTATATAGGATATATTGCGGTCCAATGTATGTAGTATAATTTAATATAATAAAATATAAAAATCATAGCATAAACATAAATTTGAACAGAAGTTCAAACAAACATATTCGTGACGTATTGTCCAGATACGTACTTCGATTGCCAAGCAATCTTCCTCAGTGGTCATCAAGTAGTTTGGATCACTCCGTAAGTGCTTTGTGATGATTCACAAAATAATCACGGATTGACCTCAATTTATATGTCGTGCCTTTCTCTTTTTGCGATGTGGTTATGGAGGGGGGGGGGTGTTCCCAAATTTTTTAGGAACCACATCGCAAAAAGAAAAAGGCACGACTTATAAATTGAGATCAATTCATAATTATTTTGTGAATCATCACAAAGCAGTTCCAAACTACTTGATGACCACTGAGGAAGATTGGTTGGCAATCGAAATACGTATCTGGGCAATACGTCACGAATATTTTTGTTTGAACTTCTGTTCAAATTTATGTTTATGGCATGATTTTCATATATTATTATATCAGATTATACTTCATAAATTGGACCG
Organism: Sisyra terminalis; assembly: GCA_958496175.1. Classification (NCBI taxonomy): domain Eukaryota; kingdom Metazoa; phylum Arthropoda; class Insecta; order Neuroptera; family Sisyridae; genus Sisyra; species Sisyra terminalis. The sequence goes on from OY292277.1 coordinate 3,379,832, forward strand.
CAATATATCCTATATATTGTATACACAGTGAGGCAATTGTTTTTTATCTTAGCCAACTATCTGTCTAAAATTTTATTAATTAAGAAAAAAAACTGCTTATTTTTTAAATCTTTCAATGATAATAACTTAAAAACAAATGACGGTAGAACAATATAAAAAAACAAATTTTGTAGAAAAATGTATGGTCTACAAATTTTATAATTTGATTTTTTTTCGAAAAAGATCTAGGAAAGAAAGTATTTGCAAAAATACCAAGTTCCCTCTAAGATTCAATCGATAACTTTCGAATTCCCGGAACAAAGACTCCGGGGGAAAAAAAAAGACCAAAAAAATTCCTCCGGTTCCCGATTCTAGCCAGTGTCTTTGCGCTCGTGATCGTCTGCCTACATTTCTAATTTCTCGATAAACGTATTCCTCCTTTCGCCAGACCGTCGAAGATCCTCCACGTGCCAACGCAACATCGTGTGGGTGGAACACCGAAGAAGAAAATAATCTCCTCAATGTCCCACAATTCCAAGCATCACGATTCCATCCACCCAAACCCATCCAACCGATATTTAAGCCTCCAGCTTCCAGAGATGAAATCGTTGGCCACACCACCACCGCCACCACCACAAGTCGCGCATCAATTCGGTCAAAAGTCCAGAACGAAAAAATAAAATAAAATAAATAAATATCCACGGAATGTTTCCAGTAAGCCAATGGGTTTTTAATGGAATCCCAACGAAAAAATCATCTCAATAAATATCTTAATTTAACGACTTTGTTGCGGCAATTTGATCGATCTCGAAAGATCTGAGCAAAAAATTCAATCTTACGACCAAAAATAAGATATCAACTAATCTGATCAGTGGGAAAAAAACCGTACGATTTAGTAAGCAGATAAATCACTTTAAAATCCAAACAATGCCGGATAATCAGTTGCACCGTTTCGGTGCATCATCCAACATGATTAATGTCTTCAGCCCGGCTCCACTGGCCACAAAACCACGAAGTGTTAAAATATTGACTACTTACTTTCCATTTTTGTGCTCCTCAAGAAAAATTTCAAGGATTCGTATTCGAATACCAAGTGTGTCATTAGTGCAACACATATGCACCGTGCATATCGTTATCATGCCCCGTGGATTTTGTTGTCCCCTTGCGATGACCGCATGCGTTCCATAAATATTCGAAACGAATAATTAGCTGGTGTTATCGGCTGGCTTAATGCTTGGATTCGAAACATTTTGCAGAGCGAGCTTTTAAATTTTTGCAATCGCGATAAAGCCAATACCTACATACTTATGCACCACCATACGACTACTACGTATGCAGTCAACTGCACCAAACACGACAATGCTTTCGCGATGCGTCTGGAAATGTGTACGAGATGTGCAATGTGCAGCAATTCACATTTTTACTTTGTGCATCGTAAATATTACACTTAGTGGCACCTTTTTTTCCGCGAGCCATTTAAATAATTGATAACGTAAAAACAAGTTGGCTGTGAAAGCAAAAGTAGTTGGCTATGAATCAAAGCTTGCCTCAAAACAGTTGGTGATTTAATCAAGATTAACACTTGTTGTTTGATTTTTGTAGGCAAATAACTCATTTAAAAATGAATTTTTGCTAAAAGAGTATCCAGAATAACAATCTTGATTTTTATTTTTTGAAAAATTATAGCTTTTATTTCGTCAAATCAAATTTAAAGCTTTAAAGCTCATTTTTTAACTAAATCAAAAGATAATTAAAGTTCTAAAAGATACACTTGTCTATCTTCAGTAGTTTCTGTAATACTATAGGGCTATTTTAGATTATAGAGTTGGCTTTGAAAGCTATAAAATAAAACAGTTGATAGAGTTTCAAAACTTATTTGATCAAGAAGTTGATTAAGAATTCTAAAAGTTAATTGCAAAAGATTTTCGTATCAAAATTATTATCTGAAAACTATGCATTTTTTTGCATAGATTAATTTGATTTCCGGTGGATTTTTTTAAAAAATGGAGATTCAAAGTTGACGATCATAACATTTTCTACAACTTTGGTAAAAGATTTTTCTTTGCAAAATATTTTCTTTCGAAAAAATAATCGATTGAATTAGAGAAGAATATGTAATTCTTATAAATATTCAAATCAAACTTAAGATCATAAAATCCAACAATACCTACTTTTAAGTTAACTTTTTCGAAAAAATTCAAAGAATAAAAAATATAGTCCGTTTAATTATCTGAAAAATTTGTTCGAAACTTTTTCTTCTAAAACACTTCGTTAACGATGTACAGTCGATTGAACTACAGAAAAATAGGTAAATTGTTAAAGTTTAAGATCTAAAATGAAACACCAAAACACAACAATTACTTCGTTTTGGATGGTTTTTCGGGAAAAACTTAAAGAACAAAAGTTGTTGTTGGTAAAATTTTCTAAAAGTTTTGTAAACAAAATTTTCTTCTAAGACTTTTCGTTTATGAAATACAATCGATTGAATCAATGAAAAAATTTAAAATCCTAACATTGTAAGAACCAAAATCTCAAAGTTCAATAAAAACTATTTTCTGGACGATTTTTCCAGGAGAACTCTAAGAATTTAAGCCCTTAAAAATTTCTATAAAATTTAACTTATGGGATTTCTGCAACAATTGTTCGTTTACGAAAGAAATAATTTTCTATTTTTAATAGTTTCAAAAAAAATTTAAAGCTATTTCAGATATATAGTAAGTTTTGGAAGTTTAAATAAAACAATTGAAAGATAGTTGTAGATCATTAAATTTGCTGTAACTTTGGTACAAGATTTTTCTTTGCAAAATATTTTCTTTCGAAGAAATAATCGATTGAATTAGAGAAGAATACGTAATTCTTATAAATATTCAAACCAAACTTAAGATCATAAAATCCAACAATACCTACTTTTAGGTTAAGTTTTTCGAAAAAATTAAAAGAATAAAAAATGTTGTCCGGTTAATTATCTGAAAAATTTGTTCGAAACTTTTTCTTCTAAAACATTTCATTAACGATGTACAGTCGATTGAACTACAGACAGATAGAGGAATTGTAGAAAATTTAAGAACTAAAATAAAGTATCAAAACACAACAATTACTACTTTCTGGATGGTTTTTCGGGAAAAACTTAAAGAACAAAAGTTGTTGTTGGTAAAATTTTCTAAAAGTTTTGTAAACAAAATTTTCTTCTAAAACTTTTCGTTTGTGAAATACAATCGATTGAATTAATCGAAGAAAAAAATTTAAATCCTAACAATGTAAGAACCAAAATCTCAAAATTCAATAATAACTATTTTCTGGACGATTTTTCCAGGAAAACTTAAAGAATTTAGGCCTTTAAAAAATTTCCATAAAATTTGACTTAAAGTATTTCTTCAACAATTTTTGGTTTACGAAAGAAATAATTTTCTTATCATCAATAGTTACTAAAATATTTTAAGGCTATTTTAGATATAACTAATAGGCTTTGAAAGTTTAAAAATAAAACAATTGAAAGGGCTACTTTTTGATCAAGAGGTTGATTTACGATTTGAAATGTAAATTGACATAGATTTTCGTGCAAAAATTAGAATTTGAAAATTGTACATTTTTATCCCGATCTTTATCTGATTTCCGGTGGATTTTTTTAAGAAATGAAGATCAAAATTTGTAGATCCAAAGTTGTAGATCATTCAATTTGCTTCAAGCTTAGTTAAAGATTTTTCTTTCTAAATGAATCAGAGAAAAATATGTAATTGTTAAGAACTTTAAAACCAAAGTTTCAAATTGAAAATTCAACAATAACTAATTTTAGGTTAACTTTTTTGAAAAAACTCAAAAAATAAAAAATGTTTTTCCTTAAATTATCTAAGGAAATTGTTCAAAACTTTTTCTTCGAAAACAATTCGTTAACGATATACAGTCGATTGAGCCAAAGAAATTAATATAAGTTTAAAATTTTATAAACTAAAGTTTAAGTAACTAAAACACAACAATTACTGCTCTCCGGATGGTTTTTCGAGAAAAACTCACAGGACAAAAATTATTGCTCGTTAAATTTCCTAAAAGTTTTATAACAAAAAAATCTCTAAAACATTTCCTTAATAAGATACGATCGATTAAATGATAGAGAATTACGCAAGTCTTAACAATATAAAAACCGAAATTGTAAAATACAACAATAACTATTATCTGGTTGATTTTTTTGGAAAAACTTAAAGGACAAAAATTGTAGTTCGTTAAATTTTCTAAAACTATTATCTACAAATTTTTTCCCTAAAGTTTTTCCTTTATGAAATACCTTCGATTGAATGACAGAAAAATATGCAAGTCTCAACAATAAAAAAAACCGAAATCTTAAAACTTAACAATAACTTTTCTTTGGCTGACATTTCCGGAAAAACTCAAAGATCAAAAGAAGTTGCTGGCTAAATTTCCTCAAAGTTTTGTCTAAAAAAATTTCTTCTAAAACTTTTCCTTTGTGAAATACAATCAATTGAATCAATGGCAAAAAATGCTGGTCTTAACAATGTAAGAACCGAAATCTCAAAATACAACAATAACTACTTGTTGGTTGATTTTTCCGGAAAAACTCTAAGAACCAAATTTCTTGCCCTTAAAATTTTCTATTAAATTTCTCTTATGGTTTTTCTTCTAAAATTTTACGTTAACGAATTACAATCGATTGAATCATTAAGTATATGAAATATTGCACGAATCTTTAAAAAAAATCGTCACTGAATAATTAATCTCATATTCTCGTTTTAGTCATCATAGATCATTTTCAAAAACCCCAAAGAAAGTTTCGTTGGTTTCAATTTTGCATTGAAAACCACCGAAAGTAATTAATCGCATTAATTTCAACCACAAATGTAACGAATAAATTACGCTTTCATTTCTGGTGGTTTTAGGTTGCACATTTTTTTCTATCTCTATATAATTTTTTTTTTTTTGTTGCAAATTCGTTTAGCATATTATTGCAGCCAACAACTTCTTAAGAAGCTTCTTTGTGTTGCAGCATCTTTATCACAACGTTCAAGTGCATAAATCGTGATATTGGAACGAAAGCATTTTATCAGCAACATGCATCATTTGTAATACGTAATAATACCTGGTCGCAATGCACTCCATGCACCACAAAAAAAAATGCATTTTGTGTGTTAACTTTTTCCTTTCGTTGACATCTCCGATTTTCAAAGATTGTAATCAATGTTTCCTGGATTTTTTTTGGATTTTTAATTTTCTTAAGTCCTTCGCTAACATGGGCTTTAGTCACATTAACATATAATTATTGTCATTACACAAGAGATTTCAATGCGTCGTCGAATCGCAAACCCATCGTATATCCACATGCATACGTGTTAAGTAGACCTTAATCATCCCGTTTAAATCTCCATGAAAAAATGCATTTATTAAGCCGAAGAATTTGTCGAGTTTTTGCCGTTTTGTGGACGCGTTGCGAATCAAAAATCAAACGTGGCCTTCTTGGGCCTGTTCTACCACGAAGCCACTTGGCGCAACTTGGCTTAGGATTGGTAATGTCTTCGTGCAAAAAAAAAAGTAGAAAAAAAAACAGAAAACTTGTCTTCGCATAGTTTGGATTTGATATGTGGCAACTTTTTTGTGTGTGACAAGGATTCAAGTGTGAAGTTATTTCTTCCATAAAATTGCATTCGAGTGCGATTTTTATTGATCGTAGAACAAATTTTTCACATTGTTACATCGATCTGCGAAAAAAAACTAACGAGACACGTACGCGTTAAACGGGCCGATTAGCAATCTTAATTCAAAGGCAATGGTGCAGTAAATACGGTTTGTCTAACATACTATATTTAACACTAGCCGAAGACATGGAAAAAAAATTTCAAACACAATTGTTTTAGTGGAAACACCAATTTAAAACCATTAACCAGAAGTTCCACTAAAAAAAAAAAAAATTTTTTTGGATTTTCCATAGTAAACCTAAGGAGAAACATTTGACTGTTATATACGACAAAGCTCTAATTTTCTGAAGAAAAAATCAAAAACCAAATAAATTATCCTCATAAATGATTCAACTAAAGCAGGATTTATTATACCGACAACAAAATTACTTCCTTCCCCTCCCCCTGCGTATTAAATCTATCAAAATTTCAATTAAAAAAAGAATCAAACTTTATACATTCTAATAAACAATTTTTTATTGAAAATATCCTTTTCTATGTAAGCCTCCACTTTAGTCATTCATTTTTTTATAGGCCAACCCTGCTTTTCATGGCCACCTAAGACCAATGAAAATTGTTTATCAAATCTTAATTCAAAGGCAATGGTGCCTATATTTAACACTAGCCGAAGACATGGAAAAAAATTTTCAAACACAATTTTTTTAATGGAATCATCAATTTGAAACTATTAACTAGAAGTTCCACCAAAAAAAAAAAAAAAAAAAATTTCGATTTTCCATAGTAAACCTAAGGGGAAACATTTGACTGTAATATACAACAAAGCTCTAATTTTCTGAAGAAAAAATCAAAAACCCAATAAATTGTCCTCATAAATGATTCAACTGAAGCAGGATTTATTATTCAGACAATAAAATTACTTCCTTCCCCTCCCCCCACGCATTAAATCTATCAAAATGTCAATTAAAAAAAGAATCAAACTTAATACATTCTAATAAACAATTTTTTATTGAAAAACTCCTTTTCTATGTAGACCACTACTTTAGTGATTCAATTTTTAATAGGCCAACCCTGCTTTTCATGGCCACCTAAGACCAAAGAAAATTGTTTATCATTTACTCATAGCTCCGAAAGAATAAAACGACTTAACGATGTAAATTTACGAAATTACGAAATTCATCCTCCCCACAAAAAGGACAATTGTAATTTCGGATTTAACAATTTCGATCAATTTAATAAACCACCTGTTACTATACTTATATACAAGTTCAATGATGCAAAAAGAAAAATGGGTTAATAATGACCAATTAATTGGAAAAAAAAAATTTAACAAAGAAGAGACTTAATCAAATCTAATTAAAAACCTAACCACACTTAATTTGTTTTGTTTTTTTCTATTCAATTTGTTAAAAACAACAATGAGGAAAAGAAATTGTTATTGTTAACCGAGAAATTATCTCTTTTGTTCTTGATTTTTTTGTCTGGTCGCAGACGAAGAAGTTGAGGAAAAAATCACCAATTAACGGAAGCCAAAAAATCCCCCCCCCCTCTTCCCCCCAATGAATTTTTGTTCTCAGTTCATTCTAATTAAATTAATGAATTGAATAATTAGCCATTGAAATTGTAGCGGTAATTTCGAGCAAATCGTCTCCTCCTCAAACTTTCTATCGTTTCGAGAAAGTATCGAAGGAGGAGGCAAAGAGAGACGTAAGACGTATGTTGAGGTCTTTCGAGGTCTTTTATCGCGCACCGACTTCTTTTTGGTCGACGTCGAACGCTGAGCCACGACTTGTCGTCGAATTTCTCCAACAATGTAAGTAGATTTTGATGTTTTTCAAAACTATCTCTAGAATGTTGGTAATATTGAAGGGGGCGGGCGGGGGTGCAGACGGAAGATTATAAAGGTTACGATATTGATTTGAATTTACATGGTTTTGAGGGCGCCGAGGTGACGACTTCTCGGTTATCGAAAGAATTCTCACGACACAACAACAGATCGTATCGTTTCGTGATCTAGCCAGAGCGCTGACGGTTCCGTGGTGCTGCTGCTGGTGTACAACATTTTTGTGCCCTTTCCCCTACGAAATGCAATTTTCCCAATTTTGCTACCAAAAAAGCTTGTCAAAGTTAATAGAAAAGCTCTAAATTTCAACGACCATTGCCATTTTGTAGGCGAAATCCCATGTTTTTAAAAATCGGGTTTGTCGCCTCATTGTGCGTTGGAGTCTCCGTTACAAAAATTGAAATAAATGATCTAAAATTCATCTTTGACCAATTTATTTTGCTTGAATTACGTGCTTGAATATTTTATTAACCTTTTGGTGAAAAAAAATTTTATGTACGATTTTTGGGAAGTATGTTAAGAAACTTAAAAATCTAAATATTTTTCTAAAATTTTACATTGATCTATATCAATTTCAAAATTTGATGAAACTGTTCAACTTTTCTTCATTTTCTTCAGCAAAATTTTCCCATGTTTGCATCAGAAAAAGCTTAACAAATTATCAAAGTTCACAGAAAAGCTCCTAAGTATCGTTTAAGCCTCTAAAATTCAAGGATTATTTCAAGTTTTAGGCGAAATCGCAAGTTTTTAAAAAGCGGGTTCGTCGCCTCATTGTGCGTTGGAGTCTCCGTTAAAGAAATTGAAATAAATAATCTAAAATTCATTTTTTTTACATTTATTTTCCCTTAATTGTTTAAAAACAGATTTTTAGAGCTTTTATATTATTCGTCTAAACTATCGTGGTTTTCAATAGATTTTTCATTAAAACAACTTTTTTCAATACGTAGTAGATACATTTTTTTAAACTTCAACCACTGGTTTAACTTACGAGCCACTGGTCTAATTTGTATGTACCAAAAATGAATGGATCTCTGGTAATTGGTGTTTTTTCTATGCATCTACTTATAGATATATAGCAGATTGTAGAAAAAGAATCGTAGGCGGCTTTGGTTTGAACTAAACAAACAATAAATGGATTCCTAATAGATGCGATCTTATTTTAATTTGAATTTAGAAGATTTTTTTTTTTTGTTCAAAGTTCTTCAGTCAAAGATGCAATTTGTTGTGAAACATCGAAAAGACAATTTCATGGTTTTATCATCAGTTTTATTGAAGCAGATGTTCATTTGTTTCTTCATTATAACCATTGAAAAGAGGGCTGGTTTTTCATAGAATTGAAAATTTTAAGAATTTGTCAGTGGTTTTGGAAATTTCGAAAAAAAAAACAATAGTTTGAAGAAAGTAACGGCTTTTTTTTAATTTTTTTTTTTGGTAGAATAAAATTAGGATACGATATGACAACCGGAAGTAGGGGATTTGAAAATTCTTCCATCAAAAGGGTGAAAAAAGGATGACAAAGTTTGTATGTAATAACACGTGGTCTGATCAATAATCGAAATTTCAAATCCTCTATTAGTACCATTGTAATTTTAATTTTATTTATCTACATGAAAAGATGCATATAATTTATGCATATTTATGCATAGAAATAAAATTAAAGTTCCAAAGTGTATAAAACGCAATGTTTACAAAACAACTGTCCAGAAATTTTAATTCTTGATCCCATTTTAGAGTAAGCATTTGTTTGGTATGTCACGCTGACGAAGTTGCGGGTTCTTTTAAATTGATTTATTGGTTAAAAACCATTGAATATTTCATTAACCTTTTGGTGGAAAAATTTTTATGTACGTTTTTTGGGAAGTATGTTAAGAAACTTAAAAATCTAAATATTTATCTAAAAGTTGACATTGATCTATATCAATTTCAAAATTCGATGAAAATCTTCGACTTTTCTTCATTTTCTTCAGGAAAATTTTCCCATTTTTTACATCAGAAAAAGCTTAACAAATTATCAAAGTTCACAAAAAATATCGTAAGTATCGTTTAAGTCTCTAAAATTCAAGGATTATTGCAAGTTTTAGGCGAAATCCCACGTTTTAAAAAATCGGGTTCGTCGCCTCATTGTGCGTTGGAGTCTCCATTAAAGAAACCGAAATAAATGATCTAAAATTCATTTTTTTAAAATTTATTTTCGCAAAATTGTTTAAAAACAAAATTTTCTTTTGTGCATTAACGTTATTCGTCTATTCGTTATTGGTTTTCAATAGGTTCTTCATTTTTTTTCTTCTTTAAAACAACTTCCTTAAATACACAGTGCATGGTTTTGCACTAAGTTACAACGCTTACTACGATTTTTCAAGCGAAAACTCATTTTTTTTTAATCGAGTTCGGCGCCTAATTGTGCATTGAAGTCTTTTATCAAGTCTCTTGAAAACTTTAGTAAATCACTGAAAAATTGAAGTTTTCCAAAAAAATTTTTTTGAAATAGTGTAGAATATAATATTTTCGCTTGTTTTCGAAGCGATTTGATTACAATTTTTTTTACTTTCTACGTTTCTTTTTCTAGAATATGCCAAATGCTTTTTGCAATAAATCCAATTAATTTCTCAAATTATTTCTTCAAATTTCAGGGATGAAAGAGCCATCTTTTTCATGAAGATTACAACCTTTAAAAGCTTCCAATTTAAAAGGGGTGTTATTATGGTAACTACGATTTGGCATGCAAAAACTAATTTTTTTTAAAATCAGGATCGGCGGCTTATTATGCGTTGAAGTCTTTCACAAAAGCCCGAATATAAATGTAAAAATGATCCAGCCAGCGCTGGCGATTCCAAGGTGGTGATGATGTGCAACTTTTTTGTGCCCTTTCCTCTACAAAATGTCAGCTCAAAAAGCTTTCGAATTTTACTAAGAAATTTATGATTTAACAGTTTCTCAAGGAGCAAATGCTAGCGCAACTTTACAAGAAAAGATTCATTTTCAACAGGTGGTTATCATAGCACAACGTTTTCAAGTGAAAAGTAACTTAAAAATCATTTTTGATTAAAATGAACGATGCACTTTGTTTAGTAAATACAAAATTTTTTTGCTTCCATAGTTCAGTTTAGAAGCATTTTAAAAAGCGTACAAAGATCAACAAGGCAAAATTAAATCGAAATGATCTATGGATCTAGAATTGAAAATTAATTTATCAGCGGAAAAAAAAGCGTACACATAATGTACTCTCTCAGCACTCATTCGCTCATTTATTGCATTTCAAATGCAATTATTGATCGCATAGATCAAGATCTCTGTTCCTGATTATCGACAGATCGACGACAATATCTCGATCCTTCGATCCACTATCTCCCGTGGCAAGTGTTTTCTCTCGCGATGCGAGATTGTTGTTGTGACATGTTTCTGAAATTATCATTTGTTTTTGCTTGATTTTCACACAAAAAGTTGTCCCTGTCGCAAAGTCAAGCCAGCCATGGATATTGATAAGCCGGCTATGATTTGTCGTCAGTCATATACCACTAGATCTTTAGTTTAAGCTTTAGGAATGCGGAAAAAAAAAACAATTGGTTACTTTTTCAGTTTCTTAAGTATTCCAAAGAAATTTTTAAGCTTTGACAGTCATTTGTTTTTGATAGGCTATTCCTTGAAAAATTTGAGATTAATTCGACATTTTTTTTTGGTTTTACTTTTGAATGAAATCTTAAATTTAATACCCAAATTTTTTTCCAACAAATTACTATAGTAAATCAACAATTTTCAAATAGTAGAACAATCGTTAATAATTTTCCAAGCACTTTTCAAGTTATGTTTTCCACGCTTTTCCAAGCGTTTTATTATGTGCTCCTGCACATTTCACAGGTGACTAGATCGAGGCCACTCGTAAATCATATCACCGCAACAACGAGGAAGTCATCGATTGTTGTGTACTTCCTTCGTTATTATTTTGTTGCCACAAATAAATCATACAGCATAGATACTATACTACGAATGGAATTGACATTACAGCTGTTACCAGAAACAAAAGCAATTCGATCGAATTCCAAAAGACAACAAAGAAAAAAAAACGCACATGTTAGAAACGATTCACGATTTCCGAAGATGTAAATTACCACAACTGTTTTTCATCCATTTTGTTTTGTCAACAAAACAGTTGAAATTTAATTAAACAATTGCACGACAGCAATTGTCACCATTAATCATTTGTTTTATATATAGGTAGGTACTTGAAGACTTGAATTACATTTCCTCTGAATTTTTAGCAACTATAAGGCAATGCCAAAGAGAAACAATTGACGAAGCCAATAAGAATGAAATTGGCTGTGGACGAACGGTAAAATCATTTTTTTTTTTTGGTGGATCGTTATAACAGAATTGCAATCAAAGATGCAATCTCTGCAGGTATGCATTTATTTTTGTTACATTGCAGATGTTTTGTTTTTAACTGTTGATCGAAGGAACCATACAGTAATCAAATAGGAGGAAATTTAAAAAAAAAAAACAAATGAAACACAATTGATTCACAACTGTTTCTACTTGATTATTGAAACAAAAAATTGATAAGCAAATAACTGTTATAATTGTTTTCACAGTTTCTTATTGGTTCATGAAGATTTTCATGGCTTTCTAGATTATAGAGTTGTAATTTTAAAGTAGTTTAAGCATTACACTTAAGTATATATGAGGTAATCCATTTGAAATCAACCTCTTTTGGTTTTCCTAATAATTTGATACATTAAATTCGTTTTTAGTAAAGTAATCGGAAGGTCATTAAAAAACAAAGGAAAGCAGGTGAATTGTTATTTTCGACTGAAACGTAAAAAGTAAAGAACAACTTAGATTTAAAGAACCTTTCCAGGGATCGATGACATCGATGAAGTCAAATTTGCCGTTGGATGGAAAATCAATAAGATGTTGGTTTCTAAAATATTTTTTATAAAACTTAACCTGTAACCAAATGTAGGGGGGAGATAAAGTCTTGAATGATTAATTACTATCACTTTGAAAAAAAAAATAAGATCTTTAATAACTCTAGAGCCTACTGGTCGCTACCGTGAACCAAATAATCCGTAAATCAATCAGCATCTATACATAAATAAAAAATATCGCCCAGTTCAATAAATTCGATCTTAATTATGACCAAAAAAAGTCGAAAGTTATCAAAATACTTGCGTCAAAATAACCCCATCTCCCTTTTGCGATTCCCGAATGAACCTTTTTCCAAAAAATATTACACTATTGCATTGTACAACACAACCGCGAAATTGAAATTTGTACAATTGCACGAAACTCAGTTCTTCCATAATCATGAATAACCATTATGTATCTTTAAACTTATTATTGAAATATCTGAATTTCAACTATATAATTAAACCATATTGGACAGTCCAGAGTTCACCATACACGATTTGGCGTATGCCTTTTGCTTTGGAAGAGGATTTTAAATTTCTTTTATCATTACGAAGATATGATTATTTATTATTTATCATTATGATGATTTCTGGCTGAAATTGCGAATTTTTTCGTGATTCCTTTCACGCACTTGCAAATAAAAGATATTGTGCCCCCACCCAAGAAAAAAATCCTGAATCCGCCCTTGTCTGTTAGGGTAGGAATTTTCAAAATAAAAATTTAACCACGTGCCTACTTCCTATAAGGAATACACCGAATATTAAAATTTCATCAGTCAGAGGGGGTATATAAATACAAACATAACTTTATGTATGCACTGTTTTAAAAACGTAACGTATTTACTTTAAGCTTTATTACTATTATTATTATTATTACTATTACATTTTTTTCGTTAATATTTCTTTACTGAGCAACCCTAAGAATCTATTTACAACAATTTTGTAAAAAAAAAAGTTTACTGTCAGATTATTATCTATGAGAACATTAATATTTCATAAAGGCAATTTTTTGTACTTCAAATTAAATTACTGTGCTTTTTATTAGTTCAACTAAAAATATTAATACAGATCATTTTTTAACTTTTAAATACCTTTCCAATGATATATAACTCGCCTATCTAAAGTAATTTTTTTCCATCCCTCAGTTTTTGCGTAGGGGGTACATTCCCTTATTATTTTAAGGAATGATAAGTAACCTAACGTGTGTAGGTAATTGTGTTGTATTTTATTATAAAGTTTCATTAAATTCGGTTGTTCCGTTCTTTAGTTAAATCACTAGCGCACGCGATGTAAGAAAGTTTTTTAGTAATTTTTTCACTCATTATTGGAGTTTTAGTATGGATCCCTAATTTTTTTGAAAATTTAATAAAGCCTATGTTCACCGGAAACAGTGTAGCTTCCTAACAGTGAAAGAATTTTTCAAATCGGTCAAGTAGTTTCGGAGCCTATTCAAAGCAAACAAACAATCAAATCTTTCCTCTTTATAATAATAGATAGATAATAGACCAAGTCGGATTACAGGGGGTGCCAGATTAGCCGAGGGTCGGATTATCGGGGGTGCACTGTATTTCAATTGAGCCGTGTCAGTGATATACATGGCTACTTTTATCTACTTTTTATGGCTATATGGTTTTGTCATTTTACGAAAAACCCGGTCGGCGTTCAATGTGTTAATAGACCCTAGAGTCGCTAAAAGGCCTTAGTTGTTACCATATAAAACGACGGTTAATAACAATTAAAAAAATAATAATTCTAGGATGAATAGAAAAACGTAAATTTAGAAAAATTGAAAATATACTATAGCGTTGGTATACTGGTACGTTTTTGTAATGACCTAGAATGATTATAGCATATCTGGAAACATTTTTGGTATCTTGTACCAAAAAATGTCCCTCCGACTTGATCAAAGAAATATTTAACCCGGAGAAATACCAATTTCGAAAAAAAAACATCTCTTGTATAAAAATGATATAATCATCACTAGTAATTAGAAAAACAAAATCATAATTATACCCTCCCCCCATCCCTACCCCATGTCTATAACTTCTAAATCTCAACCAAAAGAGCATTCAAATTAAAGAAACTTGTGTGGTCTTTTTTAAAAACCACTTGTGTCGGTCATTAGACAAACAAAACTAAAACGCGATGCTCAATTTGTAATAATTCATTTGTTTTTGTTTTTGGTTCTAATGAGAGCTCTGTACTAGTTGTAATTAGACTTTAAATATGTATATGTTTTAATAAGTATCGAAATTGATTTGCCGGAAATATTAGTGGATAATTATAGAGGCAGGAACCTACGATATCTTCCTTCGTGGTGGTGCATTTAAATGGTAGTAGCTCTCCATTGTTGTGTGATTACCACTTAATTTGTGTTATTTATATATTTTATATATTTGAATAATACTTTCAAGTCCCATCAATGACTTCTTGTTCCCATAGTAGTGTGGCTACCCATAGTACCATAGAAAAGCAGTCTACGTCTAATTGGTCGTTAATAAAACAAAAGAATTGCGGGGGAAAAGTAGACGAAGAACGCGCGAATAAAATATGTTATTTGCTCTATTATGTAATTTGTATGCAGCACAATATGTGGTGATTGTTGGTGGACGGAATTTTTTTTTCTTGTGAAAATCCTTTTTCCCGGGTCGATTTTTTTCTGTTTTTGTTTTAGTGTCGCGGCTTTGGTATTGTGGAGGAAACAAACGAAGAACAAGATGAAGAAGAAAAAAGAAACGGTTGCGTGAACTTGGAGTGCTATTGTTGTGGTGTAATTGGAGGAGGAATTCATGAGGCAAGTTCGTGCTCTTGGATCGCAGCAAGTCGTGGAAATGACTGAGGAGACACAACCAGAAGCTATCGAGTAATTGGGTGCAAATTTTAATTGATATTACCGAACGATAAAACAATGCAGATCGAGGAAAGAAATTTTCGAGCAAACTTCTGCAGTGGCGAATAATTGATGGTAAATGTATTGGTTTAAAGGTCAACCACTGGTTTCACTTACGAGCCACTGGTATAATTTGTATGTACCAAAAAATGTTGGTGAATCTCTGGGTAATTGGTGCATTTTCAATGCACCTACTTATAGGTATAATATAGCGGTATATAGAAAAAGAATCGCAGGAGGCTTTGATTTGAACCAAACAAAAATTAAATGGCCTCCTAATTGATGAGATTTAATTTTGATTTGAATTGAAGAAGAAACTTTTTTTTGGTTCAAAATTATTAAGTCAAAGATGCAATTTGTTGTTTAACATCGAAAAGACAATTTCATGGTGTTTGCATTAATTTTTTATTGGAGTAGATGTTCAATTGTTTTTCCATTTTAATCATTATAGGGCAGGTTTGAAAAGAGGGCTGGTTTTTCGTAGAATTAAAAATTTTAAGAATTTGGCAGGAGTTTCGGAAATTTTGCAAAAAAACCAATGATTTGAAGAAATTAATATTTTTTTTTTAATTTTTTTTTTGCAGATTAAAATTAGGGTGACTTATGATAATTGGGGACTGGGGGATAGGTGAGGCGGTTATTTATATGTATATTAAATCGAAAGTCCTTATTGATTGATGGATCAAACCACTGCATAAGCGGCTGGTCGTAAAAACGTGAAATTTGGTAGATATATTCCTTATATCAAGTAGGCCTCGGATACAAAAGGATTTTTGAAAATTCAATCACCTATAGGGTGAAAAGGGATGACAAATTGTGTATGTAATAACACGTGATCTGGATCAATAATCAAAATTTCAAATTGCCTATTTTTACCATTGTAATTTTAATTTTATTTATATGCATGAAAATTCATATAATATATGCATCTTTTTATGCATATAAATAAAATTTTAGTTATAATAATATTAATATAATGCAATGTTTACAAAACAGCTGTCCAGAAATTTTAATTTTTCATCCCATTTTCGAGTAAGCATTAGTTTGGTATGTCACGCAGACGAAGTCGCAGGTATCAGCTAGTTTCAAATATAAATAAAAGATATACTCAAATTATATCGCAGTGAAATCGAAGTTACGGGTTAACTAACGGTAATAAAATATAAAATGTAACAACTAAAACTAAATATCGTAGGTGGCTTTGTTTTGGGGCTCTATATAGACTTTTGTTTTATTGTAGGAAACAATTGATTATTAGATTAACCTTTTGGTGGAAAAAGGATTTTTTTATGTAGTACTGTATGTTAAGAAACTATATAATCTATATTAATCTAAAATTTTACAATTAACCAGTATCAAATTTCGATAAAAACATTCGACTTTTCTTCATTTTCCGCAGGAAAATATGCTCTCTTTTGTTGCAGGAAAAGTTTAAACAATTGTCCAATTTAACCGAAATGCCCCTAATTATCCAGTAGGTCCCAAAAATTCTAGAATATTTGCAAGATTTAGGCGAAATCCCGAGTTTTTAAAAATCGGGTTCGTCGCTTCATTGTGCGTTGGAGTCTCCATTAAAAAACAGACATAAATGATCTAAAACTCATTTTTTCAACATTTATTTTCGCAAAATTGTTTAAAAACAAAATTTTCTTTTGAGTAGTAACGTTATTTGTCAATTTTTTATTAGTTTTCAATAGGTTTTTCAATTTTTTTCTTCTTCAAAACGACTTCCTTAAATACACAGTGTATGTTTTTGCATTAAATGTCAACGCTTACTACGATTTTTCAAGCGAAAACTTTTTTTTTTTAAATCGGGTTCCGCACCTAATTGGGCATTGCAGTCTTCGTTAAGAAACTGAAATAAATTATCCCTAATTTATCTTTGTAACATTTAATTTCCATTAATTGTTAAAGAAAAAAAAATCTTTTAAATTTTTACGTTATTCGCGTATATTTTAATGGTTTTCAATAGGTTTTAAATGAATATTTAATTATCCTTTTGAAGGAAAAAGGATTTGTTTTTATATACACTATGCTAAGATACTTAAAAAATCTAAATATATACCTAAAATTTTAAGTTGGTCTGTATAAAATTCAAAATTCGATAAGAGAGTATAGCTTTTCCTCATTTTCCTAATGAAAATATCCTTTTTTTTTGCATCTGGAAAAGCTTAACCAATTATCAAATTTAACAGAAATGCCCCTAATTATCCAGCAGGTCCCGAAAGTTCAACGATTATTGCAATTTATAGGCGAAATACCCAGTTTTTAAAAATCGGGTTCGTCGCTTCATTGTGCGTCGGAGTCTCCGTTAAAGTAACTGAAATAAATAATCTAAAACTCATTTTTTTAACATTTATTTTCGCAAAATTGTTTAAAAACAAAATTTTCTTTTGAGTAGTAACGTTATTCATTTGTTTTTTATTGGTTTTCAATAGGTTTTTCATTTTTTTTTAAAACTACTTCCCTAAACACACAGTACCTACATGTTTTTGCACTAAGTATCAACGCTTACTACGATTTTTCAAGCAAAAACTCAATTTTTTAGAATCGGGTTCGGCGCCTATTTGTGCGTTGAAGTCTCTTACAAAAACTTTAGTAAATCACTCAAAACTCAAAGTTTTCCAAAAAAAAATTTTAAATCAGTGAAAAGTAAAATAATTTCGTAATTTTTCGAAGCGATTTGATTACGTTTTTCCTCTCAATTTCCTCAAATTTTTTTCCCAGAATATGCTTAAAAAAACCAATCGCGAATAATTGATTTTTCCAAATTATTACTTCTAATTTTATATTTAAAGAAAAACAGAGATTAAATCGAACCATTAAGACTTCCAATTTATAAGGGATGTTACAAAACCATATACAAATACGAATGTAGATTTTTTTTAAAACAATTGAAGGAATAAGTACTTGAATATATCAATCAAATAGGAACCATATTTATTGCCACATTTCCCCTATTAAAACAGGTGGTTAGGGATCAAACATGTGCCTTAGCAAAACAGTGGATGACTTGGAGAAAAATAAAAATGGAGTTTATTTCGAATTGTTGCATCCAATTGCATTATATATGCTTTATATATACGGAGGTACATATTTGTACGTAGCTGAGCAAATTACATATTTTCTCCGATTCGCAATTACGGTTTTGTCTTTTGTAATACAATGTGAAATTACATGTCTTCGTCTTCCGTCTTTCGTCCCCCTTCTACCCCCCCCCCCCCCCCGTCACTGGTTGGTGTATATTAATATTTTGCATTTCAGCATTTCAAAAATCACATTCACATTCCCCAACTACAATAATACTATTATGGTAGGGAAAAATCTTTCAATATGATGCAACTACATATTTTTGCATAGCACAAATGCCAACAAATTATTATCGGTATCACAATGGAGAAACGACAGGGAAATCAAGTGAGCTTTGCTGCCATAGAAAAAAAAGAATAAATCATAGGTTGCTTTGATTAAAACCGAAGAAATCATATCAATCGTAAGTACTACTCACGGCGGCGGGAAATTTCAAAAGTTTGAATCCAAAAAAAAAACATTAGAATTTTATTGACTTTAAATTAGAATTAGGACAACGAATAAATCAAGCAAATTGAACGAATTGCTCAATTCGAATCGAAATTGTTGCATTCGACAGTAGGCAGACAGAATGGTAATTAATATCGAATTTCGACACGGAAATTAATTGCCCGTTTCTCGCACACAATCAAAAGTCAAAGCAACATAAATCTCTCTATTGGCTCTCTATAGATCATTTTCCAAACATACCACAGCCGCCTAATTCAAAGTGAATGGTAAATTTGAACAAAATTGGCGCCAATTTCAAACTATCAAGCGTCCCACTTTCGTGCGACCTAAACGCCATAATTATTACTATCACACACTCATTTTAATTGCCCTAATCAATTCTAGCAATTTTTTTTCAAACCTAAGCCTACTCTCGACAGTATTGTGTGACACAAATCCAAATTAATTTCCGTGAGGTAACGGCAAGTTCAAGAAATGGCCGACTTTAGTGGCCGAGCCAACTAAATCTATAATTAACGTCCACTTTGGATCCTTCCTATTGGCTCCTGTTTAATTATACCTACTGCCATCGTAGAGAGAAGATTGCAATCAACACTTGTTGAATAACATAAAAGATGACAATTTTTTTTTTGAGGTAGGTATTTAAATAAATAAGCAATTAAATATCAAATTTCTGCTAATAATTTCCGAAATTTTTTCAACAAACACTTGATACTGAATTGGCATAAAATCAAGCAAGCTATGGAAAACAGTCATGGCTGTCTGTATAAATTGAAACATCAACTTTATGTCACGTTGGCTGTGGATGATTTAAGCAGTGGTTTCAAAGGAAAAGTAAAAATTTTATTTGTTGTCAATGCCATTTTTTTTTGCGTAATTTGTTTAATAAAAAAAGAAAAAAAATCCTGACTTAATCAACTTTTGAACTTTTGAGATCCACTGATTTATTAAAATCCGTAAATATACCACAAAGCAGCATCAAAGAAATTTCTTTACAAACATTAAATTTTTCTCATCTTAGTTCCAAAAAAAAAATGAAGTTTGTTTATAACAACCACTTGTTGATGTGTACAAAAAACAAAAAAGATTCAGTCAAATTTCAAAAATTTTCACTGTATAAAAAGCGAAATTATCAATGTAATTGATTATATAAGAATGAAAGCTTAAAGCTCAACAATGAAACTATTACTAACAATGAAACAACAAAACTTGGAAAAAATCGTACGTATAAACCAGCATGGGGAAGGCTATGATTTTTCCGGTACCACGATTTGACGAGGGATTCATATGAATCTCGACGAAATAAAACGAAAATGAATAATAAAATTTTTCGATATTTCCTTTAGTTTACGAGAGATCGATAATGAAAAAATGATTTTATTTTTTCCAGTCTTTTGATGGATTTCCCTAGATTTTCATGAAAAAATTGGTAAATTATTACAAACGCGGCTCTAATTCGCTTTTAGGCTTCCCTCTTGGACTCCTTGGATAAGGGGTCCAGGAGGGAAGTTTAAAAGCAAATTTTTACGGCTCATATCCCTTTTAACAACATCAATATCTGGCGACATGGCTGAAAAATACATTTTGTTTTTAATTTGGTCCCCTGGACTCTTTCTTTGCAATTTATTAGCACAATAAAAAAAATTAATTCATGAAAATTTGGATAAATCCATTTCAAAAAGTGAAAAAAAATTCTTTTATAAATATCGATAGAAATCGAAAATTTGTATTCTTCATTTTCGCTTTATTTCGTCAAGATCTATAAGAATCCGTCGTCGAATCGTAGTATTCCTATACTACGTATACAATATATATATAATAGTTTCTACAGCATTGCAAGAATTAGGGATTGAAAAAACAAAATCAATCATTAAGATCCCAAATCCAGCATATTGGAAGAAAACTTGATCAAAAAATTCAAGGAAAAACATTTTCCGGTGACAAAGAATGAATTAATTTCTAACCTCAAATACTGCAGTTATTCCATGAAGAAAATTTGCACTTTCCACTTCGATGAATTTCCCAGTTCCATCACAAAAACACTGCACCACATTTTCTTTTTAACACTCACAAAGAATATCCAAAGCATTAGACAATTTTTATGATAAATTTTCGTAGAAACAATAGAAGGCGAATGCATTTTTCGCAATTCATCAAAATCGCCGACATAATTGTCATTGATGACTAATTAACCAAATTGCATTGACGTAGGCTGCGCAGATTGCACCGTCCGTCTTGCCAAATTCATGTTACTCCTATGCTAATGCCTTGTTATTCTATAATTTGTTTTCCTTTTTTCTTCAATTCAAATTGTATTTTTTGTCGCAGTTTCTCTCAGAAAATTAAAAGAACGTTGTATGATCGACATATTGCAATTTTGTAGACAAAGTTTATTAATATTAATTGATTTTTGATCGAAATTGATTATGAAATTCCTCATTTTTTCAAGATTTCTAACCATTATTTCCATGCATTTAAATGTATTTTAAATTTAGATTAGATCAGTATTTCCCAAACTATGGATTTCGATCCACCATAATAATTAAGAGTCAGGTCACTTATAGGGAATTCAGTCGAGAAAAATTATCATATATTGACAATTTGTAGGTTTTAAATAATAGGGCTATAATATTAAGGGTATCGCTAAATTAGGAAGGCTATAAATTCATAAATTCAGATTTTTCCGGCTATATTAAGTACATATGTCAAAATAGTTGAGTAAGTCCTCAGAGACGACAGTTTGGACCATAAAAACATTGAAAAAATGAAAATCGAGAAAAAAAAACTGTAACGATGCTACATTGTTTTTTTTTTTTTAATTTTCTCACTAAGCCCGAACAGAAGTTTGTTTAGACCATAAAAATATAAAAACAATTGAAAATCAAAAGACTTTTTTGCGATGCGTAAGTGTTTCTTTTTTTTTACACTACTAAAATCATATGGTTAGTTCAATAAACAAATGGATTGTTTTAGACCAGTCTTTCCCAAACTATGAGTCGAGAGCCTAATATTGAATGGGCCCTAATAGGTAATTCGCCACTGTATAAAACATTAATTTAAAAAAAAATGAGAAGTGATAAATTTGATGTTTCCAATAGCATTACCAATATTTATGGTTGTGCTAAAGACCTTTAGTTTAGGCGATGATAAAAAAACAAACAATAAAATGGAAAAATGTGCCCTCTTTTCTCTAAGCTAGCTAGGAGGTGGGTCCCATGAGTGGAATTTTTTGTTAACCCTTATCAACGTTGGGAACCACTGGATTGGAATACTTTGGTAGTTCAAAATCCACAAGTCTTTCCTCCCCCCGCATTTGTCCTGTCTAGTACAATCATAGTACTTTCTGTTGGGAATTGCACTTGGTTTCATGAAAAAATAACGATTGGTTTTTTAATTACTTATTGAACAATTTTGTTGTTGACGAAATTTAGTTGACTCAATGAACACGTTTTTTTCAACAGATTTTGTTTTCATTATTGTTATACTCTTTTGTTTTATAATAAACAATCATTAACAACCAATGGATAAGCCAACTAGAATTTTAAAATTACTATTTCCATGAAACATTAGTGTACAAAGGTCATTTGATCAATTTTAATATTGTTTTTGAATATTCCAATACTTTCCAATATTGTCCAAAGAGATCTAGATTTTTGACAGAATTAGGTTTTAAGCCAACTACCCTTGCCGATTAAATACGTAAAAATATAGTCATAGATAGCTATGAGAAAACAAAAGATTTCAAGATAAATATTCTGCGCTTTGTTTTGTTTTTTTGTTGCAATACAACAAAATTTCTTCGTACTAAGCAAAAATTTTGGCAAAAAATTAAAAGCAATTTTACTTTCATTAAAAAAAAAAGTTCGGAAGCAAATTGAGGCAAATTTTTCATTTGTTTTTTAGATCTTAGTACCTCCATCTCTCCGCTCTCCGCTCTACCTTACTATTTATCTTTCGTGGTTTTCATAAAAATTTAATGTATAATTAGGATTCTAAAACTATTCTTTCGACGTTCAAATTTTTGATCTTTCAATGATCATAAACCTAATCAACTTTGGGAACCACTGGATTGGAATACTTTGGTAGTTCAAAATCCACAAGTCTTTCCCCCCCCGTTTGTCCCATCTAGTATAATCATAGTACATTCTAATCTTGTCCAAAGAAATCTAGATTTATAATAGAATTATATTTCAAGCCAACTATCCTTACCGATTAAATACGTAAAAATATAATCATAGACAGCTATGAGAAAACAAATGATTTCAAGATAAATATTCTGCGCTTTGTTTTGTTTTTTTGTTGCAATACAACAAAATTTCTTCTTACTATGCAAAAATTTTGACTAAAAATTAAAAGCAATTTTGCTTTCATTTAAAAAGAAAAAGATTTGGAAGCAAATTGAGGTAAATTTTTCATTTGTTTTTTAAATCTTAGCACCTCCATCTCTCCTCTCTACCTTACTGTTTATCTTTCTTGGTTTTCATCAAAATTTAGAGTATAATTAGGATTCTAAAAACTATTCTTTTGATTTTCAAATTTTTGATCTATTAATGATCTTATAACATTCATTTGTTTTTTTGATTCGATGGGGTCCACCAAAATGAGATTAGGCGTGCCGCAATACTATAACTTCAGTGCTAATTTCGTTTTTTTGGTTTCTTTTTCACTAACTAATGACCCAAGAGCAAAATAATGGTGAAGAAGATTTTAAAGGAAGTGCCTTTTGTTTTTAAGACATTTAAAAATTGGCATGTTTTTTTTTTTTTTGTTAACCTGTACCATCTGTGAACCTAGGGTCTTAAAAATTACGAAAAAAAATATTTAATTAAATACGAAAAAGAGTTCATAGTAAGAAAATTATATACTGGTAGTACAACTTTTATTGTATAATAACCACGGATTTTTTTACACTTATCATTATTTACCAAACCCCTCCCCCCCTCCACCACTAATTTTGCCAAACTTTGGTACTGTAAAAATATTTATCAAAACTATTCAAAGCGAATTAAGAATAATTTAATCCAAGACTAAAAGATATCAAAGTAGTACAACAAATCTACGATCTAAAGGATTGAATACATAGAGAAAAACAAATGAAAGGGCAAATATCTTCGTTACCTTCTTCCACAATGAAAAACTAAAAATTTAGACCTTAAAAGGTAATTAATATTACAGCCACAAAAAATTCAGAAGACCTTGAAAAAATGGCAAAAAAAAATTAAATTTAAAGTTCAGAATTAGTACCAAAAGTAATTGAAACCGAAATGTTTCAATAGTTTTATGAGACCTTCGTTAGTTTTGCTAAAGAATGCTGTTTATTCGATTTTTATATGCAACCTCTAGCACTTATGACAGCAAAGTTATCGATCAAAGTATTTTCATTCTAAACATTCCAATTGTTGCACTATTTGATACAATGTTATACCATATGACGAAATTTGGTTCAATTAGCGGGGTGTGAGGTGAGCGAGAGGTGCAGCATAATTTTTTTTTCTCTCACGCGTATTTTACTACGTTAACTACAGTCGTTACGTTCGAAACTTTCGAATCAATTTTTCTTTTATCAATTACGTTGTATTATTCAATTCCTTTTATGTCTTTCCATAATAATAACGCAAACCACTCACTGAATTATAATAATATCGAGGAGGCTTTGTACTATGTAGAACGTGAATCCACAAGTGTGCAACAGATGTGAACGGTAATTTTATCAAAGCAATTGGTTCGATTTTTTCTCTGTAATGGAATAAAAAGATTTTTTACTTACTCGTCCGAGTTGGCCATGGGATCGTAGTACAGCGCTTGTTTTTGGGTCATCGCCGAGCTGAGCATCGTCACCATGGTTAGCACGTCCTGGTGGGGTCCTGCCGGACTATTTGCGTAGTATCCGTTTGAGTTATTAGGGGGTGAATTTCCGTACATAAATAACGCAGTGCCGCCAGTTTCGTGGAAGTATGAGGGTTGGTGGTACATTTTCGGGTAGTATGGCACCCCGTTGTGCATGTCCGGCACGCCTGGCACGTCAAACTTCCAATGTTGGCCGGTGAACGGGTGGTGTTTCGTTTTGGGCGATGTGGCCGACGCGATTATCGAATCGCGTGAAAATGTGGTGGTTTGTGAGGCGGGGGTGCCGGATTTGGGGGGTGAGGTGCCCGATTTGGGTGATTTGGTGATGAGGTCCCGGCGACTTTTCGCGTATAGTTGCCGATAGTATTTTTCCTGGTCGCCATACATCCAACATACTTTCCACCACTGGCGACACATCAGTACGTTGGCAGCACTGCTTTGGTTGGCACTTTGCGTTTGTGCCGGCATCGGCTTCACTAGTTGCGACATTTTTTTTGGCGAAATCTTTTCGAAAAACCAAAAAAAAATGGACTTAAAGTTATTTTTTTATGGGAGATTTCAACGCAAGTCAAATCCATCATAAAGGAGATTTCAATGCATGTCGATTGTCAAAAAAACGTAAACCTTCCGAAAATTTGTTCGTTAATTGCTTTTTTTAAGGTGTGGTCCTCAATATTATGGAAATAACTTAAATTTTAGAGAAAAAAAAAACATTTAAATAGTCAAATATTTTTCGAGCCTCTTATCTAACCAATGGCCAAAACTTCGAAAAAAAAAACACTCTCGTAGATATTTTGAAATCATAGGCGAAAAATTTTACGATTATTAATCATTAAATCCCGCGCATTTGATTGATATTAATGCGCGAAGATCACAGCACGACAATATTTGGAAAGCCAAAATGAGAAATGGAGGATTTTTTTTCTCCTTCGGACGATAAAATCTAAAACTTTGACACTAAACGTTAAATTAGACGGAGAAATACATTTATCTTCATTGGATGTCCGTTTCGGTTAATATTTCTTACGTTTTTTTTTTTTTTTTGGTGAATTTTTTAATCAATTTTTCGTTAGACCCAACAATTATGTATCGAAATTCTTTTTTGGAATAATTACAGGTGTTTGTTTGAAATTAGATTTTAAGTGGTTTTTCTTCAAATGATCGAAGGTGGCTAAGACAATTTTCTTCTTGCTATATTTGCCTACTTATAATAGTAATTTATAAGACATTTTTTTTCGATCATAATTTTAAAGATTGAATATTAAAATTCAAGAAATCTTTTAGAAGAATGCTTTTAAAAAACCTTTTCAAATTTCCATTTTTAAAAAATTTTGCCGAAAAATTTCCTCATCAAAACACACATTTCTTTAGTTCCGCATTGTCGCGCCCATTTGGGTCCCGAAGAGGTACCCAAACCAATGCCAAAACAACTTAAAACCCATCTCAAGATTAAAGAAAACAAATTTATTTCCAACCTTCATCTCTTTCCAAGCACTTATAGCTTATGTTAAGACCAACAAAACAGTCGTAAAATATGCACAGAAAGAATTTCAATTACACAATCGACCAATTAGTTTCGTCCATTCATTCGACGCATCGAAATTTAACGTTTGAACTTTTGTTTCGTTTCAAAGTTCCAATCAATTGGACCCAAGAGAGGCTGCAAGATTTCAATTAATTATTCCATTTGAAAACTTTCCAATTTCAATTAGTCATTAGACTAAGGTACTCGTGGCCATATCTCGAAATGAGATCTCTCGAAATTATTAATTTCATTCTCGAAATTTCTAGTCTCTCTCCAATTAAATCGCTCACAATTAACATGGAAATGTTTAATTGAAAATTCGTTAAGCCAAACCAAAAATTAGTTCTCTGCAGAGAAATAAGGTAAATGTGACGGAAATGTGTATCGTATCCTTTTCCACATTTTCAGACTAAATTGGCGTTTGGATAACATTTCCGGTATTAGGGAAAATTGATTGGCTACATCCTACGTTGGTAATATGTTCTCTCGTTGAAAATTGCATGTGAAATATTTTTTTAAAAAACAGATCAACTTTACGAGGTATTTTCACGTTTTATTTGTAGGAAAATTTAAAAATAATGCAAACGGGGGAGAGGGGAATGTAATTTTGAGATAAAAATTTCTTTAACGTTTTTTCGTATGATGCTCCCTTATTAAGATATGAATCAAATAAAATAGAATATCAAATTGGGATTTCAATGAAAAAGCACCGTAGTAGGCTTTGGTAGTGCAACAATATGAATTGCATTATATGTAATATTATGTCTTTTTACATTAAACCTCTACTTTAAAACATAAAACTTTAACATGGAACTTAAAGTTCATCTAAGTTCCAAATTAAAGTTTTTCGTACGATCTTTATCTATCATAAAGATTTTAATTTTTTTTTCTTTCAAATTTGTAACCATTTAGCTTTCGAGTAGAGCTTTTATATTGTTGCACTATCAAAGCCAACTATGGGGATTTTTCATTGAAGTTCCAATTTGATAGCGCATCTTAAATTTTGTTAAAGTTTAAATAGA
This sequence comes from Sisyra terminalis, assembly GCA_958496175.1. Classification (NCBI taxonomy): domain Eukaryota; kingdom Metazoa; phylum Arthropoda; class Insecta; order Neuroptera; family Sisyridae; genus Sisyra; species Sisyra terminalis. The sequence continues at coordinate 3,407,021 of OY292277.1, forward strand.
AGAAAAATGTAAAATAAATTTGGAAATTCATGACATTTCTATTCGAATCAATTCGTAATTGATAAGTGGTCGTTTTTAACCCGTTTTACCCATTCATTTCAATTGAAAAAGGCATTGTTTCTAACAAAAAAAATGAAAGTATGTTTAAAGCCGGGTTCGTCGCTTCATTGTGCATTGGAGTCTCCAACGAAAAAAGTCAAGTAAATGATATAAAAAAAATATTTTTTGGAGACTTATAGTCTTCCGATTAATAAAAATTGGTGTCACAATAACGACAAATAATATTTGTAAAAGCCAAGAATTTTAAATTGATGAAATTTTCCTATTATTTTACGCTTATTAAGTTTAGAGGAGAATGTTACAGAAAAAATTATCAACATTAGGGTGATTTTTTTTGGACTTTTTTTTTTTTAGTCCCATCGTGAAATTTTGTTGGAAATACCAAAAAAAAAATCCCTGAAAGTTTGAGCCCTTAATATTAATTTTAAGTCCTCGACCAAGACGTGTAAAGATTTCCCATTGAAAATACACGGAAACTCTGATTTTTTATTTTTAAATTTCTATATCTCAGCGGCATTTCATGGGATCGCTTTTACCGAAGATGATTTTTTCTCAGAATTAAACGCTCTACAAAAGTGCCCATTGCGACAAAGTCGTAACTCACACCGGTGAGATAGTACGGACCACTGAACCTGATTTTTCCATAAAATTCGCGTTTTTTTTTGCATTTATCTCGTAAATAACAAGAGCTACGGAAAAATTATAAATAAAAAACTTGTAGAGAATTTGATTTCCTACAAAAAAGGTCTTGTAGACCAAATCGCTAAGATCTTATTTTTATTAATTTTTTCCCTTCTAGAAAAATATGGGCAATAATTATGGGGAAAAATACGAAAAAAATTGAGTTTAAGATCCGAATTTTTGTTTTTCATAATCTAAGTTTTTAAAAAATGCAGAATTTTCACGAAATCCTTGACTAAATTTATCGATGAAGACCATTTATTTGCAGTCTTTACTCTAAAAACTTGAACTTACAATGAAATCAATAACTGCGATCACTATTTTCAAGCTATGATAAAATCAGCATTTCTAGATTGAAGCCGGATTTAAGTCATCCCCCATTTGAGAATAAGGGATGGTTTTAGGCTTCGGGGATCTCAATTGACTTCTGAATCCTTAAAACACTGCTTTTCCGCTAGTTTTGACTCACAAACCATCGTTTTTCAACCCCAAACAAAGATGTTAAAAACTTGGGTTCGCCGCCTAATTGTGCATTGGAATCTCCAACGAAATAAGTAAAAAAAGACACCCCCAATCGATTTTTTTTGGATAAATTACGATTTAAACAATTAAATGCCTCCTTTCCTTCCTAACAGTACTCAAATAGCAGAAAAGGAAAATAAATTTTGAATTAAAAAACAATATTTAATAAATGGAACATTAAATGTTTCATATTATTCATCTTTTGGGCTAAAATTCTTTAAAAGTATAGCCAAATTGTGCAAATTAAATAATAAAATGCCATATTGATGGAATTACAACTAGTACCTAATTGTTTGTAAAAAAAGTTTTAACGTGAAGACTCTTTCCCTTTCTTCACAATCTTTCCGTGAAATTTGGAGTTTTTACAAATGAGAGCTAAAAATTTAGGCTGAAATTTCACCCCTTAGAATTACATTTAGGTGAAAACGTCTTATTACAACCTTATAGTTTATATTTTCATAAACCCACTGCTTTTAGTTTCATTTTGATAGGACAAATAGGGCCTGAGATAATCAAGTTTCCGCAAACCCTTAAAAGTGCGAAAATGTCTGCGCCTAGTAAAACTAATATGGCTACCCCCCGGAAAACTAAAAACAATAAAATTAAAATAATTATGAATTTGAACTACCATCATGTTGGGGTGATAGCACACAATTTTTTTTTTTTTTAAAATGGTCGAGCAACCATTTCATTTATTTTTGGACCATCTTATTTGGACTGATCCTTTACCTAAGCTTACATTAGAAAACAACTTGTCAGTCTAAAATTTAACCAATTTTTCTTGATACATAAGGTGTTAATATTTAAAATTAGACCGTAAATATTTACTTTATATTTCTTTTATAAAATTGAACCTGAAATAGTTTTAATTTTTGCATCAAAAAAGCTTAAAATTTAAGTCAATTTTACAATAAAGATGTCACAATTGGCTTACCAAGCTTTTAGCAATTTTTTTTCTACCGAATTTGAGGCATTATGTGGTTTTTTAGGCAAAAATCCTCTTATTTTGAAAGCGGGTTCGTCGCTTCAGTGCGCGTTGAAGTCTCTCGCCAAAAAACTTGGGTAAATGACCCAAAAATCATCATTTTTCAAAAAAAAATTTTTTTCACGAAATGATTAAGAATCGCAATTTAACGACAATTTTTCAAGCCAACGACATTCACAAATGGCCCGTAGTGGGTCTCAAAATTCAAATGTTATTATTACGCGCCATAGTGTGCACGCCGAAGCTCTGTGGGGATCGACGGGGGTTCGCAATTGGGAAATTTTTCTACAAGGGTCATTACAAGATCAACGTCTTGTTACGGTACATTTAACGAATATTTTTCATTTAAATGGTTAAAAGGGGAAATTATTTGCGCCAGTGGAATGTCTTGTGCAAATTTTTATTATTAATGGCGCGACATTTTTGTTTGTTTTGTTTTCTTCTGATGTCCAATGGTTAATTAGTGGCGCGCGGAATTATGAGTGAAATCAAACCAAGCAAGAAATCGTTCGTTTGTGAAATCACAAAAAAAAAATGTTAGTGTGAAATATTTTCCAATGGAGATGGAATGATTGGATGGGGACGTTGGTTGGTGAGTGATGGCGTGAAGACTGTGCGCGGTCGGTCGTAAAAACCGGTGCCGAGGTTTACGATTCGAAAAATCCGGGAGGAGCAAGTCGGTCGGTCGGCGACTAATGTACCTACGACAAAATACGGTTCATCCACTTTTCAGTGTGAGGATATTTTCTTCTCGACTCGCAACGTAAATCATCCAACAATTCGTTCCCGTTGCATGGACATGTGTGTGGATTAGTTATACATCATATAAAATTTATATTATTTAACCTCAACCATTATTCTTTCGCCGTTCGCTCGCCTTCCCTCCTCAGTCCCATCTCACCACAACAAATTCCATCCCAACATCTCTCAAAACCATCACATGACGTCTTCACTTCATTCTTTCCATGCCCATCTCTCTAACAAGCCATCCACTTTTGTTTTTTTTCTTTTTTTTCAAATTTCCCTCCACAAAAACACCTGTTTTTTGCTTTGTCTCCAAAAAACCAAAAAATTCCTCCACCACCTCGATAGGTATAGGTACTGGCCAATTATTCAACCGAGGACAGGAAATGACTTCCACATTGTAATTGAGATAAAATCATTTAGGTTTTCATTTATTTATTTTCTTCTTCTTTTTTTTCTCTCTTTTAATAAATAGAATTACAGAAGAAAGGCATTGACTTTCAATTAAAGCGACGTGAAGCGACTTGATGATGGGTGAATGCGGAAGAATTAAGTGAGTCATGACGGAGACAGACAAAATAAATGACTTTTCCTTCAAATTTTTCATGTCAACGTCAAATTTGCAAGATCGTAACTAGAAAGTGGTAAAACGGTATTTTATACTAAAGACTTCCTTTGCGATAGAAGATGGTATAAGATGGCGCAAACATCCCCAAAACTATCTTACAGAAAATTTTGTGATCTGCAATTTTAATGTGATTTTAATATAATTAATTTTAATATAAAAACTGAAGAAAAATTGAATTGGCTAAGTTTTCGAAAAAACAATTGATAATCGGTCAAAAATCTAAAGAAAATACTTTAAAAATTGCTGCTTAAATCTTTGCCACAACATCGCAACAAGGATCATAAGGGTAGATAAACTTGGACAGTCCTTAGAGGCTGCAGTGTTACAAAAACGGAAAATTTATAAGAAATTCTTTGATTTGGTCTTTTTCCTACACTTATTTTTATATTTATCTAACATTATTTAAAAAAAAAAAAACAATACAACATCGTCACTTTCCTTGGGAATTTTCTTTTCAATAGTCTTTTGGGTCTATAAGATCCTTTCAGTGGACAAACACTTGTCTCTATATTTATCTAACATTATATATGTTTCAAAAAAGAAAAAACAATGATTTTTGAAAAATAACAATAGAAGATCATCACAATTTTTTTTTGCGATTTTCTTTTCTCTTTAATGGACTTTTAGGTCTACAAGAACCTTTCTGCGAACTAACTTCGTTTTTGAACCGAAAAATTAAAAAATAACGAAAAACAATTGAACATCAAACCAATTTTCTTGGCATTTTCAATTTTTAAAAATATCCTTTGAGGTCCACGCACTCTTCTCTGCGGTCTAATTAATCTGATTCTTAGAAAAATCGATTTTTTTCGCTAGAAAAAAACAGACGAACGTCGCTATAACTATTTTATTCGTCTTTCCATTTGGTAGATGATTCAATGATTAGAACTGAAAGTGAGAGGACTAGTTACTTGTTTAAAGTCTAAGTCTAAGTGAGAATAAAAAATTAAAAAAAAAAACAAATGCCCATTGCAATAATTTTTCCTTGCATTTTCACTTGTTTCAAGATTTGCTTTAAAGTCAACGACTTAGCGTGTTTAATAAGATTTTCTAAAAAAAAAAAATACATTTTTGTTTGACTATCAATTTTTTTTAAACATTTTTTGTGGGCGTACTGTTATGATTATTAGTAAAAAATTGCATATTTTTTGGGAGGGAAAATGGGAGGGACAGTTGAACGTCGCTATATTTTCTATTTTTTCCAATGTTTTGCAATGATTTTTAAGGTCTAAATGGTTTAAAGCCGGATGGTAAACTAGGTACTTAATTTTTAAGAGAAAATGAAAAATAAAACAATTACGCATCGCAATATTTTTTTCTCGCATTTTCACTTGGTTCAACATTTTTTCAGGTCTAAGCCAACTTATCTGCGGGCTTACTGAAATTTTTCTAGAAAAATTAAGGAAAAAATAAAAAACAATTGAACATCAAAAAAAAATTCTTTTGATTTTATTCTATTTTTTTAGATATTTAAGGTCTTAAGATACCTCTCTGGGGACTAACTGATGTGATTTGTAGAAAAATGCATTTTTTTGAGAAAAAAAAAAACACAGTTGAACATCGATATATCTACTTTTTCCAAATATTAATTGTTTCAATGATTTTTGAGGTCCAAAAGAATTCGACTGCGGGCTAACTATATTTTTTTTGAAAAAAAAAACAATTGCGCATCGCAATATTTTTCCCTCGCATTTCCACGTGCTTCGAAATTATTCAAGGTCTAAGCCAACTTATCTATAGGTTTACTGAGAATTTTTTACAAAAATTAAAGAAAAAAGAAAAACAATGGAGCATCAAAAAAAAAATTCTTTTAATTTTATTTTTTTTTTCGGATTTTTAAGGTCTTAAGTTACTTCTCTGCAGGCTTACTGATATGATTTCTAGAAAAATGCATTTTTTCGAAAGAAAAAAACAATTGAACATCGATATAACTATTTTCCTCCAAATATTCATTGTTTCATTGGTTTTTTTGAGGCCTAAAAGAACTCGTCTGCGGGCTAACTATATTTCTTTGAAAAAACAATTACGCATCGTAACCATTTTCTTTGCATTTTCAATTGTTTCACGATGTTGTAAGGTCGTAACAAACTTGGAAAAGCATTTGAAGATGAAGGGTCTAGAAAAATGCAAAATTTCGATGGAAACCATTCAATCACGTTCAACCACATATATCCATGTCCAACAATTTTCTCCATATAATCATAAATTGCGCATATTTCCGTTCCGTAATTTGTCTTACATTAAATAAATTCATTTCCGCTCATTGCCGTCCATTCCATGGGTTATGAGAATCTCCATGCATTTAAATTCAAATTTTTTTCCGTCCACTTACAATCTCCTAACTCATCTCTGTCTCTCTTTTCCCCCCTTGCCCGCCCATTCCCTCAACAATTCTCTCATACAAAAATTTGAAGAAAAGTGATCTCAAGATTTATGCGCCTTTAGTGGTCCCCATAAAAGCCATATAAATTTATTAATTTATAAAGTATATAAATGAAATTTCAAAATTGAGTCAAATAAATGATGAAATCTCTACGATAATGGTCCAATATCCCGCTGGTTTTCCCATCTTTTTTATCGAAAATAAAAATAATAATTTCCTTGATAGAAAAATTAATTTCGAAATTTTTTCTCATTTAAAATTGCCACTTGGACTGGAAAGTGGTTTGAATCTTGGCTGATTGGTCGACAAAATGGTAAATAGCAGCGTTTAATTTAATAATAATATAAACTACCAGAAAATAAATCATCGAGTGTGATGGCCAAACGGCGGTGCAGTGCGGCGGGCGGAGGGAAAAACTTGTAACCATTTAAATTCTAACAAGCCAAACATTGGATCGCATCGTCGTCAGAAGCACAGTTTGAAAAATATGAACAAACGATAATATGTAAATAGTAAAAAAGCAATGAAATATGATCTGATAATTATCGGAACGACCACACGTCTCTCCCCTCCCCCTCCCCCACACCACCACCCGGGCCAAACCCGATCTCGGAAAACCAAATGTTTCGACCGACCACATTTGAATATTAATTGACTTTGGAGGAAAGGAAAAATTCATTAATGCAAATCACATGATTTACTATTTATCACTGTTTACGTAGTACGTGGTACGTGTAACATTTGTTATCTATTGATCGGTTAATTAAAGAGGCTGGAAAACACAACAATGGGAATGAAAGATTCTTTAAACTTTTTCACTTGGATATTTCGACAGTCACAGTACAAAAAAAAAATGGACTTTGGCTAGATTAGTCTTATTTTTCCCTTTAATTTTCCAAAAAAAACAATTGAAACCTATAGGTTACCAATGGAAATCTTTGGAACTTTTCTAGACTATAATTGTAAAATTATTGTTTGTAGAAACTTTAGAGGAAGTATTCAAAGAATATTAACAAATTTTTCATGGCTACTTATAACAAACGTTATGGTACAATGTAAATTTATAAAACCAACAATGACTGACTTAAAAATGCAGCCAAAGCCTACTTAAAATGAATAATGTAAATTGAATATTTTGATAGTTAATAAAACCTTTTAGGTTGGCCATGATTTTCATGTAAACAGGTGGTTGAACCAAAAAAATTCATAGAACCAAAATTGTAGATTTTTTCATAGTCAACTAGATGGTTTTATTAAATTATACATTGTTTCAGTGAAAATAGAAAATTTCGGTCAAAAAAGTGTCCACTTTCGTTTCAGTGCTCCAATATGACACATGTTATTGCTAGTTTCTGGTTTAACGAAGTAAACATCAAGAGGTCTTAAATTTAAAAAATAAAACAAAGAAAGCTATGAATTTAAGTTTTCATGGCTACCTTGATCCAACTAAAACGTGGCTCTATTTCTTGAAAATGATATATTTAATCCAAAGCAAATAAATCAAGTATATTTTAATTTTATTTTCTGCTTAGTTTGACCGATAGTCATCTTTTTTGGAACAATTGGGCGGCAAAGTGGTCCAAATTTTAGGTTGTCACTCCTTATAAATGAAATTGCTCGATACATTTTCTTTAGATATGCCAATGCAATGAAAAGTGTTAAACATCAAATTTAAACGCAAAAATTATGAAAAAACAAATGAACAGTGGCTGGTTTAGATTAAATTTATTTCCCCCCCCAAACAATTGAATCGTATTGGCTAGTCTTTCGCTCAAAATTTTTTTCAATAATTTGAGAATATGATCATTGGGGTTGTTTAGACTATAAGATTAATTTTTTTTTTGAAGAAACTTTAGGGAAAGTTGTCAAAGAAAATCCACAAATTTTTCAGAATTATTTGTAATAAACGTTTGGGTACAATGTTAATTTATAAATGCAACAATTAATTGGATCAAAATATGTAGTCATAGCCTACTTAAAACAATGTAAATACAAAATTTAGGTAGCTAAAACTTGTCTTGCGTTGGCCATGATTTTCATGTAAACAGGTGGTTGAACCAAAAAAATTCATAGAACCAAAATTTTAGATTTTTTCATAGTCAACTAGATAACATTACTTGATTGTACATTTTTTCATTGAAAACAGTAAAATTTAGTATACAACTGTGCCAACTTTGAAGACCATATTTTAACAGATAAAATTAAGAAGGCCATGACTTTAAGTTTTCATGGCTACCTCGATCCAAATAAAACAGAAGCACCATTTTTTAATTTGAACCTAAACAAGCAGGAATCAGGTTTGCTTAAATTTTATTTTCAACTTAGTTTGGCTGATAGTCATCTTTTGGGCGGACAATTGGGCGGCAAAGTGGTCCAATTTTAACGTTACTACTTGTTACATGGAATTGCTCGACACATTTACCTTAAATGCGCCAATACAACGAAAAGCGTCAAACATAAAATGTAATTACAAGAATAAAGAAAAAAAAATGGACTCTGGCTGGTTTAGTCGTATTTTTTTTCAACCCCAAAAAAAAACAATTGAAACGTATTGGATACTGTTTCGCCGAAAAATTTTCAATAAATTGGGAAAATAACTGTTGGAACTTTCCTAGACTATAATTGTAAACATTTTTTATCTTGGGAAAACTTAAGGTAATTTTTCAAAGAAAATCAACAAATTTTTCATGGCAACTTGTTTTAAGCGTTCTGGTACAATGTACCAACTTATAAATGTAACAATGAATTGAACCAAAATATGTAATCATAGCCTACTTAAATTACTGTAAATTGAATATTTTGGTAGCCAAACTTGTTTTGCGTTGGCTATGATTTTCTTGTAAACAGGTGGTTGAACCAAAAAAATTCATAGAACCAAAATTTTAGATTTTTTCACTGTCAACTAGATGACATTAGTTGCTTGTACATTTTTTCAGTGAAAACAAAAAAATTCGGTCAAAAAGTGTCCACTTTGAAGATTATAATTTAACAGATAAAATTAAGAAGGCCATGGCTTTAAATTTTCATGGCTACCTCGGATCCAAACTAAAACAGTAGATCCATTTTTTTTTATTCGAACCAAAAAAAAATTAAACAGGTTAGTTTTAATTTTGTTTTCGACTTAGTTTGGCCGATAGTGATCTTTTTTTGCGGACAATTGGGCGGTAAAGTGGTCCAATTTTTGTGCAAGGTCCCACTTTAAATGGAGTGGCTCGATACATTTTCCTTGGATGCGCGCCATTAATACAATGAATCGCGGCAAATATAAAATTTAAATACAACGAAAAAGAAGAAGAAGAAGTAGAAAAAATTGAACAAAAAGACAGTGTTTTGTTCGTACTTATAAACAAGACAATTGAGTGCAGTAAAAAAAAAAGGAAACACGAATGGATTATATGAGGGAACCGATATATAAAAGGTACAAAATGTAACAATAAAAAAAAATGCATTCACACAAATGCATTTAACATATAAACAATTTATGTGATTTTCGTGAAACAAATGCAACGGTAGAAAGTTGAAAGAATATGGTTTGGGATTCTCAAGACATTTACTTTTAATAAACATTTTTACATTAATTTTGATTAGCTAAGATATGAATGAAAGAAAAAGTATGGCAAAGAAAATTTTGTTCTATTAAGTGTTCTACCATTTTTTAAAAAAAAAAAAAGAAAAGAGTGTGTATTCTTTTGTTTAATTTCAAGTTTTTAGCAAATTCAAAAATTTTACCCGCGAAAATTTGAGTGAATCCCAATGCTACAATAAACAACCACTAACAAATGTGATAGAACTTTAGGAGAACTTATAGAAAAATCTAAGCAAGCTGTGATGATAATTTTTTTTCACATTCTAGCAAAAATATTTTTGGACAGATTTTGAATAAAATATCGGTATGTTCATCGCGAAAAATTTGGGTTAATTGATGCCAAACGACGTTCTCTAGTCGGAGCGCCGAGATCTACTTTTGGAGTATAGGTATGGACGTAGAGTAGGTATATACCACCGCACCAGAAAAACAAGTTTCCAACAACAGTCAATGTTTTTTCAAATGCCAAATTTCAAAAGAAAAAATCACCACACGTCGCCAATGTGAATGAAGTTGGACGAAATTTTTCTGTGACTTTGGCTAATTTATGCGACACATATAAATCTTTTCAACATTGTACATTATATTATACAATATACATACATACATACAAACATCACAACGTCGTGAATCGTTTGAATATTGTAAAGACTAAAGTTTAATTTCCGAGGAATTTAAATTTGAAATGAATCAAAACTGGCCAAACCGCCACACTCTTGGACCAATTACGTTGGTTCGACTCAATTTCTGGTCCAATTAATTATGTTTTTTTTTCTTTCCAACGAATCATGTTCACTGTAAATTGAGATTTCATCCAAATGATATTCGTTCACGTGTAAATTCATTGAGCATTTAAATGCATAATCGACCAGCAATCAAGTTCGAAATGATCTACGTTTCTTCTAAAATCAATCCCCATAACTTTTCAACAATTATCGACCGGCAACTTTGTCCTTGTCATCTCACAAATCGGACAATCACGTCATCCTCAACATATACATTTATAATTTTTAATTCAGAAACTGGTACAACGTTAATTATAATAATAATTACAATTATTATGATTGCTTTTATAGCTTTCGAAGAATTTATAATTAGCAAACATTACATTGACAGCGCAAGAATTCCATTCGTCTCAAACATTTCCCAAGACGCCCAGTCTCTGATTTTTTCCATCTTGATTTCTTTGTTTTTTCATCAAAAAAAAAAAAAAAAAAGAATCGCTGGTCGCTCTTCATTTCGTTTGATCTAGTTGACTATGGCAACTAAATTATAAACGCTACTCAATTGTTATTGACATATAATCAATGTATTTTTAATTTCACTTTCCACAAGATCATCATCATTTGTTTTAATTGTAAGAAGATTAAGAAAATAAATGTCTTCTGTTATAACACTAAATAATAATAATAATTTTAAAGACTCAGGAGTCAATGTTATTTATTGCTGCTTGCTCCAAACAAGGAAAAATTAAGTTTTAAATACAAAGGCTATGGTTTTAAAAGTATCGTTGAACTAGGAAGGCTATGAATTTAAATTTTCCCGGCTTTATTAAGTATTATTTCGAAAGTAGTTAAGTTAGTCCTCAGAGAGGACCTTTTAGATCTCAAAAAATATTGAAAGAATCAAGAACGAGAAAAAAAAATTGTTACGATGCTACATTGTTTTTGCCGAATATCAACTTTTTGAAAACGTTTCTTACTAATAATAGTAAATAATAATAATTCTATAGATTCAGGAGTCTATATAATTTATAGTTAATCTAGTCAAGGAAAAGTATCACAATATTGACGATTGGTAAATTTTTTAGTGAGTGGGCTATGCTTTTAGGAGCATCGTTGAACTAGGAAGACTATGAATTTAAATTTTTCCGGCTATATTATGGATATATTTGAAAATAAAATTAAGTTAGTCCTCAGAGAGGACCTTTTAGACCTCAAAAAACATAGAAAGAACGAAGGTCGATGAAAATAATTGCAACGATGGTACATTGTTTCTTCTAAAAATCACATTTTTAAAAATGTTTCCCACTAAGCCCGCACAGAAGATTGTTTAGACCTTAAAAAGTCTAAAAAACAATTGAAAAGCAAAAGAAACATTTTTGCGATGCGTAATTGTTCTTTTTTTTTCACTAATAAAATCATGTGTTTAGACCAGTTTTTCCCAAACCATAGGTTGCGAAAGAATATTGAATGAGCCCTAATAGAATTCACCACTATATAAGACATGAATGAAATAAAAAAATAGGAAGTGATAAATTTGATATTTTCAATAGTATTACCAATATATATGCCTCCTTTCCCTTAGGATAGTCAAGAGATGAGTTCCAAGATTGGAATTTTTGTAAGATAGGTGAATTAACTATGAAAACCAATGCCTTATAGATCTTAAAAAATCACTGTAACAATGTAAATCGAGAAAACTAATCATATTGATGATCATTTGTTTTATTTTAACGAGAAAAAATAATATTTTCTATAAATCATATTAGTTAGCCCGCAGAGAAGTTTACGTGGACCTCAAAGCTCATTAAAAACTATGAAAATGAAAAGAAAATTGTTTTGATGCTCAATTGTTTTTTCGGTATTTTTCAATATTTTGGCCTAACAAGGAAGTTAGCCCGCACACGAGTTGCTTTAGACCTTACAAAGCGGAATTTAAAGAAAAAATAGTTGCAATGATGTTCATTTGTTTTTTTTCCCGAAAAAAAAAACATTTTCATATTAGAATCACCTCTTGGGCTACAGAAAAATATTTTTAGAACTCAAAAGGTTTAGAATTAAAAATTTGGACGCTCAATTATTTTTTGTTTTGAGCTTTTGGCTCAAAAAACAAGGTTTAGTCCTTCGAAAGGTTCTTTTAAGAAGTAGGAACTTACGAAAGTATGAAAAAAAAACACTAGTAAGTTGTGCATAATCAATTGTTTCTTCTGACGAAAAGAATTTTTTTTTATGTTGTTCTTATATTAGTTCTTGCTGAGAAGTATCTAGAGAACTCAAAAACTTTAGAAAAAATTATGGTTAAAATAACGGAGTTCAATTGTTTTTTTTTTTTTTTTTGTTTAAATTTTTATCAGGAAAACTTCTTACATAACATAGTTACTCGTAAGAAGGATTTTTGTAGACCTTCTAAACCATTGAAAGAGTAAAAATAAAAAATAAATGCCAATTGAAACGATGTTCCATTGTTTTTTTTTTTTTCGAAAATGAACTTTCTATAAAAAAAATGTCTCACTAAGCTCTTAAAGTAGTTTGTTAAGACCTCAAAGCTTTCCAAACAATTGAAAAAGAAATGAAAATTGTTACGATGCTTACTTGTTTTTTTTAAATGATTTCAATTATTTTATAATTCAAACAGACTTAAACTAATTGTATTAGAGTAAAATGATAAAAAAGACAAATGAAAATGCATACCTACTTAATTGAACAAATCAATTTAATATGTTTTGAGTTAAACTTTCTTTGAATAAAAAAATCCTAATACTTTGGAACTCCTTATCTTTTAAATGGTTGATTAACCGGAAAAACTTCAGGAGAAGTTTTTTGGAGAAGATTTAATTTTCTTTAAAAATTACTTTGTCGATTAAATAAAGACTGATTTAATTGGGAGATATAATTTTTTTTCTCTATGACTATAGAGTTTTCAGCAAAGAGAGAAAAGTATCCAGTAACCAATTTTTCAAAGTCGGAAGTTGAAAAATTGCTCATTTTTTTAATCCTCAACGTATGCACACTATCCTCTACTTGAACTTTTACAGGCTTTGTTAATTTTTCTGCAGATGGCAATTAATAAATTGTAGTGATTTGATTGCTTCCCTTGAAACTGGAATTCTCACGAAATGTATTTACCGATACATGATATTGCATTATAACATATTATGTACCTATCGTACCTATGCTATATAGTAGTGAGGTCTTTCGGAATTTTTTTGATCGGTTAGAGGCAAAGCTTCCGATCACGCGGCACAGAATAAATCATATTGGACTGATTTAAATCATTGGGAATTTGTTTTAGTGGCTTCGATGGCCGTAAATCAATGCCCACCGGCTCAGCTCTTGCTCAGGTTTGGCTTGGCTTGGCTGGAATTGGCTATTGATTGCCTTAAGACTTGGTGTTTATAAATGATAATTAAAAAAAAAAAAAGAAAAACGAAATCCACTGGCATTCTATTTAACATCACATGACATTTATACAATAAGGCATTTCTATTTAGACGTCCAAGTTTATAGGCTTGCCTCAGCCACAACAGCCTCGATGAATTTATGATCTATGAAGATATATGAAAATTGATATTTTGCCTTCCGACTATTGCTCATAATTTTTTTTTTCCATTGAAAAATTTGAATTTTCTGCTGAATATTTAGTTCTATCAATTTCATTTATGACAATAATTTACGAAAAAAAAAATCCAAGTTTTTCCAACAAAAGCTTTCCACTTTCATTCTGATGCGTTTTTTTTTTGTCAACAAAGATTGTGTTTTTTTTTTTTAAAAAGCGAAACTCGAAACTCTAACATCTTATTTCCAGTTTGACTTCATTCGAAACTCACACTCCATAAACAAGAAGTTTAATTATGATTATTTTTTTTTTTTAATAATTTTTCATTACAATATTACGGAGCTATAACACTGTATAAGTTATACATATAATATAAATTATATTTTTGAAATGTTTTAATTTCACACACAACTTTCTCCACCATGTTCTAAAGTATACCATAATATTGTAATTTGCTTCAGGTTAAAATATAACATTAACATTCATAACTTTGTCTTTTAACTTCTTGTATTGAAACAACTGTGACAGCAATGGGCAATCATTTGTAATTATAATTAAAAATGAATTAATTTATCAAACAAAAAAAACAATCGAGCATCGTAAAAATTTTCACTTCTTTTTCAATTGTTTTGAGATGAGTCTTTGAGGTCTAAACAAACATCACTGCGGTCTTACTGAGATTTTTTTTTTTTTTTGAAAGAAAATTTAAATGAAACAAGGTTTTTGTAGGAAAAAAACAATTGAGAATCAAAATAATTTTCTTTTCATTTTCCAACTGCTGTACATAGTTTTTAAGGTCTAAAGAAATTTCTCTGCGGGCTTACCTATGTCAATTAAAGCATAATAAATTGTTTACCGGGAAAAAAACAATTGACAATCGTTACGATAGTTTTTCTTGATTTTCAATTTTTCATGAGGCCAATGTGTACCTTTGTAAAGTCCAATCACCTACTTATATTCATCTACCTAAGAAAACATAAAAATAAACAATCAAGTATCGCCAAATTTTTCTCGTCGTTTTCAATTGTTTTGAAAGGGGTCTTTGAGGTCTAAACTAACTTCTCTGCGGGCTAACCATGAAATTTTCCGAATTCCTCACCCGAAAAAGTCATATTTTCAATTAATTTTAAAACCTCTAAAAGAATCTATTTACCAACTTATTCAAATATGTATATATTAGAGAAAAAATCAATAATTATAATGAATTACGAAAACAAAAACATCAAACAAAATTTTTTTCATTTTTTTTTAAGAAAAAGAAAGGTAAATTTTTCAACTGTTTAGAAACTGTATGAGCAAGATTGACCATTAATATAATTTAATTAGTTACAGAAAGTTAGAAATTAATAAAAAAATTGTGTCGGTATTCGACTGTTTTTTATCTTTACTACAATGTTAAAAAAAATATATTTTAGTTAGTCCACATAGAGATGTGTTTAGACCTTAAAAATATTGAAAAAAAATATTTAAAAATCATTGTAACCTTTCTAAAAGGTTCTCTAAGATCTCGATAGTCAAATATGAACAAAAAATATGGGAATTGTGAAAAGAAGTTTCAGAAATATCTAATTGTTTTTTTTCCTTCAGAAACAATGTTTTCTTCAATGTACGTAAGTTAGTCCGCAGAGATGATTGTTTAGACCTGAGAAATCTCAAAAACAGTTGGAAAATGCAAAGAAAATTATTTTGATGTTCAGTTGTTTTTTTTTAATTATTTTCTTAAAGGCATATTTTGTACATCAGAGATTTACCCAACTGTTTTAGTTTGGCACTAAAACGTAGTGCATGGAAAATATGATTCAGAAAATAATTTAAAAAGAAAACAACTGAGCATCAAAATAATTTTCTTTGCATTTTCCAACTGCTTTTGAGATTTCTCAGGTCTAAACAATCATCTCTGCGGACTAACATAAGTAAATTGAAGAAAACATTGTTTCTGAGGAAAAAGTAAACAATTAAGCATCGCTGAAACTTTTCTTCACAACTCCCAATTCTTTCAATGGCTTTTGAAGTCTTAATAAAACCGCTTACAAGGTTTACAACTGAAGTAAAAATGGAAAAAAAATAAGCATCGCAATGTTTAAAGACACTTCATTCACGATAATTATAGTAAAGGTTAAAGAAACAATCGAATAGCGACACAAATTTTTTTTATCGACTTCCATTATTTTTATAATAATGGATTGTTGGTTTGATTATCAAAACAATTTGCATGACTTATTTGATTGTTGGAAAAAAATAAAAGCATATCGCTGAACTTTAAAAACAATGGAAAGCAGCTTTTAATAAAATCTGAAATTTTTTAAATGTTAATTAAAAAAAATCCATTATTTACTTTGATTTTCCAATGTTTTTGAAATATTTCGCCTCCACGAACAAGGCGAGATTTAGGACCAATGTCACGAAGGAAACTTCTTAATAAACAAAATTTGTTTATTAGTCGAAAAAAAAAAAACAAAAAAACACTAAAGTAAAACTACTAACTTTAACACTTGGAAAAAGAAGTGTCAAACCTAATACTTAACAAAGATAACAAATTTCGCTTTTAAGTTTTAGTGGAAATATTGAAGAGAAAAACAAATCATTGCTGAACTTGTAGATTCTCAAATGTTTTATTGTTTTACTTTTGTATGATAAAAAAGATTCGCTGAAGATATCAAAATTGTCACTTCTGGTTTTTCAAAGGTTTAAAACCACTGATTTCATTGATGCTTTCCCATCTGTAATGAAAAACAATCAAACATCGTTCAACTTTTTTTTTTGGAAATCTTTTCTTTTTAAACGATTTTCGAGGTCTAAGCCAACGTATCTGCGGACTAACTAATAAATTTCTGGAAAAAATTTTTCGCGGTTCATAATAAGGGAAGCTTTCGTAATCCTTAAAAATCATTAGAAAAAGAAAATGGACGAAAATTAGCAAAAGCTATTACTATCGATTTTTAAATATTTTACATTAATAAGCCCACAAAAAAGACCTTTGAAAGTCATAAAACGATTAAAGAATGAGAAGAAATTTTTTTCGATTTTCAATTGTTTTTTTTTTTGGTTTTCAAAGCATTGTTCTTAGAAAAGTTATTGTTGATCTCATTAAAAAACTTTGAGTAAACGGAATTTGAAGAAATAAATATTTTTCGGCTTAAAATATCAAAAAAAAAAAATGTTTCCTTATTGGTTCCGCGAGCTTTTCAATACAAAAACAAAAGATAATCGTTTTTGTTACCGTGTTTTTCATGACAAAGTCTCCGATAACAAATTTTAAATAATTTATGGCAACTTTCAAGAATTTCGATATTTTCGATAGGTTTTTCGTAGAAAAGCACTAACGCCAATCAATCCTACATTAATTAAGAGGCAACATTCATTTGTTTTTTTTTTTTTTTGGTACCTTAAACTTCAATCTAACGAACATTTAAGGGAAGCGATTCCTGCCATTAGGTATTCTTTTCGTTACCAGAGGCTTTAATAATTTTCGACGTTTTTGCCGACTTGAAAGACCGATCGACGTAAAAGACCCAAATTCCCTTATAATTGGCATTACTCGCTTTTTTCGGAAGATTTTTTTTTCATCTAATTATAGGTTACTGCTTGCCTATTCTCTATTGATGAGATTGACTTAATAAAAGTGATAAATTGGACTTGCGTTTTTTGTTTTATTTATTTATTTCAAAATCAATTTTTCTACCTTCAACTAGTTTCCTTTGTTTTATACTGATAATACTGAAAAACAAATGAACAACTTCACATGGTGGAAACCATTTTTTTGCACTGCACTTGTTAGCACTTTTAATAGATTTTTTTTTTTTGGAATTAAAAATTAAATCAATGGTGTGTTATACACGCATTGAAATCACTGAAGATTCCACTTGTATTTTCACTTGGTAGAGCACTGTAATCGTATGGGGGGTAATCCAAAAGAGAAAAGGCCACGAGGGGTTGACTTTGGGTCCTAGTTGGAAATGTTATTGTTCGTCAAACACCGACCGATTCGAGCGGTAATTGTAATTGTTGGGTGGTGCGTTCAACCCTGCGGGTTTTCGGTGAGCACAATGGTCACGGTGTGTTGGTTCACGTGAGAGCATAATAATGGGCACCCGGACGCGGCAAGAAAACCATGAAGACAACCGAATCAACTGACGGAAAAACGATTCTTCGAAGAAGAAGAACCAACTTGGTGGTATTGTCAACTTTCTTCGCTAACCGACGAATGGCTACTGCGGCCCAAGAACTTCGACTACTTCACGCAAACCGTCCGGCTCGGTCCGTCCATCCAATCCCCGACTCGACTTATAATACGTCGAAGAAGACAACAGAAGACAACGTGCACGTCTCGCTATTCGCTTCAACACCTGTGCTCCCCCAGTGTATGGTAGGTACTATCGGGGCCCATTTCAGCCCACAATCGATGGCCAACGTTTATGTAATTAAGTGTAACCATCATTTTTTTCCATTCCAACGAAAAGATAAAAACAAAAAAAACATTGTTACGAGCCATAAATTTGCGTAAATATTTGCATTTTATGAAAGAAGTAGTAAAAACGACCATCAAGTCAATGTAATTATTGACTTCGAGGTATTGCAAACATAAAATTGTAAATTGCTCGTCGTCCAGAATCATTCCGAATTTGCGACCCTCGCTTTTCGACCGACTTCGACAACCTCGGGCACCTTTGGTGCCATCGTAAATTCTGATCAAACCATCAAAATAAAGCAGACGAAGAATGTCTTCGTCACATAAAATTAAAACTCCAAATTTTAAAGTTAAAACGGCTTAAAGAATAATTCCCTACCCTATTTGTTAATAATTTCCAAATAGCATGTTTAAAAAGTTGGCTCTGGTGTAAACTATAAACAGTCATTTTTTTCCAAAGCCAACTTCTATTATAACGTTTTTTAAAAAAAAATAAGTTTTCGCCAATATCTCATAAACCAACGCATCAACGATTATTTTTCAAGAACACTTTTCTCAAGTAAATATAATTTCCCTTAATTTTTATTAGAAAAATTTTCCTCGAAAACCCTTAATTCTTCGGTTATTAACCTCCAAAATATCCAATAACATCCTCCTAAATTAAACCCATTTATTTTATTTTATAATTGAATTCATCTGCAGAAATAAGATTTGGTTAAGAGATGAATCAATGCTAAGGGTGGAAAAACAAAATGTGGGATCCTTAAGAAAAGCCTACCTTGATTTAATTTTAAAAATCCAAAGCACAGTCATTTTTTTCCAACGCCAACTTCTATTATAACGTTTTTAAAAAAATTAAGTTTTCGCAAATATCTCCTAAACCAACGCATCAACGATTATTTTTCAAGAACACTTTTCTCTAGTAAATATAATTTCCCTTAATTTTTATTGGAAACATTTTCCTTGAAAACCCTTTGTTCTTCGGTTATTAACCTCCAAAATATCCAATAACTTCCTCCTAAATTAAATCAATTTATTTTATTTTATAATTGAATTCGTCTGCAGAAATAAGATTTGATAGAGATGAATCAATGCTAAGGGTAGAAAAACAAAATGGGGGATCCTTAAGAAAAGCCTACTTATTTTAAAAATCCAAAACTCTATAATGAAATTTTTTCTTGGTATTTTGAGCATTTTTTCTGATAGTTAAATAAAGTAAAAGCCTGTTAAATGGAAGGAAAAGACGAAAATAGGAGGGAGGAGGAATCATAACTAATTTTAAATAGAATTTCCAATAATCAAAATATGATTTTTTCGCTGACTTTGAACAGTTATACTGTGTATACAATATATAGAATATATTGCGGTCCAATTTATGTAGTATAATTTAATAATAATAATTTTTGTGATGATTCATCACAAAGCAGTTACGGAGTGATCCAAACTACTTGATGACCACTGAGGAAGATTGCTTGGCAATCGAAATACGTAAGTGGGCAATACGTCACGATTTTTTTTTTGAACTTTTGTTCAAATTTATGTTTATTTTTATATATTATTATATTAAATTATACTACGTAAATTGGACCGCAATATATTCTATATATTGTATACACAGAATTTCCAATGCTAAAAGTTATAGTTTGGTAAAAATAAGTCGATAAAATCGAAATCACAAATATCTTTGAAAAAATTCGTGAAAACCAAATTTAGGTGTCCATTTTCCGAAGAATCTTTTCTCCCATATCTTACAATGTCACATCTTTGAAGTTTCCTGCCCCCCCCCCTCCTCATCCTAGTTACGGTGCTTTCTTTTCTGGATAATCCCAAAATGAAAATCTCTTAAAATAAGTTTTGCACATTAATTTTTACTTAGTAGGTAATAATAAAATTTGTCACATATTTTCAAGGGGAAGAGATGAAATTTTCCTATTTTCCTATTTTTTTTTTTTTTAAAAAGATAAACCTTATTTCGTCTAAACAGGGGTTTGAGAAAGTCAAAGATAATAATTTCCCTTATTTTAGTCAGTATAAGGATCCAAAACAAGACTTAGGATATACGAGCTTTTAAGCTCTATATTTCATAACCTAATACTTAAAACTAGGCACTTATAGTCGAAAAAGTATTTTCCACACTTTTTATGTGATTTTTATGTCGTACAACTATCATTTTTTTTTTTTTTTGATTTACGACCCTTTAAAGTGCTAAATGCTTTGATCATAGAGTGAAGAATATAAAATCGAATGGGCTTAGATTTATGGCGCCATAATTCAAAAATGACAGATCGTAGCGGAAAAAAGGTTAAGACGTAAATTAAATAAAATTGAATTTCCTATAAAAAATGTCAAATAATTTTTTTTCTTAAACCTGTGGTTTTTGTGTAAAAAACATAAGAAACTCACCCCTGTGAAATCAGCCAAAAATAAATGTTCTCTTACCTGAAAAAAAAAGAAATGTGTTTAATTTAAATTCACAATCATATTAGAACAATGCTAGCTATTAAAAATTATCATTACAACAATCTAAAACCCAAATTTGATGTGTACTTTGATCATATCAAACCAATATTTGTTCGATCCACCGATAAATGGAACTCCAACGTTTCTTAATGAGATCCCAGATATCTGGTCTAATATCTTTTTAATGATGGCCACAAGACCCGGACTTTTTCCTACCCCAAATCCAAAAAATCATCAAATAACTTTCAAACATTTTTTTTGTAATTAAATTTTGTAACTTCCAAAATGTTTTTTTTCATTTCCTTGGGCCACCAATGTGGGAAAGGAAAAAAAATAATTTCGACAAGATTCGTGTCGATAATTGATATAATCGTTAAGAGTCATTAAAAACCTGACAAAATGTCAAAAAAATTATCAAATATTTGACTCTAATAGTATCCAAATGGAAAAAATTAAAATTAATGAATGGATTTCTCATTATTTCGTTGAACTAATTTGGTGAGTAATTAAATTTAAAAGACAAAATAACTGTACTAAGTCAAATATTTAAATATTTAAAGTTCAAGCTTTAGAGTAGAGTCATAGAAGTGAAATTTATTAGTGAAGTTCCCAAAAAATACGTAGAAGTCAATTTTTTCTACCAAAAAATCACCTTCTCCGAAATTGACTTTTAAAATATTTATTCATTATAACTTTTGAACCGTGATAGATGCAAATAAAATAGGTATTATCAAAATAAAAGCTATGGATATTTCCTTCAAAAAATATTCTTTAATAATTTCCTGTATGTGCCATAGTTAACGTGAAAATTATAGTTGAAAATATACAAAAATTCACATTTTCTATATCGATTTACTTATTTGTCAGTAATATTTTCTTTTCAAGGAAAGTTCCAAAAGTTACTAGATTTTTAGTAATTTTTCAATTCAAATATTGAAAAACTTAACTCTTTAAACTAATGAATAATAATATATGTCCTATGACTCAATTTTTTCTTTATAGCGAGTGTTATGTAATAAATGATTATTTGGTCAGTTCTAAACAAATTTCATATAGGTTGTTTGTTTTATATAATTGGTCGTTAAGGATATTATTTGGATCTAATTTGTGGACTTTATATATTTCATATTCTTCTAAAGTGTTCATATGTGATCCATTCTTGCAAATATGTAATGGCTTAAAATTTGTTTCGAAATTTAAAAATTGATGATTTTCGTCATAAAGGTGTTTTGTAAAATTTGAAGTTGATGTAGGAGAAATTATTCTGGAACTCACTTTAGAGGAGTAAAATAGTGAAATTAAAATTGGTGGAAAACGATTTTCCAACCTTTGATTCGTAGACGATGCAATCATTAATGCGAATAATGAAAAAAAATTATTGGACTTCATTCGAAGACTTCAAATCGTAAGTCAAAATTTCGCTTTAAAAACAATAAGACAAATGATCGATGATCGCGATTATGATCAAAATTTGAATAAAAAAATAAGTTGCCAAAATCTGATAAGAATTTTTTTTTATGGTTCTCAGTTTACGGATCTTTATGAAGACCGAAGGTCTTAATTCTACGAAGAAAAATAACCATTACAAAATCAACAATTTTCACCCTCAAATGTAAATTTTAAATTGAAAAATATTAATTCCGGATTATAATTAAAACTTATATAGAAAAATTATTCAAATAAAAATCAATTTCTTTGCGATATATGAGTTATAAATCGAAAGAAATACCGTTCCCAGTGTTCTGTACTTAAAAGTCACTTTAAACGAGAAATCCTAAGCTTACTTTGTACAAATCAAGGCACTGTAGTTATGGCGCACAATGCATGGGCCAATCATAACACACCGTACAAAACTCAATCTTTAATTCGACCAATCAGAGAATTTTTTACTAAAACTTTATAGATTTTAACCAATAGCATGATCCTTGAATGTATGTTCCTTATTAGGGTATCCGTTATTTCCCAAATTATTTTTTTTTACAGCGATCACCCCCTGAATTTTTAGTTTAAGATATAATAGAAATTATCCAATACAATTAAGCTCTTAATTTCTTGATTAAACCGTTCCGGAATCATGTTACTTTTACCATTTAAATAACATGGGATTATTTGACTTTTTACCATTTAATTTTTTTCTCAGAAACAAATGAATGAAAATACTTAAGATCAAATTATTCTGACGTAAAATTTAACGCTCTACAAAAAAGGTCTCGTATGAATTTTCGATTAAATCACTCCATTAAAAGTTATTCAACATTTAACTTGTGCCTAATATAAATCTTGCAATATTTTCAAATTTTTTTCTCATTTTTACTTTTTTTAACTATAAAATTATTGGAAGAGAAGATAGAAATTATTAGCATTAGAGCGCAAGTGATTATTTGTGTTAATTTTTTGGCTTGAACTGAAAATTGAACAAAAAAAAAAACATTTTTGACAATTAAAACAGGTGACATAAGATTCGAATTCGCTATAGTCGTGAAATTCAATTTATCCAGGATAAATTTTCGTACTTTAATCAATATTTTGTACCTACGAAGTGAATTTCATACTAATTAATGAGACTATCGACAAAAGTTCAATTAAAATTTGAATTTTTACCATTTCACCTGACGCCATCTATGAGAAATTTCTTAGAACTTGTAGTCAACATAGGCACAATTTAAATGTTGAATAACTTTTAACGGAGTGATTTAATCGAAAATTCATAAGAGACCTTTTTTGTAGAGCGTTAAATTTTACGTCCGAATAATTTAACTTTAAATCTTTTCATTCATTTGTCTCTGAGAAAAAAAATTAAAAGTAAAATGTCAAATAATCCCATGTTATTTAAATGGTAAAAGTAACATGATTCCGGAACGGTTTAATCAAGAAATTAAGAGCTTAATTGTGTTGGATACTTTTTTTTATATCTTAAACTAAAAATTTAGGGGGTGATCGCTGTAAAAAAAATATTTTGGGAAATAACGGACACCCTTGAAGAATATGAAATACTCACAAATTAGATCCAAATAATATCCTTAATGACAAATATAAAGCAACTCATATTAAATTTTTTTACAACTGTCCAAATAATCACTGCCTGATAATGACAGCTAGGAACTGTTGAAATGCGTCGTAATAAAGATGAAATTGAATCATAAGACCTTATTAATTAATTTTCCGTCCAATTTGGAGTTCAAATTTACAACTTTTTGCAGTTGAAAAAAACCATGTTAAAAGTTCAAAAACTTAACATTTTCCGTAAATTTCCTCGTCAAATCGATCCACTTTTCTCATATCAATTTCTATTGAATCAAATCAAAAACGTTTTAGATTGAATATTTCGATTTCAATTCATTCAATCACTCGTAAATTTGATTCTCTATCTGCTCCGAATAAAACGTTCAATTTATATATTCAACGTCTCCAAATCGAAACTGTGAAAGAAATTGATTGATTAAAAAAGAAAATAATATGAAACGAAAACAAAGAGACCGAAGACCTTGGAAATGTTCACCAATATTATCATCAATCTAATACACATAATGGCCGGTAATTTTTATGAAAATTTTCAATCGATATTCGAATTCAATTTCGTTTTTAATTTGACTAAATCGTTTGGTTAAATTAAATTATTTTTTGTTCATGATTGAGATCAGAGTTTTATTCAGAATGGAGAGGAATATAGAGAGAAGAGATTCTTTGAAATTTGTCTAAAAATGCTGGGAAAATAATATTTTACAAAAGGAGGAAAAATATTGTCTTCAATTAAACTATTTTTTTTAGTATCATTGTACTATTTTTGGTTTTGATATAATTGTTTTGTTAGAATGATTAGAGACGAATTAAATCGATTTGAAATGGTCGTCATTGTTGTCGATTTGGAATTGCTTGAAAAGTTTTAAAAGGAAAAAAATAAGCACAATGGTGAGGTTTTATATTTAATAGTAAGGGGTAGAAGATAAAAGTTTGGATACGCCGCACGGATTTTCGAATTAATCAATTGATTTCGCTTTCATCGCGAAAAGTGAAAACATGTGGGCAAAAAGTCGCCTTGATTTCGCCTCAATGACAACAATACGGCTGCCAATAATTTCCATGTACATATGGAAATTAACAGTAACAAAGCGTATTTGCATAATTGCAACTGCAACTATGTACATATCTGCAACGAGTCCATAAATCTGTAGGTGTGACCCAAATCGCCATATTTCATTCCGTGCCCCGTTTCATTTCGATTTCTCACACAATTCGATTTCAATTGCAGTCGTAACATTTCTATTTATTGCCTTGATTGCATCGATAACTCACACACACATGCACAGTTGTTCGGCAAGAATGCAACAATGAATATCCAGCACCTTAATTTTTCGCTCGTTGCCAATTCAGCATTCGAGTCTTCGCCTAATCAACCACATTGCATTGTTGCAATTGTAATGGGCCAATTTGGCCGATTCGGTTCTTGGTTTTCGAGTGTTTATGAGCGTTTGTGGCCATAAACGGCGCGACTAAATGCGTTTACATGCGATTTAATAGCCCATTTCATATTAATAACGAATGTTCGATTATGTCCCACTATATCGGATAATTACATCATCATTACATTATAATTAATAGAGATAACGTGGGACGAAACGAGCCCGGTGTCATGAGTCCCGTTGGTTTGTAGCGGTAATGCCTTTGTATTCCCATCGGGAATTGCGGGAATTTGTTCCATTGGTTCCCCAATCAACGCAACTCCGACCAAATACGACGAAATAAAACGTTAATATCCACAACTATATGATTTACAACAAAAAAACAACACGCTACAAATAAAATAACTCATATTTGAAAACTAAAATGAAAAAAACGGCAAACATAACTATAATTTTGAGGTTAATTTGGTAAATTCAATTTTTATTGTCTCTGGGCTGCAAAAAAGAATAAAAAACGCATAAATTTATCTCATATGATTTGATTTGAGTAATATTCAACATATTTGGTCTGTTTTCAGTGAAAAATACTGATAAAATTTGTTTATTTTGACTAAATTTGACAGTTTAATTAGTAAATTAATTTTTTACTAAAAATGAGTTGGCAGTATAGCGGCCCTTTGTAAATGACTTCACTGAACTTAATGGTTTATTATGGAAAAACCAAAAAAATGAGATCAGTGGATATTTGATGAAAAGTGCACGTGGTAAGAATTGATAATTTTTTTTATTGTAATAAATTAACTAAAAATTATGTATTTTATAGAGAAAAAAAAAGGATTAATGGGTTTACGGAGGACTATCAGAATAACAATTGTTAATATAAAAAGGCCGCCAAAAAAAAAAAACGGTTAACTTTTGAAAGTTCGCAACAATGAAATTATTCAAATAATTATCTCCTAAGAATATTATGGAAGGAATGATAAAATGCTACCAGACAACTAAAATTTTAAAAAATTGTTCCTTATTTATTGTTAAAGCTCCTGTAAAAATTTTAAAGCGATTCACTAAGTAATTAAAAAGTTATTACAATTTAAAAATAGGCCCATAGTATGGCCCCAATTTGGACATATACAAGGATTTAAAAATTGGCCACGGTCAAGGAGGACATTATCAAAGTTTGTGCAAGATATCAGACCCATTTAAATGATCATTTTGCCGATGAGTTTTTAGACAACAATGAAGAAGGAATTAGACCATAACACGTCTCATTTTTGGATCTGCATTCCGAAAAGAAGTAATAAAAGGATATCCTGTAAATAAGGACCTCACCCGTTCATACGTTCATCATATTCGCTTATTATCCTGGAACAGATTGCGAATTAAATCATCGAGGAAAAAAAATATTACTTTTGAATTGTTTGGGTAAATATTAAGAGCATTTTGGTAAAATTTATAGAGGAAACAAATGACTACTTAATAGAGATCACTGAAGTGATTAAACTTTTAAAAATTCTCAACTGAAATCTTTTTTTTCATTCTTTTTTTACCAACGAAAACGAAGAGGTTCTCAATTCGATACTTATACGTTTTAATTTTAGGTATTGTATTATCCACGACCATTTTGGCCGGAAAATTCGAATTACCAAGTCTTCCCATTTAATATCCTAATCGATCATATTCTCAAGAGGAGATTTGTCCTTGATGTATAAGAGGAAATTTAAAATTACCGATGGAAATCCTGAACTATTTAAAAAGAGGAATGGACTATCCCGGTTTAAAGAATATTGCAGAGTACAGACGTTGCGGAATGACGTGGAAAAATGCTCAATGAAGAATTACGTAGTATTGTAAGGATGCCCAAAAATGCATTTTGATTTGTAGTATCGAATTTCTACTGTTAAAATCAATGTAATGATAGCAAAGTACTAAAATGTCTTTTTTGTAGGCAAGAAAAATAAGTTACATTATTTTTTCCGCAAACAGTCGTTCAATAGAGAAAATGAAGTCATTGAATAGAAAAAAATGCGGACCATTAGACCATTTACGTCACACAAAGCCAATTCCAGATCAAAATCGCCTCCAATATTAACATTGGCCATATAAGTCTGTCGAGTGGTTGCAGCAGCAAATGATTTAAAAAAAAAAACCCGGCAAGCATCACCAACGGTTATAATAATTGTCGTATGAATAGAAAATTTTCCACCTTATCAATTTTCCGTTATATGCCCCACCACCACCACCACTCATTACCGACCATTTACGTTCAATAACTAAATCATTATCGATACTTTCTCGACACTCGCAAAACAGACTCGCAATCTATCGATCGCTACGACGTTTAAATCAAAACCGATTGACATTAATGATTATTAAATCCGTTACTACAAATTTCAATTCATTTCTCGACTTTAGAGAAACGAAAAAAAAACGATGGAAATGTTTTTCATTCGAAAATTTTTAAAAAAACCACCGTTACACGTCACTCATTTCCGCTTTTTGTTTAAAAATAGTTTAGAGCAATAAAAAAATAGACACACATAAATGCCACCATAATCATATTTAAATGTTCTCCAAGAATTTCATATTAATTAAAACCGAAACGATAACGTTATCACCATAAAAATTTGAATTAGATACAATTAATTTTATTAATTGAGGGGAATATTTGGAGAAAAAATTATTTCGGGTTTCACTTTGCCTATCTTCTTTACATGTAGACAATAAAATATTTCAACTTTTATTCGGCTGGATTTGGAGATTTGGTGGATGCTCATAAATATCAATTAGGCTGTGTACAAGCGGCTGTTAATTCAACAATTCTCGTTAAGGTATCTTTTAATAGCTTTATGACGTCATAATTCTCCTAACTAGATAGCACTCAGAGACGTTCAAATTTATTTGGTGCAATAAAATGTGTTGTAAATTCAAGACTTGGAAATGGTTTCTATATGAAAGACAATTTTTCGATTTATTCAAGTTGTTTTTATTTAAATTTGGAGATTTATAACCGAAATTGTGGGGGATTCGGGAAAATATGGGGGGGGCGATTCTTAAGCAACTTGTGTTATAATCAAAATACGACTTTTTCGCTGACTTTAAACAGTTATACTGTGTATACAATATATAAGATATATTGCAGTCCAATTTATTAACATAAATTTGAACAGAAGTTCAAACAAAAATATTCGTGACGTATTGCCCAGATACGTATTTCGATTGCCAAGCAATCTTTTCAAGTAGTTTGGATCACTCCGTAACTGCTTTGTGATGATTCACAAAGCTACTTGAGAAGATTGCTTGGCAATCGAAATACGTATCTGGGCAATACGTCACGAATATTTTTGTTTGAACTTCTGTTCAAATTTATGTTAATAAATTTTATATATTGCATACACAACTTGTGTTATATTTCACAAAAGGTCACTTAAGGTAGTAAAATACCTGTGACCCTCTGAGTTGCTAATGAAAATCACTTTATAGAAATGTTATCATTTAACGACTTAAGTACAAATCGCGAGGTGTCAACACTGTTGGGAAAAGCTCTTGTAAATCTTTGTGAACTGCTGTAATCTTATAATGTTGGTCCAAAAGAAGTTTTTCCGGAAAATTTTGATTTGAATTGGTACAAACTTCGGTGTATACTTTATTCAATAGAATTATAATATTATAGAATATTAGCTGATCCCCGCGACTTCGTCTGCGTAACGTAAATAGATATGTTGTAAAATAGAAAGAAAGCGTGGAAGGATAGATTTTCGAATATTTTATTTATTTTCAAAAACGATAATTGGTTTTCAAATTTTTCTGAATACCGAAGAAAAGTTGGTTTGGAAGATTTTATTTTTTGATTGATTATGATATATATGACAAAAAATTGCTCACTTCATGTTAAATAATTGCTTCAGGTCACAATCATTGGTTCATAAAAATTAGATTTTAAAAAAGTTAGATTGTTGAAAAACAAACAAAAATTAAAAACTGACTTTTTGGTATTTGGTATAAGTACCTACTACCTAAACTTTCATACTAATTAAGTGAAATGACATTACTTAAAATGTTGTTATTAAAATAACATAACAAAAACAGACACTTATTATTAATTCGTTATTTATTTATTTTTAACACTTATTAAATTCCAAATTTCGATTGTTGATTAACTCTACATTTTCTCATACAAACTTAGTGACCTCTTTTACTCTTTTAGGGTAGAAATTTTCATAAAAAAAACCATTACGCTATTAACATCAACTATGTGTTTTGTATATATAAAGGTTTATGTTTCAAAGAGGCAATTTTTAAAAATTTAAATTGAATTTACTGTGCTTTTTATCAGTTCAATTAAAAATATTTTTACAGATTATTTTCTAACTTTAAATTACCTTTCCAATGATACATAACTCACCTGTCTAGTGTAAAAATTTCTGTTTTCATCCCTAGGGTATACCTTCCCTTAATATTTTTTTGGAATGACAAGTAGCCTATAGTCTGTGGGAAATTGTGTTGTATCTTAATACCAAATTTCATTAAATTCGGTTGTTCCGTTCTTTAGTTAAATCGGGACACACAGACAGACAGACAGACAAAAATTTTAAAAATGTTAAATTTGGAATAATGACCTCTTGAAACAAATATTTACTCTAAAATTGGGTTCAAAATCGAAATGTACAGACAGACGTAAGAATTTTATATATTAGTATAGATTAATTGCCAATATTGAATTGTCAAATTATAAATAAAAACGTACATTTACGGTTCCACATCCATTATTAGGAGCATTATGTTATCGAGAGAGGTCGAGTGGCGTGGACGATGGTTAATTATAGAAAACGTGTGCATTAAAAATGCGCAACAACAAGGAAAGAAAATGCCTGGGGCGCGTAACGCAAGAATGAGCAAAGTGCATCGTTCAACGTTCGGTTGTCTCATCCATCTTGCGATTATTGGAATAATAACAATTTAATAATTTATGAATACAAATAAGCTGGCGGGTCAGCGATGGCGCGAGGTGGTGGTGGCGGCGGCGCGGAGGCCGGAATGCGATCGCGAGATGCTGGAGCAACTCGATTGTCAATGCAACACGCGTAAAATGCATCTTCAACATATCCAAACAATATTTAGACCTCAGAGGAAAATGTTTCTCCCATATACATTGACAACGAATGGAAAAAACATGGAAAAAAATATGAGAACTTTTGATGTCGTAGAAAAAGACCAAATTACGAAATAATATCATCATTAGCACTTCCTGTATTTGTCCTAAGTATTCTGGACCGAAACGCAATGTCGAAGAAACAATCAGAGGTCAATTTAAATCAAATTATCATTAGGGTTTTCAAGAGCGATCTCTTAAGATGCTAGTGAAAAAAAATATTTTTTTTTAGTAATTCTGCAGGTGAGTATAACTTTTATTAGTTATTGAAGAATTAATGGTTCAATAATTTTAGATTTTCGAAGATACATTTTCCCATTTCTACCCAAAGATGCAAAGTTGAATGGATTCATCGACTTAAATTATTATTTGGAGTTAAAAGATACCACTGACAATTTTTCGGTTGATTACCAAAGGTCTACGTATTCCAGGAGTTGAAAAAAGAGTTTTTAAAGTTATACTTCTTTAACGGCGTTATAAAAAATACTTTTTGCCTCTTATTGTTATTATTATGAGAATTATTATTTTGGAAATTATTCAATGCAGTATTCAAAATACTGTAAAGAAAGTCGATTGATACATTTTATTACTTAATATTTTTCGATATTTGAATTAAAACTCATTTTCAATGCCTAGATATAAATGCAGGCCCCACTCTAGGAAATTTGCCGCCCTGGGCAAGATGAAAAAATGCCGCCCCTTCAGGGTTGCAAAAACACAGAGTTTTAATAACACAAAATTTTTAAATTTTTGGAAAAATATTTTTTTAACTAAAAACTAATTTTGTCACATTTTTGTTCATATTGTATATCAAATATGACAAAATGCCGCCCCTGAAGTTTTCCGCCCCGGGCGACCGCCCGGTTTGCCCACCCCTAAAGCGGGGGCTGTATAAATGGGTAAATAAAATATACATTAACTATTGTATTAATATAATTTTTAGGTCGTTGCTATCTAGGATTGTTTATACATGCAGTCCTTGGCCATAATAATAGGTATACTAAAGATTTTATACAATATATGAAGTAAAAACAATTATATTTTGTGTTTAAAGTTTTGATTGGATTTAAATTTAATTTACTACACTTATTACCAATTAATATGCCAAAAAAAAATCATATTTTAATTACAGCAAACATAATAGTTTAATATTTCATTGAAAGCTCTTTTACGGCTATTAAAGCTTCAATCATTCGCAACGTGCTGTATATGTAGGACAATAATGTCCACTGCATTTGTGAATGAAAATTCTATTTAAGATCATTTTATTCTACGGGCAATTTTTCTGATGTCATCTATTTAACCACTTTTCTCCCCATCAATTCCTACACATTTTCAGTGGGATTCAAATCAGGGCTATTACCTTACAGTTGGGTAGTTGGGGTAATAATCCAGACTGTACTTTTATTCAGAAATTATATTTCTTTAAGCCTTTACTACTTTTAAAAATGTAGGAAGTAAATAGTATCAAATCTAATTTAAAAGAATACATAAAAATTGGAAAAAATGCGTCTAATAATTTGACCAGGGACTGTATCTATACATGATAATTTATGGCAACAATCTACTTTTGTAAGGTAAATGTTTTCGATAACTTATTTTTCGAACATGTGATCCATGTTGTTATGTTAAACAGTTAATTCATATAATATGAAATGACTCGTTTATTTTGAAAGTGGTGTAAGTCCATTTCAAGGACGGTCTATATGGTGATTCTTCTTCTTGTTACTAGAACAAAGTATATTAATTATTTAACTACTAAGTTTTTAGAAATTACTGATCTTAACAAAAATGCCAATTATTCCCTCCTCCTTAGTATCTTATGTTCCTATAGTTAAAAATGATAGGGATTGTTCTTGAAATGGACTTAACTCACTTTCAAAATAAACGGTTCAAATATAGACTTTGTATAAGTAGCCAAATGTGTAGGTATAATATATATTGTTCAAAACGTTCAGAATGTACAAACAGCTATCTGTGTATACATATAGTATCTATGCATAAATCACGAAGAATAGATAACACAAGAAAGAATCAAGAAATCAAGAAAGAAACACAAGAATCAAGAAAGAAATAGGTAACTTATTAATTCTCGTGGCCTCAAAAAATCGGACATAGGGTTAATTATTTTTTCGACCACTAGCGGCGCATTGTCGCTGGGAAACTAAGATAATTTAAATTTAACTAGTAGTAATAACTAGTAATATATTTCACTAGTAGATGCCCGTTGCATTCGCAACTAAAGGTTTTATCTCAATAAAATGTTTAATATGAGATAATGTAGCGTTAATCAACAATCGAAATTTTAAATTTAATAATCAAAGTGTTGTTAGTATAAAAAAAAAATCTAAAATTATATCAAGAAAAAAAATATAAGGGTTGTTTTATATCATTTTAATAACAACATTTTAAATAACGTCATTTCACTAAATTAGTATGAAAGTTTAATACTTATGTAGTACTTATACCAAATTGGCGATTTTAAATTTTGGTTCGTTTTTCAACAATCAAACTTTTTAAAATCTATTTTACGTTATGAACCAATGGTTGTGATCTGAAGTAATTATATATTCGGCTGAAAAGCATTAAGGTAGCAATTTTTTGCCGTATATTTCACTGGCAATTCAAATATAAAATCTTCCATACTAACTTTTCTTCGGTATTAAGAACAATTTGAAAACCAATTATTGTTATTGAAAATAAATAAATAATTCGAATTTACTTCCACGCTTTCCATCTATTTCCAACAATTTTGTATGTACAAAATTGCAATGCAAAACCGAATAGCTTTTTAGTCATGTTAACTAATATAAAGAAGGTCATTATTTTTTTTCGTTTTACATTGTATTTTCAATTATGAGTGCACATTTGTGTCGATGAAATTTGGAAAGTGTTTCCCTTATACGATGCAGATATATAATAAGAAAGGGTTTTTGAAAATTTCTCCCCTGAAAAAGTGAAAAACGGTAGGAAAGTTTGTACGGGATAACGTTTAATAAACAATCGAAATTTCAAATTTAATAATCAATCAAAGTCCGTTAAGAGCGAAACGTTATTACTGCTTAATATAAAACAAAGTTGATTTATTATTAGAAACAAAAACTTAGGGTCGGCTTAAAAAATTAAACTCTGATAAGTAGATATATCTGAAAAGGTTAAGTTTTTCGGCTTTCACATATTGTAAGCCTGAAAATCCGAAATACGTATTGACAAATAAATACATTAGTGAGTCAGTACCCCTTCCAACGTTTTGATTGCGTAAGTGGGGATAACAGAGCCCATGCGCATAGCCCATTCTGCACGGACGCATGGCAAGATAGTGAATTTATATATATGATATTAGAAGCGTTTAAGCAGTGGATTTAAAACATCTTCTTAATTGTACCAAAGAAGTATAGCTTCTCATGCACGTATACAAGTACAAACATCGTTTTTTTCTCATCTTAAATATTACCAAAAAATCTGACAAAATTCATAGATATTTATGTACTTTCTGAGTCTCTTTTCAACGCCATTTGTTTTAGTACTGGGATGTAATCATTACTATCATTATTTTAAAGAAAAATTGTCATTTTTTTCATCCATCTTTGTATTTTTGAGATAAATTTTAAGACTTTCTAAAAGCTCAACTTTCATGATTTTTCCAACTGATATTTCCCTTGTTTTTCATTCACAATTGCACCATTTCGACTAATATTAGTTATAAATCCGCCAGAGTTGCCATTTTTCACAGTTTAACCAAAAAATTGGTTCATTTAATGGCTTTTTTTATATTCTAAAGAATATTCTAAGACCATCACAAGTGTGTGAATATAAGGAAGACTAGATCATGAATGTGTTTATTAACTGTAAAACTATAATGGTGGTAAAAGCATCTCCTTCGGGGTCAATGTCATCATCATTAATTACACCGCCTGTTAATGTATAAATAAATATTTTAATTTTATAAATTAGCCTCAAATAAAACGCTCTCGTTAAACGTCCGCTGCTTTTTCCTCGTTGCACCCATTTGCACTATACTCCGAAGACTTGTTTTTCGAAAATGCACTCCACAAAGTGTTAATAGATAATTAAACAGTCGCTCGTTCAATTTCGAAATACGTAGAGACTCTAACGATCGATGATTTAACGCCTCTATGATATCGATCGAAGTTTGTTTGTTTTAATTTCGAGTCGTTGGAAATGTATAACGATTGCCAGAGCAATTATAGAGCTATGGGTATTTGAATAGTTGGAGATATACCAAGTATTAATTTATTATTGTTATTTGCACCATTATCACGTTGTTATCGTTAACGTTGAACGTGAGCCGTTATCTAAACGAGGCGAATCTCGTTGTTCAACAGATAAATCATAATTATTTTATTTAATCTTTAGATATTTGTTGATTAAATATTTCCAATGTGGGCTGTGAAACTTTTCGATTCTATCCACAGGAAAAAAGTGGAGATTTCAATGCATGAATATTAAAAGATGACGTACGTTCTTCTTTTTTTTTTTGGTTAAAAATTCTTTGGTAAATTGTTGATGATTTTTTTTTTTTTTTTTTGGTTTGTAAACCAATCTCGGTGTAATTAAGTGTTTAAGTCGAATGAAATGTTTGTAAAATTGGTGCAATTAATTCTCTTCATTGCTTGGTTTTTTGCGTTGGTATCAATGTCACTTTACCATATGTAAAGAAATAATTCGACGTTTGGCTCAAATTAACGTTGAAAATTCCAAGAGCAAAAAAAAACATAAACATTTTAATGATTTGAGAAAAAAATTTCAATGGATGCCAAATAAATTGCTCGATTAAACTTTCCAAGTTTTCCCGATTTTGTTCTTTGGTACATTGCTTGTCATTTGTTTAAAAAAAGAATAAATTCCATGGGTATTCAGATTTGTTAAACACCAAAGAAGCTTGCAGCGATTGGAGGAGACTACCAAAAAAAAGAAAAAAAAAACGACTGCCATAGAACTGAACCAGGATCATTACGAGAGTGGAACTCCTACGTTGGTGGTCCTGCGACTTAATTCCGACATATTTTTCCCCGGTAAAAGGTCCGAGAACATATAACTTTTTGTTCTTTTGAATTGGCTCCAATTTTTTTCCCTCAAGCCCTTAACAACCCCTAACCTGTGCGTTTACGACCAATTAACGGAGACAAAAGGACACCGACGTTGGCTACACATACCGCTCCGCTCCGCCATATACATCATAATTTATCTTTCCACTCTTTTATTTCTTAAAAGATATTCAAAGATCTCTTCACATGCTATATATGGCTCTAAAACAATTCGGGTGAGAAGATACCAGGAAAATAGTGAAAAAATTGACATAAAACAATTAGGAAAACATATTACTAAAGTTGGGATTTAAATTTCGAGACTAATATCTTCATTTTTAAGACTAATGTCTAATTTGTTTTTGAACTGTATTTTGTTTAAACAAATGAAAAATAAGTAATGGCGTCTTTAAGAGGAAAACTTCTTTTTTTTTCGCTACGAATTTGACAAATGAGCATATAATAAAAAAAATAACAATCGGTATTAAAGAAAGAAAACAAAATTTGTTTATTATGAAAAGTAAATGAGTTTTGGAAGACAAATGAAAATTAAACAATCTTTTTGTTTTTTTTTTTTCCAGGACAATAATGCTCAATCGTAGAAGACGTTTACCGATGAAAATAGTAAAATGATGTTTTGGAGAAGATTCTTTGAAAGATTTGATTTTTTTTAAAAGAAAATTTAAATGAAACAAGGTTTTGAAACCAAAAAAAAAACAATTGAGAATCAAAACAATTTTCTTTTAATTTTCCAACTGTTGTACATAGTTTTTAAGGTCTAAAGAAATTTCTCTGCGGGCTTACCTACGTCAATTAAAGCATAATAAATTGTTTACCGGGAAAAAAACAATTGGCAATCGTTACGATAGTTTTTCTTGATTTTCAATTTTTCTTGAGACCTATGTGTACCTTTGTAAAGACCAATCACCTACTTATATCCACCTACCTAAGAAAACATAAAAATAAACAATCAAGTATCGCCAAATTTTTCTCGTCGTTTTCAATTGTTTTGAAAAGAGTCTTTGAGGTCTATACTAACTTCTCTGCGGGCTAACCATGAAATTTTCCGAATTCCTCACCCGAAAAAGTCATATTTTCAATTACTTCTAAAGTCTCTACAAGAATCTATCTGTCAGTTTATTCAAATATGTATATTTTAGAGGAAAAATCAATAATTATAATGAATTACGAAAAAAAAACATCAAGCAAAATTTTTTTCATTTTTTTTTTAAGAAAAAAAAGGTAAGTTTTTCAACTGTTTAGAAACTGTATGAGCAAGATTGAGCATTAATATAATTTAATTAGTTACAGAAAGTTAGAAATTAATAAAGATTTGTGTCGGTATTCGACTGTTTTTTATCTTTACTACAATGTTAAAAAAAGATATTTTAGTTAGTCTTCATAGAGATGTGTTTAGACCTTAAAAATATTAAAAAGTTTTTATTTAAAAATCATTGTAACCTTTCTAAAAGGTTCTCTCAGATCTCGAAAGTCAAATATGAACAAAAAATATGCGAATTGTGAAAAGAAGTTTCAGAGATGTCTAATTGGGATTTTTTTCCTTCGGAAACAATGTTTTCTTTAATGTACGTAAGTTAGTCCGCAGAGATAATTGTTTGGACCTAAAAAATCGAAAAAAACAGTTGGAAAATGCAAAGAAAATTATTTTGATGTTCAGTTGTTTTTTTTTTAATTATTTTCTTAA
Organism: Sisyra terminalis; assembly: GCA_958496175.1. Lineage (NCBI taxonomy): Eukaryota > Metazoa > Arthropoda > Insecta > Neuroptera > Sisyridae > Sisyra > Sisyra terminalis. Next base: position 3,444,058 of record OY292277.1, read on the forward strand.
AGTCATATTTTGTAAATCAGAGATTTACCCAACTGTTTTAGTTTGGCACTAAAACGTAGTGCATGGAATATATGATTAAGATAATAATTCAAAAAGAAAACAACTGAGCACCAAAATAATTTTCTTTGCATTTTCCAACTGTTTTTGAGATTTTTCAGGTCTAAGCAATCACCTCTGCGGACTAACTGAAGTAAATTGAAGAAAACATTGTTTCTGAGGAAAAAGTAAACAATTAAGCATCGCTGAAACTTTTCTTCACAACTCCCAATTCTTTCAATGGCTTTTGAAGTCTTAATAAACCGCTTACAAGGTTTACAACTGATTTTTAAGTAAAAATGGAAAAAAAAATAAGCATCGCAATGTTTAAAGACACTTCATGCACGACAATTGTAGTAAAGGTTAAAGAAACAATTGAATAGCGACACAATTTTTTTTTATCAACTTCTATTATTTCTATAATAATGGATTGTTGTTTCGATTATCATTACAATTTGCATGACTTATTTGATTGTTGAAAAAAAATAAAAGCATATCGCTGAACTTTAAAAACAATGGAGAGCAGAAATTTGATATTTTTTGAATGTTAATTAACAAAAATCCATTATTTACTTTGATTTTCGAATGTTTTTGAAATATTTCGCCACCACGAATAAGACGAGACTTAGGACAAATCATAAAATATCGTAATTTATTTGTAAACTATATTTTGTTTAAGCAAATGAAAAATAAGTAATGGCGTCTTTAAAAGGAAAACTTTTTTTTTTCGCTACGAATTTGACAAATGAGCATATAATAAAAAAAAATAACAATCGGTGTTAAAGAAAGGAAACAAAATTTGTTTATTATGAAAAGTAAATGACTTTTGGAAGACAAATGAAAATTAAACAATCTTTTTGTTCTTTTTTTTCAGGACAATAATGAACCATTTGTAGAAGACGTTTACCGATGAAAATAGTAAAATGATTTTTTGGAGAAAATTCTTTTATAAATGGATTTTCACGAGATGGATTGGGGAGGGGAGAAGAAAAGCTCAAAGCTTGACAATATAAGGTATTAACAATGGAGGATCAAGAAATCGAAAAGAAACAACCAATTTAATAAAGGATGAACTTTTAAAGTCTATAGAACTAAAATGATTCAAGAACAAATATGGGATCTATTTTTATAGCCTTTTTTCCGACAAATTTGAAACAAAAGACAAACAAATAGTAACCACACATTAGCTCGGTTCACAAAGAACCGAAATTCAACAATCAACTTTTAATTATATTAGATCGCATTTAAATCGATACATTAAGAAGCATACCGGCTTTTGTTCCGAGTTTTTCGCGCTTAAATTCAAATCATTTGCATTGTTTGGCGGCCACATTCAATGGGAAACCACGCATCGAATTCGATCAAAGGTTCACCGACATTTGTAAAGACCGTAACATAGTGGTATCAAGTGATACAATACGAAAAACTATTAAATTTATATATAATAACAATAATAATAATATTAAAAGTTCGTGAATTCTCGCAGTAACATATGGCAAATGGTATACAACATTGTTGCTGTTTTGGTGATTCTCAAGATGTTATATAATTTCCAATTAAATTCGTGGAAAAGATTCAAATTTATATTTTCAAGTGGTACAATTGACGAAAAATCCCTTACCTTTTAACCGTAAGTTAAACAATGTAAAAGTCATGGCTTACCTGCAAAAAAAAAAACAAAATATGGTCAGAACAAATTTTTCAAAACAAATGAATTACGTGGATCAAGTAAATCATGAAATGCTTGTGATTATTCAAAGCCAACTTTTAACACTTGATAACATGAATAATTAGAAAGACACAACTTTGAACGATCAAACCTCGAAAATGGTAAGAAATGAAGAAAAATTTTGTGGACAAATTTAATAGAAAATTTTATTCCCAATAAATTAGGTTCAGTGAGTTTTTCCGTTAAAACCAATCGTAACCGAGATTTCTTAGTAAATGTATGGTAGAGTCATTTTCAATCTAAAATTCAGAGGAATTACATTGAAGCTAAGCCATACTGCTAAAGCAGTTGAAATAATAGTCCGGTCAATTTAGACATTTGAGGTTACATAAATTCCCACCAAGATGAAAATCAGTAAGATTGTTTAAAATATGATTAAAAATAAAATTTGAAAGTTCCCCATCTTTCTCCTGTATGGAAAAAATGTTATTCAAAGTCAAAGGTCAAAAAAATGAGTTTTTCGCGATTTTCAGCGAAAAGATAAGTTTTATCATAAAATATATAACAGGTATAAGACCCTAGTCACGCACACAATTGAACGATAGAAAAATATTTCAACATATATTACAACTATAGAGATGCATATACGTGGCGTACTCATGCATATTATGACGATTCCAACTTTTTCAGTTGTTATATCTAAAAAACCATGGCTCGTAGAAAAAAAAGTATTCATACATTTTTTGTAGATAATTTTATGATCTACATTTTTTGTCTAAAGTATTTTTTATTAAAATTTATCGCTTTGCTGAAAATCGCGAAAAACTCATTTTTTTGACCTTTGACCTTGAATAAAAAATTTTCCATACAGTGGAAATATGGGGAACTTTCAAATTTTATTTTTAATCATATTTTAAACAATCTTACTGATTTTCAGCTTGGTGAGAATTTATGTAGCTTTACTCTAATTTTTTGATCTAATTTGACCGGATTATAATGCATAATCGAGTAGTTTCAAAAATAGTTATATACACTTGACTATTATTTTCATAAAATTGAGCTTTTATTTAAGGTGGAACTAATGAAATAAGTTCTTGATATTTACTTATTCAAACGACGGCAGATCCAGGATTTTTTCCTGGGGGGGGACACAAGGGACCGACGGCCAAAAAAATCCACAATAACTATTACAACAAACAGTTTATTTCTACAAGTACATGTATTTATAGGAAAGTTTATGAAAGTGTCAAAATATCTTGGAGGGGGCACATGCTCCCGTGCCCCCCTTTAAATCCATCCCTTGCATTTAAATGCATGATTGCAAAAAAAAAAAATATCGAATCAATATAAGTCTCAAATTTGAATTAAGTGATTGTTGCCATTTGTTTCAACTGTCAATTCGATTTTATTCAACTGACAGTTTTTGTCAGGCTTGGCCAAGATTTATAAATTACATAGGTTGCCCCATTAGAAAAAAAAATGACGTCATACGAAAAATTTTGAAATTTGAATCAGTCTGAAGATATATATGAATTTCTTCTGAATACGTCAGGTGGCGCATGAGGCCACCTGTGTATTTTATAAACCTTGAGAGTTGGCTGTGAATAGCTACACGGGTAGCTACTTACACTACTAATAGCTAAATGTATTCAAGAGTTAATTTTTAAAAGATCATTAATGATTTAACAAAGATGAGAAGGAGCATTTAATAATGTTTTAAAAGAAATTTAAACAATAAATACTGACACGAAAGAAGGGGAGGCTAGACCATTTTTTTTTTTTTTGTAAAACGTTGGGAACTTATGATTAAAATTAATAATTAAAAGCAAAACTATGAATGCAATGAATTAACTCTTCCTTTTTTCAGATTCCTCAAATGATTGATATTTCCGGCTCCACTTATGCATGAGATTCTTCATTATGTCATAACAACGTAACAGAATATGAATCCACTTCGGGAAACTGGAAGGTAAACATTGATTTAGCAGACACGTGTCGCGACGTCACGTCATTCATCCCTTAATTCAACATAAAAGGGTTGGGAAAAACAATGAGATCCCATGAATATTTCCCGGAAAGTTTTGCGTTTCAGTCACGCCAACGGCCATTGTCGGAATGTCTTCTTCGTTTAATGTTTAAAACCAAGTGGATTGAACCAGGAAAATGCGTGAGCTTGAATATACAATGTCGGTTTAATTGAAGAGATGTTTGTCTACCGGAATTTTGAAGTTGCAACGAAATATTCAACCCTCAAAAGTTGTTAAAAATGTCTCTTTTGTGATCGACGAGGAACCACCGGGTAATTTATGTAATATTAAATTGGAAAGTTTATTAATTTGAATCATTTTTAGGTGAGCTTCTTTTCTGATCAATTGGAACTTAGAAAATCATTCTTTGGTTGAAATTTTATGGATTTATATGGACATATTCATTGGTGGGCATTGTTAAATAAAATGGAGCTGACAATTTTCTTTGTGCACATCCATTGGACACAGATGGTTTTCTATTCGAGCAAATCTTATCATCTTATGACCTTTTATCTCAACCGTCAGATGGAATGCAACAATTTTCTCTTTGGCTCAAATAATTCATTGGTTGCCGTCAAGAAAATCGAAGTTGACTTAAAAGTAAAATACCTCACAACTTGACGACAAATACGTCGACAATTTTTTACACAAATCAATCTCTTGACTTGGCCATTTACACAGTTGCCGAAGCCTTTTACGGCAATTGGCGATTGGCTCACTTTAGCATAAACTACAACTGAAGATTTGAAGAAAAGAAAAGAAAAAACATTTAGAAAATCTATCAAAGTCCAATATCCCGCTTGGTAATATTCTGGAGTTGAGTTCACGTGTGGTTCCCCATTGTAAATTAATTACAACCGCCGGGGTCACAATGGTTCTAAATCGCGACGAAAGCCGTTTGCAATGTGAGGAAATTGCGAGGCAACAGATTTTCTTTATGAGGCCATTTTAAGGTTTTAAGGTAATGAAAGCAGATTTTCGGTTTACCTGCAAACAAAAGGGGCAATGTTGATTAAATGCTCGCGTTATATTTTGCGGGGTGAGTAATGTGCCATCTGCTTGGGTAACGTGCAATTAATTGCAGAATAGTTTATGGAGAAATGCACGGAAAAGTTGGAAAATTTACGAGAATGCCAACAGACAATTTCAATGGGATGTAAAAATAAGAAGAAAAATGGAAAATGTATCCTTTTTTAAGTTTTTCGTCGGCTAATATCTGGTTAAAATCAGTAATAATCATTCAAAATTGTAACTCTAATTAATGATGAATCTTGATGAAATGTAATTTCAAATGTGCATACGACTTTTGGCTTTCAAAATAAATACTTTTTGGTTGATATTTTACAACACCTTTTTGTGGTGAAGACGCCAAAAAAGGGATGCAACCTTTTGCTACTTTACAGTAAATTATACTTAGTAATGGTAAAATTGTACTATTTTACAGAAATTAAGTTTAAAGATCATTTTAAAATCAATTTTATAAAGAAATTTAGCTTCAATCTGGCATAGAAATTGGAAACTTTCAACAAATTTTATAGTTTTCATTGACTTAAAAAATTAACTAATAAAACGTTTGTTTCAGAAAAATTGCCTGAGATCAATGAAGTTAAAGATATCAGGATCAGTTTAAACCAATTTTTCTCTTGATTCATTGAAATATGAAGCTATAATCGTGGATAATGAAGACTGATATTTCAACCATTGACAACTATTCTCATATACATTGAAACTATAATAACTTCTGAAGCTTTTAAGTACTTCTTAACTTTTTAATGTAAAGCAAAGGATTGTATAGTTTTAATATCTTTAATTGAATTAATACCAACATTTATTTTCTAAATATATCCCGGAAAAATATAAGGAAATCAAAAATCAAAAATTGGACTACAATATATTTTATATATTGTATACACAGTATAACTGTTCAAAGTCAGCGGAAAAAATCTTATTTTAAAAACTGATATTTCAGATATGGAAAACTTTTCCCATATTCTTTGAAATAATAATTACTTCTGATTAACCACTTCTTAGCTTTTTAATGTAAAGTAAAAAATTGCATGATTTATATATCCTTAATTGAATTAATACCAACATTTATTTTCTAGATATATCCTGGAAAAATATAAGGAAATCAACAATTCTATAATTCTATAAAATTCATACTGCAAAACAAAAAGTCCATTCAACTTTTGGCTTTAGAAAAATAGAGTTATTTTCTCAAAATAACTTTTAAGTTGAAGTTTTGTAACACCTTTTTGAGGTGAAGACGTCAAAAAAGGGATGCAACTTATTGCTACTATACAGTAACTTGTACTAAGTAATGGTAAAATTGTACTATTTTACTGAAATTAAGTCTTAAGATAATTTTAAAATAATTTTTTTCAAGATATATCACAAAATTTAGCTACTATCTGGCATAAAAATTGACAAATTTCAAAAAAAATTAATTGTTTCCTTTGACTTAAAAAATTAACTAAAAAAACGTTTATTTCAGGAAAATTGCCTCTAATCAATGAAGTTAAGGATTTCAGGATCAGTTTAAACCAATTTTTCTCATGATTCATTGAAATATGAAGCTATAATCTAGGATGATGAAGACTGATATTTCAACCATTGACAACTATTCTCACATACTTTGAAACTATAATAACTTCTGAAGCTTTTAAGTACTTCTTAGCTTTTTAATATAAAGTAAAGAATTGTATGATTTAAATATCTATAATTGAATTAATACCAACATTTATTTTCTAGCTATATCCAGGAAAAATATAAGGAAATCAGCAATTTTATAATTGTATAAAATTTATACTACAGAACAAAAAATGCATTCAACTTTTGACTTTGGAAAATTAGAGTTATCTTCCAAAATAACTTTTAAGTTGGAATTTTATAATACCTTTTTGAGATGAAGACGTCAAAAAAGGGTTGTAACTTATTCCTACTATACAGTAACTTGTACTAAGTAATGGTAAAATTGTACTATTTTACTGAAATTAAGTCTTAAGATAATTTTAAAATAATTTTTTTCAAGATATATCACAAAATTTAGCTACTATCTGGCATAGGAATTGACAAATTTCAAAAAAATTAATTGTTTCCATTGACTTAAAAAAAATTACTAAAAACGTTTGTTTCAGAAACATTGCCTTAGATCAATGAAGTTAAAGATTTCAGGATCAATTTGAACCAATTTTTGTCATGATTCATCAAAATATCTTCGATAATGAAGACTGATATTTCAACCATTGACAACTATTCTCATTTACTTTGAAACTACAATAACTTATGATGCTATTAAGTACTTCTTAGCTTTTTCATATAAAAGAAAGGATTGGATGAATTATAGCATTGGATTTATCCAGGAAATATATAAAAAAATCAACAATTTTTCAAGCAATAAAAAAACTGCAAATTTATTCTGGCGAACTATATAATCATTTCGAAAAATTTTGATGTAAAATCAACTAAAACTTGAACTTAAGAATAATACTGCTTAAACAATTTGGTACAATTTTATTAATGGAATTGAAGCCCAGAAAATTAAATATTTTTTTTGAGTTACCAAAGGTAAAATTATATATAAATCGTTTGTGAAGATATTTTGTATGTTTTCTTATACTTCTAATTTTTAATTGTAGATTCTACTTGCTGTTTTATTGCAATACAAACGAAGTTGCAGGAATCTGTTAATATTTCTTGACATTAATTAAACTTGATACTTCGACTATCAAAACTATTAATATCCTTTTATAATCCTTTGATAAAAGTGAGTACAAGGTGGGCACCACATATTTACTGTATAATAATCTGCGGTAAAAGGTTTTAGTCCTGAGAATACACTCCATTTCTTTCTAGAGCCTTACAAAATTAACCGAAAACCAAAAAACGTCAATTTTCTCAAATTAATATCTACACAAAGAATGAATGCAAATTGGTATAAATTTCCTAGAATGACCTTTATACAAATAGAAAGAAGATTAAGTATAATTGGAGTAATAGAATAGTGAATTTCGGGAAAATGCCATCCTTATTTACGCTTTTGTAGTGCAAAGTTAGCAAACGAGGGCTTGAAATTCTTATAATTCAGATTGGTAGAATGATATTTAATGATTATATTCAATAACTTATTTAATATTAAATCCTTGGCAATTAAAATTGGCCCTGTTGTATGTATTGGATGTTCCCACATCAGGTGTCAAGGGATAGTATTTTTCCTGAAATTCACTACTCTATTACTCTAAATATAGTTAGATCCCAGTCATGGTTTTTTGTGATATGTTTCTACTTGTTCCAAAGAGCATTTTGTGAAATTTTTAGCCAATTTTCTTTCAATCCCTTTCGTAGATATTAACTTAAGAAAATTGACGTTTTTTGGTTTTCGGTTAGTTTTGTAAAGCTCTAGAAAGAAAACGAGTGTATTCTCGGGACTAAAACTTATACTACAGATTGTTATAAAAGTATTTAACACAAAAAGCAAATATCATTAGTAAGTCTCTATTCTTTCATGAGATTTTAAAAAGTAATAATTTAAAGTTTTTGCACAAGAAATTTGATTAATTTTCTTTTATAGTAGGATATTAAAAGTATGTAAACATAAAGCTTATTTTATGCAGAATGCATTGGTTTTTAAATTATTTTGATATATTCACAAATAGCTTGGCAATTAAATTTTCCGTAGACCACCTTTTTTCATTAAAATTTACCCAACTGCCATTTTAAAAATGGCTGCCAGGGAAAAACTATAGCATATTAATATTTTTCAAATAGGTTTCAGTGAATGTCTAACTATATGAAACTCGTAATTAAAGAACCATGAAAATAAAAAAAAATGTATAGCAATATGGGTTAGAAGGTTTTAAATGGATTGACTGTTAATTAAAGTTTTGAGTTGAATTTCTTTGAATAGTTTTTTTTTTGACAAGGGAAAAATATAAAATTAAGTAAAATGAGTATTTGAAAAAAAAACATACAAAAATTTGGTCAAAAAATGTAATGGTTTTGTTGGATATTCCTATCCAGGAAAAAGGCCAACAGATGTGCTAGATTGAACTTGAAATAAATATTTTAAAAGGATTTTCCTCAATCTCGTTGCACCTGATTTTTTCTAATTCCTCTACGATGTTATATCTTAATTTTGGCTTAAATACGTCTCATTATTTCGACATCCCATTCTCATTCTAAACTAATAAATTGTAAGACTTCATTATCCTCGTATTGCTGTCATTCAAAGACACAATCAAAACTTCCAAGGTAATGATGAAATTAAAAATTAAAAAATTTAAATTAAGTCTCTTGTGTCTCGACTGGAAATTATAAATTGAGTCTTATTAGTCTTTCAAAAGGCTGTGTTGTTTTTTCTTCTTCTTCGTCTCGAAATCTCCTCACCGACATCACTGACAATCCATTAAATTATTCAGAAATCTCAAAAGACACACACACACTCGAACATTTCATAATTCGTCTCATCTCATTTTTTAACGGGGCGTAATTAATTTTCTCGATGAATAGACGAGGTTTAGGCGTGTTCAAATATTGATAAGCTTAATATAAACAGACATTATTGTGAGCGAGCTTTTGCCGTGCTCTAATGAGCTTTCATTGAGCTTAAACTAACTGGTGGTTAAATGAACAGAACATTTAGAAACGGGCTATTTAAAGTTTTCACTCTGCAAGTACAAAAGTGAAATAGTTTTAAACTAACCGCCATTTTCCACTGACCTGTATTGATATGGAAATATGAGTAATGAGTTTAGTGGATTTGATTATAAACGTATCCCTTCATCTACATAGATGGCTTGATTTTATAAAAAAACTTAAATCTCATTGGTCAAATCGAAATTTAATTGTTTGAAAAATTTCAGTGAGCAATTTTGCCAACTTTTACTTTTAAAATAAAATTTAATTAAATAAATCATTTTCATTGAATTTTCGAAAGTGTTGCATTGAAAATTCGATATTTCCATTCTTGGATAGTGCAAATACCCTATAAAAGGAAAATATTGCTCTTTTTATAATTATTATCGTTCGATAGTAATGAAGTGAGAGGCGTTCATTATGCCATTACACGTGGAGACGCCATTTCGTGTTAGAAGAAAATAATTCTTCTTGGATTGCAATATATTTTATAATTGGGTGTGATGGCCATAAGGGCGAGCCGCCACTATCGTATCGTATTGTATTATTACTTATTTTAACGATAATGTGAAATAAATTATTGTGAACGATGAAATAATTAGAGTGAATTCAAGAATTTTGTTACACTAATGATTTTCCTTCGTGTTACAGGCAGTGGGCATCGCATCGTGAAGCCTAACGATAATAATATTAAGGAGCGATGATTAAAAAGCAGAAAATCGAAAAGGAGTTATACGGAAATCTCGGGCAATTCCACGAGCAATTAACGCCGCCCCAACTGGCCGAAGCAATGCGGAATACAGTTCAAGAGAATTCCTTTTTCTTACCATAGACTTAAATATATTTGTAGGTAATACAACTTAAGATTAAGACATTCAAGCGACGAAAAAACACTTTGAAAATCACTTAAATAAATTGGTACAATGCTAATTTCATTTATTTATTTTTTTCTCGCATTGTGTTCTCATTTCTTTTTTCTGAATGAGTAAGCGAAACGAAAATCGTTCAAGAACACAAAACACGAAAGTCTCATTCGAAAATTACTTAACAAAGTGCTTGAATTTGAATACAAATGTTTGTCACTTTTACATTTGAGTTTTTTTTTTCTTTTTTAATAAATTCAAAGTGGTTTTTATTCAAATAAAATGTGCTGTGGTAAGAGAGCTCTTAAATATTTTTAAAGAGTTCATTTCAAATACGTTCCAAACCATTTACGTGCTTGGATTGAGAAATTATCATAGACGTATATGCTTTTAGTGATACAAATATGTATACAGTATTGCCTAAACTAACTTATGGAATTTTTTCGTAGACTTTGTGCAATTGAAGAGCTCTGTTCGAGTTGATGGTCAATGGAGACTAAGTATGGAAATTAATTTTTGAAAATTTGGACTTAAAAAAGGTTGAGTAAGCTATTGAGGATCTAGCTGATTAAGCATTTGAAAACTGCACTCGCATCTAATGAAGGAATCTTACCATGATTTTATTGTTTTTCATCTAAGATATCCATACATTTAATCTCACACTCCTACCCCAATAGTGAGGGAATAATGAAGGAAACAATCCTCAACGTAAGTATTTTTATCTCAATACCTATTGAAGGTATTTTCATGAAATTGAAACTACATAACTACATATGGCTTTCAATAAACTATTTTTTTTTTTTTAGATTCTTTGCAATATTAGAAACTGTCAAAAACGAGAAGTATATTTTTGGAGTGGGTTTTCATACCAACACCCTGAGTAACACCTAACAAAAAATATGTCTTATATGGTAATTAGGATGGTCTTTAATAGGGGTGTTTTTGAATTTCTTTGCTCCCAGGGGTTCAAATGCTTCCCAATGGATAAAAAATGATTCCCTGAAAATTTAAGCTCTTAATATTAACTTTATGATAGTCCGCTTTCCAACTTAAGTTTCTTATGAAAATAACGTGAGAAAAATTAAATTTGTTCTTTAGAATTCCATAACTCAGCGACAAATAAATCGAAAGTAACTAATCACGTTATGTTTATTGTAAATTTAACGCTGTACAAAAAAGAGCTCTTATAATTTTTCGCTAAATCTATTGGCTTAAGAGTTATTGCCTTATTTATTGGCTTAAGAATGCGGCACTAATGGTCAATGAAAATATAATGCATTTTTTAACTGAACTACGGAAAGATGGTAGAGTTGGTTACATACCAAATATTGTATTTGCTTTTTTTTGATCAATAATACAAATTTGCATAAGAAATTTGATATATTTCGTAAAAACATAATTATACATCGATCATACCATGATCGTACCCTTACTTTTATAATATTTTTGCGATATATTAAAAATTCAAGAGGTTTAATTGTTATTTAATATTTTAGCAAGATACCATACTGCTTTTGATCATTAATAAGTGCCAGTAATAATATGAGGTCAGTTTTCCTCAGTTCTGGAAAATCCATTGCACTAGTTGAAGAGAGTTTCATAAAGTTTTCTAGGCCAATTCAAGGGCTCACTTTTAACCAATTCTTGCAATATATTCTGCTGATTTTGATGTTCCTGTATAAAATCAATAATAGTATCGAAAAGTTCGACATTAAGTTCAATCTTTTACCCACTGTGCTAATACAATCCTAGATTGTAATCTGTGATTTTTTTCAGGTAAAAAAACAAAGAATAATTCACACAAAAACGACTGGTTTTTCACAAAACGGATCAATGATTGAAGTTAAGCAATATCAAAGACCCAGCACAACTTGGATGGAAATTACTTGGAAAATTCTATATGAAGTTCAGGGGAGAATTTACAATACCTAGACATGCTAATGCCAATGACACTTTACAAGAGTAAAAAAGCTTTTAATTCCATCTAATTTTCAAATTGCTTTATTAAATTAAATATTTTGATTTTTAGAATAAAAAAAAAAAAACGTAGAATACAGAGAACCTAGCTAAAATTTTATAAATTACTATCGAAATCGGTAAACTTGTTCTTAAAAGAAAAGAGCCAAATGATAAAAATGTATTTACAATTATATTGTGGCATTTATAGCCGGGTGTTGTGCAATAAACTGGTCCAAATCCAAACAGATTAAGGAATGCAAATATCTTTCAATAATGATATGAAATCAGGTAATAAAAGCATACAGGTCATGAGTATGTGTTGGAGAAAGGCAGGTAGTTGTAGACGGGCACATGCAGACCTAATACGCGTCATAGATGCATACAAGTGCGTCAACACATTTCGTATACGAAATGCAACTGCACTCAACGCTACGAATTGCTTGGTTCCGTGCATTGAATGGCATATTGAAACTAACTTGATCTGCCTGCATTTCCCTAATGTATTCTCGTTTTCGCACCAAAATCACTTTTATTGTATAATATTATATTATCATTATTATTATCATATTATAGACCACTATAGAATTGGACCGGTTTTTTTGTGGAATACAAATGATAAAAGGTACTAATATTTTATACCGTCTAACTTAACGACAGCTTTTCGGATTTCAATCAAATTTTATATTCCGCCAGTTTTAAAATTTTAAAACTATAGGATCAAAGTTAAAAAAATATCATTTTTGCATGGATTCCTATATCTCAAAACATATGGGTTGTATTTAGATACGAATTGTTGTTCCCACTTTAGATGGAAAAAAAATATGAACCGTTTATTTTGAAAGTGAGTTAAGTCCATTTCAAAAACAATCCCTAGTGTTATAATTTTTAAACATAGGAACATAAGATACTAAGGAGGAGGAGGGAATAATTGGCGTTTTTGTTAAAGTCAGTAATTTCTGAAAACTTGGCAGTTAAATAATTAACATACTTTGTTCTTGTTACAAGAAGAATGGACTTACGCCACATTCAAAATAAACGAGACATATATTGATAACAGAATGACACGTTTATGTATTAGATTATCCAGGAAATTTGTACCGATTTTGAGAGAATATTAAAACGCTAAATATTACGGTTATTTAGAAGTATGGTGGGAAATTATTAGAATAAGGGGCCGTTCATAAAATACCTCACGCTAAAATCAGCTTTTTCTGACCCCCTCTCGCCCATTGTTACGCTTTGTCACACTTTCTGTGACCCCCCTAGAAAACTAAGATCCCCCCCCCCCCGAACATGATAAATTTCAATTAAAAGTGCACAAACTTTGAGAAAAGAAAAATAGTCGAAAGAAATATTAATTTATTTTTTTTTGACGAACGGCGAACGTCACATTACCGAAGACCCCCCGGCACATCTTGTCACACTAAGCAAGACCCCCCCCCCTTGTATGCGAATGTCTTTTATGAACGGCCCTTAAGGGGTATTTCTCCATGCATATAAATACTTCTATAAGGCTTTATACACTCGGATTGAATTTTAACACGATTTTCTATCTTTAAGTTGAAATATTTTGCTTAAAAACCCCCAAATGCTTATGATATTGGTATTAATCGATGCGAAATATTTCAAAGAAAGCATCGCTTTTTCTTAAAAATTTCTACGAAAAGAGCTTTCACGAGTTGATTTACCCTGTGGTAAGCGGTTCAAAATTACACAACTTTACGATTTTTTTACTCCATTAATAAGCCCTGAATTGACTTGAAATTTTACATAAACGTAGCTCAAATAGTTGACTACTTACAGTATTAATCTGAATTTTTTCTCATTACTTTTGACTATCGATTTTCTTCTAAGGGAATATCAAGAAAAAAAAATCTTGATATCTAGTAAATCTAAGATTGTTATATGATTGAAAATTCAATATCTAAGAAAATATTTCTCATTCTGTAATTAATTTTAATGGTAAAGTTCTACAATACATAAAACAAAAAATTACTAAAAATCTAGTCACTTTTGGAACTATCCCAGATATGAAAATACACCTCATAAGGGGCCGTTCATAAAATATGTCACGCTAAAATAAGCTTTTTCTGACCTCCTCCCCCCATTGCCACGCTGAGTCACACTTTCTGTGACCCCTCTAGAAATATTTTGTCAGAAAACTAAGACCCCCACCCCCTGAATATGATAAATTTCAATTAAAAGTGCACAAATTTTGCGCTCACATTGAAAAATTAGCAAGTAAATATATCAAGTTACAATTTATAGTAATAAAACTATAAACGTTCGAAACTCTATGTATTTAATATTTACTAAATACGAGATTAATGATTTTTCATCATGATAAAAATTGAAAAAGGAAAAAAGTCGAAAGAAATATTAATTTAAATTTTTTTGACGAACGGCGAACGTCACGTTACCGAAGACCCCCTCGTCCCCCCGTCACACTCAGTAAAATCCCCCCCCCTTATATGCTAACGTATTTTATGAACGGTCCCTAAAGAACCTTAAAATTTTGGTACACACTAACTCAATTCTATAGAAAAAAAGTAACAAAAATCTTTGGTTTTTCAGCATTAAGTTTTCAATAAAAACGTATACCTGTCTTTATGTTATCCGATATATGTGCCGCTTATTTTGAAAGTGGCCCAAGTCCATTTCAAGGATAATTCATATACTTACAATTTTACATCAATGAAACATAAATTTTACAATCAAAGAAGTTACTACTAGTGTGCCAAAAAAAACGAATATCATATCAATAATTTGTAAAAGTTTAGAAGTACAAATATCAGCACAGCTGGTCTAGCAGCAAATCAAAAGTTGTCGTAAGGCACTGTCCTTGAAATGGACTTAAATCACTTTCAAAATAAACGGCTCATATATTGTAAAAATCGTATTGAAGAATCTTTAAAGAGAGAAAAAAAATGAAATTTTTAATTCCTAATTTTGTTTTTAGGTTGTATGCGATGGATAAGACGATAAGACGGGAAATTCGCCGAGCTTTATCAAATATAATATCCATAAGGTAAACACAAACATTGTTATGAATAAAATATTGTGCACAACGAAAGAGGAGGAGGAGAATGGGACAATAACGACAATGACGATCATAAGATTATTCCCAACCAGCAACGTTTAACGCCAAACAGTAGCGCACAAAGCACACATTTGATATTTAATCGGCAAAAATGATGGCAGCTCCACTGAAACGGTCGTAAAGCGTTTACGGCCGCCTCGTAACATCTGTCTTTCGAGAAGAATATTTTTTTTCTTTTGCTTTGGACGAATTTAAGCTATCGAGAGAAAATCACACGATTATCTGCCATGGAAATCTCTTTGTCTGGTTGGTAGGTGGATGTAGACGTCAACGTGGAGCACGTAATCAGAGAGGGCGCCGTAATACAGTGGCAGCGCCGCGACGCCCTCGAGCGCCTCCGAGATTTATGGCGCTACATGTAATAATATGCAAACTCTCAATGATCCCAACTACCTTGCAACTTTGCCTGATCTCCACTCAGCCCCGTCCACCACCCCGCGGGCGCTTCAAACTTTTTTCCACACTTTTCCAACAAGCTCCAGGGACAACTTTAGATATCTCGCGACGACTCCCTCACCATCCGTAGCGGCAATAATAATAATATTACATTTTTCTCGTCTCGAGATGGGAGCGAAAAAGAAACATACGACAATATGTGCTGCATTGTTCGCTGATTTATTTGCAAAAACTTAAAATGAAATTAAAAATTCCTCAAGAAATATTTCCAAGTGAAATGAAAGCGTTGCAATTGATGTCTGATGTTACACTGATATTCCAGGAATTGAACACAAATAGTGTAAACTAAATAGACCAAACAGTTCCCGTGGGGTGTTTTCTATTTATATATACCAGATAGAAACGCATCCACATGCAATATGCAAATATCACATGACCATTTAATTAGATAACGTTGATAAGGCACACAACTAAGGCATTATCGCTTGATCGAGCAACAATTATTTACATTATTGGACAGCTGCGGTGAAGAGGAGAGGGATGGGAATGGAGTGCTTTTGTTGGGGGCTTAACTATGTGTCTTGTGTGCAAGCTTTTAAAGCTCGAAACGCATTTAGATTTGGGCAAAACGTTCAAATGGGACAATCGTGACGCGGAATAAACCGATGGAATCATCGAAACTGATATGAGCCGGTTTTAATGAGACGAGAAAATGCTGTGGTGCAATGGAACTATATGGAGAGAGGTAAAGGATAATTTAACAATTTACTAAATGTTTACAAAACCTGAATGGTTAGTTCATTCACGAATGAGTGTTGAGTATAGGCAAAATGAATACAGGCATGTATAACTAGTTGCATATCCAACATGATATCTAAAGCATTGTGATTTTTGGAGTTTCAAAGAAGTAAAGAAACTAATATACGATGGAAATACCTTTCAAAAATGATTAAAATAATCACAAAACATGAAGTGTACTTTATATATTGAAGAATTGGTGAGAAATCGCGAAGAAAAATGTTGCAGATTCAATAATTTTTGGAATTATTCAGTTACGGATTATCTAAGAGTTAAAGTGGTAAAATAATTTTTTTGGGAAAACTTGCTGATGACTGGTTTTCCTCGTATCGTATTCACGCTTTTCCAAAAAAGAATTCAATCCTCAAGTTCCATTCCCTTAATACTTTTGGTTGGAATACTTTATTGCTCATTTTACAAGGAGAAAATAAAACTAAAACCACAAAAAAAATGATCAAAAAGGAGATATTTTAAAAAAGCTTAAAGAATAATTCATACAAACAAGATTTGTTTTTTACAAAATAGTTCGATGATTGAAGTTAAGCAATATCTAGTACGCATCATAACTTAGATGGACGACTACCTGGAAAATTTTACATGTAGTTCAGGGGTGAATATTCAATATCTGGACATGCTAATGCCAATGGCACTTTACAAGAGTAAAAAAGCTTTTAAAATCCATCTCATTTTTAATTGACATTATTAAATTAAAAATTTTGATTTTTAGAATAAAAAAAAACAGTGAATTTTCCAAAAGAAAATATCAAAGAAATCAGAAAAAAAACGTACAAAGTATAGAGTACAGAGAATCTGGCTAAAATTTTATCAATTATTTTCGAAATCGGTAAATATGGTCTTGAAAGAACGGAGCGAAAAGACCAAAAATTATTTACAATTATATTATGGCACTTATAACCGGGTGCAGCACAATAAATTGGTCCAATTCCAAATAGATCAAGGAATGCATTAATCTTTAGTAATTAAGCTAATATACGATGGAAATACCTTTCAAAAATTACCAAAATAATCACAAAACAAGAAGTGTACTTTATATATTGAAGAATTGGTGGGAAAGAAGTGCTAAGAAAAATGTTGCAGGTTCAATAATCGTTGAAATAATACAGTTACGGATTATTTTCTAAGAGTTAAAGTGGTAAAATATTTTTTTCGAGGAAAATTTCTTATCACTGGTTTTCCCTGTATCTAATTAACTCTTTTCCAAAGAAGATTTCAATCCTCAAGTTCCATTCCTTTAATACTATTGGTTGGAATACTTTACGGAAAAACGTAATACTTAACTACGGAAAAAGGGTGAAAAAATAAATATATCAAGGATGATAAAAAAATTCAATGGAGACTGCATTTCTAAAATTCGTATATTCAGTGATTAAATGAAAGATTTCCACTAAAATTTCTAAGTAAAATTTTGCCCAAGTTTTCAGAAATTTCGCGATAAATGCGCCGTTTATTTTGGAAGTGAGTTAAGCCCATTTCAAAAACAACCCCTAAAGTGTTATCATTTTTAACTATAGGAACATAAGACACTAAGGAGGAGGGAATAATTGGCGTTTTTGTTAACAATTAAAATGAAATCAGTAATTTCTGAAAATTTAGCAGTTAAATAGTTAACATACTTTATTCTAAATAAGATTTTTTCGCTGACTTTGAACAGATATACTGCGTATACAATATGTTGAATATATTGCGGTTCAATTTATGTAGTATAATTTAATATAATAATACATATAAAAATTATACCATATACATAAATTTGAACAAAAGTTCAAACAAAAATATTCGTGACGTATTGCCCAGATATCTATTTCGATTGTCAAGCAATCACTGATTTAAGCAGTTACGGAGTGATCCAAACTACTTGATGACCACTGAGGAAGATTGATTGGCAATCGAAATACGTATCGGGGCAATACGTCATGACTATTTTTGTTTGAACTTCTGTTCAAATTTATGTTTATGGTATGATTTTTATATACACTCATCCCTCGATTTACGCGGGAGATACGTTCCCAAGATAATCGCGTAAATCGAGACTTCGAGTTCATACAAAAACTGAAGATAGGTTCCAGAAAATAAAAATCCACGTAAATCGAGACTTCAAGTTCATATAAAGTAATGGTAATAGGTTCCAGAAAACCGCGTAAAACGAGGTAAGAAAAGAGAATTTTATTAAGAAATATATTTATTAGATTAATGAATTTCTAACAGGTTTTTAGTTAAAAGTTTACATAATTATATATTGAAATTTTATCATTCCGCCTCCTCGCTGCTATATTCTAATTGAACCAATTTTTTTTTTTGGTTGGCTCGAAATCACTATTTAAATCCATTTACATCCAGCAGCAGCAGGCCCTTCGACTCGTCTGATCAAATAGCCTGTGACTAATTTTTGTGTTTTCTTTTTGTTTAAGTATTTAAATTTCACTGTATTGCGCGCACAAAAAAATTTCTAACCGCGTAAAACGGATACCGCGTTAATCGAGGGATAAGTGTATTATTATATTAAATTATACTGCATAAATTGGACCTCAAAAGTGCACATTGCGACAAAGTCGTAACTCACACCGGTGAGGTAGTACGAGCCGCCACTGAACCTGATTTTTCCATATAATTCGCGTTTTTTTTTGCATTTATCTCGTAAATAACAAGAGCTACGAAAAAATTATAAATGAAAAACTTGTAGAGAATTTGATTTCTTACAAAAAAGGTCTTGTAGACCAAATCGCGAAGATCAATATTAAACGAGATATTAAGCCTTGAATTATATGGAAAAATCAGGTTCAGTGGCCCGTACTACCTCACCGGTGTGAGTTACAACTTTGTCGCAATGGGCACTTTTGTAGAGCGTTTAATTCTGAGAAAAAACCATCTTCGGTAAAAGCGATCCCATGAAATGCCGCTGAGATATAGAAATTTAAAAATAAAAAATCAGAGTTTCCGTGTATTTTCAATAGGAAACCTTTACACGTCTTGGTGGAGGACTTAAAATTAATATTAAGGGCTCAAACTTTCAGAGAAATTTTTTTTTTTTTTGGTATTTCCAACAAAATTTCACGATAGGACCAAAAAAAGTAAAAAAAAAAATCACCCTAATATATATATATTCTGTATATTACATATAAACAGTACGTGTATGTTTCAAAAATCATTTATTATTGTAAGATTAAATTATAGAATTAAAAATTTCAAACATTTATTTAAGTTAGAAAAAATTGTTCAACTTTGGCTTTGCGGGCTACTTTTAAAGCTTTTGCGGTCGACTTGTTGGCCATCCCTGTTCTATATATTGTATACACAGTACTTTATTCTAGTTACAAGAAGAATCACCATATAGACCGTCCTTGAAATGGACTTATGTCACTTTCAAAATAAACGAGTCAAATATTCCGAGAATGATTTTCAAATTTGAAAATGGAGAAATTGCTTTAGAACATATACATTTTTGAATTAATTTTTTCAAGATCTTAGAAAATTTAATGAGAAAGATATAGGAAATAACTTTCGAATGTTTAGATCAATTCCTGTGTACTAATCACGAAAATTCTAGATACTTTAAGTGGCCATTAGAATGGTAATTGCTGGAAGAAATCAAAAGAAAATTTTTGCATGAAATATTTTCAAAGTGTAAATAATCAATGGACGACTTAGATCGGTGAGATCTAACGATTTATTTATTTACGTTCTAAGGCGTTAGACACAAATAGTTAAATAAATATGATTAGACTAATACAATTACTGTAATAACTGTTATTGGTATTCTGCAAGCAGAATGCAATTATCGATCGGTTCACAAGTCCGTGATTTCGATGTGAACTTCAATCCAAACGCATTCATGGATAACTCAAACACAAACAACTTATACCTACAATTGCAGCTAAATCAATTGCAACCAAATGCACTTCAAAAACCGTACTACAGCAGATCACAAACTCTCAAAATCTCCTTACTGATAAACCAGATCAAAAAAACTGTCAAGTCAAAAATTTAAATTTAATCAGTAAAATAATCAAAATTGGCATTGAAAAAAGAAAATTGAATTTTTCCAATCAAAAACAAATGTCAGTTTTCACGGTAATATACTTCCGAATCAGCTCTACACGTATAATAAATGGTATAATCAACGTTTGTTTTACAATAGTGAGAAAACATGTTATTGAAATTACTATTATTATACGGGAAAGAGAGTGAGAAAATTGGACGATTAGACGCGGGAAAATCAAATCAGACACATATACACTAAAACTTATATACCTACATTATATGGAGAAAAAAATGAGAAAATTATTATCGAGCGGCTAATGCGATTATGGTATGTGAAGTTCAATCGGAACTATCTAACGGAACGGAATTAGCAAAAATTGCAACGCTGAAAATTGGACAAGAAAAAAAAAACATAAACGGAAAACCAACGACCGACTTACAGAATTTTTCAATGGGAAAAAGAACTTCAATTTTTTTAAGAGATTAAAACCATTGAAGAATGATATATGAAATGTATTGGACAAGGAAAAAAATAATAAATATCCTTGGCACCCTCTTTGAGAAAAAAAACGCACCTCAATTTTCCTAATAGCTTTCGAATAATTCACTTTCATTTTTCATTTGCATTTTGCAACTACTACGTTTCCCGGATCGCATCTTCTCTGAATCCGTCATCACAGCCTACTACCGAAGATTAATTTCAATTCTAAGAACCAATACCAGGAAAAATCCAACCCTCTATGTGTCGTCTTTGCACCGAAAGTTCGCAGAAGTGACGAATTGTTTCACCCCTCAATCTTCGAAAAATGTCTACGTTGAAACTTGCGAAGCAAGGAGAAAACTAGTGACAACATTCTGCACCCAATCATCGCTACAGAACTTCCTGTAGGGATGGAGGGTGCGAAATACACAACAAAGACGCAGGTGCTTTCGATAACGTTTCCTATAGTGAGGTAATAATGTGATTAATTGGACTCAAGCTGTTACCATATCAATTTTAGACCAAATCAAATGAATTGGTCGATTCGAAGGACTCAATTTCAGATGGAAATTTGATCTCTAAATAAAAGATACAACAAATCCGGCTCGAAAGACCAAAAAGTTGTCATTAAGGTGGGTCAAAAAAATCGATTATTTTTTTTTACAAGTGACGCGGAAAAATGAGTTGCTAGACACCTTAAAAAAATTCTCACCAAGTATGAGCTCTTAATTTTAATAGGAAGATCCTCCGCATCGCAGTTTTGTATTTTTTTCTCAGTCCAATAGAAAAAAATTCACACCTCATCATTTATCGATTGTACAGAAAAATGTTCTGAAATAATTTTTTAGGAAATTTAATGCTCTACAAAAAAGGTATCTTATATTTTTCCGTAAGCCTCACCATTTGAAAGATATTAAGGATTTAGTTTTGATTATTTTAAGACAAATTTCATTTTTGTTTATGAATTTTATAACTCGACAATAAATGACTCTTATACAATACGCAATAGAAATTTTTGTTGTAAATTAACTACTCTACAAAAATGGTTTCTTAAGTTTTGGCGATTAAATTAACCCTGCAAAAGATATTCATCATCAAACTTTCATGTGTACGGGTTTTAAAAGTTTTTGATGAGATATTCGAACAATTTCAATTTAATTTATAATTTTTGAGAAAATTTACACGAATTTTAGTTTTTATCAACTGAGAAACTTCAAAATATTTTTCAAGTTTTTTTTTCATGTTTAAGTATATTTGTCTCCATTTAAAAAAAATAAATTGTACATTATTAATCGTTTAGTTAAATATTTATTAATAAAAAAAGTAAAGCTTTCATTATACATATATTATGATATATTTCAGTATTAGATAAAAACAATGTCCAATTAGTTATAAAAAGTTTTTTATTTCAATTTTCAAACAAGTTTTTCTTGCAAGTTGGGTAAGACAAATATACTTAAGCATGAAAAAAAAAACTTGAAAAATATTTTGAAGTTTCTCAGTTGTGTATACAATATATAAAATATATTGCAGTCCAATTTATTAACATAAATTTGAACAGAAGTTCAAACAAAAATATTCGTGACGTATTGCCCAGATACGTATTTCGATTGCCAAGCAATCTTCATCAGTGGTCATCAAGTAGTTTGGATCATTCCGTAACTGCTTTGTGATGATTCACGGAGTGATCCAAACTACTTGATGACCACTGAAGAAGATTGCTTGGCAATCGAAATACGTATCTGGGCAATACGTCATGAATATTTTTGTTTGAACTTCTGTTCAAATTTATGTTAATAAATTGGACTGCAATATATTTTATATATTGTATACACAATATAACTTTTCAAAGTCAGCGAAAAAATCTTATTTTGGTTTCTCAGTTGATAAAAACTAAAATTCGTGTAAATTTTCTCAAAAATTATAAATTAAATTGAAACTTTTCGAATATCTCATCAAAAACTTTTAAAATCCGTACACATGAAAGTTTGACGATAAATATTTTTTGAACGGTTAATTTAATCGCCAAAACATACGAAACCATTTTTATAGAGCAGATAATTTCCAACAAAAATTTGTATTGCGCATTGTATAAGAGTCATTTATTGTCGAGTTATAAAATTCATAAACAAAAATGAAATTTGTCTTAAAATAATCAAAATTAAATCCTTAATATCTTTCAAATGGTGAGGCTTACGGAAAAAATATAGAATATCTTTTTTGTAGAGCATTAAATTTCCTAAGAAATTATTTCAGAACATTTTTCTGTACAATCGATAAATGATGAGGTATGAACTTTTTTCTATTGGACTTAGAAACAAATACAAAACTGCGATGTGGAGGATCTTCCTATTAAAATTAAGAGCTCATACTTGGTGAGAATTTTTTTAAGGTGTCTAGCAACCCATTTTTCCGCGTCACTTGTAAAAAAAAAAATCGATTTTTTGACCCACCCTAGTTGTCATATGTTCTTAAAAGTTTATGACTTATTCTTTCAATTTGATTAGAAAGCAATAAATTGTATTTCCTCTACCATAAAAGGGTAGTTTTTCAAAAAGACATAATATTTATCGGTGCAAATGGTCGTAATTTGTCGGAACAAGTCGCTTGCATGCGTTCGAAATGTAAGTGAAGAAGTTATTTTTTTTTCTTCTTTCGGAAAAATTTATGTTTTTGTAATGTTCGCCGGTGTTTTATTTGATTTAAAGAGGAAAGGGTTGCTGATTACGGTGACCGATAAGTGTAGTGAAATGCCACGCAATGTCAATAATTCGTCGTGTCGCACCCCCCCCCCACCCATACGTCTCTTCACAGGAGGACTTTCCCTTGAGTCGGTGCAAACATTTTTCATCCCTGGTGCGCGTTTTCATAATGGAATTGGGGTGGACTGAAATGGCATGGCGTGGGTGCTCCGGGAGGAAATGGTCGTAAACAATAACCACTCCTGTA
This sequence comes from Sisyra terminalis, assembly GCA_958496175.1. NCBI lineage: Eukaryota > Metazoa > Arthropoda > Insecta > Neuroptera > Sisyridae > Sisyra > Sisyra terminalis. The sequence goes on from OY292277.1 coordinate 3,467,969, forward strand.
TGTGTTCCAAACAGAAAATCATTGAAGAGCTTTTTTTTTTAAATATTCAAGCTTTTAGACCAGCTTTTATTGCTTGATATTGCTCATTTTTCTTGGATGTCATCGTCATGGAAACTATTAAATTTTCGAGAATTTAAAAGCGGGAAAGGTGAAACGATGATTTGGAGGATAGATGAGAGCTTTTTTGCGGCTAAGCTTCCATTAGGGATATTAGAAAAAGTGAAGTCTGAATGATTTATTTTGGATTAAGCTTTTAAAGACTTTAAAAGTTGCTTTGAAGAAAATGTCGGTTTTCCTAAAGAAAAACAACTGAATTATCATCAAAGTAGCTTTGAAAAATATTGAGCCAATTACTACTATAGTGAATAGTAATAGGTGCACCGAAAAAGAATGCCATTTTTTTAATATATAAAGCTCAAAATTTTGTTATACTATTGATTTTAAATCAATGATATAATCAGCCCCAATAGTATCAATGTTTAGACATTTAGTGTGCAAATTTTTAATAATTTAAATTTCAAAATTCTTCGTATGACGTCATTTTTTTTTCTAATGGGGCAACCATCGTTACCACATAAGTAGTAAAACAATTGAAAGCTTAAGGGATGTTCAAAATGTAATTTTTTGATATTGTCCTTAGTAATCAATTGTTTTTTACTAATATGTAAATATGCCATATTAGTAAAAAACAATTGATTACTAAGGACAATATCAAAAAATTACATTTTGAACATCCCTTAAGCATTCAATTGTTTTACCACTTATGTGGTAACGATTCAAAGTGTATAAATTACACAGGTTGCCCCATTAGAAAAAAAAATGACGTCATACGAAGAATTTTGAAATTTGAATCAGTCTGAAGATATGTACGAATTTCTTCTGGATACGTCACGTGGCGCATGAGGCCACCTGTGTATTTTATAAACCTTGATAACGATTGAAATAAATAGAAATCCGAAGGAATAATTTTAGACGATTATAGTGGGTACGCCAATATCACCTCCCCCTTAATTAATTAGTGTTTTCCAGGGCTTTTCTTCTACAGAGGAGTATTGCATTACCGGGTTGCAGCATAGAATTTCATCTGTTAACAGTTTTTTTACACTTTTGGGTATTTGGTCGATCGATTAAGATTGACTAGGATTATTTGATAGCTGTTCGACTTTCTGGCATACATTTCCCCCCGTTAAATTTTTATTGGTCGAATTTTTCGGTCATATTTCGTTGGTACCAGTTGGAGAAATGAAAATTATCAAATTTGAACTTTGGCGTAAATGTACATCAAATGGACTTAGATTAACATTGAAAATGTTTTTGGTAACAACTTTGCGTTGCTATCCTGTGAAACTCGAAGAGCATACAATACCGAATTTATATACTTGCAGGTTTTGGTCATACTATTTCAATATAAATTTCGAAATAAAAAATATTTTGTAATTTTGTACTAAGATGATAAATTACTCTAATCATAAAATGTCTTTAGTAATGGCAATTGAATGACTATTGGTTGAAAAACGAATTTTTTTCCGGTACATCTAATATAAGGCGTGTATTATTAGGATGATTTTTTTTTTACTTTTTTTGGTCCCATCATGAAATTTTGTTGGAAATACTAAAAAAAAATTTACTGAAAGTTTGAGCCCTTAATATTAATTTTAAGTCCTCGACCAAGACGTGTACAGATTTCCCATTGAAAATGCACGGAAACTCTGATTTTTTTATTTTTAAATTTCTATATCTCAGTGGCATTTCATGGGATCGCTTTTACCGAAGATGATTTTTTCTCAGAATTAAACGCTCTACAAAAGTGCTTATTGCGACAAAGTCGTAACCCACACTGGTGAGGTAGTACGGGCCACTGAACCGGATTTTCCATAAAATTCAAGGCTTAATATCTCGTTTAATATTGATTTTCGCGATTTGGTCTACAGAACCTTTTTTGTAGGAAATCAAATTCTCTACAAGTTTTTCATTTATAATTTTTCCGTAGCTTTTATTTACAAGATAAATGCAAAAAAAACGCGAATTTTATGGAAAAATCAGGTTCAGTGGCCCCCGTACTACCTCACCGGTGTGAGTTACGACTTTGTCGCAACGGGCACTTTTGTAGAGCGTTTAATTCTGAGAAAAAACCATCTTCGGTAAAAGCGATCCGATGAAATGCCGCTGAGATATAGAAATTAAAAAATAAAAAATCAGAGTTTCCGTGTATTTTCAATGGGAAATCTTTACACGTCTTGGTCGAGGACTTAAAATTAATATTAAGGGCTCAAACTTTCAGGGAATTTTTTTTTGGTATTTCCAACAAAATTTCACGATGGGACCAAAAAAAGTCAAAAAAAATCACCCTAGTGTATTATATGTTAAGAACCAATCACAATGCCTTCCCAAATCCGGCCATTTTGAATAAATGACTTATCAGAAGAAAGAAATCTGGTAAGCATGCTCTGATAATATATTTTTCAGGAAAAAATGCCGTGGTAAAAATTGATGCAACAAGTTCTTATTTTACAAAAAAAAAGATAAGTCTAAATATTTTATGTTAATTATTTCCATCTTTAACTATGACATTCATCCCCTTCACCCTTCTCGTAAACGAACCGTTAAAAATTGCATCTTAAATATCCAATTTCGGCCGTTTAAAATCCAATTAAATCGCAACTTTTGTAACGCCAATCGTTTCCTTCGACATTCACAAACTTGAAAACCTCATTATTGCACTCTATCTGGCGAAAATGAATTTATACCTAAACGCATAAAATGCACCACCAATATCAACAAATTACAACGAAACGAAACGCGAACCTCCATGGACTTAAGACCGGTTCTTGCAACTACGTGGATGCACCTTTCTTTTACAAATGGCCAACAATAAAAAGTGCATGTGTAATTATTTGATGCATTTCCTCCTCTCTGCCGCCGCTTTGCGTTCAAGTCAATATAGTTGGCTCATGTTACACCTAGAGTTGGTGTAAGATATATCATATGCATTGAAAATGCATTTTTTTTTGAAAAGATGATCGAAAATGCAATTGGATGTGCTGCAAAGCAGTTGGTTGGTTGGCGAGTGATAATAATTCAGTATGAAGTGCATCGTTGCGATTTAATTATGAAGAAATACGAGTGGATTGAAGAAGAAGAGGCCACTTTTATATGGCATCGTTTGGTGGAAACTTGTCTCAATAAATATCGATTATCTATTGCAATATGATCGATCATAAAAATAATAATAATTGTCACAACAAATAATCAATTCAATCGATCAATCGTTCTGGAATTAAAGCACTTGAACTTTTTTATTTAATATGAACTTTTTGGTCGTCTGAGGACATGATTTAGGGGGAAAAGAAATGACTAATTTTGTAATGCGTCAGGGGTTGAAGTTGGGGATGAATCATTTGAGATAAAGCAGAAATTTAGTATTTTAAGCCTTTTTTCCCCAAATGATTAAATTTTGTATTAAAAATCTGTACAATTTTCTGCTCAAATGCATTTTTTTTACCACAACATGAAGTGTAGGTTTCTTAGAAAGGAACAATTTTTTTTTAAATCTTTACCTCCACCATTATGTTGAAACAATTCAAAAAGAAATATCTTCAACAATTGGATTGGAGTTCGAATTTAAGCTTCATCAACCTGCATAATTAACAGGTGGTTTGGGAAGTTGGTTTTTATTATGTATGAAAAATTTCTTGAAGCTTTATCAATTAACAATTGATGACTTTGAAACTTTTAAAATGACAAAGATTGTAAGCAAAAGATTGAAAAAGTAGTTCAAAATTTAAGCCGAGCTTTTGGTCAAAAGTTCAAGTTTTTCAAGCTTTTCTTATTGAAGAAAATAAGGATAAAAATTTATCTAAACAAGTAAAATTGAAGAACAATACTAGTTTCTTATCAAAATAAGATTATTTCGCTGACTTTGAACAGTTATACTCTGTATACCATATATAAAATATATTGCAGTCCAATTTATTAACATAAATTTGAACAGAAGTTTAAACAAAAATATTCGTGACGTATTGCCCAGATACGTATTTCGATTGCGAAGCAATCTTCTTCAGTGATCATCAAGTAGTTTGGATCACTTCATAACTGTTTTGTGATGATTCACCAATCAGTGATTGCTTGGCAATCGAAATACGTATATGGGCAATACGTCACGAATATTTTTGTTTGAACTTCTTATGTTGGTGGTATGATTTGTATATATTAAATTTATATATTATTATATTAAATTTGTATATTATTATGTTAAATTATACTACATAAATTGGACTGCAATATATTTTATACACAATTAGATTGTAGTTCAATAATTGATGATTATATTTCAATAATTGGTGTTAAATTATAAAACGAAACTAGTTTCATATGTATTTTTTCAAATTACACTTGCAGAATGCAAATGGCTAATTTTGTAAAGAGAAATAGGGGTTGTAGTTGGGGATGAATCATTTGGGATGATGCAGAAATTTTAAATTTTAAGCCTTTTCTCCCTAAATGTTTAAATTTTGAATAAAAAATCTATAAAATTTTCAGCTCAAATGCATTTTTTGACCCACTTTTTGAGGATGGTTTGTTAGGAAGGAACAAATTTTTTTTTAAATCTATTTCTCTACTATTATGTTACAACAATACAAAGAGAAATATCTTCAACAATTGGATTGGAGTTCAATAGTTATGTTCGTATTATTAACAGGTGGTTTGGGTAGTCGGTTTTTTCTTAAATATGGAAAATTTATTGAGATTCTTTCCATGAAAAGTTAACGACTTTTTGTATCTGTTGGAATATTCAAAAATAATATTAAAATTGATTAAGTGACCTTTGAATAATTGTATCATGGAAATAATAGTTTTCATGTATTGAAAATAGTTGGCTTGTCCATTGGTTGTTAATGATTGTTTATTATAAAACAAAAGAGTATAACAATAATGAAAACAAAATTTGTTTAAAAAAAACGTGTTTATTCAACAACAACAAAACAAAATTGTTCAATAAATATAAAACCAATCAATTGTATCCTAAACAAGTAAAATTGTAAAATAAACCTAGTTACTTATGCATTTTTTCAAATTGTACTTCCAGAATGCTATTTTAAGTGTCATAAACAAACAAATAAAAAAATGTTAACACCATATTAGACAAGGAAAAGTTCAATTTATGCATAAAATGCAAGTGTGTCCGTCTGTCTGTCAATATTGGCGTTGAAATGGACCGAAAATCGTTAATGTTCATTTGATGAAGGTTGATGGGCAAATATTTGCGTTGGAACGCGGACGTTTTCTGAATGACGACTTGTCTTCAGCAGAAAAAAAAAAGTTGGTAAAAAATTGCATGTCAATATAGTAGATGAAGGTTAAACCGCAAGAATGTTTCAATAGTTTGTAATCGTTGAAAAATGTGCAACCAAAAAAAAAAAAAAACTAAATTCGGTTTTTACAAATAATCCTTAGGAGTTAAATTCTTTCGACATTTTTCACCATAAAGATTTAGTGCCTCAAATGATGTTGCATTAAGTGCATAAATCTCTCAGATTTCGATGCTTTGAAATTGAAATTTCCCAATTTGAATGTTCAACGAAATTTATTTATATACGTAGATGAGTTATTTGTGATGCACTTGGATTACATGGAACCTTTACAGGGTAACGATAAATCATACTAATTCAGACCGCATTAGCCGAGATTTGAATCAATATTGCTGCATATAAATAATCAATTTGGCACTGGCATATAGGGCCACAGGCTTGGGTTTAGAGCTTACACATGCGTTCAAATTACCAAACAAAATCCTTGTTTTCCCATCACTAATCCAAGGGATTGAATCGAAAATTGTTATATATGGAATATAAAAATAAACGTTGATTGGAAAATTTACGAAATAAACCCATTTTTTTAAAGGGTGCGATTTAAATGTACGTCGAAAAAGATGAAAATCATGTTAAGAAAGTGTATTTTAACGCCCGATAATAAGAAAGAATAGTTCTTTTATAATATGTGCATTAGAATGATTCAAAAAAAAATTATGAATTTTTTTTTCTTAATTATATCGGAAATATTGGTGGGGAAGACAAAAAAAAATCCTGTGAAAGTTTAAGCTCTTAATATTAAGAGGTGCCGCGCCACAAATTTCGATTTTCCATTTAAATAACATGGGAATAATATTCTTTTGCACTTTGGAATTTTATAACTCACGATGGTGACAATATTTCGGAATGGCCAAGGTATATTCTCGTAGAAAATTGAACGATCTACAAAAAAGGTCCTGTACAAGTTTTTGGTATATTTATTCCTTCAAAAGTTATTCGAGGTCAAAGTTGAACTAAAGAGAAATTTAAATATTTTTTCGATTTTTTGACGCATCCATCAATTTTATGAGAAAATTTTATAGGACATTTTTTGTAGAGCACTTTTTTCATTTAACTTATCTTTGTAAAAGTTTTTGATATTTTTCACAGGTCTTAAGTTATTTAATTAAAATTAAAAAAATAATTTTATGTTAAAAACATAATAATTCAAGGAATTTTCAGTTTAATGCAAATAACTTAGGACCTGTGAAAAATATCAAAAACTTGTTTAAAGATAAGTTATAGGAAAAAAAGTGCTCTACAAAAAATATCCTAAAAAATTTTCTCATAAAATTGAAAGTTGCGACAAAAAATTGAAAAACTATTAAAATTTATCTTCCGTTCAACTTTGACCTCGAATAACTTTTATAACTAAGGTAATATAACAAAGGTATGTTCTTGTAGAAAATTGAACGATCTACAAAAAAGGTCTGTTACAAGTTTTTGATATATATGTTCCTTCAAAAGTTATTCGAGGTCAAAGTTGAACTAAAGAGAAATTTTAATATTTTTTCAATTTTTTGACGCAACCATCAATTTTATGAGAAAATTTTATAGGACATTTTTTGTAGAGCGCTTTTTTTCCTATAACTTATCTCTATAAAAGTTTTGATATTTTTCACAGGTCCTAATTTATTTGTATTAAACTGAAAATTCCCTGAATTATTTTATTTTTAACATATTTTTTTTTTATTTTAATTAAATAACTTAGGACCTGTGAAAAACATCAAAAACTTTTAAAGAGATAAGTTATAGGAAAAAAAGTGTTCTACAGAATATGTCTTATAAAATTTCCTCATAAAATGAATGGTAGCGTCAAAAAATTGGAAAAAAAGTAAAAATTCTCTTTAGTTCAACTTTGACCTCGAATAACTTTTGAAGCAATAAATATATCAAAAACTTGTCCGAGACCTTTTTTGTAGATCGTTCAATTTTCTACCAGAATATGCCTCGGTCATTCCAAAATATTGCCCCCAACGTGAGCTATAAAATTCCAAAGTGCAAGAGAATATTGTTCCCATGTTATTTAAATGGAAAATTGAAATTTGCGATGCGGCACCTCTTAATATTAAGAGCTTAAACTTTTACAGGATTTTTTTTTGTCTTCCCCACCAATATTTTTGATATAATTAAGAAAAAATATTAATCTTCTTTTTTGAATCAGTCTAATGTACATAATAAAATTATATTGGGCATCTATATATTAAAAATAATGCAACAATGCAAAATTTAATTTACAACTTTATAATGTAAAATTATTTTAAATATGAACAACAACATCTAAATATTATAATAAGTTGATAAAAAAGTTTAGATTTGCAATCTACCCATCAATTTAAAAGTCAAATTAAAAAAGTTTTTTTATTGCAATGATTTGTATTTGAAAGCATAACCAACTATGGCATATTTGTATGGGGTGGGCATATAAAAATAGTGTTAGACCATCAGTTAGTATCCAAAATCGTTTTATTAATTATTTCACTTAATGTAATATTGTTAATCCTACCTCTTAGTATCAGGGAATCATTTATTATCAGGGCTTTAAGATACTACTATAGTTAGTGTAAAGAACAATATAATAATAAGGGCACACAAAATAGATCTAATTTATTAACGTTGCTAAAAAACAATTAGCACTAAGAATCCTTATCTTGTTGCAAAAAAATATTTTAATAAGTTACCAAACCATTTTAAAATTCTTAATTTTAAACGAAAACATTTAAAGAAAATATTGATAAGCTCAATTGGTAATTTGAGGAACTAGTCACTAACATAATTTTCAATTAAATTATATTATTTAGTTAAATGATAATCTTGTTTTAACCAATAATTCATTATATTATTACTCTATTTTAAATCTAGGCAATTGTAATGTAATATTCTAGTTCTATGTACAGATGCTTTACATCTCTATGGAATGTATGCTAGAATTAAAATAGTAAATAAATAAATAAAAAAATAACATATTTTGATGTGCACTTATATATAATATCCTTTTTTTAAATGTAGACATAAGTTTTTCGTTTAAAATACTATGCAGTACTAATTATAAATGTAATAGGCAATTGGTGAACACATATGTACAACGAATTGCCTATATGTCATCAATTCAACTATCCTATGCTTTACTAAATTCTTATAATTTTTAGAGGGAAGTTTGAACGTTTGCATTGTACAATTGTTGTTATTTCAACCCTTACATTCAAGGGTAGTTTCTCTGAAATTCAAATGTACCATATATACGTTGAAGAATTTGCGTCGATAACAATAAATTTAACTGAGAAAGTGACTAACGCAATGGCTGCTGTTGTACATCTCCACATGCCAATGCTTTTCATCCCTTAACAAAAGGGGTTGAGGGACGTACGTGAAACGGAACTGTCCTCATCCCACGCAACAAATATCCAAGGAAATGGAATTCTGACAGTCTCGAGAAAACTCTCCCACTTTTCCCCACTTCCCTCTTTTCACGACAAAAGAGAGTAGTTCTTGCGAACGATGGATAAAAGCATACGAGAGTGCTAGATGTTACAATTTGTCAAACTCGAGCCTCCTTTCAACATTCCACATTCGCGAATTAAATCATCAAAAATTTGTCCAAAATATTTGGTAAATATGTGAAAGATTTTTTTTATGAGATCAATAATGAGCGAGACACGAAGTAGTGTTTGTAAATATTTCATGGGACCATGTTCGCATATTAGAGACGCAATGTTTGAATCATTTTTCAAATTGCGCGCTTGTCAGTCACATTGTTTGCTCACTACGTGATGACATGCACAGCGAGGGGGCGGACGAGTGGCGGGGGAGGCCAAGGATGAGGCACAAAAAATTCAACCTTCCATCCATCCATCTTTCTGTTCGTATATAGTAAGCCATGGCATCTGAATAAATGTACACTCACGTGTAAATAGTGAGCCAGCATATAAATAAGACAAAGTACGTGAGGGCTTATTCCACTCTTACAATATTAAACATAATATATAAACGTTAAACATTAAAAAAATTACTAAAAGAAATATCAATTTGATATTTTTCAGGAAAAAGAGATCTAGCAACCCTTGGAATCAGGGCAAATATAATGAAGTTATCACCGTTTCCTTGGTTTAATCAGGGATGGCTATGATTCCAAAGGTAACTAGTTTAAAACTATCAAAACTATAAGCACATGGGAATTTTGTAGAAATAAATTTTAATTTTTCTACATATTTTTCTATTTCTATGGACCTGACTGACTCAATAATAACCAATTTCCCATATCAAAATCGTAATCGCTAAGAATTAGAACTTTAATTATGCGTTAAGACGGAACTTTTCAAAGCTCATCTTCTTAGGAGATTAAAGTTAAAAACCGTAAGCTCCACCAAATTTTCTTTTACTTCCTATGTACACTTTCAATATATGAACCTTTTATTTTGAAAGTGAGTTAAGTCCCTATTTCAATAACAATCCCTATAATGTTATGTTTTTAACTATAGGAACATAAGATACTAAGGAGGAGGAGGAGGGAATAATTGGCGTTTTTGTTAAAATCAGTAATTTCTGAAAACTTAGCATTTAAATAATTAACATAATTTGTTCAAGTTACAAGAAGAAGAATCACCATGGACTTACGCCACTTTCAAAATAAACGAGTCATATATATATTCTATGAACTCTATAGTGTAGTAAGATTTCCACTCACTAGCAGTTCTATCAAAGCCAAATTTCTTAAGAAAGTTTTTTGATATTTTAAATTTGCCAAATGGAAAAGAAAATTGCCATCTATAGTCTTTTTCAGGAATTAAAATTAACACAAACAAAAAATTATATCGAAAAATTAGAATTCAAAACGAATATTTACTAAAAAAATAACCCGAAGTTGTTGGAATCAAGAAGCTTTTGATCAGTGTATACATTATCAAAGGTTACTGGATTTAACTTGATTGATAAAATGTCTTAAGCTAATATTTTAATATGGAGAAATTAATACTTTTATTTAAAAAAGTCAAAAAATTGAAGCTACTTTGATTAATTAAGCCAAAGAATCAAACAAGCTTTGACAATTTAACCGTAAATTTATTCCACCGATCTCTTGATTTCATTTTTTTTTTTTGACTAAAACAAAATAATAGCTAGAATCAGTGAAAAGGAAGCTAGCTTTGCTTAGATAAATCAAGCAGGCTTTGATATAATTTTTAAATCATTATATTTTATATTCTTCGTTGTTTTTTAAAAATCCGATGAGGGGTTATTCCACTCTTTCAGTATTAAACGCATTTGAACGTTAAATTTTAAAAAAATTACTAATAAAAAAATCGATTTGATAATTTTCAGAAAAAAATAGATCAAGCAACCTTTGAAATTAGAGCAATTATAATGAAGTTATCATCGTTTCTTTGATTTCATCAGAGATGGCTATGATTCCAAAGGTAATTAGTTTAAAGTTAGTAGACCTACAAGCATATAAGAATTCGATAAAAATCAAATACAAATTGATGTCATTGAAATTTGGTACATAACCAATTATCTTAAATTTTTCTATTACTATAGACCTGGATGACTAAATAATGACCAATTCCCCAATCAAAATCGTAATCATTAGGAATTAGAGTATTAATTATTTGTTAAGATGGAACTTTTTAAAATTCATCCTCTAGGAATATTAAAGTGAAAAAATTTAAGCTAGACCTATTTTTTTTTTACTATGTAAAGGAAATCACCATCTACAGTCATTTTCAGGAATTAAAATAAATACAAACAAAAAATTATTGAAATCAAGAAGCTATTGATCAGAGTAAAAATTAGCAAAGCCGTCTTGATTTATTATGATTGATAATATGCCTTTTACATCAATATGGGAAAATTGATAAATTTGTTGGTAAAAAATTAAGAAATCGTAGTTATCTTTGATAATTTAAGACAAAAAAACAAATTTGACTACAAATTGATTCCAGCGGTTTTTTGATCAATGAAAAGAAAGCTAGCTTTGATTAGATATATCAAGAAGGCTATGATAGTTTCAATGCAAGTCAAAAGCTTCTTGATTCCATGAATTTTCTGTTATTTTTTTTAAAAAAAATCTTATGCTTTGATTTATAAATTCATGCTCAATTTACTTTAAGTTTACAGAGGGTGGAAAGTAGAAGTTTGGTTAGAATATACTTAAACTATCAGAAGTGGGACAGTTTGAAATTCCTCTTCAAAGATTTCATGAAATGTCTAGTCAAAGTTAGCCATGACTTCAATGTTTACTTAATCATTCCAATGGGACTACTAAAATATTAAAACACGTGGCTAACTTTAATCATCTGAAGTTTGTTGTTAAAGTAACTATATATTATTCCCTAAATTAATGATTTCGTGGCGATTTAGATTATAACAAAAAAAAAACAGTTGGTATTAGTATGCAGAATGATCGTTCATTGTTTATACTGGAGGCACATGAGAGAATTCAAAAAAAAAATCGAAAAAGTTGAAGTTCGATATTTATAATATTAATAAGAATAATTTGAATTCAATTTAGTCTAAGAAGGCTTTGATTTCACAGATACCTTAATCACTTCAATTTCCATTTAGTGTAATGAAAATTCAGGTTACCTTCGTTACACATGGTAGACAAAGAAACAAATGAAGACTCACCTGAAACAAAGAAAACAAAAAATTAATTGTTTGATCATTTAATTGTTTTTTTTTTACAATTCATAAACTTTAATTTCTTTTCTTATCATTTCCCCCTCAGTGTACACTAAAATTGTTTAAGGGAGATGTGGGACTTTTAAGGAAGTATTATGAAATTATGGAGAAAGAAATATCTTAGTGTTTTTTTTTTCTCGTTTAGGGGGCAACAGCTTAAGATTGGGGACCCATATTTTAAAACACAGATTCCCAAGCTTTGATTATTCTTTCCCCATTTATAGGAGAAAAAAAAAAAGAAATTCATTTAATCAATTTTTTCCAAAAAACACAAGAAAAATTAGCTTATAGTCTTCCGGAAGAGCTTCTTTCCGTTTTCATTTGTTTGTATAACCACTGTTGCCTCTATAGACAATTAAGGATTTGATAAGGGGTGACATTTTTCCCATTGGGAATGACTGTCCTTTGTTTTTAAACTTTTTATTTTATTTGGTAGAAATTGAACCCATAGGGTTCCTAGCCAGCATTAGTCCGACTTTACAACTGTACAAAAATACCAAATATTTAAATTCTTTTGGCTATAGTCACGAAATTTTAAACTATATACAAAAAAAATAAGCATGGCCCAAAATTGGTTCAAATTCATAAAATTACAAAAAATCATTACTGTGCCTTCTTTTAAGTCTTTTGTGAGGGGAAGGGGGGGATTAATTTAGTAACCCTAAGGTCAACTTATTGAGGTGTTCTTCAATACTTTTTACGTCTCTTATTTTGAGCTCCTCAATAAATAGAATGACATTATAGGGAAAAAAGAAGAAATTCATTTAATCCAATTATAATTATAATTCATTTATTCCAAATTTAGCATTTTTAAAATTTTTGTCTGTCTGTCTGTCTGTGTGTCCCGATTTAACTAAAGAACGGAAAAACCGAATTTAATGAAATTTGGTATTAAGAAACAACACAATTTCCCACAGACTATAGGCTACTTATTATTCCAAAAAAATAATAAGGGAAGGTTTTCCCTAGGGGTGAAAACAGAAATTTTTACACTAAACAGGTGAATTATATATCATTGGAAAGTTAATTTAAAGTTAGAAAATAATCTGTAAAAATATTTTTAGTTGAACTGATAAAGAGCACAGTAAATTCAATTTAAAGTCTAAAAAAATGCCTCTTTGAAATATAAACCTTTATATATATAAAACACATAGTTGATGTTTAGCGTAATGGCTTACGTATCTAACATTCTAATGCTCCTAATTATAAAGACGTGGGTTCGAGTCTTACAGTTAACTTTTTTTTTTATTTTAATTTTTACAAAATTGTTGTAAATATACCCTTAGAGTTGCTCAATAAGGAAATATTAACGAAAAAATGTAATAGTAGTAGTAATAATAATAAAAATAGTAATAAAACTTTAAGTAAATACGTTTTTAAAACCGTGCATGCATAAAATCCTGTATTTATATATCCCCTCTGACTGATGAAATTTTAATATTTGATGTATTTCTTTGTAGACCTTTAATAAACTAATGTTTATTGAATATATGTAGGATTTCGAACAATTGGTATCGATTAATCTTGAGGTCAAATATAACGAATAGTAGCCTATAGAAACAATATTCGCTACAATATCTCTGTTGGACTCTAATCATTTCTATTCTGAGGTATATAGGGGAAAGGGGGTAAAGTTTCCCGTTAAAATTAGATCAATTGCACCCTTTTCGGTTTATCGAGACGAAATACTTCTTTGATTCACCATGAATAATTCAAACGTCCAATGTGGGAAAGTGATGCAAATCTGTAACTCTATGTGCAAAAGAGGCAAGAGGAAAATGATGTGGGTGAGGGGGAGAAGGATGAAGAGAAAACTTGGCTAAAATTGATTTTCCTTTTACATTAGCATCAACCGCATATGGAGCCTCTTATACTGAAGGTCTACATTCTACCATGTATATATATATATATATATATATATTTCTATAATACAAACCCATTTTCAAATGTTGAAAACTGAATATATGTGATGTAGACAGAGAGAATCAATACATCACTACCCCTCATCATCATCCCTTGGCTGTTCCAACAAAACCCTCAACGCATCATCGTCAGCCAAATCAACCCTTAATCGCAATGCATGAGATGTAAAGGCACCATTTACAATGGCAATATACCTTCGCTACGCCTGCTACGATCCGAAAGATTTCCCATCTCTTTTTGACTTAAAATTATTTCATTTGTTGTCCTTAATTTAGAAAAATTATTTTTCTTTATGAATTTTAAATTTTCAAGGATAATTATGTCATGAAGTTAGAGAAATTTTGGGACAGAGGATTGCGCTAATCTTATTATTGCAGGGATGGAATTGACATTGTGAGTTATTTGTGTAGTGGCGGGAGGGTGGTTTTTTTTTTTTTTGGTTTGTTTCGTTATGGTATTTAATGAATGAGGGTAAAAATGAAGAATTGTATTCATTCTGTTTGAAATGATGCAAACGAGCCGAGTGAGTTGGGGTTTAATTAATTTTGAAATTCCACCCCCTGCGAAGATCGTCTTCTGTTTCAAGTGGTAAGCGCTGGGAAACATACAGAGGGAAGGTGGCATGTTTTATTTGCATATTGGGATTATTAGTGTTAAATTGAATTATTTTCGTTTTGTGAAGAAAATGTAAATTTAATTAAAATGATATGTACCTATAGGTACATAAGGGTGGAAATGAAGAGAGAGTAAGACAAAAAATTAAAATCAGGTGGGTATGATGAAGTCGAAAGATACAGAAACTTTAAATGAAGATGAAATGAAGACATTCAAAAAATTAAAGTGGGCTGTGGAAAGGAGGTGCTGTCATTTGTTTTTGGGTTGAGACAATTGATTTTTTTTTGTTTTTCTTAAGAAAAATATTGACTAGACTAATTGACAATGAAAAAAAAGACTGTCGTTGGAAAACTAGCGATCTGAGTAGAAAGGGGTTGAAACAAAAGATGAAAAAAATTAAATTTTCCATCAAATTTTTTCATAGAATCTAAGAAAGATAAGATATTACTAAATTTAAAAAACTTTTATCTAGAAAAGTGAGATTTTTTTTCGTAAGTCATAGATCGAAAACTATCGATCGTAGAGTAAAAAGTTTCAAATAAAACTTAAAGGAAATTCAATTGTCTATCACTTTAGTTCTGACCATTTTTTTCGTACGAATCATAGAAATTGAAATATTTATCAAAACAAAGATATAGATCGTAAATATGAACTTGTACAAAAAAAAAGCTTCCAATCATAGTTGTAATGGATTTTTTGTAGGATCCAGATTATAGAAAAATAGAGTTTTGTTGCGCAGATCATAAGTCGAAAATTATCGATTGTAAAGTATAAAATTTTTGAAAGATATTTCATGGGATTAATAGATAAAAAGATGGTAGAAATGAAGAGAGACAAAAGAAGTGAAATTCAGGTAGGTTTGATGAAGTCGAAAGATACAGGAACTTTAAATGAAGATGAAATGAAGACATTCAAAAAATCAAAGTGGGCTGTGGAAAGGAGGTGCTGTCATTTGTTTTGGGTTTGAGACAATTGATTTTTTTTGTTTTTCTTAAGAAAAATATTGACTAGACTAATTGACAATGAAAAAAAAGACTGTCGTTGGAAAACTAGCGATCGAAGTAGAAAGGGGTTGAAACAAAAGATGAAGAAAATTAAATTTTCCATCATTTTATTCCTTATAAGTTTTGCGTAAAACAAAAGAACAATTAGATATTACGTATAATAAAAGTTTTAATCGTTAAAAGTGATTTTTTTTCTCGTAAGTCATAGATCGAAAACTATCGATCGTAGAGTAAAAAGTTTCAGAAAAAACTTGAAGGAAATTTAATTGTCTATCACTTTAGGTCTGACCATTTTTTTCGTACGAAGCATAGAAATTGAAATATTTATCAAAACATAGATATAGATCTTAAATATGAACTTGTACAGAAAAAAGCTTCCAATTATGTATAGTTGTAACGCATTTTTCGTAGGATCTACATACTAAAAAAATATAGTTTTGTTCAGAAATTATAAATCGAAAATTATCGATTGTAAAAAATAAAATTTTGAAAGATATTTCATGGGATTAATAGGTAAAAAAATCTATCAAATTATGAAACTTTTGTAGTAAAAATTGTCAACCAAAAAAACATTTCTTTTATCATTAATTGCCCTAAATTCTTTTCAGTCATATTCCCACTCAATTTTGCATGGAATGCATTAGAAAAAAAAAACATTCTCATGTCCAAATTGCATCAGTTTCTAAATTAATTCACTGATATTTAAAAATTTCAACTCTTAAATATTCATAAATCCCATTCGAGGTCAAGCAAATGTTAAATTTGCCAATTCCCTCAAATTACAAAAATTTATTTTATCGCCGCCGATAAAACTTGTCAAACTTTATCGATTTTTCTAAAATTCAACGACAAATTTCGTCACACAAAAGCAATAAATTTGACCAAAACAAACCCACACCAACGTTTGCTGTAATTAAAAATTAATTAATTGAATTTTTTCCAATTGCAAACAATTTTCCGTTTCCCTTTCATCAATTAATTATTGTTTGAAACAACAACAAAAAAATTCAAAACTTTGCCAAATATTCAAACGAAATCATTGAATTTCCGACCGATGATAAAATCCGGCGATAATTCCACTAAATGCAAAATGTCTGGTCGGCTCATGCAGAAAAAAAAATCGCATCCCCTATTTTTCCCTGTCCTCCATAACACCCCATTGTCATGTTTAAAATTGGCTAGAATTTCGGGAATAACAGGAATCATATTTAATTCCCGTTCCATTATTTTAAATTGCATGCTTTGCAAATTTAAAAATTTTTAACAATGATATGAAGTTGCCGGGTATTTTTTTTTTTGGTATGGTACGAATAAAGTTGGTATTATGTTCGGCTAATTGGCTGTTATATTCCCAGAGTTGCGTTTATATGTATTATAAATAAAATTTCATGTTTATATTATTTTAAATCCCCGATGACGGCCGGAATGTGTGTGCAGTGTATATTTACTAAATGCCAGTAATCAATCAAACTTGCGTTTTCCCTTTTTCCGAACGTAATAGTTGCGTCCCGAGGGAATTTACGCATTTTAAATAATTAAAAATTAATTGCAGGCAATTTAAATTTTTCGGAAAATTCATTGTCTACCTTATCGACTAAATGAGAAAATGTAAAATTTTGAATTTGACAAGAGTCTAGTTATGCTAGTTATCGTTCTAAAAGCTTTTTTAGAAATTTTTGATACTTTATGCGTATTATTATGCATAAAGTAACAGTTTTGGAATGAAAATTTAATAGGTTCTTATTTAATATTTTGGAGGTTAATAACCAAAGAATTAAGGGTTTTCGAGGAAAATTTTTCCAATAAAAATTTAGGGAATTTATATTTACTAGAGAAAAGTATCCTTGAAAAAAAATCGTCGAGGCGCTAGTTTACGAGATATGACTGAAAATTTAATTTTTTTCAAAATTTAGTCATAAAAGTTGGCTTTGGAACGAAAATAAAATGACTGTCTGTTTACAGTTGACACCAAAGCCAACTTTTGAAGCATGATTTTTGGATTTTTTCTTTTTCCTTCATTTCGATGTTATTTTTTTTATTCAACCATCAGAAAAAAAATGCTCGAAATACCTTTGAAAAATTTCATTGTAGAGCTTTGGATTTTTAAAATTAAATCGAAGTAGGCTTTTCTTAAAGGTGCCCCAATTTTTTTCTACCCTTAGCACTGATTCGCCCCTTTATCAAATCTTATTTCTGCACTTGATTTCAGTTATAAAATGAAATAAAATGATTTAATTTAGGAGGTTGTAATTGGATATTTGGAGGTTAATAACCAAAGATTTAAGAATTTTCGAGGAAAATTTTTTCAATAAAAATATTAGCGAAATTATATTTACTAGAGAAAAGTGTTCTTGAAAAATATCATGGAGGTCTGTTTACAAGATATTGATGAAAATTTAAATTTTTTAGGAGTTTTAACCATAAAAGTTGGCTTTGGAACGAAAAATTTTTTTTCGTTCATTTTCCTTATTCAACTATCAGAAAAAAATGCTCAAAATACCATGAAAAAATTGTATTATAGAGTTTTGGATTTTTAAAATTAAATCAAAGTAGGCTTTTCTTAAGGATCCCCCATTTTGTTTTTCTACCCTTAGCATTGATTCGTCCCTTCATCAAAACTGATTTCTGCACTTGAATTCAATTATAAAATGAAATAAATAATTTAGGTGGTTGTTATTGCAAATTTGGAGGTTAATAACCAAAGAATTAAGGGTTTTCGAGGAAAATTTTTCCAATAAAAATTAAGGGAAATTATATTTACTAGAGAAAAGTGGTCTCGAAAAAAAGTGATGGAGGCGCTAGTTTACGAGATATTGCGGAAAATTTAAATTTTTTCGAGACTTTACCATAAAAGTTGGCTTTGGAACGAAAAAAAAAATGACTATCTGTTTACAGTTGACACAAAAGCCAACTTTTGAAACATGATTTTGGGATATTTTCTTTTTCCTCCATTTAGTAGGTATTTTCTTTACTCAACTATCAGAAAAAAAATTCTCAAAATACCATGGAAAAATTTCATTGTAGAGCTTTAAATTTTTAAAATTAAATCTAAGTAGGCTTTTCTTAAAGATCCCCCATTTTGTTTTTCCACTCTTAGCACTGATTCGTCTTTTTAACAAAACTGATTTCTGCAATTGAATTCAATTATGAAATGAAATAAATTGATTTAATTTAGGAGGTTGTTATTGGATGTTTGGAGGTTAAGAACCGAAAAACTAAAGGTTTTCGAGGAAAATTTTTCCAATGAAAATTAAGGGAAATTATATTTACTAGAGAAAAGTGTTCTCGAAAAAAAATCATGCAGGCGCTAGTTTACAAGATATTGATGAAAATTTAGTTTTTTTAGGAGTTTTAACCATAAAAGTTGACTTTGGAACGAAAAAAAAATGACTGTCTGTTTACAGTTGACACCAAAGCCAACTTTTAAAACATGATTTTCGGATTTTCGTCATTTCTTTTATTCCCAATAAAATAATCCTTATGGCGATTCCTGTTTTCCTAGTTCTTTTGCAGACTTTTAGTTAACAATTATCTTTCCAAACGCGTAGCTCTCCAATTTTCCACGTTACCCATCTGAAATTTCATCTTTTCTTTCTTCAACCTCCATTATTTAGTTTTCCGTATATTTTTTTTTTTGCGTGAAATATCACGTACACGTGTCAGTGTGTCGGTTCAAAGCGAAAGTTCGACAAGAAAAAGGGAAAACGTCAGGACACGTTTTGCCAGCGAGATAACGAAGTTTATGTAGCTTCAAAGACAAAATTCCGTCGGCCTCTCCAATTTCGTCAGTTCTCCATTTTCCCCAAACAACAAGTGCCATCGTTCGTCTCGACTTGGGGAAAATGCAAAAGGAAAACTGGAAAGCCAATCGATTGGAATACCAGCGGACGTCTATCCCGCTTCCTCTGCACCACCACATGGACTGTCTATTTTCATTGATTTATCTCTTATCAACGTTTTTTGATTAGATAAGCGAAAAAATAAGTTAGTAATTTCAATCGGTTGTCAGTATAAAACTAGAGATTTACAATGGTTTTGCTGGGATTTCAGGTGATCGTTTTTCTGTTCTGTTGGCTCTTTGAGCCCAGCGGGGCTCGAAATTTGCCCTCCTCGTTCGACAGCCGGGTGCAATGGTCCAACTGTACAACTATATCGGAAGTCCGGACAATGGATCCCGATTGCACCAAATCAAATTGGGTAAAACTCTAAACTCTAAACTCTAACTTCTCCAATTTCCATTTAATTCTTTGGGCTTTTCAGGCATTTGCATTGGCTGCAACTATGTCCGACAGAATTTGCATTCAACTAAACAAACAAGTGGTATTGTCCCCGTATAATCTATTGGCGTGCTGCAAAAAATGCACTTCCAATCCTTGCGAGCAAAATGGTGTGGTAACTTACAGTTGGGATTATTTCATTCAAACAGGAATATGTACAGGAGATGATGAGAATAATGTAAATATTAGTGAGTGCCAAAAAAATCGATTTTTTTTTTCTTACAAGTGACACGGAAAAATGGGTTGCTAGACACCTTAAAAAAAATTCTCACCAAGTATAAGCTCTAAGTCTTAATAGGAAGATCCTCATCGCAGTTTTATATTTTTTTCTCAGTCCAATAGAAAAAAAATCATGCCTCATCATTTATCGATTGTACAGAAAAATGTTTTGATGGAATTTATTAGGAAATTTAATGCTCTACAAAAAAGGTATCTGATATTTTTTCCGTAAGCCTCACCATTTGAAAGATATTAAGGTTTTAATTTTTGATTATTTTAAGACAAATTTCATTTTTGTTTATGAATTTTATAACCCGACAATAAATGACTCTTATACAATGTGCTATACAAATTTTTGTTGAAAATTAACTGCTCTATAAAAATGGTTTCGTATGTTTTGGCGATTAAATTAACCCTTCAAAAGATATTCATCATCAAACATTCATAGGGTAGGAATTTTCAAAAAAAAAAAAATTTTATCAGATGTCTACTTCTTAAAAGAAATACACCGAATATTAAAATTTCATCAGTCAGACGGGATATATAAATACAGGATTTTATGTATGCACGATTTTTAAAACGTATTTACTTAAAGTTTTATTACTATTATTATTATTACCACTACTACTATTACTTTTTTTCGTTAATATTTCCTTATTGAGCAATTCTAAGGGTCTATTTACAACAATTTTATAAAAAAAAAAAATAAAAAAAAAAGTTCACTGTAAGATTCGAACCCACGTCTTTATAATTAGGAACAACAGAATGTTAGTTACGTAAGCCATTACGCTATTAACATCAACTATGTATTTTATATATATAAAGGGTTTTATTTCAAAAAGGTAATTTTTTAAAATTTAAATTGTATTTACGGTGTTTTATATCAGTTAAACTAAATATATTTTTACAGATTATTTTCTAACTTTAAATTACCTTTCCAATGATATACAACTCATCTGTCTAGTGTAAAAATTTCTGTTTTCATCCCTAGGGAATACCTTCCCTTATTATTTTTTGGAATGATAAGTAGCCTATATTCTGTGGGAAATTGTGTTGTATCTTAATACCAATTTTTATTAAATTCGGTTGTTCCGTTCTTTAGTTAAATCGGGACACACAGACAGACAAAAATTTTAAAAATGTTAAATTTAAAATAAGGGCCTCTTGAAACAAGTATTTACCCTAAAATTGGGTTCAAAATCGAAATGTACAGACAGACGTAAGAATTTGATATATTAGTATATAGTAGTAGTATAGTATATAAGAAACCATTTTTATAGAGCAGTTAATTTCCAACAAAAATTTGTATTGCGCATTGTATAAGAGTCATTTATTGTCGAGTTATAAAATTCATAAACAAAAATGAAATTTGTCTTAAAATAATCAAAATTAAATCCATAATATCTTTCAAATGGTGAGGCTTACGGAAAAAATATAGAATACCTTTTTTGTAGAGCATTAAATTTCCTAAAAAATTTTTTCAGAACATTTTTCTGTACAATCGATAAATGATGAGGTATGATTTTTTTTCTATTGGACTGAGAAAAAAATACAAAACTGCGATGCGGAGGATCTTCCTATTCAAATTAAGAGCTCATACTTGGTGAGAATTTTTTTCAGGTGTCTAGCAACCCATTTTTCCGTGTCACTTGTAAAAAAAATAATAATCGAATTTTTTGACCCCTCCTAGTAAATATATCCTATGGACTTATATAAGTTTGCCTAATTTTTTTTTCGTTTAAGGGATGCCAACCTTATGAGACCACCAAAAATCCAACGACTTGTTCGACTACATGTACCAACCCAAATTATGGGACCACTTACGATAATGATTTATATTTTGGGGAATCGGCTTATTCGATAGCACCGGGGGCCGGAAATATACAGGTGGAAATTTTTACGAATGGTCCAGTGATGGCTTTAATGGATCAGTACACGGATTTTGACGAAATTTCTAAGAGTAATTAAGTTAATTCATTGCAGTAAAAAAAAAACATAAAATTATTTTTTCGTAGGAAAATTCTTTTAC
This sequence comes from Sisyra terminalis, assembly GCA_958496175.1. Lineage (NCBI taxonomy): Eukaryota > Metazoa > Arthropoda > Insecta > Neuroptera > Sisyridae > Sisyra > Sisyra terminalis. The sequence goes on from OY292277.1 coordinate 3,490,059, forward strand.
TTCAATTAAAACAAATTTTTTCTTGGTTAACAGGTGTTTATGCACCATCATCTACTGCGACAAAAGTCGATCAAATCGCAGTGAAAATAATCGGTTGGGGCACCGACGACCAAGTGCCCTTTTGGCTGGCCACCTACTTCCAAGGGACCCAGTGGGCCGACCAGGGCTTTTTCCGCATTGTTCGCGGCAACAATACGTGCAACATTGAAACCTACGCCTACGCCGGCACTGCCCTAATGCCAGCACAAATTCTATCACCCTCCATCAATTCCTCATTGCATTATAAATAAAATTTTCGTAAAAAAACAATACAAAATAAAACCAACTCGTTCATAAAATTTTACCGTACATATTAAACCCCACCGGTATATCACTTAACTTTTAACGGTTTTAATGAAAATTATTATTAGAATGGACATTAGAGGGGCGGCAAATCGATTGAAATACCGTTAAAAATAATTTGGGGGTTGAAAAATGTTGGAATTAAACTTTTAATATGGGCTTTTTGTGTTGGATTTTAAAGTGGACAGGGTGGAAAAAATTTGCGTGTGTAATTAATTTTTATTGGTGCAAACATACCGTTTTTAAGGGGGTGAACAGCACCTGATGGAATTACATTTGGTTCGATCGAAAATTAAAATTTTCATCGATTTTATTTTTAAATTTACCCTCTAAAAACATACATTTTCTAAACTTTTTCTTCGAAAACAAATTTTCTGGTCGACAATAAGTGCGCACTATGCATCGTTTGTACAATAATAAATTGTGTAAAAATGCATTGGATTGCATCCAAGCGAAAGCGTCACAATGTCCGGCGCCAAAGCTCGCACCAGCGTCGCTATGACGACACGTTTTTCTCCACCCCCGCAGCTTTCCAGTGGAGCTTTTCTCCACCGAAACGGACACACATTAAATTTGAGGTGACCATTTGAGGTATTTCACATTATCATTCATATACCTACCCCCCAAAGCTAGTGTTTTGTTTTAGGGAGACACTTGCAACCCTTAACAGAGTCACAATTTATATTCCTTGCACCGCATTACGGTGGTTTGTGCAAAGGTATTTGTCTTTTAAAATTGCCGCCTTTTATTTTTCAATAACGGACAACAATGCACTGTTGAGGGAATAATTTATGAGGGAAAACTGGCGATTTTATTGGTTTTCGATGTTCAAGATGGAAAAAAAAACAGTGAAAGTATTTTAGGTCTTATAGCAAATAAATCCATGATAGGAAGATATAAGTAAACAATCGACCTATTGTAATTTGCTTTGTGCTATTTTTGGACTGTCAATCGATAATTATCGATCGTAGGTTAAAACTATGCAATAAAAAAATGTGGGGAATTTAATTTTCTATAAAAATTGTTCTGAGGATTTTCTTCGTAAGACCCGAAACAAATGAATTATCAGTCCCAAATTGAAACTTAATCATACGATAACTATTCCTTGCTTTGGTCTATTTTGATGATCAACGATCGAAAATGGGCGATCTTAGAAGAAAAAGTTTTAAATAAAAAATGTAGGAAAATAAATTTTCAATCATTTAATTCTAGTGGCTAATTTTCATAAGTCGCAAGGAAAATGAGAAATTCAACAAGATAAGAAAATTATGTTTTTGGTTTTTCTTAAACTGATTTTTGATAACAACTGATTTTTCTTAAAGATCAAAAACTATCGATCATAGGGAAATATGTTTCAACCGAAATAGGTAGGAAATTTAATTTTCTATCAACTTGGTTCTGATAATTTTCCTCGTAAGACCTAAAACAAATGAATTATCAATCCCGAATTGAAACTTAACCATATTATGACTATTCCTTTTATTGGTCTATTTCGATGATCAACGATCGAAAATGAGCGATCGTAGAGGAAAAGTTTTTAAACAAAAAATTTGGGAAAATAAATTTGCAATCACTTAATTCTAGTGGCTAGTTTTCATAAATCGCAAGGAAAATGAGAAATTCATCAAGATAAGAAAATTATGATTCTGATTTTCTGAAAAGTACAATTGATTTTTCTTCTAAGAACGAAAACTATCGATCGTAGGGAAAAATGTTTCAAACATAATATGTAGGGAATTTAATTTTCTATCAATTTGGTTCTAATGATTTTCCGCGTATGACCCAAAACAAATGAATTATCAATCCCGAATTGAAACTTAATCATATGTTGGCGATCCCCTGCTGTAGTCTATTTTGATGATCAACGATCTACGAAAATGAACGATCTTAGAAGAAAAAGTTTCAAACAAAAAACGTGGGAAAATAAATTTTCAATGATTTAAATCAAGTGGCAATTTTTCATAAGTCGCAAGGAAAATCAGAAATTCATTAAGATAAGAAAATTATGTTTTTGGTTTTATGGAAAGTACAAATGCTTTTTTTAAAGCTCGATAATTATCGATCGTCGGGAAAAATGTTTCAAACAAAAATTGTCGGTAATGTAATTCTTTACAATTTAAGTTCTTAATGTTTTTTTCGTAAGATTCAAAACTAATGAGAAATCAATCAAAAATGGAAATTTGATTTGAAAAAAAGTTTGTGATTCTGGGAAAAAATTATTGAGCATTATTGAGAATTAAGAATCCTAAATAATATTGAGTATAAAAAAATTACCAAAAAAAAAACGCCTCTTCCTATCGATCGATCATAGATCGAAAAGTATCGATTGAAGGGTTAAACTTTTCATATAAAAATTGTACCAAATTTTATAATCTCCAATTAAGGTTTAATAATTTTTTTTCGAAAAACGCAAAACAAGTGAAATATTTCCATAAGAAATTCGAAACATTTTTTACTTTAGTCATTTTCGATGATCAAAGATCGAAAATTAGCGATCATAGAGACAAATATTTCAAACAAAAATTGTTTTTTTTGTGGGACTTCAAAAAAAAATCTCCACAAAAAGCTATACTTTTCTATTGATCATAGATCGAAAATTTTCGATCGTAGATTAAAAATGTTTCGAACAAAAATTGTAGGAATTTAAGTTCTTTAATTAAATCTCTTTTTTTTTGGTATAATATAAACCAAATGAAGTAAGATTGGTACTTGATCATTAGTGTTTAAATTTGCCAATCTTTTTCGAATCCCAAAGCTTTAAAATGAGCGAACTTAGAGGAAAAGGTTTTAAACAAAAATTATCAGGAATATAATTTTCTATCATTTATTGTCTTTGATAATTTACCATAAAATGCATAGAAACGAAGAAATCAACGAATTTATCGTTTACTTTTACAAAATCTTACACTTTTCGATAGTTGTAAATCGAAAATTAGCGTTGCAAGACATTAATACTTTCATTAACAGTTCTAAGTAATTGAATTTTATATTAACAAGAGAATTAATTTAAAAAAAAAACAGTACGAACTATCATCGACATACGTATAAGGTAATTAATTATCCTTATTAATGACAAATTAAGTTCTTTGGAACTTCAAAACTTTCCATCTAATGCTTAAGTATAACATTATTAACAATTCATGTTTAAGGATTGCTCCTTTAATTATCCCATGCTCAAATAAAGGATAAAAAACCACTTGTAAACCGCAAAATTTTAATGAATATTTGATGAAAGAAAAGACAAACGTTTTGGCTTAGCGTTTTTCCACTTTTAATTGAACTAATTTACAAAAAGAAAGGTTAATTTTACCTTTAAAACAAATTCAGGAAATTGGCACTGCGTCCATTATTCCATTTTCCATAAACACAAACACCCACCAATTAATTTTCAATTTCACTACTTTTCTTTTACCGAATAACAAAAACATTTGTCTAACTTTGGCGTCACAAAACAATGAAATGATTTCCCAAAAAAAAAGAAGAAGGTATCAAAGTAGGCAATTTGTTAATAAAATTTACTGTTTCTCCGATATAAAACAAAATGAATATCAACATAGTTAATTAAAAAAAACAAAGCATAAATGAAAATAATTGCCTACTTCGATCAATTGAATAGAAATAAAACCAAAAAAAGATTTAGGTATGGAATGGCAAATTGTCAATGCAGAGATTTCGAGAAAAACAACGCCATGCATGAATAAACTTGTTTCTCACCGTAAAAGTAAACAGAGAAATCATTTCACTATTCACAAAACAATTTGCGATCATTTACAAAATATTTAAATACTTAAATTATCACTTTTAATTGCAAAAAAACCAATTTAGTGAATCTCAAACGACGCCAAACACCATTGTTGATAGTTTACGATGTTTTTTGTTTTTTTTAATAAATACTTCCGAAACTGGCCGCAAGGCGTCGCATACGGTTCGTGTCTGTGGTTTTTATATGCCAAACTAGCATTAAAGTGACAACATTAAGCGAAAATGGGAAAATTTTAATGCCAAACTGTATCAAACTATTTAAACAATGTGTAGTGATTGAATTTGTTTGTCAATATCAACAAGTGGGTGGTATTTTTTCAATAGTGTTGCAAGTTTTGTTTATCAAAAATGCCATTGCAGAGAGGCTCAAGGGAAATTAATCAACTCCAAGTATTTCAAGGTTAGTTTTTTTCCTCATAAATTTTATGCATTTCTATCAATTTTATCAATATTTATCGAATGTATTTAATCCAAACATTGCAGTTGATATTACTGTATGAAACTCAAGTGATCAAAGTTGGTCTTACTAAATTTCCCAACGAAATTTCGCACTGTTGATTTTCAATTTAACGCCAGGGGAAATACATTTACCTCCAAACATTTTTCTCTAATATTTTGACTGAAATGTTTTGTTTTTCCTATACAGACTTTAATTTAAATGCCAGGGGGATTACATTTGTACTTCGTAATTAATTCCAAGCATAAAGTCATCATATAAGTCATCCGTAATGCATAGTAAAATTTTACCAAAAAATATTAATCTTTGGACCTAAAACCTTGTAAATTGAAAATAGACCAGGGGAATTACATTATTAAGGACGAAAGAAGGTATTTAAAGTTCACAGTCGTGATTATTATGCCTTCTTTCGTCCGTAATTACTTGGGCACATAAATAATGTAATTCCCCTGATTATATCCCCTGATACAGATTCCCCTGTGTTTGAATAGGATCCAGGATTGTTTAGATTTACAATTGGATCATATAAGTGAGAACATGGATTCATGTCTTTTACTGTGGTTAATATACCCTAAAGTGGCTAAAACAATTTACCGAAAATAGTAGACGTGAAAATAACAAAATTAATAGTAAAAAACGTATAAACAATGAATTGTTGGCTTATAAATATATAGTTTAACTATTTGTCCCAGCTGACTAATAAAATTTGGAAAATGTATTCCTTATACAATGTACATATTTGGTAAGAAAGGATTTTGGAATATTCCCCCCCTCCCAAGTAAAAAAGGAAGACAAAGTTTATAAGTAATTATATTGTCGCTATGTTCGTGTAGTTTTTAGAGATACAGCAATTTTTTACAAATTATAAAAGGTACAGCAAGGGATGCTGCGGGTTGCTAGGGGAAGAATTTTTAATGTTCCAAGAACATATTTTCAAATTCAAATTACTTTTTCACAGCTATTATAATATATACTGCAAGACCACGTCTTGTTGAAAACGAACTTTAAAACTGACCAAAATAACTAAAACTGAAAAAATAATTTTTGAAGGATACTGAATCCATGAATCCATATTTTTTCTGGAAAGCAAAACTTATGTCTTAATTTTTTTAATTCCCTCCTTTTCTTTGTCAAAACATCAATTCAAATCACAACTTTCAAATCCAGGGGAATTACATTATATTGTTCAATTTCCACAGTTTTTTTTTCTCAGCTATTCTAATTTCCAATTGGTCCTTGAACAATGAACAAATACAATGGATGAATACTCAAAAAGGGTTGCAACCTTTTGATAACCCCTAAGAGGTGTACTTTATGTTACACATAATAAGTCCTTGTACGACTGTAGATACCAAGAATGAGCCAGGGGAATTACTTTTTAATCAATTAGGGGAAGAATTTTTAATGTTCCAAGAACATATTTTCAAATTAAAGTTATTTTTTCACAGCTATTATAATATATACTGCAAGACCACGTCTTGTGGAAAACGAACTTTAAAACTGACCAGAGGAATTACATTTAGGTCCCTAAAAAATATTTTTTACAGGATACTAAACCCGTGAATCCATATTTTTTTCTGGAAAGCACAGCTTATGTCTTAATTATTTTAATTCTCTCCTTTTCTTTGTCAAGACATCAATTCAAATCACAACTTTCAAATCCAGGAGAATTGCATTATATTGTTCAATTTCCACAGTTTTTTTTCTCAGGTAGTCTGATTCACAATTTGTCCGTCGACAGTAAACAAATATGATGGGAAAAAACCCAGAAAGAATTGTATCTTTTCGTGCCTCTAAAAGGTGTACTTTATGTTATACATAATAAGTCCTTATTCGTCTGTACCAAGAATAAGCCAGGGGAATTACTTTTTAATCAATTCTCATTTTTTTAAGTAGCCTATAGTCTGTGGAAAATTGTGTTGTATCTTAATACCAAATTTCATTAAATTCGGTTGTACCGTTTTTTAGTTAAATCGGGACACACAGACAGACAAAAATTTTAAAAATGTTAAATTTGGAATAAGCGCCTCTTGAAACAAATACTTATCCTAAAATTGGGTTCAAAATCGAAATGTACAGACAGACGTCTGTCTGTCTGTGTGTCCCGATTTAACTAAAAAACGGTACAACCGAACTTAATGAAATTTGGTATTAAGATACAACACAATTTTCCACAGATTATAGGCTACCTAAAAAAAATGAAAATTGATTAAAAAGTAAATCCCCTGGCTCATTCTTGGTACAGTCGAATAAGGACTTATTATGTATAACATAAAGTATATATATATATATATACACCATAAAGTATATATTAGTATACAAACAAAACATAGTTATATACAATAATGATAGCCCTGTTAGAAAAAGGGCGTTTTAAATTAATTTAAATGTTCAAAAAACCCATTGAAAGCCGTTTAAAGTTAAGAAAGGCATTTTAAATGTAATGATTGCAAAATTCCTCTAAACGCTTTTTTTTTCTCACAATTCATTTTCATATTAGTCTTCAAACAACAAGCGAAAATTATAAATGAATAAAATTGCACCAATTTCCCCGCAATGGGGGAAACATTGATGTTAGATATTCCCACTTGTGTCTCAGTCTTTATACCGTAGGATATCTTAATTTCTTTTTTATTTCAAATTAAGTCCATCTATAGTCCACACGACCAAAATTATAAGTCATTCTTACTATCCAAACAGAAAAAATCCAGGGGAATTACATTTTTGCAAGCCGATTTTCTTTCAATTAAACAAACTTTTGCTTAGCTTTCTCTATGCTTTATGGTTTGTTTTTTTACTCATTTTGCATAAAATATTGAATTTTCTATCAGACTTAACGCATCTGCCCGCTCCTCTCCTCCCCCTTCACCCCCCATGCCCATCCTTTGGCAAGAAAAACTTTGACAATTTAAAGTTTGTGCCGCAATCCATCGTCGTATCGCATCGGTCGTCCCATTATGAAACTTTTCCCTCAAGAAAAATGTCTCTCTATTCCATTCTGTTCCTCTTTGTCAACCAAGAAAATTGTATCATTCATCATATCTCGTACGGAGTCGGTCTCATGCATATTCAAAATACACGTAATTCCTTCAGGAGTTCATTCCATTATTATTTTTTCGAGAAACGAACAAAAAAAAACTGTTCAGAGATAAAGATTCTGTTTTTTTTTTTCGTTTAAAAGCTCAATAAAATCGACTGATATTTCATCTTGTTGCTTTGGCATTCATGTCTTTGACGGTCCTCCGCGTCCCTCGGGAATGCAACACGAAAAGTGCATACAAATGAGATTCCTCTAGACGTAACAACAAACCACACAAACATCGATATCTTAAAAAGCATGCAGTGTCCCATTCTACGGCATTGTACAAATGAAAATTCCTTCTCTCGACCACCATTCCTGTGTACTCTTCCCCCACTTTGGGGGTGTTTTTTTTTTTCATTTAAATCACATGATTAATATTAGAGACAACTCTCGAAATTCCCATCATGAAATTTGCTATTTTTGTTGGCTCATTTTCGCCGTTGAAATTAAATATGTAAATGAAAATGGTGCAACAATGCCGGTAGGTTGGGGGTGGAGGAGTGAGTTGGACGGAATTGGATTGGGGCATTCGTGCATACATTCATAATTAAGCTATATTTCACCAAAGCTGTTGTAGCAGCTTAACAAATGGACGAGACCAGACGAGACTAGACGTCAATAAATCATTTCATTGAATAAATATGTATATGTGCATTGTTGTGGCCGTTTTTTTCGACTAAAAATCAATAAAATGCCAGTTTTGCCCAAAGAATTTTCATCCACTTACCCCAATTGATAAAAAGCGTATAACTCTTGGATTTAAGTTAACAAAAGATCGACAAACTAACCTGCAACAAAAGAAAACGGAATTAGTACAAATTTTATTTAAAATTTAGTTTTATATTTTCAAAGTTTCCAAAAAAAAATTAACGTTTATTCCTGAAAAGACAAGCTTTTGTTCCAACACAAAAAAAAATGATTGATTTTATTGCAAAGAAAACTCAATACGCTTTTCGGATTATTTGGTAAGGTGTACAATAACAAGCATCCCCCAAATCAACCCCGTACGAGACAGAGATGTAGAGGGTTGTGAACGGTTTTGTCTTGTTTTTTATTGAAACAGTTGAGACGTGAGTTTATTTTATGGTTGAATAACTCTGAAAAATAGCATCTAACAAAAGGGTCAACATATCTTTCCCAAATAAACTATTGATTTTCCCAATTAACTAAATTTTCGAGAAAAATTTCGGTTACTAATCCTTGTGCATCAAATATTCCACGGCCGTTTTCAACCTTTGAAGTTGAGGTCAAGGCGTCGTGGATGATCTCACATTGAAATCACTACCACCACATTTCTTTTAAAATTATCGTCACGTTTTGTCCAAAATAAAGCAGCCCCGTCAGTGGAACCGTGAGAGACCAATGAGGAAAAAAGATAATTTATCGACCACAAATCCGGCATTTACGCGCGACCAAGATCTCAACCACCAGATTTCAAAGTTCGGTTCGTTTCAAGCCCCAAAAAAACAGACATTTCAGTTTGAATTTCCCGGCGTGTATGATTTGGTCGATAATGACGATTCCGTCATTTTCTGGAGACGTGATGAAATCGAGATGATGAGGAAAACGGAGAATATTCGGAGACGGGTGTTGTTTGTATGGCAATCACGTAGCACTAAATTAAATTTTGTGGTGACGGCTGAAGGCTGGCCGCCCCTTTGCCTCCCAGTAACGCCAATACTGTCGTTTTGTTGGACTGCAATTTGCAAGATATTGATTGAACGGGGAAAGTGTAAGAAATTTTAAATAAAATTAATGCAAATTTTTGTCTTAAGACGGGGTGAACTGCGTCTGAATTACATTATATTTGGATAGATTTATATTTTACTAGCTAAACCCGGCAGACGTTGTCCTGCTAGCCCATAGTTGTAAATAGATAAATTGAATTTAGGAAAAAAAACTTGAGAATTATTAGAATCACCTCCCTTATCAACCCGCAGAATCCCTCGTTGTACCAATTATAATTCACTTTCAATTAATACATTAATCAATTACGTTTTGAGAACCTCTACTTCTAAAAATTACTATACGATCATAACAATAAAGTATTGCCAGTTAACGATTATTGTATTGACCGTTGAAAAAGCCTTTTTTTTGCGATTGCAGCTATGTTACTGACGCAAGAAAAGATTAAAGCGGATTACATATCGTGACAAAATTTGAGCTAAATGGATGCAAAACTTTTTAAGTTTTTGAAATCTACACAAACCATCATAACAATTCTATATAAGTAGATAAAACAAAGATTATTCATTGTTTATTTAAATCAGATTGTCAGAGGTGGCCAACCCGCAAGATGCATCAGACTTTTATAAAATGTATACATTTTATAATGACCATAGTGGTGAAAATCAATATATTATAAATGGTTACATTGTATCTAAATTTAGTATGGAGAATTTGAGATATAACTTTAATAGTGGCCCGCGAAGTTATGATGCATTTCCGAAGTGACCCGCAATACAATTTGGGTTGGCCACCTCTGATTTAAAATATGCTGATTATTTGATATCTCAGAAAAGAACATAGATATTAAATTAAAGAGTTCAATTTATATCCAACTGATGGGTGTCCATTTAATAATTTCAATCGGGCTTCTTCTAAATGCCACTTTTTTTAAATAATTAAACGTAAATAGGCAACCTTTTCTTCCAAAGAAAAATTACTTGAACTTAATTACAAAGTTTCTATCAAATCAGTAAAGTTGTCTTCAGATTGGAACCATTAGTGAAACCAGAATAAAATATTGGTACATCTATTTAAATTGGACTTGTTTATGACCTTTATACCATTTTTTTGAGCGAAACACGGCCAAGATGTACCTGAAAACAAAATATTATAAAAATCAATAAACCTGTTATTGAATCATACGAAAGAATGCAGGTAAGCAGAAATTTACGTTCGAAATATCTACTTTTGATCTATAATGATCAATATTGTGACCGAAATCGGCTTAATTCCAAGCTGATATGAAATTGCAAACGATTCTCTACCTGCTATCAACGGGTGATATAAAATAGCATAGTAAAATCTTGAAAACCAAAATGTGTGAAACAGGTAAGCCAAAAGGTGTTACTAATGGATTTGGTAACAGATGTTAATGTAATTATAATTGACAACAAATAATAAATACCTCAAACTGGTTCCAAATTCCTAAAACGATATATTTAAAGCTGCCATTCTCTCATTTTGACCTCATATGCATACAAAAAATCCTTGAATTCTCACCTATATATGAGTTTAAAGACACAAATACTTCTAAACATATTTTTGTATTTGTATTTTAAAATTGAATTGTTTTTTTGACCAATTCGATCCAAAGATCGCTATTAATCAGGGACTGCAAGCTTACTGGAAATATTTCTGTTTTCTTTAGTACTTCCTTAAACATATTTGTTTTATGGGCGAAACGACATCATTTGTAAACTACAATTTAGTTTTTTAATATTGGCCAAAGAGCTTTTACAATCATTTCTTATCCCATAAACTAATGAGCGTAATGGATCTAGAGATGGGACTAATTGGGGGGCAATATTACTTTTTCACCAGTACATCATAACCCAGTAGATTCACCGCTGTATTTTAACGCCTTACAATATTGTCAAATGGTTGTCATTTCCCCAATTGTTCCATATTGCAATAAATATTTAGTAAAATATGTAAATAACACAAACTAAATAAATAAAAATGCCAAATTCAAACGGTTGCTAAGCGTTTTGTCAAAATAAATCACAGGCATCAATGATTACAAATAGTATGTAGGCAAGTAAGCGTAAAAATTTGCAGATGTCGAGGGACATCTTAATCTTCTAGAGGTATAAAATATATTTTATATCTGATTCCCATGCGTACCGAATATACATAGAAAATTTCATGAAAATTGGTCCAACCGTTCTTGAGTTATAAATAGTGTAACTAACACGATTTTCTTTTATATATATAAATTGGTGTGCCAATTCAAGCACTACCGGAAGACGGTAGTGGATTGGAAACATCTTTTTAATTATACCAAATAAGTATAACTTATACTTATACGTTAGTTCACCCTTTTTGAACCAAAGGCTTTTGTTTCAAGTACAATTTTCTTCAGACAAAAAATTTGGGGACCCCATCTGTCCAACTCCTTTCCATTGTCATTACTATAACCATTTTCCAATTTCCCAGTCGGAAATTTACGACTGACGTTCAATAAATTTAAATATTTAAATGTTCAAGGAATATATTTCATAATAAAAATCCCTTTCGATTTTCTCGATTTTTCCGGTGGATAGTATTAACTCCGTCGAGTGGCTTGAATGGGACCAGTCAATTTTATATGCGTTTGTCACAGTCGCATGGGACAAAAACGTGGAGCGATGGGGCCGTGGATGTGGGGAATCACATATGTATTTTTCGCGCACAACAATGTGTATTATTTACATATAGATTGAATTTTCTTTCTTCGTACACGTACTTATCGTTCGGATGCACAAAAATGAAAAAAAAAACGTGCTACTTCATTTTTATGTACGTAGAGCTTCCATGGTATGGGTGTGGGGTAATAAAAGATTTTCTTTTTCCGATCGTACATGGATGGTATTAACAGGAATCGAGGGATTTGGATTCGATTGTAACGCGACACTATACGTGGATAGAGTAAGCTTGTTTTCTTCAAATCCATAGTCCAAAGTTTTCCAGACTAAAACTAAATTTAAATAGTCATTGCATTTAAAAAAAAAAAAACACCTCATTAACATACCAAATTTTCGTATTCTTCAACTCATAAAAAACATCCAAAGTGCTCTTTAACTTTATGGAATTTTATTTTTCAATGTTTCATTTCTGTTATACGTTTGAATTGAAATTCCATTTCCAATTCACTTTGGACAAATATTAAACATGTGCACTTGGCACGATGCCTACACGACTCTGTTTCACCTATGGAATGTTAATTAGTTTGGCATCTCGAGGAATTGAAACAAATCGATCCCTGTAAATCTTCACTAAACTTTTTAAACATTGCCAACGAAAGAAAAGAACCAAATTCCAAGTAAATTGAACCAAATTGAAATTGTGTAGCAAACATAATTTTTATTAATAGAAATGTTTCATGGAAGAATTTGAAAGCTGGCTGTTAACTTGTGTGAGCTTTATGTACTAATTAATACAAATGAGCGGTTGCGACATTTGTCGCTCGTCTAAACATTAATCCGACTCATTCCTATTAATGCGACATTCTTCGTCCCATCCTCCTAAGACTTGCATACTACCCTGCAAATGCCTACAATGTAATTATATTTTCCCATTTAATATTCATGTCAAGTTTCCCAAACAAATACGTTAAATTTTCTCAACAAATCCACGAAAAAGTAAGTCAAAACAGGCGACAATTGTATGTTGAATAACGCAAAGTAAATAGTATCGTAATACAACTACAATTTACTAAATAAGATTATCTTCTATCTATTATTATAAAGACGAAAGATTTTATTGTTTGTTTGGTTTGAGTAGGCTCCAAAACTACTTGACCGATTTGAAAAATTCTTTCACCGTTGGGAAGCTACACTATTTCCGGTGAACATAGGCTATATAAAATTTTCAAAAAAGTTAAGGATCCATACTAAAACTCCAATAATGTAACCCAAACATTCTTACATCGCGTGCGCTGCGAAAACTATTGGTTATAGAACAAAATAATGTACTAAGATTTTGCAGAATATATCATTATCTACAAAAAATAGAGCGACAGCATATGTCTAACTATTATAGTTATGTCACAATAAGTGTTTTTTCATTTTAAAAAATATATATAAATGTCATCACTATAAAAGCTCTTTAATTTGTACTTTGAGATTAATCCTTATCAAAATAAATAACTTCATATTTAAGTTTGCTTCAATACCATTATATAACTTTTTGAGTTATTCAATTTGAGCATTCCATTCGAAAGATATCACAAGTTTAAAAATTTAAGTTATTTGAAAAATGTCGCATGGTCACCGCTCGGCTAGACGGTACTATAGTAAAGAACGGAACATCCGAATTTAATGAAAAATGATATTAAGATACAACACTATTACCCACACACGTTAGACTACTTATAATTCCTTAAAAATAATAAGGGAATGTATCCCTTACGTAAAAACTGAGGGATGAAAAAAATATTTTACTTTAGACAGGCGAGTTATATATCATTGGAAAGGTTTTGAAAAGTTAGATAATGATCTGTATTAATCATTTAGTTGAACTAATAAAAATCTAATAATAATATAATATAAATATCTCATTAAAAACTTTTAAAATCCGTACACATGAAAGTTTGATGATGAATATCTTTTGAACGGTTAATTTAATCGACAAAACATAAGAAACCATTTTTATAGAGCAGTTAATTTCCAACAAAAATTTCTATTGCGCATTGTATAAGAGTCATTTATTGTCGAGTTATAAAATTCATAAACAAAAATGAAATTTGTCTTAAAATAATCAAAATTAAATCCTTAATATCTTTCAAATGGTGAGGCTTACGGAAAAAATATAGAATACTTTTTTTGTAGAGCATTAAATTTCCTAAAAAATTCTTTCAGAACATTTTTCTGTACAATCGATAAATGATGAAGTATGATTTTTTTTCTATTGGACTGAGAAAAAAATACAAAACTACGGTGCGGAGGATCTTCCTATTAAAATTAAGAGCTCATACTTGGTGAGAATTTTTTTAAAGTGTCTAGCAACCCATTTTTCCGTGTCACTTGTAAAAAAAAAATAATCGACTTTTTTGACCCACTCTAATGCTTATACTTGATTATGGAAGAACTGGGTTTCGTGCCATTGTACAAATTTCAATTTCGCGGTTGTGTTGTACATTGCAATAGTATAATAGTTTTTGGAAAAGTGGTTCATTCGGGAATCGAAACAGTGATATGGGTTTCCCACTAATATTCAAAAATCTAGACCCTTAACTTCTGTTATTTTGACGCGAGTATTTTGATAGCTTTCGACTTTTTTTAGTCATAATTTAGAAGGACTTTATTGAACTTGACGATATTTTTTATTTATGTATAGATGCTGATTGATTTATGAATTATTTGGTTCACGGTAGATATACCTACCGTAGGTATACGGAATAGATCATACTCTTTTTAGATATTTATAAATATTTTTTTGAAAATGAATTGATTATTATATGCAACTATTTTATTCTAAGTAACAGTTTACTAAATGTGCCTTTTTAAAGTCGACAAAATAGTGTTTTCAGGAATGATTATGTTTTTCATAAAACAAATAAGAAAAATAAAAATTTTCATATACTACTACAAATAGCAAATCTAAAAAGAAAATATAATCTACACCTACGTTACGCAGACGAAGTTGCGGGGATCAGCTAGTAGTAATATACAATTAAGATGAATCTAAAAAGCTTTCACTACAGCCATTTGAAATTAATTTAACCATCAAATTCAATAAAATTCCAACTAATATTGAAATTAAAATGTAAGACTTGACGTAACGTTAGATAATTAAAAATTTAATTAAATCAAACACAGGCCTCATCATCGTTTTTCGTCCCTCGACTCATTCACGAAAGCCTTTGCCAACTACCAGCGATAAAGTTTGAGTAAAATGGCCGATAAAAGACGCGTTGAAATAATGAAATATTACGACCGAAAATTAATGGAAAATGACGAGAAAATTTCGAGGGGTTGGCAACACTTAAAAATTATGCGATGCGTTCGTTAAATAATTTAATTGTATTTGGTTGTTTTCAATGATTTCAAAGTTTTGAAGATAAACAGACTCGCGAGCTTTGTGCTTTCACACTTGAGCACTTCAGTGAATGATTCCGCGGAAACTTTTGTTTGCAATTTCCACCTTTTGAAAGCTTAATTGGATTAATTATAACTTTCAATTATTCAATTGTTAAGTACATTTGAGAGAATCTAAAAAAAAAATCAAACTAGTTATTTTTGTTTACAATAAACGGTAAACTTACTAATCTAAGATTCTTCTAAATATCTTTACGGGGATCAACTTTCTTTAATTTCCGTCTTTCTAACGAGCATCTCTGATTAAGCTCCAAGCTCGAGCAAATCCTTAACGACTTCCAGGATAATTGGGTCAATGCTCGAGGATTACGAGGAAACTATCGCGATCGCAAAACTTTCCCTCCTGTTTGACTTTAACGAGTCTTAACGTATAATCTGTAACCACATATAAAGCTTTTTTGCCAGGCAACATTGCCCCTAAAAAAAAAAAGCATAAATCTAAAACAAAGAAAATAAATCAAATCATTTTTTTTTCGTAATTGTCCATAACGTTGTTTTTAATTACCTATATGAGTTTATAAAGTCATATGAGCCGTAAATTTTGCGATAATTCAAACAGAGTATTCACATATTAATGACCTTTGATCCTGCATGCCGAGGATCGCAGGGTTTCGATGAACAAACTTGGGTCTGCAATGATCGTTCATGTCAATGCCAATTATTTATTGCCCAATTAACGAAGATGTGCAAGAATATCTAAATTAAAATGCAATTTTCATGACGCAAAGCAATTATTCGAGGCCATAAAGTTTTTAATTTGTTTCCAAACAATTTCGAACCAACAGGAAATGCACGTGTAAGGCGCAAAGACTTTGGCCAATTTTATTTATAACAAATTTTTCTTTCCCAGTAATTTCCTTAACAAACAGCATTTAATTAAGCCGGCGACCTTTGCAAATTGTGGATTAAAGATTAAAGATTTTGGCGAAACACAATTTATATTCATCATGATCGTCATATTTATCCTTAGGTGTGTGTGTGTGTATATGAAACGGGGGTGTAATTAGTTTAATTTTGATACATTCCGACCCCTGTAACGATCTGGCGGAATTTCATCCCCTCGTGGTACAAGACGTGGTTGTCTATCGAGTACCACGACGTTGGCACGTTCGTTATAATGCATTTCGACATTGTGTTTCAGGCGACGTTATTAATAATTTAAAGTTGATACGACAACGTTTCGCAATGTAACAAGTTCGTGTTGCGTTCATCCCTTGCTCCGGCGGCATAAGGGTAAATTGCTCCCCGATGTCGCTCAGCCTCTGGTTTAACTCCCTTCGGGAGGAAAGTCGACGGCCAGAGTACGACAGGTGTGCCGACAATCTGGCGATTTTCACGTTACTTTTATGGGACACAAATCGTGACAGATTCGGATTTATGTTGTGTGTTCAACGAAATCTTGCAAGTGTTGAGCTTTTTAAAGTTTTCCACGAACAATTATGATAGAAAACCCAATACGTGAACGTTTTTCAGGCTAACACAGTGCATTTAAAGATTAACTTCGATTTGAGCGTCAATTGAAAGCTTTTACAGTGGCTGTTTTTCCCCCAAAACTATTTATGCTACCAAAATAACATATATTATTAATGGTTGTCTTATTAATTTTAATTCAAATTTTTAAAGTTTTCTGTAACTATTCAAACCGCTTTAACTAAAATTTTTGATAAATTTTGTGAATGAAATTGCAAAATATATACATATAGGATGTAAAGGAATTGCAATACCGAACCAAAAGCTCAATACTGATATTCGTTTATTTTAGATTTTAATACCGGTAGTAGGAATTTTAGATAAAGAAGGAAACCTTCTTTCTTTCTTTATAAAAGTATTAGTATAAAAAATCTTTAAAAAAGTAAGAAAATAGCAAAAATGGTATGTATTTAAACCACAAAGACTGTTTTTTCAAAAAATTTTTAAGATGTTATCTTACTGAACATAATGCATCAATTGTACTGTCATTAAGTCTAAACCGTAATTATATGCAAAAATTTCGGTACCAGCTATCGAAAATGCTATTCTAGCATCTACGCTAGTTAATGGCACTATTAGAAAGTGCACAGTTTAAATTTTCCAAGTATTTACTTCTAAATCCATCATCTTTAAATGTATCGAATACTCGTCGGATGATTTTGGATAAAACTGATTTCTGTATTGTTTTTTTTCGAGACAATTCCTTTTCACTATTAATAAAAGTATCATCTTCGATAACCACCGGATTCTTCTGAATATGGATAGTTTGCGGGTTAAAAATTTAAAGGAAGTTTACTATAAACTTGATCAAATTCGAATTGGTTTGTCTTTCTTTTTCCCATGTAGAAATTTTCTTTCAAATTTCACTTTGTATTCGCAGCTAAATTAATTTCACCTGTACAAACATATATACAATTTGGCTGTAATGGCGATCTCAGAACTATACTGGAACTATACAGAACTATAATTTAACAAATTTATAGTAAATACCGGTATCACAAAATTGTACAAATGGCTCTAAACACCGGTATTCGGTATCCCGGTATTGCAACTCCTATATACAGTGAATTCAATTAATATATTTTCCAATATAAAAACTAATCAAATTAG
Source organism: Sisyra terminalis (assembly GCA_958496175.1). Lineage (NCBI taxonomy): Eukaryota > Metazoa > Arthropoda > Insecta > Neuroptera > Sisyridae > Sisyra > Sisyra terminalis. The sequence goes on from OY292277.1 coordinate 3,508,087, forward strand.
AAAAAAAAATTGTCAAATTTCCTAACTTTTCCAATGATCTAACGACTTTTCTTACATTCCAAAAGTTATCTTATCACTAGATTCCCTAAAATTTAATTTGAACTTATCCCAAACTAAAATATATTTTTTTTTATAAATTTTTAATAGGGCCTTCAAGTTTGAATAACGAAATTTGAATCAGTCTCTTATAAATTATTGAACCTTTTGCCAAAACTGTGTTTCATTGCAAAACTTGATTCCGGTATTCGATATTTAGCTTAATCATTCATTTTCCTGGCAAATATTTCTTCAATATTAATTCAGAGTCAATTCTAAAAAAAATAAATGATTAGACGATTGTTCAAATTAAATGATTTGTTTGATTTTACTTGAATTTTAATACAAAGCTTCACAAGCGGTTTGGGGGGTGGGGGGTGGAAAATTGCATAAACTTGGACTGAAATTAATTAATAACACAATGTGAAAACGATTATACGATTTTTCGTTCCGGGGCATGACAGCACTTGAGCACGTAATTATTGCACTCGGAAAATGCACTCGGCATTTCTCCATTGCAATTCAATTAAAATTAAAATGTGAACAAAAAAAAAAAATCATTGCGCCAGAAGGGCTACAACATTTGACAGCTGCACTGTGAATAATGAAAAACATTATTGCACTTACAATTACAACTCGACTGTGCATTTTAGTGTAATTTCACTAATTAAAACTGCACAGGCAAAAAGTCCTCGACAATACCGCTGCCGTATTGGAAAAATTTCAAATCTTTTCCGATTCCCACCATCGTTTATTTGCTGCATTAGCGAACAAAGCCCGTAATTTATCACAGATTCGCACAACGGAAAACTTGCCTCTGGTTCAAAACTTGTGGAAAACGTGCGTGGAATTGAACAAAACACCAAATTGACGGCTTTTCCTCCCTGCGTCTTATCTTCACGTTTCTATCATATTGTACAGACTTTTCGGGTTCTATTCACCACCCCTCACCACCCGATGTACATTATCCGGCTAAACATCCAACACAAACTAAACGCCGAACAAGTTCCCAATGAAATATATACCATACACGTATTTATCGAGCGTCGTAAAAATAAACGACGATGAAATCAAGTTTCCGATATATAAAAATCTGTGTTTATACTGGCGCGATAAATAAAACACAGATCGAACGTTTTCAATGAAGCTTTTAGCTGTCGGCTGCTCGTCATTTTATGCGTGCCGAAACCTGGGCCATTATTACCCCCATTCACCCCATCCACCCCCATTTTCCGTCTTCGCAAACGACGTAAATCTAAAACAGAGTTCCTAAGGGATGGACTTGGACTATACCAGCGAGTAAATAAATATCGAGTCGAAGACACCAACGTTCAACTTTATAGCACATACCATAAGTCCATTCAATACGGCCGAGCCATCCCTCCTGCCAATATGTGGATTTTATTCGGTCGTAAACTCCGTCTCGATCATCTCTCCAATTCAATATTTACTTTGGGCGATGAAAATGGCGCTCTGGTGATTTAATTACGTTATTTACAGAGTGGTTTACGACTAATTTAATATATTCGAATATGCGTTTCTCACCCTTCATCCATCGGCAAATATATCGCACTAACGATAGTGCGATACGATTTAAGCTTTAAATCAAATTTCCTGATCGAAAATCGAATCAATTTCTTGAATCCCTGTGATTTTTGACGAAGGGCAAATGAATAGCACATTTCAGCCATGTGCTTATTTTACTACTAAAATGGCGGTTTGTTTATTAACAAAATTTGGCAAGGCTATCTACATATATTCATACTTAAATCTTATTGGCTATTTCCGATAGTTTTTTTAAATTTATTTGTTTAAATGAGAGGTACCACCTTTAAATAGTTTAGTTTAATGCAGGGATACCATATTAGTTTTGGTAGACGTCGAGGAATAGTATAGAATGACACAATATCGAAATTGTCACATAGGAATAAAGGTGTTCATGTTTAGTCAACCCATTTTTTTTTAAATATCATCCCTTTTCTTAACTTCCACCCTGAATTTCTCACCCCTTGAGGATAAGATATTTAATGCTGTTATGGTTAGGTCACTTAATATCTATGAAAGAGACGGTAAAGATAGCAGCGATGCATTTGCTTACTTGGTGCAATGGGTTAGGGGTTGGTAATTTAATTTGTATCTGGCATCAATGGGGGTTGTTTCGACGTGAGATTCGTTTACAATTTATTGTATCAGTTATGTGCCACAATTTCCTATCACTCGTACCAACCATGTACTTGAACATAGTTTATTTACTCCCACGGGAATGATAAATCAATTTCTGTTTCCAGCATTAGATTATTTCTTTTTTTTTTTTTGCTTCGACTGGACCATAAGGGTGGTGATCAACCCTTGTTTAATAAAACTCGAGTTGTAATTTAAAATTTTTAAAAATTATTCCCTGTTTTCTAGGGAAAAATTCAAATGTTCCCCTATTTGAAAAATATAAGGGAAAACAAGCCAATATTGTACGTGCCATGATTTGGAATTGTAATAATTTGTCGCTAGCGCTTTGTTTTTGCCAACAATCGACCATTGTTGTTGCTTTATTTGAAATGTTTCGACACACGAAAAAGATTTAAGGGAGACGACTTGAATTCCAAAACAAACTCCTGGCATTTTCATCCCCTTACGTTATCAAAACCAAGCCTTCGGCTTGTCTTATCTTTTTAGTTCGTTTAGCTTTACGATTTAGAAAATAATATGATAAATTAAATCGTTAAAATATTCACAATTTAATTTTTTTTTCCAACTTTTATGGATCGTCATTAAGTTTAACGATATAAGAAAGTTTCTCTGGTTACTTTAGCTATTGATATGTTCGATGGTAACGAACTTCTTTGCCGAACTCGTAAATTAAATTTTGTATAAATCGCAAACACCCCTTTTCGATTAGATTTAACGAACGAAGGGGATGGATGTGAAACGCAGGCCTTTAGTGTTTGCAATTTGTTAGAGTAACTCATAAAAAAACGGCGGAGATATCCACCGGAAAAAATTCTGCTCGACCGATTTGATCGTAAGATGATAAATTTAACGAGAACGAAGGACGTAAACGTGATGAAACTGGACCCATTTCGGGGACATTCAATTTAGTTTATCTGATTTGCATGTGTCGCTCACATCCATCCCTTCGTGGAAAATTTCTCAAGGATATTTTTTCGGGGAAATTGTTTCAAGATTTACCTAAAAATTTATAAAATTAGTAAAAAGGTTTTGAGCTTTAGTGTTAGGGGATACTTTACCGGGGATGGTGGGTATCGTGGGTGCAGTGGGTATCCTTCTGTAACTTCATGTTCTCCACATTTAAGGAGAGGTACTTCAAGGTTTATAAAATACACAGGTGGCCTCATGGTGGCTACGTGATGGATACGTGACGTATCCAGAAGAAATTCGTACATATCTTCAGACTGATCAATTTCAAAATTCTTCGTATGACGTATTTTTTTTTGTCTAATGGAGCAACCTGTGTAATTTACAAACCTTGGAGGTACTTCAAGTATTTCTTGGCTTCTTTTGCATGATATATTAATACTAGTAGTTACCCGTTGCATTCGCAACTAAAGGTTTTAACTCAATAAAATGTTTAATATGAGATAATGTCGAGTTAATCAACAATCGAAATTTGAAATTTAATAATCAAAGTGTTGTTAATATAAAAAAAGTTTATCTAAAATTATATTAAGAAATAAAATATAAGTTTTTTTTTTATATCATTTTGATAACATTTTAAAAAACGTCATTTTACTTAATTAGTATGAAAGTTTAATACTTATGTGGTACTTATACCAAATAGGCAATTTTAAATTTTGGTTCGTTTTTCAACAATCAAACTTTTTAAAATCTATTTTATGTTATGAACCAATGGTTGTGATCTGGACTAATTATATATTCGGCTGAAAAGCATTAAGGTAGCAATTTTTTGCCATATATTTCACTGTCAATTCAAATATAAAATCTTCCAAACTTTCCAAAAGCACCCTAATTTTCAATCGAAAATTCTCACGTCAAAATATCTGCTTTTTTAAAAAAGTTGGTGTGTTTTTTGTTTTTTGAAATCTCTACTTTCTGATGGTATAAAAAAAATATACACTACTATGGTAAATGTTCTCAGAAAATGCAAATAATGATTGCACAAATGCACAAATTTATGCTCAAATTTTCATGGTTCTGAAACATGCTCCAATGTGGAAGAAAAAACCTATCATTATTTGCATTTTCTGAGAATATTTACCATAGTAGTGTGAATTTTTTTTTATACCATCAGAAAGTAGAGATTTCAACAAACAAAAAACACACCAATTTTTTTAAAAATGCAGATATTTTGACGTGAGAATTTTCGATTGAAAATTAGGGTGCTTTTTGGATATTAAGTCAAAATAAGGTGAAAAAATGAATATTTTAAATCAAAAAAATTACTGTATGGTTGGGACATACAAAGGTAAGTTTTCACCAAATTTCGTGAAAAAATAAATTTTTTTGCAAAAAATGAAAATAAAAAACCAAAAACTCGGTTATCCGATTTTTTCACATAAATTTTGAGGTTATGTGAAAAAAGTGTCGGTACAAAAGCTGTAGATCTTTTAATTACCTACAACTTTGTCATTTAAATTTTTTTCATAGGACTTGCAGTTTTACCGGTAATCGATATTAACCGTTTTTTCCCCTTAAAAACTCACTCCCTCCCCCTTCCCGACCTCAGATCGCCCGTAATTTATTTTTCCTTTCATTTTTGTTATATTCTCTACCTTTTCCAATGGGTTTCATTCTACTATAATTTTTTTTCATTTTTCACCATTTTTAAAATTATCGACCCTGGTCTATTATGTTTTTTGGCTTTCACATATTGTAAACCTGAAAATCCGAAATACGTATTCACAAATACATAGTGAGTGAGTACCCTTACCAACGTTTTGAATGCGTAAGTGGGGATAACAAAGCGCATAGCCCATTCTGCACGGACGCACTGCAAGATAGTCAATTTATATATAAGATACTTTGGAAAATGGGAATCCAAAACCTATTAATTATCCTTTTTTTCGGCACAATTGAAATCTTTTCTCCATGTTTGATAAATCCACCATTAATTTGGCTTCCATTTGACTTTTGTTTTTGCCATCACATCGATTATAGTTCTTTCTTCGTCTCCCCGTCTTAATATTTCTATCTTTTACCAATAATAATATTAAATAAAAAATATTGAATTTATTTGTCACGTTTTTAATACACCCGGCTTTAATTTCCATCGAAAGATCTTTTCCAACGGATGAATGCTTCGCTTGAAAGGTTTTTCTCGAATTTAATTTCGATTCCATCGACCAACCATTCGGTTTCCTGCCCCGCTGTGCCATTTTCCCATTGTTGAGATTAAAATAAAAAATTGCTTCATAAAAGTTTATGTCGCACGTTGTCGTAAATGAAAACATAATCATTGTCGTCCTGATGAGACTGCAGAAGAGAACCATCCGCAACAGTCGACACAATAAGTCTTGTCTTATGATTGTTCCCTTGCTTTTTTTCCCCCAACTCCCCGACTTCTTGTGTTTTATCAGTGTCTTCCATTTATTATATTGCAAATGTATATGTGTATGTCGCATTATTGTTATTGTATAGGCACGCGTCATCTGACGTTGACAAATTAAAAAAGGAATGGAAAAAAAGAGCTTTTTTTTTCTGGGACAAAAAAGGGCGCAATGCTTGCGCCTGTCTACAAGAAAAATAAGGGTGTATGTGTGTAATAAACGGAGGTTTTGGTGTGGATGTAATGGAAATAATCACAGAAGTAGTGGCAAGAGGGTAGCCAGCATGGTGCAGGTACATTCAGGGTAGAATATGAAGGGTTGAAATGAAAAAAAAAGAAGAAACACTCGGTTGGACCCTTTTTTGTTCGATTGTATTTTAACGAAAGTTTTAGGTTGATGAAGATGAATGAATTTGGCTGGTTTATTTCTAAAAAAAAATTTCATCCTACAGAATTGCAGCTTTTGATCGAAAAGATACTTTTACCAAAGTTAAAAATGTCAAATGCATTCAAGTCTATATTGACTCTTGTAGAAAGGTGTTTATAAAAGTTTACCCTTAAATCTTTCCCTCTTACCTACACTTCTAAGATGGTAGACGATTGGGAATTGCTCCCCTTAACAGTATCTTACAGAGGTGCCCCACTTTGGGAACCACTAATCAAAGAAGTTTATTTTTGGTAAATGGAATTGAATTACATGTGTTTGGTGAAGGTAAAAGAAGTCACTTGATCTTTCAAGTGACCTCACAACGGAGCTCGATATCCTCCGGTTTGGATTACACCCCTGTAGTGGCGTTTTGGAAATTATTCAGGCGAAAAACCGCAAAGGTAATCAAACCGATTAATAAATGCACCGCTACGGTTTCTACGCGTCAAAAGTGTTGTCGAAACAAATTTTGATTTCCACAAACCTGCACCGTGCAATTTTTATGATGGGCCGCGTGGATGGCTTCCACGAGCGGGTGGCGGAGGCGGCCGCCACGGCCGCCTCCGATAATGATGATGTTGCGTTCGCGAAATCGTTCAATCGCGATCCCAGTCTCGGCGAATTTGGCGCGACACGACTTCCAATTAGGCCCGAAGAAGAAGCTGTGGAGGCCAGCGGTGGACTAATTGAAAAATCCGATGTCTTCCGCGATGAACTGCTATCCAGTGACCAATCTTCACGAAGTGTTCCCGGAACGGCGGCTACGGGGAGCAAGTATGGCGGCTGGTTGGGATAAGGAATTGTGATGAAGTCGGCGAGGGTGTTGTGTGCGGGGGTGCGTGGAGAGCGAAAGGAGAAGGCGGAGGTGAAGCCCAAAGGACGGGAGGCCGCGAAGCGGGACATTAACGGCGACATGGCCGGCGGCGGTGGCGGAAGAGGAGAGATATCGCGTGGACATGGCGGCGGCGGTGGACTGTGGCCGCCATCATCATCCTCATCCTCGTCATCACCTCCTCCAGCATCTTCATCATCGTCATCCCGATCAAACTCATCATGTTCGTCCGTCGACGACGCGTTCTGCATCATTTTTGTCCTTCACCACATTCCAACCCCCAAAAAACTTTGCCACTCATAAAACTTTTACGATAACATTTTCGCCAACTTCACCATAATTCTTTTAATAACCTTTACGACTTATTATCATTTAACACTTAATTTTTTACGATTTTCGCCTCATTTTTTATTGCACCATATAATAGTGGCCACATAAAACACGTTTTAATCGAAAAAAATCAATTACTAATAAATTTTTGCGCGAATTTCATATGGACCGAATAGATTAATGCAATTTTGTGCTTCTAGTGCATTATGCAACCAAACACTGAACTGAGGCCTGTCGATGTAACGACGATTTTGTCCATGTGAGCTTTTCAAGCTTGAAAGGGTGGCTCGAAAGCACCCCTAGTGTAGACTGCGGGGCTCCCGAAAGGGGGTTGATGACTAAGCCACGTGCACCCACACGTCATGCAATATTCCCTCTCTTGTCTTAGGGGTGACCAATATTTTTCACATAGACACACGTGCGTCTAAACACAACCCTTACACACTTCCCACCCCTCTTTTCAACCCTCTTACAACAATCAATGAATTATCCGTTACATATACTGACATAATCTTGCGTAAACCGACGATTTTTAAACCAAATTTTGGAAACCCCTTATTTTACATTAACCAAATATCGGTAATACAGGGAATATTTAACTATTCAAAGCGGAAAATTCAAATCGTAGCCATTTAAACCGACTATAACGCAATTTCTCCCCTTATTTTTCCAATATTTGCGACTTAAGACAATTATGTGCTTAACGAAATAAATTTCTAGGATGTTAATGATACGGTAGTAAATTTGCACCCTCATATTCTTTCGTTAATATTAAACTCGTGTGTTTAGGCATTAATCAAGCCCCAAAGAGATAAACGCAAGGGATGAAATTTGAATTTTCGGACGGGGGAAAAGATTTGACATATGCACCTTAAAAAATAATGTTTTTCGGAATTTTAACCAATCAAAAAAGTTTAACAAACAATCGATGGAAAAATCGAAGGGGTCGTAAAAGCTTTTCAAAAATAAAAACTCGAGTTTATCGAAAAATACGAGTTGGGATATTTGCGTGAATGTGTCTCCAGAGGGATGCGACAAAATTATGGTTTAAACTCCGATTTAGGGGATTTTTTGTTATACAGGGTGAACAAAACTACAATAAAACTAAACACTAATTAAATATAAGGAAATTTTCGGGAAAATACCATTTAAAGCAGCAAATTCTTGAAATTAAAATCAATTTTTGAAATTGGTTCCATTTTCCACCACCCTGTACTAAACTATCGTTTTTGTTTTTTTCGATTTATCACCCCCCGGACAACCCCGTTTTTCATCTCGGAACCAGCTACAAATAGTTCGACTAGAAACAGAAGGGACAAACATTGCCTCTCAAGTGTCACCCTCGTGCCACCCCATTCCCGATTTAAACTCACCCTCACCCCCCGTCAATATTGTGTACAGACATACACAATTATTATTGTTATTTCATACACCCGAAATGGAAAACCCCAATGGTAAAAACTGAGATAGACATAGAGGGTGCACACATTGTCAACCCCTAGACAAGCAAATCTAAAACGGACGCGTTCTCAAGTAGGTATTCGGTGCCAAATTTAAGGGTTCATTCATTGTGTAGTGTATGTGCGTTTCGTTTTAACTAATTGCTAAGAAGTGTGGGGGCGAGAGAGAAAAGAAATAATTATGCGAGGGGGTGGAAAATTTATTGGCTTGATTCGATTGGTTTGGATCGTGTTACCGCAAACACAAGTGTTGGAAACTGATAGTCGAAAAATATTTGATTTTGGGGTAGTTTTATATAAATATTCATGGCTCGATCGAGGTATGTCATGGACTAAGGGATGATAATGATAATGATAAATTTTTATAAAAAAAAAAAAAAAAATAACTGATGTGAGATTTGAACCCAAGTTCCATCAGTTACCTACCTACCTTTATCGAGTAGTCTTTGGAATTTATTTCAACCAATTACAGCTCTCCATACATATATTTCAGAATCGCAGCCATCTAGATTGAGCCAATTTTTGCCGTTTATCTCTCGATTGCACTAACTCGCAATTATTGATAGGATATTATATAAATTTTCAATCGATTGTCGTTACGTTATTACAATAATTATAATAATGTCTTTATGATGAATTTCTCCAATCGTACGTTTAGTTGATTTAATCACGTAGCACGTAAATATATGTGTTTAATGGTAGCTTCCCCTTATAAAAGATATTTTTTTTTGCTCACAGCCAACTTGACTCTATGTTTAAATAATCAATTGCATTCGATCACTTTCAATTATTACTATAAAACAACGTCAAACCGATTATTTCTACTGGAATTTCATTCGCTTCGTCTTAATATATTAAAAATCGTAAAACTAAAATATATAATACGTTTAATGCGGGAATAGTCAACGAACAGGTGGTTGGATGAAAAGTGCATACCATAAGCAATATATAATGCATTTTTTTTTTTGGGTTATTAAAATTAAAAAAAAGGAAAACTTTATAAGAGAGTTTAATGAATTCGTTGGTGATTTCGAACAAATGTAAAAGTTTTTATTGGAATTTATTTCTACGTAAGAGCGATTTTATGCGTTTATTATGGCAGTTTTGCATGTAAAAATGGTAATAGAAGGCCATAACGATCAAGTTGGCTGTTCTTTGCCTCTTTTGCAGCTCCCGAGGATATGTGTGTGTGTGGATGTGTGAGTTACAATGTTTCTTTGAGGCAATCTTGAATTTTATTGGTCTGAAGAGGTCTTTTGTGATACTGCATTAGGGATTTTAATTTTTTTTTTGGATTTTACCATAAAAATGGTATTTTTTCTGTGAATCGTGGCCATATCAAGGCATGGGGGGATAAGTAGGGTATAATACTAATAGTCTTCTTGAAAAAAACCACTAATTTTCATAAAATTTTCAGTAAACTGAGGTAAATTCGGTAGCCTTAGTTTAAAGGGAAGATTTTTTATCCATTTTTCCACCCTGTAATCACTACCACCCTATCTTCAGTTCAATGTTAGCTATAGCTCTGTATAGTCGACATAGATGTTCAGTTGTTTTGGCCTTTTGTTTTTCAAGTCTTTCATCAATTGTTCATTTTTTTTTCTGTCATACCCATACAGTTACCTGTAGACTTCTCCAGAGGAAAGCCTCGTCAGCCTCACCAACCCCATATTTAGCGTTGGATCTAAGGCGGCTGTCAAGAAATTCGTTTTTGCCTCATGGTATGCATCGGCCCACATATATCTTCCATTGCACTCCACATCACATGCATACAGTATATGTGCAACATACTCTTGCATACACTTATCGTTCTTATTACTATCATTTTCTATGAGACCATATATTTTTAACGGCAATTACAATCATGAGATGAAAAAAAAAAATGAGACCTATTTGCCGCGGGTGACTCGCGATCCATTAAAATATCGCAACATTGCATAGATCAAGTCCGAATGCAGTCAAGTGAAACTGCAACAGAGACAAGTTGCATACATTATATTATGCACCGCACACTTATATGTTAGATAATTTCCGATAGCCCTAACCAACCCAACATGGAATAACGGAATTTCCGCGTCTTTATGTACGACGACTTTTCGTTAAAAAAGGCTGAGAATTTAATCATAACTGCAACTTATGCTTTGCTTTTTTTTTTGGTTGCAATATTTTTCTGCATCTTCTCGATAAGTAAATTAATTGAAGCGTATGTTTTCCTTTGCGGAAAAAAAACGTGGACATTAACGTGGTTGGCAATAAACTATAACCAAGCCCAACGTTAATAATTTATTTAATTTGTCATTTATCTCAATAAGCGTTCGATTTTATCGAGATAATTTTGATTAATTTGACATTTTATGCTTATTTATAATATAAAATTGAGAATCTCAAAGTATGAAAACTAATAAAGTAATAAAAAGGACGGCATGTTTTTTTTCTTTCTCGGTTTTCTTGTCAGATTCAAGTTTCCCACAGTTTGGTGTTCAACCCTTTTATTTATCGCTATTTCCAATGATAAATCCTCCATTAAGAAGTTTACGATTCAAGTTGATCTTATCCATCATCTTAGATATTTCAAGTTTCCCTGAAAATTTTAAATTTTTTCATTAATTTGAATAGTTCTACGATTTTAAATGATCTATTCTTACTTGCCTTTACTGTGGATCAATATAGTGCTACACTTTACAATCATTAACTTCAAATCATTCACAAATTTCTCCAATGTGTAATCATAACATTTTTTTCTACATTAATTTCAGAAAGTTTATAAATTATAAATTAAATTAAAATGTAAGCTCACAAATGTAAATTGTAATGGATCGTTAAATTCTCGTTAGGCCCACACGTACATTACAAGCAGTTATTATATTTAATTTAGTTGGGAAAAAAACGAGTTAAACCCTTTCACCCCATTCGACTAAAATGTGGTCGAATAATGCCACTTGTGTAATTTTCGTGGATGCACAAATTTTCTGGGTTGCGTTACGGGGGAAATTATCTAAATCAAAACTGATGATGTTTCGTATGGCTTGGGGTTGGTTTTTGTTGCGATGGTTGAGGAAATCTTTTGATATTTAATAGAGGCGAGCACACGTGGTTAGTTAAGGTGTATATGATGACATCGCATTTCACGCATACTTGACAATCCCTTTTCACGCCACCCGTTGCAAGGGTGGCCAAGGGTTCAAGGGTCAGCCAGGATGACCAAAAGTCAAAATTAATGTCACCCCATTGCCCTACTTAACACGCATAACTTAAAACTTTTTAATTATTTCCATATATCATCAGCATCACAATTTTTTTCGTGGGAATTTCGATTTGAAAATATTTGATGACTCTATGATTAGTTTGATGTGTGATTTTCGGGTCAAATCGTTGATTTTTTTTTCTTCTTAAACACCTGACCTTTCGGTTCGTCTTCTTCGTAACATTAAAAGGTGATAAATTGTTGAAATTATAAAATTAAAAACTCGTTTTTGGTTTTTGCCCAGGTAGAGTGATTATATGGAGGAAAGTCGGGCGGCATATTTAAATTAAATGGGCATTAAAAATTTGATGAACCTAAAAAAAATGGAGAATACATTATTGGTGTAATAGTAGAAAATTAAATGAAAAAAATACCTTTTTATTAACAAAGGGCAAAGATTAATGAACTATTCGATGTTTAAAAAATAGGCTTTAATTTTTCAGGTTGGAATAATTAAGAATATTATGGTACTATTAAAGTGGCCAGTAAAAATTTAATTGCCCACCAAATAACATTTGATGAATTTTTATGATTTTTTGCCACTTTTTAATCTTTTATGATTTGATTTATATTATCATTGGATGATTAATTTATTGTTTTTCTCTCATTTCAGGTAGGATTTGTTTTTCTTCACTCATTTTTTCGACTTCAAATGGTAAGAATTTAATCTTTATCATTCCCGCAATTTTTGAAATATTCGGGGACTCAAAACCTGAAAATTTGCATAGTTAAATTTTTGATGTAAAATGATTTATAAGTATACTTAGTTAAAAAGTAAATACCTTGAAATTGATATTTTAAACTTGATGCCTAGTTTTCATGCTCACAGATTAGTTTCTTCTTTATAGTATTCTTAAATCAAACATTGAAATAAATTTAAATTGGAATCAACAAAAGGATTTCTAAAAAGTACATAAGAAATTCATATTATCCAAGATTATTCCAACGGTCCATTTGATATAATTCTTCGTCAGCTATTTTTTCTCATTACACTAAAAAAGCAATTCAATTTAAAAGTTTTAATACTCAAATTAGCAAACTCAACTCTTTTTCGTTAAAAGTTGCCAAAGTAATGAGTAATTGGAGAAATATAATCAAAGTTTAGTAAAAAAAGTTTAATTTTCCATTGCAAAATCAATAATCATCGTAAAATTGATCGTTAAAAGCCGCCTAAGGGTTTTTTTCTTGATAAAAATTGATTTAAAATGGCAATGAAACTTTTCCAATTTGAGCAATTTCCTCAAAATAAGCAATTTTTGTTAAGGTCTTAAACATCTTCTGAGAAGAAAATTGAAAGAAGTTGAAGATAATCGTTAAACAGCACTAAAATAAGAAAAAATCTGGACAAAATGTAATATTCTACAGTGGTTTAAGGTTTTAGTACAACGAAAAACTAAAGCTATAACTCTCTAAGACTAATACCTATAGACATTTTTGTCTCCCAAGCTTTTTAAAGACTTAATGACCTAATGGGTGCAATGTTTAAGAACTTAAACTTTAAATACTAAGCGATTTCATTAAAAATATTAAATCCTCTGTATATTTACTATCTATTTCAATTTCTTATTTTCCCCTCATTTTTTCTTCTACCCTTTCAATATTACTTCCCTTATTGTTTCGTTCATTACCCTATTTCTTTGACTGCATTTAAATTCCTGCAGTTATTAGGCCTTTTTCAAAGGCAATTTTCCACGTGGCTTTTACTATCCTTCTTCATTTCCCATTTAATCATATCACTTGTCTTTGTTTTTCGTTTATAACCAAATTGGCGATTGAAAATCATTAATACTTAGAGATTTGCCAAGTTTAAATGCTTTGTTTATATGAAAATTGGATGCTAAAAGAAAAATTGGTTAATAAAAGAGTAAATTTATAAAATATTTTACAGTAATTTGAAAATTAATTCAAGAAATACTTAAGCGTCCACGTGATGGTTAATGATTTTCCGGATGTTAAAGTTTTCATGGCTGTCTATGATCTCCTAATTTTTTAACCTCTTTAATCACTCAATTAATTTTAAAAAAGACCATTTTTGATAATTTTTTTTCAAAAATGAAATTTAAAATTAACTAATAATGAATTCAAATTCATTTATTGTTGAATTTAAATAACAACGCTTTAAACTATTTTTGAATTTTCCAATTCATTTATAAAACGTATGCAGTGCTACCACTTTAAAAATGGCGCCACTAAAAGTACCGCTAAATTTAAATTAATTTTAAATATTTTCAAGACGATTATAGTGAATAGTTTTTAAGCATATAAACTGTAATGTGACAGACTAACATTTAAAAATGCACTAACTGGTGAATGCATTTTATTAATATTGAAAATTTGTATAGAAAAAAAAACGGAATACATTTCTCCACCTCTACATATTCCTCTTGATACCCTGCACTTCTTCGCGACTATCGTTACAGTAATTAATTGCCAAGAAGCGGCACTTTACATTGGTGTAATTAGCAGCGACGCAATGTCATCTCTTTTGATTTGCGACATCTACTTCAAACGTGAAACACGCGGAATGGGCAAGAGGAACATCTCTTCTGTGCTTTTCTCTTTGCCTCCGAAAGCCTCTGTGCCGCAGCACTTTTCCGCTTTTCCAAATTGTTTTTAAAACACACACAAGATGAAACATGAAAAAACTAGAGATAAATTAGTCTGTCTGGAAAATTCGCTCTAAACTTTTGCTAAATGATCAAAGGGAAAGTTGCATCTTAATGTCTATGCGATATGAAGTTTTTAAATAATTTTTTTTGTATTAACAAGGGAAGAATTGAAACACTAAATTTACATATTTTATGTGTTATTTATTGAGTGGAGAATTTGACTTTCCACGTATTTACTACGGCAAAATAAATTGCTGTAATTTATATAATGATATTTGAAGTAGAGTGGAAGTTTTATGAAAGGTTTTCTCAGGCAAAGCATATGTGATAACGTGCACCCCTAATATAAGGGTTGATTCATGGCCGTGCTAGACAAAGATTAATATGCATTTCGATTGAAACATGAAAAGATTGAAACAAGCATACAGAGTCGCGGATAATTTATCAAGTTTCAAAATGCACTGGCGTGCAATATCGCGAATATATATGCAATTGCAATAATAGAGCAGACTAATTATAAATTGCATCACAGGGAGTCGTAGAGGTATTGTACAAGTTGTGACTATGGTTCTGACATGTTTATATAAGTAGTGAAGAGCGTGTGGCCTGCGGGTGTGTTTCGGGTCCGTTATTATAATCATCTTCATCATTTTGATATCTCTTCGTCGTCTGACGAACTCACGAACTCATCCTCCATGTGCCAAGTAACAAGTTGGAGATGAATGCATTCGAATGCAAATCATCTCTACACACAGAAGCCGTGTAATGTGTGACTGATGGAGCCTCCGGCTCTATATGCCACTTTAAATTATGATTAATATGTAATTATGTTCGATTTAATTAAAGTTTGTGTGGCGTAGACGTGACGGCCGTAATCGTCCAATGAAATTACACCGAGCTTGATGGCAACCCGGAACGATGCCGGAAACGGTTTCGATTCATCGAAAGTGAGATCGTCAAGAGGATTAAAGTGACTTCCGAGTACGCCCACTCGAAAGGAATCTCTCGAGAAATAATTAAATGTAGTAAGGCCTACCGAATTCTTACAATTATGTACACATAATATCAAAAATGAAATTGAAAGAGTCTAGCAGGATCCACATGGCGAGTTGGCCCCAAATAGGAACCTATGTCGAAACTTATGTTAAAATATCGGCTTAATATACAAACACATTTTATATACTTTTCGCGACCAAATTCCTCTTTGACTTGGAGATATGGGCAAAAATGTCCCTCCGCATGGCTATTTTTCAAAGTTATATATCTCAAAAACTAATTAAGCCAGAGAAGTGAAACCAACGCGAGGCTTTAGATTATTTTACAGAGTATATCATATATTTTTTTGAAATTTTTAGAAAAAAAAATTATACAAAAAAAATTCAAAAAACAAATGAAATAATTTTTTTTTATGTAGTCTCTAAAAATGACAATCACGAAAAAAATATATTTTATGCTGTTACATTAGCACTATAACTCATAAAAATTGCGTGAAAAAATAGTTGGTGCAACACCTTGAAAAAAAATGAAATGTGATCTACGCCTAATAGTGTACCTCGATTTAATTTTTTTTCGAAGTGTTTCACCAACTTTTTTTTCACAAAACTTCAATAAAAAAAAGGCCACATATAGGAGCAAAAAATATATTATTTTCATAATTGTAAGTCTAAGGAAACATAACAAAATAATTTTTTATTAGTTTTTTTGTTTTTCTATATTTATTTTTAAGATGATTACTTTCAAGATCAAAACAATTGTTCTCAAAAGAAAAAAAACAACTATTGTTCAATTTTTATTAAAATAAGAATAAAAAAAAACTATCGTCACTTTTATAATTTATTACAACTGGAATACTATGCGTTTCCAATTAATTCCGGGTACACATTGACGGAATCTGAATTACTTGGTTTTCTTCGTTTAGCTTAGGATATTATTCACTGGCTCATGCCAAAATTTTTACAGGTTCTACCTAAAGTGGGCGAATAAATGAACTATCAAATAATATTTTAAAACAATGTGTAAAATAAGCACCTAATATCATTAATAGGATGATTTTTTTTTTGACTTTTTTTAGTCCCATCGTGAAATTTGGTTGGAAATACCAAAAAAAAAATTCTCTGAAAGTTTGAGCCCTTAATATTAATTTTAAGTCCTCGACCAAGACGTGTAAAGATTTCCCATTGAAAATACACGGATACTGTGATTTTTTATTTTTAAATTTCTATATCTCAGCGGCATTTCATGGGATCGCTTTTACCGAAGATGGTTTTTTTTCAGAATTAAACGCTCTACAAAAGTTCCCATTGCGACAAAGTCGTAACTCACACCGGTGAGGTAGTACGGACCACTGAACCTGATTTTTCCATAAAATTCGCGTTTTTTTTTGCATTTATCTCGTAAATAACAAGAGCTACGGAAAAATTATAAATGAAAAACTTGTAGAGAATTTGATTTCCTACAAAAAAGTTCCTGTAGACCAAATCGCGAAGATCAATATTAAACGAGATATTTAGTCTTGAATTTTATGGAAAAATCAGGTTCAGTGGCCCGTACTACCTCACCGGTGTGAGTTACGACTTTGTCGCAATGGGCACTTTTGTAGAGCGTTTAATTCTGAGAAAAAACCATCTTCGGTAAAAGCGATCCCATGAAATGCCGCTGAGATATAGAAATTTAAAAATAAAAAATCAGAGTTTCCGTGTATTTTCAATGGGAAATCTTTTCACGTCTTGGTCGAGGACTTAAAATTAATATTAAGGGCTCAAACTTTCAGAGAATTTTTTTTTTTTGGTATTTCCAACAAAATTTCACGATGGGACCAAAAAAAAATCACCCTAATCATTAGGGTAGAAGTAAAATCAAGGCATATGTATAAATAGAAAAGACATAGCAAACATAAGTTTCGACATAGGTTCCTATTTGGGGGCGCCACAGACAATAGTTTTTTTTTATTCATATTTTAATAAAAATTGAACACTAGTTGTTTTTTTTTTCTCTTTTGGAATCAATTATTTTGATCTTGAAAGTAATCATCTTATGAGTAAATATAGAAAAACAAAAAAAAAATTTTTATGTTTCCTTAGACTTACAATTATGAAAATAATATATGTTTTGCTCCCATATGTGGCCTATTTTTAATTGAAGTTTTGTGAAAAAAAAGTTGGTGAAACACTTCGAAAAAAAATAAAACCGAGGTATACTATTAGGCGTAGATCACATTTCATTTTTATTTCAAGGTGTTGCACCAACTATTTTTTCACGCAATTTTTATGAGTCATAGTACTGATGTAGAAGCACAAAATATATTTTTTTCGTGATTGTCATTTTCAGAGAACCCATAAAAAAATTATTTCATTTGTTTTTTGGATTTTTTTTGTATAACTTTATTTTCTAAAAATTTCAAAAAAATATATGATATACTCTGAAAAATAATCTAAAGCCTCGCGTTGGTTTCACTTCTCTAGCTTAATTAGTTTTAGAGATATATAACTTTGAAAAATAGCCATGCGGGGTGCGGACATTTTTGCCCATATCTCCAGGTCAAAGAGGAATTTGGTCGCGAAAAGTATATAAAATGTGTTGGTATATCAAGCCGATATTTTGACATAAGTTTCAATGTAGGTTCCTATTTGGGGACCAACTCGCCATGTGGATATTGCTAGACCCTTTGGTTTTGGAACAAGGAACTAGAACACTAAGAAATTCATTTCAAAATCTACCTATCATTGCCAAGAAGAATTTTAAGTTGCATGAAATAAGTTGACGTTTTAATTCCCCAATACTTAAAACTATATTTTAAACGTTGCACCAAAAAAAAGGCATTGATTTATACTACCGCAGGACCAATAATCATCATTGTAGTACCTATGGCTTTGATTTTAGAGATTTAAAATCATTTGCATCACTTACCTCAGTCGTTATTTAGTTAAATAGTTGAATGAAAATGAATTGACCGACTCACCTGAAAGAAAGAAATACAAAAATTAATTATTTTGGTATTTACAATTGCTTATTCTTAAAACTAATAAAAGTTACTTGAAGATTCTGTCAGATGTTAGCTTAAGTTTTTTGGCCAAATAGTTGCAGAAATTGGAAATAAATCATTTGATTTACGTCTTATTTGTGTCACATATAAATAGGGAAATTTGCAAATTTCGTCAATCAATTGTGCCGAAATCGATTTCGGCAACGACGGCAGCGAGGATTTGAAAAATGACAAAACCAACGGCAACTGATTGATAATGTAATGTGGGGATTGGAGTTGAACGGATGCAATATCGGATGGGATTCGCGCTAGTCGTGCTTAATCCCGACTCCAGACTTATCCCGAACAAAAACGCGGCCAATGTGGAGCTATGTGCATCGTACGTTGATCCCAAACCGAAAAAAATGTCATAACTCATCGTGCACTCGTTCATTATATTCGTCAGTCACGCATATTGTATGAATGCATGGAACTATATATGGTTTTTATATTGACGAAAACTCGACATAGTCGTAATTCCCGCAGGAGGCTCTCCCGGCGCGTTCCCGTTTGTGCTTTTTGTGCCAGCATTTCGTCACATGTTTGTGATTTCTGAGAATTCAATTCGTTTTTATTAAAATGCATATTGGCGCTTTTATTGCTCGTAGGCACGACGACGACGCCTTTTTTTTTTTGATCCTTCGGATGTTAAAGCTCTGCAAATGGGATAACAGTGACCTCGTTTTAGTTTAGCTTTTAAGCCAGTGGGAAATAGTCCTGGCAATTTAAGAATGAAATTGAGATTTTTGGAGAAGCCTATGGTGTGGAAAATTGAAAGAAAAACTTGTGGGGAATGACTGAGAAATTTATTCCGGATGTGTCAATCAAAACGGTCGTAAAACGGAGGCGAAAACTGGAAATGCATTTAGATGTGAATATTTTTAGAATTTTCTATTATGGAAAGAAGAAATGTGCGTTGTTAAAAATATGGCCAAAGTCGTAAAGTTTTGCATATGGTTTGCGGTTTGTTTCCGTTGGTATTTATTTTTATTTTTTTTGCAAACCGATTGATTTTTTTTGGAAGTCAATTTCTAGCAGCTGCATTTATTGGAGTGTGAAAAAATTATTGCATTTGTCCGCTAATTAATAAATGATGTTTTTTTGTCCATTGGTGTTAATGAGGCGTAAAGTCAAACGCAACGTACAAAGTTTAGCGAAACAATTAGCACCTTTTCTCAAAAGGTAGAAGGCATTTACGCATTAAAAGGAAATTTTAAAAATGCCGCGAAAGAATTTTTTGACTTATAGAAAAATGTTGGTAAGGCTGAATGAAAAATTCGTAAAATTTCAAAGTAGAAAAGGTTTTTCTCGTTGAAATACTTTTATTGGAAGCTTTTTAAACTATTTTTGAAGAAAAAAAATGGATAAATTGAAGGTTTTACACCAAAATTATAGCGTGAAAGCAAAATATCATATTCGAGTTTAAGTTGGTAACATTTTCCGGAAATTTTAAATTTCAAATCAAGATATTAGAAAAACTTTAATTTTATAACTATTTATGCATTAAAAGTTATCAAATAAATATATCTATACTGATGAAATTCATAAATGAAATGTTTCAAAGGAAATTCAAGGAAAAATTTTCAAAAAAGTTCAAATGTGACATTTGAAATTAAGGTGGTAACTGGTGGCAAATTTGAACCTCCAAATTATTTTTTTTTAAAAAAAAATTCGAGTTTAAAGGTCTTTGATAATAAAATTTATTAATTTAAAACCCAAAAAACTCATATTTTAAATTAAAACGAGGAAAATAAAGGTTATTATATTGAAATTATCCTGTAAAAGTGGAATTTCAGTTTAAAAAATAAGTTGGTATTATTGGTGGGAAATTTAAATAATTTTTCATTTGGGATGTAAACAATATATTTTAAGTAGAAAAACGGAAAATTATGTGTTTTGATTCAATTGATCACTAAAATAAATAATATTGGATTTACTAGTAATTTAAAATAAAAAAACTAAGTTAAATCTCCAAATCTTTTTTTTTCCTTCATCAATCTTATTTGTCAGATTTATTTTTCTCGTGAAAATAGTCCTTTTATTTTACATGGAATAGGATAAAGCGACGACCAACTAAGACACGACCGAAAGCAAGATTTTGAAGCTTTGAACTTTCTTGTTTTTCTTCTTAAAAGCTTTGAGAGCTTGAGAAGCTTTGTAGTAATCAATGAAACTTTATCTCTTTGTGAACCTTATTTGCGTCATTTTCTTGTTTCTCATCAAATTACTGCGGATACTTCTACGACGTCACAACTCATTGAAAGCTTTCCACGAAACTTTCAGTGCTTTTTTTCAGCGAATAGCGCCGAGAAAATTAACGCTTTATGGTTAAAAATACATATTTTATGTTTTAATTATCATAGAAACAAATCATTTATCCAAGTTTCACTCCAAAATAATAACAGGCGTATTTTTTAAAATTTTCAACTAATATTTTATTTTTTTAAACATTTTTACCTACACAAAATCAATTTATCGACTCCTTAATTCTCATCCTAACGGTTTTTTTATAAATTATCGATTTAATTATCCAAAAAAAAAAACCGGACCTGATCGGTAACATGGAAATTTAAGAACATTTAAAACTCACCACCCGAATCCACTTTTTATCTTACCCAATAAATCTTCTTGGAAACGTCTTCTGGAATTCTTCTTCCTCAATAAAAAAAGTATTCATATATAAGTGTTGCCCCTTTCTCAAAATAATTTCAAAAAAATAGGATTTTCCTTCAGAAAAAAACAATGTTTTCTTATCTAAATTAACGAAACAACGGTGGAATTATCACCGTAATGGTCCATAAAAATAATTACAACTAAGTAGATTTTCATGTCAAACTGTTAAATTCACATATTCTCTCCGTTTTGTATATATTTAATATTAAATTTTATGAAAATTATCACGCGTGTGGACGATATAATTTAAATATATATAGTTTTGAATCAAAGCGGAAAATTCCTCGCAAAGCTCTGCGTGTGAAAATTTCATTAAAAGCTCTGACCCGATTTCTAGTACTGTGGAACCAGGAAAAAAATGTCCTGGGCAAGTAAAAGAGGTACGAAGGGGTTTTTCTTTTGCTGGTATTTTGTTAAAGACGCCATTAATTTTTGTTGTTATCATTAATTTCATTCAATTTCGAGTTATAAACACATTAAGCTCTCCAAATGGAATCGAAACACGCAAACCTTTGGAAAAAGATTCCACCTAAAAACGATTAACTTTTGGAATCTTTATTGAAATTCTGAAGTCCAACGAAAACAGTTTGCATTTTAATAATTACCCAAAACTGTTGCCTCATTTAAACCATTACTAGAACGTTTTGAAAAGAGTAACTAAAAGACTTCATAGTCTGAAAAAAATCTGTTTTAAATAGTACACTATGTGGAAGACTTGACGAATGCATTCTAAAAATAATTCCGCATTTTATATGCGTCGACGTTGGAAAATTGAATTCTATTTGTGTTACGATTCGTAATATGTTTGTACGAGTGCCATAAAGCGAGGCCTTCGGTCATAAACATTGAGCCCATGTGTACGATATACACCGGCGTCGTTTAGCCGAAATGTTTATACACCAAATCCACATTTATTTACATCTTACAATAATAAATATTCGACTTTATTTACTCATCACATCAACAACTCTCCACTATTTACTCTTCGTCCGGTCCTGCGCCACAGATTCGTAACAGATGCTGAAGAATAAAATACACAACACGATATATTCAAGTTTAAAATTTCTATATGATTGAAAAGCTTGCCTTTACGTCGACGTAATCCTTAATTTCCGGCGGTATAGATCGTGAGGAATTCCGCGTTCTACAAGTTCCCAATCATAAATCGGACTTACGCTTTGAGATTTTTTCGTTTGGAACTAAACGAATTCTTTGAATGGTATTTAGATGGAAAACTGTTAGTCTAATGGGAATTTCGATGTTGACGGAGGAAAAAAAAATTAAACTTTATTGCTGTAACTGTATGGCATTAATACAGCATCATGTCATCTGACACGGCGATTAAATAGGCCTTTTTAAGAGCCGTAATAACGATGGAAATGTCGCTGAGCCTGTTTTCATATATGTATATATATATATTTCATTATTTGAGATCAAATGAGGCACCTGCAACCACGAGAGGACTTCCTAACGACAAGTCTCGAGAGGCATCTTCAATGATATAACGACGATCGTATAGTGCAGTAGGCAAGCGACAAATGGAGGAATTTCAAATAAATAACAGAAGCCTTTTAGCCTCACTATATGACCAACCACACACATTCATACGAAGATCACGATATGTATATTTTTGCTGCATGTTTCAAATAAGACGAGATGGTTTGTTTAAAAGCCCCCCAATGGCGTTAATGCCACCAGACTATTCATTAAATTGACGATCAAATCAAGTCAACTTTAGTTGTCCGTTACTAGAAAAATAATAAATTTTAGAAAGAATTGTTTCGAGCAAAAATTATTCTAAATTTCATTACCAACATTTTTTGTTATTACCAATTTTTATGTGTTGCACACCATAAACGAGATATTTTCGAAAACGTAAATGAATCTCCAGAAAAAAAGCTGTCTAGTGATTCTGATTATTATTTCTATCAACAATAATAATATCAGGTTCACGGGTAATTGGAATATATTTAAACTAATTTAGAGTCAGGATTTCTCAAGCGAGCTCGATTTTAATATATCTATGAGCATATTTTGGTAGCTTTATAGGTTGAAAGTAATACCCTAAAACGATATTTGAAATTTTTGATTTTTCATAAATTTATGAGCGAGTAAAAATTTCGAGTACTTTTTCTTTTAAATTATAATATATCAGTAAATAATTACTGAATTTTAATGAAACTCGGTTTGTGTGCTAAGGAATAGCATAGGAATAGAAATAAAATAGTTAACGTTAAAAAAAATTGTTTATAATTAATTGGTTTTATTATAAACAAATGGCAATTTAACTAACTTCTCGGTGTTGTAGAAAATTTTTTTTTTATAAAAATATTCGTTGAACTATTAACTAAATGATGGCACCAGAAAATTTTAGTGCTCTCTTACCAGGAAAAAGATATGAACAATTGAATGTGCTAGACAGCGGTTGAGGTGGACGCGCTACGCCTACACCGAGTTATCGAACATATTTCTACCTTCTTGAGTTTTCCAGGCTAAATAAAACTTTAAAAATAAATTGAAATTATTGAAAAGTTAAGAGACAGGATCAAACAAAATCAGTTTGACTGTAAAAACACCAACATCCTGAAAGCAATTTTTTTTAATCTTCTACAATTATAAAGAGGAAAGATTTGATTGTTTGTTTGCTTTGAATAGGCTCCGAAACTACTTGACCGATTTGAAAAATTCTTTCACTGTTGAGAAGCTACACTATTTCCGGAGAACATAGGCTATATTAAGTTTTCAAAAAATTTAGGAATCCATACTAAAACTTCAATAATGTGTGAAAAAATTACCAAAAAACTTTCTTACATCGGGTGCGCTGGTGATTTAACTAAAGAACGGAACAACCGAATTTAATGAAACTTTATATAAAGATACAACACAACTACCCACACATGTTAGGCTACTTATCATTCCTTAAAAATAATAAGGAAATGTATCCCCTATGTAAAAACTGAGAGATGAAAAAAAAAATTACTTTAGATAGGCGAGTTATACATCATTGGAAAGGTATTTAAAAGTTAAAAAATGATCTGTATCAATATTTTTAGTTAAACTAATAAAAAGCACAGTAATTTAATTTAAAGTACAAAAAATTGCCTTTTTAAAATATAATTTTTTTTATAGATAATAATCTGACAGTAAACTTTTTTTTTACAAAATTGTTGTAAATAGAACCTTAGGGTTGCTCAGTAAGGAAATATCAATGAAAAAAAATGTAATAGTAATAATAATAATGTTATTAGTAATAAGGCTTAAAGTAAATACGTTTTTAAAACCGTGCATATATAAAATCGTGTATTTATATACTCCTCTGATGAAATTTTAATATTCGGTGTATTCCTTATAGGAAGTAGGCATGTGATAAGTTTTTTTTGAAAATTCCTACTCTAACAGACAAGAGTGGATTCAGGATTTTTTTATTGGGGGGGGGACAATATATTTTATTTGCAAGTGCGTGAAAGGGATCACGAAAAAAAATCGCAATTCAAGCCAAAAATCATCATAATGATAAATAATAAATAATCATATCATCATAACGATAAAAGAAATTTAAAATCCTCTTCCAGAGAAAAAGGCATACGCCAAATCGTGTATAGTGAACTCTTGGCTATCCAATATGGTTTAATTATATAGATGAAATTCAGATATTTAATAATAAGTTTATACATAATGGTTATACATGATTATGGAAGAACTGGGTTTCGTGCAATTGTACAAATTTCAATTTCGCGGTTGTGTTGTACATTGCAATAGTGTAATAGTTTTTGGAAAAAGGTTCATTCGGGAATCGAAAAAGGGAGATGGGGTTATTTTGACGCGAGTATTTTGAAAACTTTCGACTTTTTTTAGTCATAATTAAGACCGAATTTATTGATCTTGGCGATATTTTTTATTTATGTATAGATGCTGATTGGTTTACAGATTATTTGGTCTACGGTAGGTATACCTACCGTTTGTTTATAAATATTTTTTGAAAATTAATTGATTATTACATAGAACAATTTTATTCTTTGCAACAGTTTATTAAATGTGTCTTTTTCAAGAGTGTGAAGTGTTTTTAAGTATAATTATATTATTCGTAAAAGAAATAAGAAAAATAAAATACGTTACGCAGACGAAGTCGCGGGGATCAGCTAGTTAATATATATTAATTTTATGTTTGATAGAGTTTCAATTTTAGATAGTGAGTCTAATTACTTTAAGCGTTCGTTGAGTGAAATGGTTTTCATAAAATTAAATAAAACAATACATCTAAGATCTGACACACAGAAACTAAGTTTAATATATAATGACATCCTAACTCTGAAATGATTATCTTTCGAATTTGTATATTTTATTTAAATTTTTTAAATTAATATTATATTATATATTTTGAAGTGCGTAGCTTAACAACTATGAACTGATGTTTTCAGTTGGCTGTTAGACTTGTTAAGAAAATTCATACTTGAAAACTAAAAATCGTTTCTTACAGTTTTAATTTTAATTTTACATTTTTTAATTAACGATAGTTGAGGTCTGTTTATAATAATATTGTTAATTATTATAATACTTTTTAGAGCTTGATAAAGTCTTGATAATAAAGACGAAACGTCGCAAAATCAATGATTGCTTAAATTAATTTAAATATTTTCCAAATACCCGTGCACCTGATTTTATTATTGTTGTTGTTTACACTGGAATTGAACTTTACATATAATGGATTATTTCTATCATTTGTAACTAGCTGAACTCGGAGACATTGTCCTGCCAGCCTTGTGAATGATAAGAATTACTTCTCTTATCAATTCGCAACATCCCTCACTGTACCAATCATAACTTCCCTTCAAGATATACATTTATAAGTTCAGTTTCAAATCCTTTTCCTAAAAAAAAGAGTCAATCAATTAAAATGTTTTAAAGTATTCGATTTTAAATGTCAAGGAACTCCATCCATCGAATTTAATCGTTAATGTTTAATCATTCGATAAAAATAGTCGCAGAAAACAACGACGAAATTCCTTTTTTCGACCGAATTGAACCCTTTGCGTTCCACTTGTACTTATAGTGACGTTGTTGCCTCTTTAGCGCCCGCATTGCTGTGATTTAATGGTCGTAAATAATTACACATTCTCCAGCAAAACGTTTCCATGTTCTCGAGACAATAAACAAACGTAGCGCTCGTGAAAAACTCAAGCTTTTCCATAAATAAATTGTACAAGTTTTCCTTGGAAAAAAGCAACGGTACAATCCACCGATAACTGCCATATCTTTGACCGCGGTAATCATGCGGATGATTTCTGCAAAAGTTTTACTGCAGCGATTGACTTAATAGAAAAACTTTATTCGACCAGAAGGAATTATAGAACGCGGGAAAAAAGACGGGCAGATTAAAATTATTGACGAGATGCTGCGGCCCGATACAGTGTGAGAAGATTAAAGTCTCTGCGCCTCGCTGTCGCTATAATTTGCAATAGAGATATTTTGCGAAGATCATTAATTTATTTACTAAGTCGAGCGCGGAAGATTGGCCAGCGATGGATGGATTGGTCGGGGAAAAAAGAGCTTAGCTTAGCTTACCGCACCAGAGTATGCGTGCGAGTGTGTAATTACTGTAAATTAATATTGCTTATATTACCATCGAGCCATCCAGGACATGGACTCGAGATGGAGCAGCTTGTTTGCCCACAGAATTAATGGCACATGTAAAAAATTAATCGACATGGAATAACGACTTTGATATTTCTGCGATAAATTCGTATTTCACGCGTATTGTACTGATTGCTGATCGAAATTCTTTTTGTCTTTAGTCTCGAAAGGCGCTGAAATTGGAAAATTATCAAACAAGTTGTGATCTATAGATCATAATTGTGATTACCGACTTAATCCACGAGTAACGATCGTTTCATACCACTCAATCTTGTGAAAAGAATGCAAACACTTTAAATCAAACTTGCTGTTGGGATTTTAAAATTTCCAATTATTGAAATTTGGTAATAATTAAAAATTAAAATTCAAACAATGCAAATTTCAAATTTTCACTATTAAACAATTATAAACGTATTTAAACTTGATTATTAGGCAAGTAAAGACGTGATTAAATTATGTTAATCCTGAAGAATTTGAATTTAAGGTAAAAAAATCAATATGTTACTTAAAATCTCATTTATACTAAAACTTGTATCCGAAAACTAATCTTCTAGAGTGGAAACGTAATGTTTTTCTTTCCAATTCATTTTCGTATTTACATATATATATAAACGGAAAATACGGAGGTTCATTCATCTTAGGACGTCGCATCAAATCCAGTCAGCATAATATGTTAATTATTCCATGGCGAATGCAAAATGGAGAGAGCAAAAGTTTTCGTCGTCGAGAACAATGCAAAAGTGAAGTGAAATAATTTAAATTTTCGCACGGAGACAAAGGGCTTGCGGTGTCATTCATCATGCATTCAACAACGACCAACGCCAAATCGAAGAATCTTTGATGAAAATTGTAACACTCATTCCCGCAAGGGTTGTCTGGTATACAAATCACGAGGAAATTAATTTTCATTGATTGATTTTCCTTCAAAATTGCAAAAAATTTTGCAGATTTTCATCAAACTTTTTTTGGGGGAAAACTTAATCTAATAATTTCCATTCTGACTCATCGAATTTCACAAGACGAAAACAAGGGATGCGACTGATTCCAAATTTGATTATCTACGAAAACGTGTTTGTACTCTGTTTCTATATGATTCATTTAACACGAACCAACTAAACCAATAAAACTAAGAAACTAAGAATATAAACACAAGGAAAACAAGTTTTCAACCCTCCCATTTCGAAGAGTTTCCAATATTCCAACTTTCATCACATTGGAAATAATATCTTGATTATAGTAAAAAGAACAACGAAAAACGTAATTCAAAAAAAAAAATAAACACAATTAATTAATCTTTATTTTTAATTAAACATTTTTTCTAGGACTTAATTCTTTTGGTATACCCAGTCAAAGGTGACCCATTTGGAAAAAAAAAGTAATATCAAAACTTATAATTTATTTCCTATATTATTATCTTCAACGTATTTTTTTTAGACTCTCATATTTCATCTTTTACATTAGAAATTTGCGTTATTTAAGTTTTTTTTTCTTCCAAGTCCATATTAATATTCAAATATTGGCTACGAAACTAATTTAATTTTTGACCTTTTCCAATCCGCTGAGGTCAGATGTGCGATCACGAAATAGAATCCAAGAGCAGCACATTTCTGAGTCGATATTATATTCTAGAATTATATTAAAGTTAATTCGGTCCACTTAATTATCATTTCCGTGGCGATACATTGGCTGTAATTTGATTTTTCCTCTGTAAAAACTATTGGATTTATTAAATTAATAGAATTTGTTCGGTCAAACACATAATTACATTCGAAAATCGATTTGAAATTTATCAAAAGTGATATTTTTTTACGATGTAATTTTAAATAAGTTTATTGATTCGATTTTTTTTTCGATGTAATTTATATGGTTTTTGTTTTTATTGATGCACAGATGCTTTAGTTAACGGTTAAAGATGAATAATTTCGTAAATATAAATTTGCTTAACTTGTTTTTCGAAGAATTGATTTTTGATAATTTACTTCGATTTATTTAGTCGTTTTTTGGGGAAAACAAGTTGTCTGATTTAAGTATTGTATTCCTTAAAAAATATACTTTTCTTTGAACTATAATTTAATTAAAAATTTACTCTTTTAAAGCACAAATTTTCAAATATCGCACCAAATTTACACTCTTGAATTGAAAACAATTCAACGTTTATTAAACGTAAAACAAAATTTAAAAATAAATATCTTTTGAAAATTTGTTGCAAAAGAATAATCAAGTGAAAAAATTGTGTTTTAAAACGATATTTCGTAAAAGATAATTTAAAAATTAAAAAACACATTTTTTTAAAAAAATCATAAAAGGTTTGTTTCTCGGATAAACGTCAGTGAGATAAGTTAGGTAAATTTACTTGATATGAGGGCTAAAAAGGGTGACGAGCTTTTTGAGATTTTGAACAAACTAAGTAATAAAAAATATTAAAACTTAGTAAAAATCAAAGAATAATAATTAAATTTGATGTTTCAAACAAAAATTTTGTAAAAGTCAATGTTAAAAGTTTGTAATACGAAAAAGCTCCCGCGTGATTTTTTCGTAAAGGACATATTATGGCGCTAAAGAATATCAAAGTTTTACCGTAGTTTAAGTTGAAAAATTTTTAAAATAATTATCCCTAATAGTAAAAATGATATTGAAAAAAAATATAGTATAATTAAATTTAAATTATTTTACTTAAATTTTGTCTTGAATAGCAAAAGATTTAAGATATTTGGAGTATTGATTAGATCAATGGGAGATAAGCTGGGATTTTTATAGGGAAGACAATTTATTAAACGTAGTTTTATCCGAAGAATTTATAATTATTTGCCATATATTTCTTGCGATTCTTTTTGCACGAAGTATTTTGTTATTATATAGTTTGGGCAATGGAAAATTGCTAATTTGGTGTTTCGGTTTATTTTGAAAGGTGGATTGTTTTATTGCCCATTGGATGTTATTAATAAAATTTAAATATTTCCTTAAAAATTGTTATCATAAGACAGTCTTGTAAAAATATTTTTTAAAATCAAAAATTGTACGTTAATAATTTAATTTTAAATATATTTTTTAATTGATACAACTTAAAATCATTGATTGCGGTGAATGATACATTTAAAATATTGGAAATTGAATATTAAGTAAAAGAAGCCTGTAAATAATAGATTAAGCTATTTTTAAAGATTTACCAACAGGAAATAATTAATTAGTTATTTCATTATCGAATTACTCGTTCAATAAAATTCGAATTTTTCAAAATTAATCAATGTTTCAATCTTTGGTTTGATTCTTAAAACTAATATTATCAGAAACAATATTTTAGGCTTGAAAAATTTGAGAAAATAAGATAACTTATAATTAATTAAGTCAAATTATTTAAATCTTTTGATTGATTTTAGAGTGATCAAAGTTTGGAAATGAAATGAATTCATTTTGACATCATTGACGCATTTAAATTCATATTCGAAGAAAAATAAATTAATAACTAATAGGCAATTCCTTATATTAATGTTTCTCAAACAGGAAAACAGCCATTAGTTATATGATTATGAAATTAAACCGATTGAATTTAAAACTTTTCCGAATTAATTAAAAACTGTTCACTGTAGTTAACTTCAATCAATTCCTCCTGCACCGAATTTAAACCTAACATCAATTTCCTTCAATATTTTCATTCGGTAAATATTTCA
Organism: Sisyra terminalis; assembly: GCA_958496175.1. NCBI lineage: Eukaryota > Metazoa > Arthropoda > Insecta > Neuroptera > Sisyridae > Sisyra > Sisyra terminalis. Next base: position 3,538,536 of record OY292277.1, read on the forward strand.
CTAAAATTTCCCGGTTTTCTCTGGCAAATTCGTTGAAATTCCTACTGAGCATACGAAACAAAGGATTGGCGAGAGCTGGCAACTTTGGACAGGGAAATCTCAACGAAATTGCAACAATAAACTGAAGTTCCGGAGGACTGTTAGGAATGTTTGCCTTTTTCAACAAACATTTCGTGAAAATTGAGGGATGAGAACAATAACCGAATGCCTTGAGCAATATTAAATTCATAAATAACAATTTGAAGAATTTGGTTTATGTGAAATATCACTTTGGATTTATCAATAGCTTGTTGCTGCGAAAACAATTTAAGAAATGTAAATTTTTTCTGTCCCAATCGATTAGTTGGCGAAATAAAATTCGAAAATCAAAAAAAAAATCAATAAAAATTAATCGAAAAACAGCAAAACAGCAAAGGGAAAGTTTTTAAATGGAAATTCAATGTTTGTATTTTTATTTTTTTATCAAAAACGACTAAATCGTTTATAATAAAAACTAAATCATCTAACTTTACGACTGTAATAAAAAACGTGTCCCCCATAATCGATTGTAGAGTCCAAATATACCACACTGAATTCGGTAGATTGGATATTAAAAAAAGAAAGAAATTCAATAAAATGCAGAATGGGAAAATCAAATTAATTTTCAGTGTTAATAATTAAATCTTTTAATGAATTCATGTGCCTCGTTCCATCCATTCTGCGGGGCAATAACTTGCAATTTGTATCTGGCGCCGTTTTTGTGTGCCGATTACCGATTGGACAACAAACTTTCCATTATCGCTTCCATATATGATGCACTTGCAAATTAATTCGATTTGCGTTAAAATATAGGAATGTTATCAATGTTGGGATGACCAACGTACGCAGGGGCTCGTTGCATTTAAATTTATAATCCAATTTACCACCCACCCCCGTACACTACCATTTGTTATACATAATTATATTACAACGTTCAATTTTGGTAAGGTGGAAATCTACAAACTATAATATAAGTTTGGGGGAAAACATTGAAAAATTTAACTTGGATTTTTGATCGAATTGTACTGACTTCTAATAAAAGCTGGTTGGGCATATTATATTCAAAATTATGAAAATTATAGATCAGTTAATATTACCTATACAGTGTATACAATATATAAGATATATTGCAGTCCAATTTATGTAGTATAATTTAATATATAAAAATCATACCACAAACATAAATTTGAACAGAAGTTCAAACAAAAATATTCGTGACGTATTGCCCAGATACGTATTTCGATTGCCAAACAATCTTCCTCAGTGGTCATCAGGTAGTTTGGATCACTCCGTAACTGCTTTGTGATGATTAATTGCTTTTTAGTGATGATAATCAAAATAAAGGCCATAATTTTTTTCGTCTTACATTGTATTTTAAATTGTATAAATGCATATTTTTGTCGATGAAATTTGGAAAGTGTTTTTCTTATACGATGCAGATATATAATAGAAAAGGGTTTTTGAAAATTCCTCCCCTAAAAGAGTGAAAAATGGTGGCAAAGTTTGTACGGCATAACGTCTAATAAACAATCGAAATTTCCAATTTCATAGTCACATCACAATAAGATTTTTTCGCTGACTTTGAACAGTTATACTGTGTATACAATATATAAAATATATTACGGTCCTTTTTATGTAGTATAATTTAATATAATATCGATTTACAAAATCGTATTAATAAAACCATATTACAAAATCGAGATTTAAGCTTAAAACTCAAAAATAAAGTGAATATGTGCATAACAAGTGGTTTTTATTTTTTTGTAATATGGCGTCCCAATTCCGAAAATCTAAAAAGATCATAAACCCATAGAAAAATGGATGAGGAATCCAAAAAAAATGGTTTCGTAATTGTACTAAATTTTTATCATAGTTAAAAATCAAAATTAAAACAAAAATGCCATTTTTTCTAGGTTCTTATTAACCGTTATAGCTCTTAATTTTTTTCCTAGAAGCTACTATCAGCCTCCAAAACATATCCAAAATTCAGATGAATCGATTCACGCGTTCCTGAGAAAATCCGTTTTTTCTGAATATTACATATTTTGCTTTTTCTCAAAAACCGATTGGGTTAGAGATCTGAAACTTTCAGGATCTTATTATCTCATTAGTACCTAAAAACCCTCTCAGTATCGTGCCGATATATTTCAAGGGCAAATTCACTATACTTATACCCCTAGGGCCTTTGAACAGAAGTTCAAACAAAATATTTTTGACGTATTGCCCAGATACGTATTTCGATTGCCAAGCAATCTTCCTCAGTGGTCATCAAGTAGTTTGAATCACTCCGTAACTGCTCTGTGATGGTTTAATGCTATTTATTAATGCAATTAATCATCACAAAGCAGTTACGGAATGATCCAAACTACTTGATGACCACTGAGAAAGATTGCTTGGCAATCGAAATACGTATCTGGGCAATACGTCACGAATATTTTTGTTTGAACTTCTGTTCAAATTTATGTTTGTGGTATGATTTTTATATATTATTATATCAGATTATACTACATAAATTGGACTGCAATATATCTTATATATTGTATACACAGTCTAACTGTTCAAAGTCAGCGAAAAAAATCTTATTTTGATTATTACCTATATCATTTTAATCTTTAGATTTTTTTCTGTCATCGATCATTTTTGAATTATGCCATGAGTACCTAATTTACCTACCTTATTTATTCATATATTTGGTTTTATTTAATCAATATTTAAGGAACTTTTAAACATTAAAGCATTAGTTTTCGTGTGTTCATCTGCTTATTTTTTGCACCCCCGCATTTATCACTGCCTCCCCCTTACTATTATAGTAAAAAATGTAGACAACTCCTCTAAATTAATGCCGGCAAAAGTTTAAATTTGGCGAGACAAAACACACCGATAAATCTCGTTTAACTTGGTCCATTTTTTTCAATTTAATGTGGTCCAAACTCCATAAATTGTCCCCAATAATATAATGCCAACATTGCCGATTCAAACGCATCGTACACTTCGTCTTTTTTTTAATTTTAAAATGAGATAAATTTGTCGAGGCATCCATTGCATTTTTGCATCTACTATTTTTTTTTTTTTTTTTTTTTTTTGTTGCGTTTCCGGATGATGTTTTTAAATAGTGGGATACGTTTCGGCGAGGGTGAGAACCAGCAGGAAGAGTTGGATGACCGGTGGTCGAGTATCTGATGATAACATCCCCTACGAGTGCCGTGCAACCCTTTGTTCCCGAATCGTACCGGACCGGACCGGAACTGGGGATGTGAGAGTGTAAGGCGAGGCAGACGGATGTGGGGGATGTCCAGTGGATTTTCAACAATAAATTAGTGGTTTAATTCACCCCATAATCCATATTGATTATTTATTGGTGTATCAGATGTGGAAAACGTTTAAAATTTTGCATTTTTTTTTAGGAAAAAACAAATCTTTTTCTTAATAAAACTGGCTATTGTTGCGGTGGTAATGGTGGAGTGAGGTGTGGCGGAAATGAGGAGAATTCATGATCAAATTTTTCCAGAGGCGTTTAATATATAATAAATAAATGCCTTGAACATTAAATTGTCGACATTTAGTACCAAGTGAACTAAAGCTCTTTAATTATTCAGAAGGATGCTGCATGATTTATCCGACGATCGATTTATCATTCTGTCAGTCGAATCAAAAAAAACGTTTTCAACTCAAATTCTTTTTGTTGGATCAAACAAGTGAACATACAAGGTTCGGCTTCGCCGAACCAGAATCACCCCATTTTTTTTTTTATACAAATGTAATACTTTAACGATTTACAAGTAGAAATTTTGGGTGCACGATTTTAATCGAATACCATATGAAAATATATTAAATTTAAATCCAAGTAGCTGTAGAAACAATTGACTGTCTGTCAACAAAAAAATTCATGGCATACTTGGAATAAAACCACTTAACTTTTCGTTGTAATCAAAAAATTTCTACAATCAAATTTCGTACGTCGATAACTGAAAAACGAAAGATGATAGAGAAAAAGTTATAAGAATAAAAGTTGAAGAAAATTCGATTTTCTACAAAAAGTAATAATACAAAAATCTTCTGGAATGTAACATTTACGATAAAAACGATCAAATAGTAAAATGTTTCGAAACAAAGCCACTGCACTATTCAACAGAAATATTTTTTAATATAAAACTCTTTTAAGACTGAATCTTTTTTCTCATGACTTTTAATTCATTTTAAATTCCTCGTTTTAATTAAAATTACGCAATGTCGAAACGAAAACACGTATCAAGTGAAGATGCTCTCTCAACGTTGATGTGGTCTTAATTTAAAAATTAAATTATCATAAATCAAGTGCAACAATTTGTAAGCAAATGATTTGTGCTTTGGATGAATTGATGGAATTTTGGCCAATGTCCAACGAATGGGCCCCGCAAAACGGAAACTAATGGGAATGGATGCGTTTCGGGATTGAAATGGAAAAATGAGGAAAAACGGTCGTTGTCATTTTATTAATGTCGACACGACATTATTGAGAGTGGAGAATTTTTTGTGGTTTTCAAATTCCGGAAACATTAATCGTAAAAAGGTCTTTAATACCAAGAGAGCCACGGTTGTATCTTTTCCTTAGTGCAGTTTATTCCAAGTGCATTGTCTCTGCCAGTGCATTCGTTTCTATCTATCCGCAATCAAATATTTGAGGCGCATAGAATGGGCTTTAGTCAGAGCATAGTTAGTAGAGCTAAGAGGTAATTTATTTAAGAAATATGTCACAGAGGAGGAACTATTTATGGTCGAAATGCATAAAATAATCATAATAGTCATAAATATGAGATGCACACAAATGCAGTATGAATGGAAATGGGACGTTGCTTCGTTTGTAAGCGGTCGCTTCGTTAATTTATCATTATTATCGTAGGAAGTCATCAAAGAAAATCATCACAAAATGAATTCATAATTCAAACGGATTTCATATGGAAGCAAAAAAAAAACAAACCAGAGGCTTGGCTTTGAGTTCAAAACGGTTAAAAATAGTTTTAAAATAGAAAATTGAAAATTTATATCAAGTAGGCTTTGGTATTTTCAGTGATAGATCCGCAATTGTTTGCATAGCAACTTTGATTTGTAGGACCAGGAAGTTTGATGGGCTGATATTTTGAAAATGGTGGCCAATAGCGATTTTTTGCAAGAATACAATTTGGTGGAAAAATAAATTTTCTTCAACTTTTGTTCTTATAGTTTTTCTTGTTAGGCCCTTACTTTCCAAATAAATGACGCAAAACTATGTGCAAGTAAAAGTTTAGATTGGGGAATTCTGTTACACTGAAAATTGGCAAAAACTACTAAAATTATATTCAGAATGTTAATTTCAATGAATTTTTTGGTTATTTACATCAAAAATGATGCAAATCTTGTATTTCAATGTTATAACAAAGGTTTTCTATTCATTTTTCAGTAAATTACCTGTTTTATCTGTGAGAGACAATTGTTTGCTATGAAATTAACTTTTTTAGTATACTAAGATGTTCACTTGTTTGCACAGCCAATTTGATTTAAAGATTTGATATGAACTAGAAAATTATTTTACTGAAACATTTGTTTAAGCTCTTGTCTCGAAAATGGTTAGTGGTAGAGATTTTTTGCAAGAATACATTTCGATTGGAAATTAATTACTCTTCAATTTTGGTTCTAATCATTTTTATTCCCACGCCCTTAATTTTCAAGTTATTACAGCTGAAACGTTGACAAAATTATATACCTCAAATTTCGATAAATTTACCAAAAATTTGCTCTCAAATTTTGGTACTATAGACAGTCATTTGTTTCCATAGCGACTTTGATTTTTTAAAAAAAACATTTTTATAAAATTAATATAAATATGAAAGAGAAGGAACTGATTGAATTTGAAAAGTTTACGTCAAATTTTTGACCTTTTTTGGCTCTTTCTTGCCATTTTTTTTCTGAAAATTGGAATGCATGTTATAAAATATTAGTATTTTATTTATTTTAGATGTTCATTTGTTTTCAAAGCCACTTTGATTAGTGAAACTGGAAAATTCTTTTAAAACATTTATAAGGGCTTATATCTCTTAAATAGTTCATTTTATGGATATTTTATAAGAATGTAATTTGATAGAAAAATCAATTATCTGCAACTTTACTTCTTACAAATTTTAGCGTTGCACCCCACATTTTCATATAAATGACGCTTGAACATTATAAACTCTGATTTTCAACGCAAAAAAATAAATTCAATTTTTCACTTTTAATTTTGGAAAAATGTATCGAAATTTTGTCATCAAGTATCAATTTTTTGATTGTTGTGGAAAATATGAAATAATTGCTTAGATTTTCTTCGAAATATACGATGCAAGAGGAAGGAACTTATTAAATTTGATAATTTTATTTATGTACAATTTTCTTTACATTTTTACCCCAATTTTCAATTTATTATAGATTCTTTTGCTTAATTTTGTTAGTATACTATCAAATTTAGACACCAGGTGGATTTAATAGTTCATTTGTTTCCACAGCTACTTTGACTAAAAAATTCAAAATCGAAGCATTTTGTTAAATTTCTTTTTGACTTTACATATGCTTTAAAGTAAATTGAAAAAATATTTTCAAAGAATGCAATTCAATAGAAAAACAAATTGTCTTTAACTTTGTTGCCTACAAATTTTACGATTAAACTCTCAGTTTGCATATAAATGAAGCTTAAACATCCCAAAGTCTGATTTTCCACCAAAAAATTTCAACTTTGCTTATGATTTTACATTTTGGAAAAATCTACCAACAATTTGACTTCTAATTTTGGTGTTTTTCATTCCTTAGAAAATATGAAGTAAAAATTCTATTTTTCCTTGCAATTTGAGACGTAAGGGGAAAAAATTGAAGGTGGTAAAAAAATTTTTTTGTGAAAATTTTTCCTCCAATTTTCTGATCAAATTATCATTAGTTAATTTTTTTTTATATTTTGTTACATAGTGTAAGGTATTGCCACTAATACACTTTAGTTGTTCATTTGTTTTCCCAGCTACTTTGATTAGTATGGTAGAACTAAATTAAGTTGAAAGTTATATTTGAGCTTATATTAACCAAACGATTAGGATTTAAGATTTTTTATAAGAATGCAATTCGATAGAAAAACAAATTTGCTTCAACTTTGCTTCTAACAATTTTTTTCTTTAGTCCCTTGGTTTTCCAGAAAATTAAGCTTAAACATTATCAAATTAATTTTCCAATGCACATTGGTTTTTTATTCAAAATTTTGCTGTAATCTCTTTCTGAAACATTAACTTAACTTGTAACAAATTAAAACAAACACATTTTGGGTCATTTCACCTTCATTTTTTTTTTTGGGCCAAAACCTGTTGCAATTCGATGCACTTTTTCTTCGGCCGAAATTCAATATTGGCAATATTTTATATCAAATCGTCTTCTCCACGATTTAATCGCATTGACTTGAAGATAGAGTTACGTTTGTTGCTGCGAAGAAATCAAAAAACAAAACGAATCGAAAACAAACGTTGTGTCGTTAATGTTTACGATCTCTTATTACACTTGCGTCTTTTTTTTTTCTTCTTCCCTTGCTTGTCTTCAACGGTCTGGCGATCACAGATCGAAGCACAGATAGGCTTTTGTTAACCCTTTTTCTCAACAAACGATAAACGAACCTCAAAGCACACACTGTTCTAACCTCATTTCTTCTTTTTTTTCGAGGAAAAAATGGCGGAAATTCGACAGGAAACATTTGAGTTTTTTCCTCCTTGATAATGGCAACTTTGGGGGGTTCTCGACGACTTATTTCATTCTAATTAGTTTGTTTTGGAATTAATTAATTGATTTTTCGAATGAGGAAAAAAAATTTCACAGATTGATTTATTTCTACATGAAGTTAATCAATTAGTGAGCGTTAAATCGCAATTTTTTGCAATTAAATTCGCCTAATTAGTATACTAATTACCTTGTTTTTCTTCTCTATGAATTAAAGAAGTATCAAGTAGGCAAAGAGTTTGGGTGATGAAAAAAAAATTGGTTAAAATTGGTTAGGCTCTGGCTGAGCTCACACACGAAGATTATTTATGAGGATTTAATGCCCATTTATCTTGGAAAGTTGATGTAAATCCTTATATTTATATTCTCATTAAAGGATTTATTAACGAGCACGAAATATTATGTTTCGCTGCTATTTTGTTTTTTTTTTGTTTTTTTTGTTTCGATTCTCATTTATTATAACCTCATAGCCATTGGTTAATATCTTGGAGGAACAAAAAGGAAAAATTTATTGGTAATTAATGATACGCGAAACGACCAAACAAAACAAATCTCAAAGTTGCAACGATTTATGATTGGGTTTTTCTCGACGAAAAAAAAATTGCGAATCGAATTCATAATTTACACCATCTTTTGTTCAAAATGATGAATATTTTATTATTTCGAAATCAACTTTTGCCTTTCTAGTTTTGTTAATCTATAAATTCAACGTAAAATTTTCCAATTTTCTTCTATTACAATCGCAGCAAGACTTCGTTTTTCAATTGTTCCATATCGTACACGTTCTCTCTATATATTTATAAGTGTTTTCCAGGAAAACAATTGAAGTCTATGATGAAATAAAAGTGAAGCGAATTTTATAAATTTTGTTGCGAAAATAAAAGAAAAATTGCCTTCAACCAACGGTGGTTTGTTAACAATACTGATTTTTCATTTGTTTTATGTATGAAAACAAATGATTCATGAATTTTAAGTTACCAAAAACCTAATAGTTAACTATATTACTATGATAGTGAAAATTGATCATTGATCGATTTTTTTTGATAGAAAGAGGCTTCAAATTTGTTAGGATCTCGAAGAAGTACCAACGTCTATGTCTCTCTTTCTATTTGGTGTCTCATCCATTCGATTAAATTTACTGTTTTATTTTATGAATAAAATTCATTTAATGATGACTTATTACTATAATCAATCAATTAGAGTTTAACTGGAATTTGTTTTTTAGTCATTTGTTTGGTTTGAACAATTAGTCGATCTTCTTTTGTCTATTTGTTAAACAAATGCTTCTCAATTATTCTTGTTAATGATTTTAATCGTAAGAGTTAATCCACCCCCTTTAAAATTACTACCACCCCCCTTCCTTCTGCTTACATTTTTCAGCCAATTTGTTATAAAAACTTATATCAATTTTCTAAAAAAAACAAAATAGCATCAAAGCCTTATAACCTTTATTTTTATGCGAGATTTTTTGCACTACATTATAGTAGAGCTATTAGACCTGAGCATCCTATTCTAGACCCAGACTTTCATTATCTTATTCTTTACAATATTTAATTTGAAATTTACTATTTTTACGTTTGAATTTTTACGTTAGAACATCGTAATGATAACAACCCTTTTCTGTAATAAATACCATGAAAAATGAGTTGTTAAATCGTTAAAAAATAACAAAAATCAAAATATTTACTTTATATCATATAATGAAATCAAATATAGCAATGGTTCTTATGAAAAAATTACGATGTTGTATTGGATTTCTTTTCTGTGAGTGCAAGTGAATATGCAGTATACAAGTAAAAGAGATAGAAGACTTGGGTTTCGCAACCAAAACATACATACAACTACGCAACGTTTGTAGAACTTATAAATCCGTCAATTATTGGGGAGAAGATAACATCCCGGTTGGGAACCACTGACTTTTATCAATTTTCCGACATTTTCATTTTTTCTCCAATAAACTGCAACCTTAACGTAAATAATTAGTATTTTCTTCGATAAACAAAAGAAAATCATTCATTCTTTAATCCATCTCAGTTGGCTTAGCTTGCGTTCATAGCCAACCCTGATCGCAAGTATATAACGAAAACTTCAATTTTTGTTTTACTAAGATGGCTTTGATCAGAAATATTTTTAAGACATTTCAAATTCGACTTTTATATAGACATTCAGAGCAAACTTTGATTTTGGTAAAATTTTATCGTTTAAAGCTTCAGACAGTTGAAAATTAAATAGGACTTAGTTATTTTTCCGGCGATTCAAGTGAAAACTTTTAACTTGAAAAACAAATGAAGATCATTTGAATTTTTCCTATCCACCATATCAGAGCCAATGGAGATCAATTTTTTACCTAAAACTCTTAATTCAATTTTCATATGATAAACTTAAATCAAATTTTCTTCAGAAATTTGTATATTACAATTGGAAAATCACTAAAAGTTTTTCTCAACAAACAAAAGAAAATCACTCTCAAGATAAATGGTTCACATCTAGTTGGCTTGTTTCACATTCACGGCCAACTTTGAGCCCAAGTACTTGGTGAAAACTTTGATTATAAAAACGTTGCTTAGCAATAGTTTTTAACAATCTTACAACTCAAAAATTCAAACAAATAACTAGTTTTCGGAAATATCCTTAGATCAGTCATTCCAAATATTCATTTTTTCTACAAATATTCCAAGTTTTCAACATGAAACGATACAAATTTTCGTATTAACAAATCGCCATTAAATAGTTGGCTATGTTTATATGTTCACGGCCAACTTTGATCCCAACCTTAAATTTTTAGACTTTTAATTTCTTCACAAATTTATTTAAGACGCTGTCGTAGGCATATTGTGTATTCAAAGCCAACTCAGATAAGAAAAACTTTCAACTATTCAAAGCCTAACAAACAAATGCAAACTTTAAGTTATCAAATTTAAGAAAAATAAGCATCGTTTTTACGATTTCAAAGCCAACCCTGATCGCAAGTATGTGACGAAAACTTCAATTTCTGTTTTACTAAGATGGCTATGATCGGAAATATTTTTAAGACATGTCAAATTCGACTTTTATATAGACATTCAGAGCAAACTTTGATTTTGGTACATTTTTTATCGTTTTAAGCTTCAAACAGTTGAAAATTAAATAGGACTTAGTTATTTTTCCACCGATTCAAGTGAAAACTTTTAACTTGAAAAACAAATGAAGATCAATTGAATTTTTCCTATCCACCATATCAGAGCCAATGGTAATCAATTTTTTGCCTAAAACTCTTAATTTTCATATGATAAACTTAAAATCAAACTTAAAAATATATAAACTTAAAATTTTCAACAGAAATTTGTATTTTACAATTGGAAAATCAATAAAAGTTTTTCTCAACAAACAAAAGAGAATCACTCTCAAGATAAATGATTCACATCTAGTTGGCTTGTTTCACATTCACGGCAAACTTTGATCGCAACTACTTGGTGAAAACTTTGATTGGTAACAGTTTTTCATTTTATCACTCAAAAATTCAAACAAATGACTAATTTTCTCATATGTCCTTAGGTCAGTCATTCCAAATAGTACCTATTCATTTTTTCTACAAATATTCCAAATTTTCACCATGAAACGATACAAATTTTCACATTATCAAATCGCCATTAAATAGTTGGCTATGTTTAAATACGCCCACGGCCAACTTTGATCCCACTTCTAATTTCTTCACAAATTTATTTAAGACGCTGTCAGAGGCATATTGCATATTCAAAGCTAACTTAGATAAGAAAAACTTCTTTCAACTATTCAAAGTCAAACAAAATGAAAACAATTGGAACAAACAAATGCAAACTTTAAGTTACCAAATTTAAGAAAAATAAGCATCGTTTTTATGATTTCATGGCCAACTTTGATCGCAAGTACTTGGTACTTGGCGGAAGCCTCTTGAATTTTTTCCCATATATACCACGGCATCTAAATCGATCAAAACAAAACCAAAAGAAAAAAAAAATGAAGAACAACCTATAATGATCCAATTTGAGGCGCTCGCACAGGTCGAAAAGATTTACCGGAATCTCTAGGTAGGCATCAGGTACTGACCTTTGTGTTGCGTCTTAAATCATCATCCGGAACGAGCATCGTTCAACATTCGATTCCCTCGCCAACAAACACAACAACAATTAAATGATCGATCGATATTCCAAAAAAAGAAAAACAACTGCCGTTACACTTGGCACACACCAAAAAAAAAAAAAAAAACCAAACCAAACCAAATAATTCACTGAACTCAAACAAAAAAAACCGTACGAAAATGGGTGAAATTCTGGGAAAATTTCGAATCACTTTGTCACTGTTGAGCTTTCGATTGTTGCCGGAAGTGTTTTTGTTTTGGTGGTGTGTTTACGTTACGTATTGGTGGCCGGAAAAACGTGTGGTATTTGTGTACGGGGATCCACGCGGATCGAAGGCCAAGTAACGACTGACGGGATGACTGTGTGAATGTACCGCGAACGAATCCGTGGCGCACTTGGCGGCGTGGTGGATGCCTTCACATTGGCTCGGCGCAGTTGGCGCGTCCGGTTTAGCGACCACGTGCTTACCGGAATCGCGGCCCGGAGTCGGAATGCACTGTCATAATCAAGTGCAGGACGCAAACGCAGTTTACGACCGGCCGGCCGGCCGGTCCGACTTGGAGGAAAATATATTGTCATCGCTAACGTCATCGGCTCTTCGGCTGCGCCTCATTCAACATCATCATTGCAACCCCTCATCACTCAAACGAAATGCGCCCCTTCATTCCCCGATTTTCTTTTTTCATTTCATGCTTTCGTGGTAACAAATAAATCATTGACATCCCCTTTTCATCCTCAAAAGTTGCAAATGCATTTCTTACATCTAAAACCATCCCTTGACACTTTTCGAGCTTTAACATCGGTACCTTAGATCCATAGTAACAAAGGGGTCTCTTAAGTAGACTTCAAAAAGCTTGACTTAAAATCTTTCGAACGGCATTTTGTGCCATATCTCCTTAATTTTTTGTTTTTCCAAAAAAAAGCTCATACTATCTTTTGTTTAAAATTGATAGATCAACAACTTTTATTTAAAACTTTTTTTCGTAAGTGTTCTGTTTCAATAGCTACTAGACGTTAAAGTTAGAAAAGGATATTACCGACGTAAGTTCCAAATATTGTTTCCAAGTGAATTTCTTTGTGATTTTGAGTTTTTCTGGAAAAATCTTAGGAAAATTTTCTGTAGAGAATTGATAAATCAACAGTTTTTGTTTGAAACTTTTTTTCGTAATTGATTTGTTTCAAAAATTACAAGGCCTTAAAGTTGGGAATGATTAATGAAAATTTGAGGAAATTTCTCTCTTATTTTGAGTTTTTCAACGAAAGTTCAAAAGAAACTTTTGTAGACAATTGATGAATCAATAACTTTAGTTTCAATTTTTTTTCATTAGGCTTTTCTTTCAATAGTTATAAGACCTAAAAGGAGCAATTGTAAAATTCGAATTCCTAACTCAGATCTCTTTGTGTATTTTAAGGGGTTTCTTCATTATTTTCAGATTTGCAGGAAAAATTTTTATAAAAAATTATTGCATCAGCAACTTTTTTTTCGTATGTGTTTTGTTTCAACAGCTACTAGATGTTAAAGCTAATAATGGAAATTACCGAATCTCCGAATATTGTTTATGAGTGGTTCAAATTACATTTTATCGAATCTTTTCGTGTTTTAGAGTTTTTCAGGAAAAATCTCAAGAAAATTTTCTTTAGAGAATCGATAAAGCAACAATTTTTGTATGAAACTTTTTTTCGTAATTCGCTTGTTTCAAAAATTACAAGGCCTTAAAGTTGGAAATGGTTATTGAAAATTCAGTTTCTAAAGTTTTACCTCGAAGAACATTTGAAGAAACTTCTCTTTTATTTTGAATTTTTCGACGATCGTTTAAAGGCAACTTTTGTAGATAATTAATGAATCAATAACTTTTGTTCCAATTTTTTTTTCGTTAGTCTTTTGTTTCAAAAGTTATAAGACTTAAAAGTGGCTATTATAAAATTCGAATTTCCAATTCAGATTTCTCTATGTGCATTTTATGGAATTTCCTCATTATTTTCAGTTTTCCAGGAAAAATGTGTGGAAAAGTTTTTGTAGAAAATTGTTGTATCATTAACTTTTGTTTGAATTTTTTTTCGTAAGTCTTTTGTTTCAAAAATTTTATGACCTAGAAGTACCTATTATAGAATTCAAATTCGGAGTTCAGATCGCAATGTACATATTAACGAATTTCTTCGTTATTTTGAGTTTTACGGAAAAAATGATAGATAGATAATTTCCAGAAAATTAATATATCACCAACTTTTGTTTGGAAATTTTTTTCGTAAGTCATTTGTTTCAAAAGATATAAGACCTAGAAGTGCCTATAATAGAATTCAGAATTCTGATCTCAAAGTGCATATTGTGGAAATTCTTCGTTATTTTGAGTTTTTCGGGAAAAATTGCAAAAGGAATTTTTGTACAAAAACAATGTATTAGCAACTTTTGTTTGATTTTTTTTTTCGTAAGTCTTTTGTTTCACCCAATATAGAGCGTAAAAGTAGGAGATTTCTTATCGTTGTTATTTAAAAATATTTTTTTTCTATTTTGTTGTTTACTTTAGGAAAATAATCATCAAAGCTTGTTTTGTAGAAAAATATATTGTCATCTGCCATAAGTTAATATAATTCATGGGATTTTTGGTGAAAAACAGAGATTCCCAGGAAAAATGAGCTATTAATGTCAATGAAGGGACGATATAAATTTAGTAGTAGGCTTTGAACAACCAGTTGATGATCTCTCGGATCTAAGGGTCTAAAAATCTAAAGATCTGTTGAAAGTCGGGAGACGGGGGATATGATTGAAAAATATAAAAAAAAAGGGAAGAAAGTTGAGGAAAATTCTAATGGTTCCAAAAATACAAGTCTTAGAAGTATTTACAAAAAATTGGTGGAAAATTATTTGTCAAACTTTGGAAGCTTTGAAATTTTAAAGGTTAAGTTCTTATTGGTTTGTATCTCGACTATTATAACAGTTGATTTAATTTTTCTTGACCAATCCCGAAAAAAAACTATTAGTATAGTTTTATAAAGATTTCCTACTATTTTTTGTCATCATTATAGGAACTTTATTAAATTAATTTATCGATTTTCTGATTTCAAGCAGAAAAAAAAAACAAAACACTACTCATATAAACAAAAAAGAAACCAATTCATTTTTAAGAAAACAACAATCGATTTTCAATCATCACTCAACAATCGATATTTTCCAAAATAGTCAACTAATCAAAAAAAGTTTCAAACAAAAGATAGAGACAAATGTATTTGCTTCAACTTTTTTATTTGTAATTTTTTCCAAAAATTGCTAGAAATACAATTTTTTTGCTTTCGAAAACTTTAATTCAAATTTTAAGGATTCTTCCAAAAAAAATGCTCCATTTCAATTGAACCCATCATAAATTTCCAAATTTTCCTCCAAACTTGTTCCACCAACTTTTCGGTGAGTTTAGACCCAAATTTCTATGGAAAAGAGATCAAACCACGCATTGAAATCACCAAAAAGAAATCATTGAAAAAAGGGCAATTATAACAGCGAATCCAGTTATTCGAGAGTATTTTGACGTAAACAAACACAAAAAACGCTCAGTTCTCGATTTGGTCTTTAAAATGTTCTCTTTAATTCCCTCATAATACAATAATTACGATGACTATTGTTCGATTTTCGTTGCTGTGTATACATTCACACACAAAAGACCATAGATACAACGATTATGTACATATATATATATCTCAAGTTTTCGTCTATGAAAAGATAAAAACCAAACACTCGGACACAATGCCACACAATCCACCTAATCTTCTGTTCAATTTGAACAACAAGAAGAAGCAGTAACGCAACGGGAGAATCATTCATTCATTTTTTTTTTTTATATTTTTCTGAAACTATCATCTTCTAACAATCGATCTCTACTGTATGCTCGTATTATCTCCACGAAACTGAGGAATTAATCGAGCGAGTGAAGCTAAATAATATATAAAGACTACCGCAAACATCCCCGCGCATCTTTCCTCCTTGAACGGTATGATTCGTCGAAGTAAATTAACGATCAAGAGGCAAAAAAAAAACCCAAATGCTTCACAGAGAAACCATTGTCGACAAAGATTCGCTCTTCTGTTTGTAGCCACTGAGTTTGTGGGTAGGAATCTACGATAGACATTAAACGATGGAAATTTCAGAGAGCCATTAGATGAGGCAACCACCAAGAATTAATCAGGGTTACCATTTTTTTACTATTAAAACAGTACCGCAGACACTAAAAAAATGGAGCAAGAAATAAGTTAATGTTTAACACCGTTTTATTCTCTAAAAGCATAAAAAATTGACCTTTAAGACTATGGGCATATTTGGAGTTTTAGTCAGAGTCAGATGAAGTGGGAGGGAGGGTAAATAGAAGGAGTATTTGTCCTTAAAAAATGAAAAAAGTCGAAACCTTTTTTTTCATCTTTAAAGTTTAAAAAAAATACTTTTAGGTGTTTCCTTTGTAATTTGATGCTCCAAAAGTTCATTTTAATAGAGGGGTTAGATGAAGGGGTAGTTCTCCTCCTTGTAATTAGTAAAAAACATATCAAAAATCATCAAAGATTTAATGGAGCGGTCGAAATCTACGTTTATATCAGAATTGTTCTATAGTTCACATATTTGTTTCTTTCGGTAGAATCCAGGCCTTATAAAGGGGGGAGGGGTGATTCGGTAGTCAAATAACAAGGTTTATAAATTACACAGGTTGCCCCATTAGAAAAAAAAATTACGTTATACGAAGAATTTTGAAATTTAAATCAATCTGAAGATATGTACGAATTTCTTCTGGACACGTCACGTGGCGCATAAGGCCACCTGTGCGTTTTATAAGCCTTGGTCAAATAAGTCCACTTGTTTTATTCAGAATCTTAGATAATCACTTAGGGACCCTCAGACGTTAGAAACACAGAAGACTTACATAAAATCACAAGAGGCAAAAGTAGCCCAGAAAAAAGTTGGGAAACACTGGTTTTCATTCATCTTTCTTTCGACTAAGGCTTTAATTGGGCACTGATCTTTTATTTATGTAAAACTTCAGTCAAATCTTTGATTTGAAACACCAAAAGTTCTCACCAGAAAATTTTCTTGCATTCAATAAAATAATTGTTTAAATCAACAGGTGTAGCCGATAATGCACCGTTTTTTTTAAATGCTAACTCTAAAAGCATTAAAAATTGACCATTAAATCTATGGGTATATTAGGAGTTTTAGTGAGAGTCAGATGAGAGGGGAGGGAGGACAAAAAAATTGAGTATTTGTCCTTAAAATATGAAGAAAGCTTAAACTTTATGTCCTCTTTAACATTTTTTAAATAGAAATACTTTTAGGTATTTCTTTTGTAATTTAAAGCTCCAAAAGTTCTTTTTGATAGAGGGATTGGATGAGGGGGTAGCTCTCCTCTTATAATTAGCAACAATTGTAATAAAAATCTTCAACGATTTAGTGCAACTGTTGAAAGCTCCGTTAAAATAAAAACTAATCTATAGTCTTCAAATTTGTTTCTCCAAGTAGAATCTATGCCTAACAGATTGGGGGGAGATAGAGGGGTGATTTGGTAGTCAAATAAGTCTACTTGACTTGCTCAGAATCTTAGATAATCATTTAGGGACTTAGGAGTTAGAAACGTATAAGTCTTACATAAAATCACAAGTGGCAAAAGTAGCACAGGAAAAAGTTGGGAAACACTGGTTTTAATTTATCTTTCTTTCAACCAATGCATCTTAATTGGGCACTGATCTTCCACTTATGTAAATCTTTGATTTGAAACCCTCAAGGTCCTCACCAGAAAATTTTCTTGGACTCAACAAAATAATAGTTTAAACCAACAGGTATAACCGGTAATGCATAATTTTCCTTTAAATTTTAGCGACTTATAAAAGTACAATCTTTAGTTATAGAAAAAAACAAATTTTCAACCCTTAACTATTTACCTTGAAAAAAAATTAAATATTTGCATACTTCTTCTTCTTCTTCTTCGGTCTAAAGTGCCGTCCTCTTCGAGGACTCTCCAAATCAACCTTTGTCGTCATTTTGAGAGCCGTGGGTGGGGTGGGGTGAAGGGGGTTGGGGATAAGTGCACCTACAATATTTTTCAACAGGTTCAACTTGGTTATATATTTGGAAATGACAAGAGAATTGAACATTTTCCCATACAATCAGGGCTTGTCTCAAGTGGTCACAATCGTGCGGATTTTACCAAGACAAATTCCAGCACACCCTTCATCCCCTTTTCGTCCCCCAAAGTGCCCAACTATACACATGGATTGTGCGTAATTGCTTTGTTACAGTATCGTTCGAGACTTACATTTTTCCTCCATTCACCGAAGCTTTTTCATCCCTCTATTGTGATTTGAATTTTTTTTTCTTTACTTTTCCATTCTTTTCAACTGTTGTAAATAAAACGCATACACGTACACACACACATAGAGAAAATTCGTAATCCCCAATGCATGTGGAGTAATCATCGTCAAGCAAAAGAGACACATTATCCACCCCAACAAATAGATGTGCGTCCAGAGAATGATTGCAAAGTCAGTTGACATACATACATCCTAAAATATCCTTCTTGGTATAACAAAAATCATCAAACATTTGTCTTCGAACCAAAATTTTCTGTTTTAAACTTTAAATTATTGAATTTCAACAATACCATCTAGTTGGCCATGAAAAGATCTACAAATTTGGTCTTTTGCATTTTTTCGATAGACCTAATCGTTTGGAAGCAAATCGTCGCCAAAGATTTAATAGTA
Organism: Sisyra terminalis; assembly: GCA_958496175.1. Classification (NCBI taxonomy): domain Eukaryota; kingdom Metazoa; phylum Arthropoda; class Insecta; order Neuroptera; family Sisyridae; genus Sisyra; species Sisyra terminalis. The sequence goes on from OY292277.1 coordinate 3,557,117, forward strand.
GCATCACGAAAAAAATCAAGTAGGCTTTGGCAAGTCGGCCATTTGTGTATAAAAGCAAAGCTCACTTGATTAGATACTTTCAAGGCACTCTTTTTCCATTATGGGATTAAATTTTTCCATGGCTACTGAGATTTCGAGGCGAAGTTCTAATGAAATGAGCTACTATTGCTTTATTTCCACTGCCGAAACGAATTTTTTAATCATTCTATTTATATGCATACTGCCTATTGCCAAGAATCCTTGACAAATGTGTGGAGGCGCAGCCTTTATAAAATGGAAATTAATTCGAAACTCTTGCGGTCTTTTATTTCATGTTCGGATAAATACGCATGCATTATATCCTCGTAGTGGGTTTTGTGTGTGCACAATAGATGGATGAGGGGGTGGGTGGGAGGGGACGTGAGGGTGGTAGTACCGAGTAATGATTGTCATAATTGTTAAGGGCTGATTGTTGTGGCTTTTCTCTTATCCCTCACAAACACAAGAATGGCAAACAAGCCGATGGAGAATTCACGACAATGTTCCACAGGCTTTTCCTGCCGATTGGTCTATTGTGGACTTGCACTAAGGGTGTAGGGGTGGAATTAAAAGTTAAAAAAAAAAACTTGAAAAAATTTCCAATTTCGATTATTTTCCTATTTTTTTTTTTACAAAAAATTAAGTAGGCTTTGAAGAAGCAAAGCTGGCTTTGATCCTGCATAAGAGAAAGTAGGCTTTGGAAATAGTTGAAAGTTTATTCTTAAGTAAATATTGAGATGGTTTTTTTCCATAATTAGTTGAAAATTATTTATTTATATTTTTTTACACGAAATAGTCGAGAAACCAACGAAACATGTTCAAAAAAAAAAAAAAAATCCTACATTCCTGGAAAAAGGGAATATAAGTAATTTATCCTTAAAGTCATTCATTAAAAATAATTTCCTTATTTATTACTGAAAATTAGTACAAATGTAACAACAATAATTGTAGCCTAATAAACCATAATTTCTTAAATAATAACCTCATTATAATAAAACTTAACCTATTTGCCATTCGAGGCATTTTTTTTTCACTAATTTTCAGTGTTATTTACTTGAAAATTTAAATTAAAAATTCCCACAACAATTCAAAACTTTTCTCGAACGTACGCCACACAAAAACCAAATGACTATCGCAAAGCACGTAAGTCGTACGCAATGCCGCTGTACCGCTGCTTTTTTGTTAAATAAACACGGCTATCAATTAGCAATTAGTGACGGTGAAAATCGGGTTAAATTTTGCCAATTTTTTTGTATTTAAATCGTATTTTTTAATGGTTATAATTGTGCAAAATATTGTTAAAGTATTGACCAAAGTTTTAAGTATAAAATTGTGGAAATTTAAGTGCTTTTAATTGTGGAAAACCGCGATTGAAATTCAGCATGGATGATGGTCCGGTGCAATGCGATAGAGACGCTTGGAAAAGGTTAGACTTGTTTGGGTTGTTTTATGGAATTTTACGAATTTTTATATTTGGAAAATTGAAAAATTATTTAAAAAAACGAAATAAGAAGCTAGGAAATTGGAAATAAATATATTATTCGTAGTAAAGAAGGTGGCTTTGGAAAGCTTTAATATACCTACACAATGTACATAAACCCAAGCCTACTTTAATCAACTAGGACGCACAAAATTGTATTATTTTTACATATCTAAAAAAAATTTCCGGTTTTCCCCCTAAAATATCATTTTTATTCAAAATTTTAATCGATTTTTTATTCAATAGTATTTTCTAATATCTTCTTTTTATATTATATGCCTTTCGATTCGAAAAACAAAAAAAAAATGAGCATCCATTCGATAAACAAGTTAATGATATGGAAAACAAATGGTCCAACTTTATAGACTTTTTCAACAGATTTTTGAAAGATTTCTATCGATTAAAATCAAGAAATAGTATAAGTGCATCTTTGATGCAGTTTTCATAGTAAAATAAAACAAATTTTATTGGTTTTTAATAGAAAAAATAGTTGATAATAATATTTTAAGCTATTTTAATTCCCTCAATGTTTCTGCATCCCTGTCTAACATTTAATTCACCAATTTGTTCTCTCACAAATCCAAAAAATATTCAGTCATCTTGTCTACTTATTATAACAAAAATTTTGATTATAAATTTCCCTTTTTAATTAAGAAAAATAATAATTTAATTTCAGCGTAGAAAAGTTTTGATTAATTGAAAAATAATGTGGGAAAAAAATTATTTAAATGTTGAGAATTCTATAATGAAGATTTTTATCAAATAAAAGCAATGCAATTACCGTTAACTGCAAGAAAATGCACTTTTTTCTTGTTAAACCTAAATGGACGATTTCGTCGGGTTTTCAAACGAAAACCAATTTGTATGGAAATGTAAATGTGGCGGAAGATAATCCCGGTATATTTAGCCCCGAACTTACCGACGAAATGCACTAATTGGTGCAACAATGACGGGGTTTTCTTCCATCGGTGAAAGTGCATTTTTTTTTTTGAAGTTTTCGGTGACTTGCACAAATTTTCAGGGGCCTAAATACGTTTTTAGTTTTTATTCACACTGCATAAAATTTTTGCTGCGAAAATAATTGGTTTTAAATTGAACTTCAATGAAGCAGAAAACCCTCGACTTTCGTTTTTCGAGGAAAAAAATCACGTAGGCGTTGTTGTTGGTCGGTGAACAGTTGAAGGTTGGATAATCAATCATGGGTAATGTCGCAAAGAAAATATCCCTTAAATTGCACCCCTAAAAAGTGTTTTCCCCTAATCAAATCGAAGTCGTTGATTTGCTCCGATTTTCCGGGGCATCCTTGGTTTTTGCAAGTTTTTCGGGGTTTGTGTGAAAATCTAAGGGAAAAGCGTTGCATAATTATGTTTTTTGGTCGATAAAACTTAAAAAATTATATTAAGAAATTTGTTTTCCTTTATACTTAACTAACAGGAAAGTTTTCAGGGAAATATTCGTAGAAACCGATACCCAAATTTGATTGTTGCATTATTTGACGTTTTAATGTTTTCTTCTGCAGTTTGAACATAAGCATTTACGTTGTTAATTCTACAAGATTTCTGTGACAATTTGCAATAAAATTACATTTTCGAAATGTAATTAATTGAAATATTGTTAGTTGCATCGTATTGTTTGGCGAGTGTTGGACGTTGGTGGATGGTCTGGCGATGTGGTGGTGTTTGTCGTTTGGCAAACGATGCGCGGTCAGTAGCCTCAGCAAATCAAACAAGATGCTGAAGAAGTCGCGGCCGTCCTCGTCTCTGCCGCCATTCCGCACCACCAATAAAGTGAAGAATAAGAAAGATACATACTCCAACACTATCTTCACTAGTCTTCAGCATCTTTTGCTTGTCTTGTCGTCGCGGATTCAATGCAGCAACCGGTTTGTGCCATGCCGCAGACATCATCACCATCATACCATCGACCATCATCGACGATTCGATTCTCGCCGTTTTCGCGAGCGCCTCACGTTCATTTTTATTATTAAAATCGAAACCAACAAAAAAAAGAAGAAGTAAACTTAAATCGTTGTAAACTTGCGAAAATTTTCGGTGTTGAATACGGCGAGTGCTTGGTCCGTTGGGCCTCGGGTCGTTTTCTGAGCCGCAAATTGTTGGCAAACGATTTAATTGCCGAAATTTGATGGCGGCGCCAAATTTACAATAGTGATTTATTACGGCAAACAAAAGACCGACCTAGTTTGGTCAAGTATTTTTTTTTCACTTGAACCCTTCAACAGTAAACTTAAATACTCCACCTAAATTTATTACTGAAAAAAATCATTTTCCCCTCACTTTACTTTGAGTGTTTAGGTTAATCCCTAATTAAAAGGGACAACAAATCCGGCTCGAAAGACCAAAATGTTGTCCTTAGGGTGGGTCACAAAAATCGATTATTTTTTTTTTACAAGTGACGCGGAAAAATGGGTTGCTAGACACCTTCAAAAAAATTCTCACCAAGTATGAGCTCTTAATTTTCATAGGAAGATCCTCCGCATCGCAGTTTTTCGTATTTTTTTCTCAGTCGAATAGAAAAAATGTCATACCTCATCATTTATCGATTGTACAGAAAAATGTTCTGAAATAATTTTTTAGGAAATTTAATGCTCTACAAAAAAGGTATCTGATATTTTTTCCGTAAGCCTCACCATTTGAAAAATATTAAGGATTTAGTTTTGATTATTTTAAGACAAATTTCATTGTTGTTTATGAATTTTATAACTCGACAATAAATGACTCGTATACAATGCGCAATACAAATTTTTGTTGGAAATTAATTGCTCTATAAAAATGGTTTCTTATGTTTTGGCGATTAAATTAACCGTTCAAAAGATATTCATCATCAAACTTGCATGTGTACGGATTTTAAAAGTTTTTGATGAGATATTCGATTGATTTCAATTTAATTTTTCTCAGGATATGTAGATGGTAAAGGAAATAATATTGTGCTACCAGGTTGTTTTTTATTTATATAGATTGCATCTTTATGATTCCAGGATCATAAATCCGGTAGATTTTATCAATCAATCGATTATATCCAACAAATACTCTTTTTTTTTCGCATCATAGCAAGAATATAGAGAAAAGCTTTTGCTCCAAAAATCCAAAAGTATGAAACATTTGGCTCCTTTCCTTACCATTCAAAATAGATTCGGAGAAAACTCAAGAAATTAATGGTTTGATTTGAATAAAAAGAACATAATGATTTTCAATACTTTTTTCACCAAAAACTATCCATCGTTCATTCATTAGACGTATGGTTCCATTTTCCACATAAAATTCATATTTCTTTGACATTTCCATGAATAAAGTTGAAAATAGCAATTCCTTACTCATATTCTCTGAATAGTATACATTGTGCTAGGTACCATGTTCCCATTAATTGTCTTTTCAACATCCATATTACTAACATAAGTTGCCTATAAAGTTTTTCCATTAGAAATATTCAATATTTTCGATGAACTATGCTTACACCATGATGAAAACCATACTTGCCCTTAAAATTGCAATAATTTGACCATCACTTCTTGCTTTCAAGTCATACGATAATGACATACCGTTTTTATTTGTAAAATTTTGGAACTTTTTCTCTTTAAAGGATTCCATTTTTTCAAATTTCGACCAACAGTGACGTTGTATATGTCCTTTTTTACCACATTTATAACACTTGCATTGAAACGTTTTATCTAGTGCTTCTTTTGCAAGACTTTTCGTTGATTTCAATTGAACATTGAATACTTTGTGGGTCATATTCTCTGTACGTTAAGAATTTCGTTTTTCGTTCCGCATTTTTTAGAATTTCCAGGAAAGATTTCTTTATATGATTTTAAATTCGCGAAAGTTTTTACTCAATAGTTTTATTTAGAGTTAAATTAAATATGTAAACACTTTTAATTCATTTTAAATTTGCAAGCATTTCAAAAGTGGAAGTATTAAAAAGTACGAATATGTGCTAAAATGCTTACGTGATTTGGGTTGAATGATTTTAAAATCACGGGAATTAATCCATCGCTTTTCCTACGACTTGCATAAACTGTTAAAATGAATTTTGTTCATTTAAAATTCGTGAAAGTTTCAAATTTGTAATATGTAGAAATATGAGGGTTTAAGTGTTGTCGTGATTTGGATTGTATGATTTTGACTTCAGGAAAGTTTACCTATTGCTTTTTTATGTATACTTGCAAAATTTTTCAACATTTATTTATTTTAAAGCAAAAGTTCTAGAAATGCAAGTGTTTAAAAGAATAGATGTTAGCTTTTTTAGGTTTGGGTTGACTTTAAATTCGTGAGTGCCTCAGAAATGTATTTAAAAGCATGGATTTAGAAGTGTTTACATGATTCAATTATATAATTTTTAATTTGTAAGAGTTTACCAATCATTTATAGCTAAAAATCGCATAATTTGTCGGTGCGAAAGTTATAAAACCGCAAAATTATTTTATGATCTAAAGTTTCTCTAGGCATTTATATTCTGAGCTTTTTTGTTGATTTGTTGAATCTTAGTTGTAGATTTTATCCATTTTTCATTCGTGGAACTCCCAGAAATTCAATTTTCTAAAAATAAAAAACAATGGTATGAGATTAACGTAATTTGCTTTGTATGATTTTAAATTTGCAAGGGCTTACCCATCGTTTTTACTTCCAAAATTACAACTTTTTTCTATGCATGACGTAATGCAGGAAAAATACTATTCAATTGCATATTATTAGTCTTTAGCAAATTTGCATATTCTTTCATTGATCCTTATTGTTTCGCTGTATTTTTTTTAGGAGCTTATCCATTTAGGTAAAATATTTTAGGTCCAATAAGGATACATATCTACAAGTAAAATACCTGATTTATTATTATAATAGAGATGTATTATTATAATTTGATATATTCGCTAAACTTAGCCATTGGTTAACATGAACTTCATAATTCGTTTTATTTATAAATCGTAATGCTTCGCCGTTGTTCCGTATACTTTAACTTTTTGGTAACTTTAAATATTTGAAATTATCGCAAACTACAAATTATAAATGAAATATTTTATACACAGTGTTTATTTATTTCAAATTCAATAACAAACGCCGATTTAACCGCAAAGTTTTTGAATATTTAAATAATTTTAGACGACAATAAAGGCCATTCAAATTTATCTGTTACGATAATTGAAATATTCAAATTCTCAATTGTTACAGCTCTTATTTTATTCATTACGTAAGTTATTTTAATTTATTACCTTTTATTTTGATCGATTTTACAAGGATCCATCGATAATCGTATCCATCGTACTACAATTTGAATTTCAACTCAATCCCTGATATCTCTTCGGAAAAATATATTTGCGATAAAATATCTCCACAATTCAACACTTTGGTCGTTTAAGAAACGTTCCCGAGCGATAATTGAACCATTGTCTTTATAAACGATGTAAATGATGTGTTTACATTATGAAAGCATTTCATTAACTCAACAAATTTTATAGAATTTCTTTGGAAATTGATTATTTAAAATTCAAAGCAAATTAAAATTTTTAAGTTCGTTTTTTCAGCAGTTGAAAAACGATTCTAAATACAGGTGCACGATTGAGGTGTTTTTATCGTTCTTGCAGCAGGATTTCGACCTCGAATTTGAAACTCTTATTTATAAACTCGAATTTGTACTACCAGCAAAGGCGGTAAAAATTCAAATTTCATGTCGGTAAAATGGGTCAAATGCTAATCAAATACAATTTGGGAAGGTTTGGAGATATGATAAATGTCATTTTAAAATTTTCTTTTCGATTTTCTTAATTTAAAGCATATTTTATGGACGAAAATGAAAACTTTTTCAAAGAAGAACACATTTAAATTCTTTAGATTTAGCTGAAACTGCAATTAATTGCCTTAAAAGCTATAAATCGTAAAATTATATATATCTAGATGGCACCCCAATAGAATTCATCATTTTCTTAAATCCCATAGCAAATTGAAAATTTCTTAGCCCAGATTTGATTAAGGCAACCCTTTTTAAGGGAAAACGAGTTTTGGATTAAGAAAAAAATCTTTATAAATTCCAACCGTTAGTTTCAATTATGTTTTAACTAACTTCTCTCCATTTGTTTTCCATTACTAATTCGAAACATTTAAAACGTTTTTGTTGAAATATTTAATTAGTTTTTTTTCTACAATGAAACATGTAATGATCTTGAATACGATAGTAATAAATATTGGATATGAATATGAAGGAAATTAACTTTTTCTTCTCATTTTTTTCTTCTATTCCCACCACACTTTACCCATATATAAATAACATCAACCGAAACGATTATCTCCCAAGAAGTAAATAACCAGCGATTGTATATATAAGTGTACCGCTTTCCACCCCCGCACACTAATACGAAAGACACAATACCACGCGATTATGGAAGGAATATTGAAATTTCATGAGAATTAAATTCTAACTTACTGCTAATGAATATAGCAATTCGCTATTTCTCTTTCCACTTTTTTTTTGCTCTTGTAAGCTACCACAGTTGAAACAAGCCCTCGTCGTATTATACAAAGCGTGAAAAATGCCAACGTCACCATTTCCCTATTTACTTTTGTGTGAGGCAATTTCGATATTGTAATCGACCGAGAAAATAATCACGGAAAGATAGAAAGAGAGGCCATCACCATCACCGTTCGATTTTAATAACAATCTCTCGACTGATAAAAGAAGTGTAGGTATACCATAGTACCATAGGAGTAGATACCTATTAACTTTGCTCTATGTGCCTCGTAAATTCATTCACTTTATTATCGATTGCACGTAAACGATTTCGATGATTGCCTAATGATAAATATAGGCACAAGAAGTTAGTTGAAGAGTTTTAATTGTTGAGGGTTTTACTGGTTGTAGTTGAATTGAAAGTTGGTTGGGATTCTTGTTGGGGGGGCTGGCCCTAAATAAATCATTTGGAAAGAAACTTTTGTGCTATAAGAAAAATCGCTGTAAAAGAGGTAACTTTGGGATTTTGATTTGGGAAATTTCAATGAATGTATGGACCCTTCATGTTAATAAATTTTTAGATGATAAAATTCAGATCTCAGCTTTTATTAAATAAGAAGACAATTCAGGTCGTTTAGGATCGTTTTTTTTTTATTTAATATTTTTATCGTTCAATTAGCTACGTTTCGTTACTAATCGTAACTTCCTCAGGCTTCTATAACAAATTAAAATAATTACAAAATATGTCAATCATACATAAATTTCAAAATTATAATAATATACATATAATATAGATCATATAAAATATTTGTAATTAAATAATAATAACTAACTCAAAATTTCAAAATATGAAAAATATTTTAGGAGATATTGTTATAAATAATTAAATATATCAAAATGTAATGAATTTACATGTAATGTGTATGGGTAGAGTGTGTAATTTTTTAATTTTTATTTATTTCTTGAATTTAAATTAAAAATATTTTATTTTTGTGAATCAAGGTAATTTATTAATTAATTTTATTTTGATATATTTAATTATTTATAACAATATCTCTTAAAATATTTGTCATATTTTGAAATTTTGAGTTAGTTATTATTATTTAATTACAAATATTTTATTTGATCTATATTATATGTATTAGGATGATTTTTTTTTACTTTTTTTGATCCCATCGTGAAATTTTGTTGGAAATACCAAAAAAAAAATTCCCTGAAAGTTTGAGCCCTTAATACTAATTTTAAGTCCTCGACCAAGACGTGTAAAGATTTCCCATTGAAAATACACGGAAACTATGATTTTTTATTTTTAAATTTCTATATATCAGCGGCATTTCATGGGATCGCTTTTACCGAAGATGGTTTTTTCTCAGAATTAAACGCTCTACAAAAGTGCCCATTGCGACAAAGTCGTAACTCACACTGGTGAGGTAGTACGGGCCACTGGACCTGATTTTTCCATAAAATTCGCGTTTTTTTTTGCATTTATCTCGTAAATAACAAGAGCTACGGAAAAATTATAAATAAAAAACTTGTAGAGAATTTGATTTCCTACAAAAAAGGTCCTGTAGACCAAATCGCTAAGATCAATATTAAACGAGATATTAAGCCTTGAATTATATAATATTACAGAGAAAGAAAAAAAGATTTTAATAAGTTTAAATCAATGATCGGCAAAAATTTCACAGAAAAATCAATTCAAGGCTTAATATCTCGTTTAATATTGATCTTTGCGATTTGGTCTACTGGACCTTTTTTGTAGGAAATCAAAATCTCTACAAGTTTTTTTATTTATAATTTTTCCGTAGCTCCTGTTATTTACGAGATAAATGCAAAAAAAAACGCGATTTTTATAGAAAAATCAGGTTCAGTGGCCCGTACTACCTCACCGGTGTGAGGTACGACTTTGTCGCAATGGGCACTTTTGTAGAACGCTTAATTCTGAGAAAAAACCATCTTCGGTAAAAGCGATCCCATGAAATGCCGCTGAGATATAGAAATTTAAAAATAAAAAATCAGAGTTTCCGTGTATTTTCAATGGGAAATCTTTACACGTCTTGGTCGAGGACTTAAAATTAATATTAAGGGCTCAAACTTTCAGAGAATTTTTTTTTTTTGGTATTTCCAACAAAATTTCACGATGGGACCAAAAAAAGTAAAAAAAAATCACCCTAATATTATATGTATATTATTATAGTTTTGAAATTTATGTTTGATTGACATATTTTGTAATTATTTTAATTTGTTATAGAAGCCTGAGGAAGTTACGATACGTAACGAAACGTAGCTCATTGAATAATAAAAATATTAAATAAAAAAATAAAAAATAAAAATATCTTAAATAGCCTGAATTTTCTTCTTATCTAAAAAATAAATTTTTAGTCAGAAAACTCTTTTTTTTTTTTAAAAAAAACCTATTTATAAGATTTTTTTTTCGTTTGGGACCCCAAAATTGCGATTTTCATTTGAAGAAAAGGTTGAAAATTTTTGTTTTAGGTAAGAAAATATGTTTCTAAGTTTTGGGAGAATATGTCACTTTAAGACGTTAGAAAATAACCAAATATGGTTTTTTTGAGAGAAAAAAATGCACAATTAAATCAGCAAGTGGTTTTAGAATTCGTTGAAACCAGTGACCCAAAAAATTTTCCCGTCAAATCCGTAACCCAAATGTTTCGATTTTCTGTGCTTTCGGCTTTCGTTTCGTTGATTTCAGCAGCTTAGTTTTGCGCTCTCGTTAGTCTCAAGTGTTTCACTATTGTGACGAAGGGTTTGTCCCCGTTCCTCCGCGGCCCTCCTCATTACGCCAACTTGTCTTTAAATCGGCAAAAATCCGCTGAAGACTGATTACTGCACGTAGTGAATTATTTTCCAACAAGTGGTAGATATTATTTCAAGGTCCTCAACGACGAAGCCGGTCCGGGTCGGCTCGATCGACAGTACTTTATATGGAGTGAATATATAGTACGAGCGAACGTCGATCGCCGTCCCAACCCGTCCCAAACTGGTTCAGTGGGATCGCAAAACGAAAAGAATTTCTCCAACTAATTCCACAAGTTGTAGATATACCTATATATAATATGTATACTATTCCAATTGAAATAAATCACCGAAGAAAAAATCACTTTTGCTCCAAATTTATACACCGTCAATTGTTTCAACCCGATCGAAACAGATGAACATGTCTCATGTGGTGCAGGAAAATGGATTTTTTTCCCCATTGCCAAGTGTTCCATTGGGACTTGTTGGAGGAAATTTAAAAGAGAAAATAAAACGAAAATTACAAGGAAAGTTATTGTCGTCGACGATAAATCGATTTACATGGAATTTTCTCGATATTTCGAATTCATGGAATACAATACATATAATATATCGCAAGTAAATGAACGAGCAATGAACCGAAAAGTTAACGTGGTCGAGCTACGATTTTTCCTCGTGTATGCCGTTTTTTTTCTTTTTCGTTCATTTGGTAGCGATTTTTCTCTCTGATTTTATTCGCATCGGAGTGCATTTTATGTTTGGTAGACAGAGCGACCACGACCGTTTACGTTATTCGATCGTATTTCTTCATAATATTATAGCCGGCGATATTTGAGTTGCCGATCACGTCATAATCTGATTGCATTCACGGCGAACAATTCAACAATAGACGTAAATAGTGTCCCTCCTGGCTATTGTCAACAATGCAAAAAAATACAATGGTTGATGCTTGAAAGCTTAAAGCTTGACTTGACATGGGCGCCAATAAATTTAACGTAATAGTTTATCGAATAGGGTTGATAGATACTTTTCGGTAGATGTTTTTTCATTTATATTTAGTAAATTACTAGCTGATCCCTGCGACTTCGTCTGCGTAATGTAGGTGTATATGAAAATTTTTATTTTTCTTATTTCTTTTACGAAAAACATAATCATACCTGAAAACACTATTTTATCAACTTTATTAAACTGTTGCTCAATTATTTTTCAAAAAATATTTATAAATATCTAAAAAGAGTATGTTTAATTGCGTATACCTACAGTAGGTATACCTATCGTTAGCCAAATAATCTATAAATCAATCAAGATCTATACATAAAAAAAATATAGTCAAGTTCAATAAAATCGGTCTTACTTTTGTCTTAAAACAGTAAAAAAAATTCAAAACTCTCACGTCAAAATAACAGAAGTAACGGGTCTAGATTTAGTAGATATTAGTAGAAATCCCATTTCATTGTCTCAACTCCCGAATGAACCTTTTTCTCAAAACTATTACACTACTGCCATGTACAAAACTACCACGAAATTAAAATTTGTTCAATTGCACGAAACTCTGTTTCCTCCATAATCAAGTATAACCATTATGTATCTATGCACTTATTATTAAAATATCTCAATTTCAACTATATAATTAAACCATTTTTTTTAAGTTCGCCAAATTTCTCGCTACTTGATATTCACTCACTAATGTATTTGTGAATACGTATTTCTGATTTTCAGTTTTACAATATATGAAAAGCCAAAAAACTTAATGGTGACTTATAAACTTAACTTAACCATTTTCAGATATATCTATCGAGAGTTTAAATTTTTAAGCAGACCCAAAGTTTATGTTTCTTTAAACCAACTTTGTTTTATAATAAAGGGTAATTTCGTTTCGTTTATAACGATACTGGGACTATGAACACAATATATAGAATATATAGCGGTCCAATCTATGTAGTATAATTTAATATAATAATATATAAAAATCATACTCAGATACGTATTTCGATTGCCAAGTAATCTTCCTCAGTGGTCATCAAGTAATTTGGATTACTCCATAACTGCTTTGTGATGATTCATGTGAAAAGAGTGATCCAAACTACTTGATGACCACTGAGGAAGATTGCTTGGCAATCGAAATACGTAACAAATATTTTTGTTTAAACTTCTGTTCAAATTTATGTTGATGGTATGATTTTTATATATTATTATATTAAATTATATTACATAAATTGGACCGCAATATATCCTATATATTGTGTACACAGTATAACTGTTCAAAGTCAGCGAAAAAATCTTACTTAGATGTGACTATGAAATTTTAAATTTCGATTGTTTATTAGACGTTATGCTGTGCAAACTTTGCTACCATTTTTTACTCTTTTAGAGGAGGAATTATCAAAAAACCCTTTCTTATTATATATCTGCATCGTATGAAAAAAATACTTTCCAAATTTCATCGACACAAATATGCATTTATATTGTAAAATACAATGTAAAACGAAAAAAATTATGAACTTCTTTATTTTGATTATCATTACTAAAAAGCAATTCGATTTCGCACATTTGGACGGTGTACATACGAAATTGTGGGAAACAGGTAGAAAACGTGGAAGGAAATAAGAGTATTTTATTTGTGCTTTCATTTTTGCATCAATACTGTCAAACTATCAAGGTAAAAAAATTAATCTGTATAAATATTTATAGAAAATTAAATTCTCTACGAAAAATGTCTTTGGAAAATTTTCGCCAGACACGCCGTTTCCGAATAATCAAGCTTCAGACATTGATATAATTTTTAGATTTATCTTCTTAATTTTGGAACTTTGTAACTAACTAACAAATAAATATATAGAAAGGAACAGTATAGAATATTCAAGGAAATTTAATGTTCTACAAAAAAGGTTTCTTAACGTTTTTACATAAAATCACTTTTTCAAAAGTTATTCACAATTAAAGTTAAAGGAAAAATTAAATTATTGTTTTTTTCGTTGTTGAACCATTTTTTTTTCATTCAGTGGGACAAATTGATAATTTATATAATCGAAAATTGTCATTTTATCAATCTTATTGCTTGAAGTATCTAAATTTCATAATATATCCAAACTTATTCTCAGTTAACAGCTGTTTATTACACGAAAACGTAGAAAAACGAAGGAAACAATAATTTAATTTTTCCATCAACTTTAATTGTGAATAACTTTTGAAAAAGTGATTTAATGTAAAATCGTCAAGAAACCTTTTTTATAGAGAATTAAATTCCCTTCAAGAATCTATAATGTTCATTTATATACATTTATTTGTTCGTAAGTTACAAAATTCCAAAATAAAGAAGATAAATATAAATATTATATCAATGTCTGAAGCTTGATTATTCGGAAACGGCGTGTCTGGCAAAAATTTTCAAAAAGACCTTTTTTGTAAGGAATTTAATTTTCTATAAATATATGTTCACATGAATTTTTTTACCTTGATAGTTTGACAGCATTGACGCAAAAACAAAAGCACAAATAAAAAATCGAAATTGAAGGTGATAGACCTCTTAATATTAATATTAAGGGCTCAAACCTTCCCGATATTTTTTTCTGTCACTTGGAACAAAATTTTCGTTATACTCTTCAAAAAAACAAAAAAAAATCAATTTTTTTGGCCCAGTCTAATACATATACCTATAGTGTAAAACCTATAGTACATGAATAAAAATCATACAAAAATAATTATCTACAATTGTTAGCTAGTTATCTCTGTCAAAACTACAGGAATCGGCAATAAATAGACCACATATATTATTATCTTAAATGTTCCGTTAAATTGTCACGTATTAAAATTTACAGGTGTCCCGCTTTGAAGCAAAAAAGTTATGGTCACGTTATAATAAATACAGGATTTTATGTATGTACGGTTTTAAAAACGTATTTACTTTAAGTTTTATTACTATTATTACTACTGCTACTAGTACTTTTTTTCGCTAATATTTCATTATTGAGCAACCCTAAGGATCTATTTACAATTTGGTAAAAAAAAAGTTTACTGTAAGATTCGAGCCCACGTCTTTATAATTAGGAGCACCAGAATGTCAGATACATAAGCCATTACGCTATTAATATCAACTATGTGTTTTTCATATATAAACGTTTATATTTCAAAGAGGCAATTGTTTAAACTTTAAAATGAATTTACTGTGCTTTCTGTCAATTCAACTTAAAATATTTTTACAGATTATTTTTTAACTTTAAATTACCTTTCCAATGATATATAACTCACCTGTCTAAAAAAAAAAATTTTTTTTTTCATCCCCAAGGAATACCTTCCCTTATTATTTTTTTGGAATGATAAGTTTCCTAATATGTGAGGGAAATTGTTTTGTACCTTAATACCAAATTTCATTAAATTTGGTCGTTTGGTTCTTTAGTTAAATCAGGACACACAGACAGACAGACAGACAAAAATGTTAAATTTGGAATAAGAGCTTCCTGAAACAAATATTTACCCTAAAATTGGGTTCAAAATCGAAATTTACATAAGAATTTAATGTTTTAGTACCCATAGATTTAGTAAAAATTTTCTTATTTTTTTTTTAAATATTCATCGTTCCGAATGCACCTAACTGCTGATTACGCTTGTGCGTTTTTACGACCGATAAAATAATTTTCCAATTAAAATACTTTCAACGCATAACTATGATAGTAACGTTTTTTTTTTTTTCGATGGTGTGTCGCTATATGAAGCGCAGCTTTCCCTCCGACGATCATTAAAACACCATTACCAATCAACTTTGAAATTTCCGTAGAGAGTCCTCAAGTTCATTCAACGCAAATCTATCAACAGCCATAATTAAAATTGACATAAATATTGATAGATGACATTACAAACAATTTTTCACCTGTCTCATCACCACTTGTTGCCACCTCAACCATCGCGCCCAACGATCAACGACCGAGAGAATACGATTATTGCAATTACATATTGAAAATGTGTACAATAAAATAATTGTTATTTTATTACGTTGCACTTTCTATCCATCCTAACATTTTCTCAACTCATTTCAATCGAAGAATGAGACGAAAAAAAAATTTGTAATATTTTCTGCGGCCGCCGCCGCCGCAGCAGTGGTAACGACCGGTTTGCGAACCATCACTTAGCACAAGACGAACGGGGAAGAATTTATTGTGTTAAATTTAATTCGATTGTTAATCTTAATTAATATTGAGTGGTGCAAGTTATCCATAGGTGCCATGTCAATTAATTAAGGTGAAGAAATAAAAGCGGAGGTATCCTACCTGAGTCGATCGGTAATTGATCTCCTCATCGGTGATTGATTTTTTCGCGGGACTGTGACTAGTGTGTACCATTTTACATTACGAAGGTGTTAACAAGCTCGCACCCACCGGTGTGAGGTGAAGGTGTAACGATCGCTTAAATTTGAATAAATAGATGGAAATGACTTCACCTGTTCGCGCGGTCTAATTAACACCGGGGAATATCAATCTTCGATGTAATCACACCGGTGAGATTTACGCGTAGAGATTTCCACGTGAGATCTGGACGACGTGGAAGATTGGCTTACCTAAAAACAAAGAAAAAAATCGTTAAAAAAGATAAAGATTTTTTGTTGGATAATCTTAGAGTATCTCAGTTTACGACTAAAACTACTCATAAACCAGTGACTAAACAAATTTTTGGTCCAAATAAAAATTGTAGCTCAGATATTTCTCTAAATAATTGGTCATTACAACTTTTCTGTCAAATCGATAGTTCCGGAAAAAAATTAAAAAAACAACATGATACCAATTCATTTAAGTTGGCCTCTGTCGGCTTTGTAAAGTTCACCATTTCTAACCCATTTTTAAAAAGCTCTTTTTATAAAAACTTTTGTTTTAGTCAACTTATTAGAACTAGAAACAATAAAGCTTGAAAATATATGAAAATTTTCGAAAAAAAGCTTAAAAAAGCTTTCCGGTTTCATCTATGGAAACTTCCGTTTCATTGACGAGTAAATAATGCACAAAAGCTTGGAAAAAAAAGATAAGTCAAAATAAAATGCAGTTTTTTGCATTTGGTTTTGTAAAACATTTAAAATCAAATGTTGACAACTTAATATTTGAAATCAACGAATTGTTGCAATTGGCAGTCCAAAAATGCATATTTTGAGTGCATAATCGTAAGGCGACAAATGGAATCTTAATTTTCCGCAGGAAAATGTATAAAATCAGCCAAACTTCGATAGTCAAAAGTTTTAAGGATCGTTGATTAGGTATATTAAGTTCTTCCAAATCCTGGAGGTAGCCTCCGTCCGTTTTTTAAAGTTTACTATTTCTAACCCATTTTTAAAAAGCTCTTTTTATAGAAGCTTTTGTTTTAGTCAACTTATTAGAACAAGAAACAATAAAGCTTGAAAATATTTTAAATTTTCGACAAAAAGTTCAAAAAAGCTTTCCAGTTTCATCTATGGAAACTTCCATTTCATAGACGGGTAAATAATGCACAAAAGCTTGAAAAAAAAAGATAAGTCAAAGTAAAGTGCAGTTTTTTGCATTTGGGTTTGTGAAACATTTAAAAAAAAAATGTTGACAACTTAATATTTGAAACAACCGGATTGTTGCAATTGGCAGTCCAAAAATGCATACTTTGAGTGCATAATCGTAAGGCGCCAATCGAAATTTAAATTTTCCGCAGGAAAATGTATAAAATCCGCCAAATTTTTATAGTCGAAGGTTTTAGGAATCGTTGATTGCTAATATTAGGTATAATTAGTTCGTCCAAGCACCTGGAGTTTCAGAAACCTCATCTTCTGGAGTTTATGGATTTTTTTTTTAAAATGAGTTGTATTCAGTTTTTAAAGGGATTTTTTGAATCGCTGATAGAAAAAAGATTCAGAAAGTAAAAAATGCTGACAAATTTTTATTCGATACACCCGGATTTTTGCAATTAGCCAAATAAAAACGCATATTTTGAGTGCACATTCGTAAGGCGACAAATGCAATCTTAATTTTCCGCAGGAAAATGTATAAAATCCGCCAAATTTTAATAGTGGAAAGTTTTAGGGATCGTTGATTTTTCATATTAGGTATATTAAGTTCTTCCAAGCACCTGGAGATTCAAAAAACCTCATCTTCGAGAGTTTATGGAGATTTTTTTTTGAAATGAAATGTTATCAGTTTTCAAGGAATTTTTTGAGTCGCTGATAACAAATTTAAGATCCAGAAAGTTAAAAAGTCCTGACAACTGGATTGTTGCAATTAGCCACCTAAAAATGCATATTTTGAGTGCATTATTTCATAGGACAACAAATTAAATCATTATTTTCGGCTGGACAACCAATAAAATTAGCTACATTTTGATACTAGAAGGTTTTTGGGAACGCTAATTACAAACATTAGGTATATTGAGTTCTTCCAAGCACCTGGAGGTTCAGAAAACTTCATCTTCGGGAGCTTACGAAGATTTTTTTTTGGAAATGAAATATAATCACTTTTCAAGGAATTTTTTGAGTCGCTGATAACAAATTTAAGATTCAGAAAGTAAAAAAAATCTGACAAATTTTTATTCGATACAATAGGATTTTTGCAATTAGCAAACCAAAAATGCATAATTTGAGTGCATTATTTCTTAGAACGAAAGTGTATAATAATCTTCCGCTGGAACATCAATAAAATTAGCTAAATCTTGATACATGAAGGTATTTGGAAACGCTAATTTGCAAACATTAGGTATATTAAGTTCTTCCAAGCACCTGGAGGTTCAGGAACCTCTTCTTCTGGAGTTTATAAAGATTTGTTTTTGAAATGAGTTATAATCACTGTTTAAAGGGTTTTTTGAGTCCCCGATTAAAAATCTAACATTTAGGAAGTTCTCTGATATACCGGAAAGTAGGCGTGGACGTCATCTTCTGGAGCTTTTTTCCGAACTTCTTAGAAAAGTATTTTAAAGACTTATGCTGGAGAGATTTTTATAGTCGCGTCACTAAAAACAAATAGTAAGTTTACGCTTTTCCCCAATGGACCTGGACATCATCGTAGACGTGGACATCATCTCCTAGAGTTACTGAAGATTTTTATAAAATTACGTTTAAATATATATTTGGAAGTGTTTAATTTTCTTGATTACAAAAACGGTGTTACAACTTCTTTTGTATGTTTTTTGATTTTATTTTGTTTTAAATTTGGAAAAACTTTTGAAGATGACGTCCACGCTTATCACCAGATACGTTAAAAAACTTCCTGAATTTTATATTTGTAATCAGTAACTCAGAAAAATCTTTAAAAAAGAAGTTATTAAAAAAATTCAAAGAATTCTCAATAAACTCCAGAAGTTGAGTTTTCTGGGCCTCCAGATACATGAATGTACACTTAATGCGCTCAATATTCGCGATAAGCGACCCCAAAAATCTTCAAGTATTCAAATTTAGCTTATTTTATGCACTTGTCTAGCGAAAAATGAAAATTTCACTTAACGCATCAAAATATGCATTTTTCGGCTGCACAAATGCACCAATTCGTTATTTTTTTGATAGAATAATCTCTAAGTATGTTTTTTTCTGAAATACTTTTGGGAATCGAATGCAGAAAACTGCATTTCAATTCGGCATGCCGTTTTTTTCTATATCGAATGCTAGATTGATTCATCTTAAAAAGCTTAATTACTAAGAAACTAATGGTCACAGAGTTTTTTTGTTCGAATAAAAAATGTAGCTGAAATGTTTGTCTAAAAAAGTGTTCATTACAAGTTATCTGTCAAATCTATAATTAAAGAAGAAACTTGAAAAAAATTTTGATATTTCCAATTTATCAATTGCTTCGAAATGGTAGATCAAGTTGGCGTCAATTTTAAAAGCTTTAAAGCGGCCATTTTTATTATGAAAGCACGTAAAATAGCTGTAGGGATCGAGGATATAGTTGGACTATAGTAGAAATTGGAAAAAAAATGTTATTTTTGGGAAAAAAGTTTAAATGAACGTTATAGTATCGTTTTACAACCTATCAAGATTTCTTGGTTCCTTTATGACGTAGTTACGGGTAAACTAAAGGACTAGGACATTTTCGGTTCAAATAAAAATTATAGCTGAAATATTTTTCTAAAAGAATGTTCATTACAAGTTATCTGTCAAATTCATAATTAAGGAAGGATACTCAAAAATGTTGCCAATTTATCAATTTCCCCAAAATGGCGATGAGATCGGCCATAGTTGAAAAGATCAAATTGCTAACATACCATAGGTGAAAACAAATTTTTTGTTACAATAAAAATTATAGCGCAATAAATTCCCTACAAAATTGTTAATTATCATTTTTTTGTCAAACTCAAAATGAAGGCAGGAATTCGATGAAAAGTGGTTAGATTTTTTTAATCATTTGGCATCGGTATTGAAGACTTAAATGCATATTTTCCCTATTTTTTTCATACAAACTTTAATAAATTTTTTGTCGGTTCTAAAATCCAATTAATTGATTAGTTCGTACTGATTACTTCAATCAAGCGCTAATTTTAATTAATAACGCCAACAAAACAGTTCCCTTTGATTGTTGCGAAACTTTTTGTAATAAAATTTTCAATACCAATTATATTATTATTTAAGTATTCAAATTGAAAATATCAAATGAACAACAAACTACGCTTTAATTAAACTTTCAAACAAATTTAAATTCAATAAAATTATGACTTGTACATATATTGCCTCTTTGAAATTACCCGGAGGGGGTCGTTTCATTAACTTTACGTTTGGTATTTCGCCATTTTTATCATGAAATAATCAATTTCCGAGAGAATTAGAGGAATTTATTGCAGAAAATAATATATTTTCTCTGTTGGAATTGCAATAGTGTGAAGTTTGCAAGATGCATTATTAATGCATTTGAAGTTAAGTGGCAAATTGCAGAGAAAATTATGATCCACAAGCCAGGATAGCCCAGGAAAACGACGAAAACTTCTGGAATTGTCTCACAGGGAGTAAGTTCAAGGAACCAATTTGACTCAATATAGAGTCACAAATACACGAAAACAGGGGAAAAAAATTTAAAGTTAAGAAAACCAATTTTAAACCAAATTTAACCAATTTTTAGTTTTCAAAATTGAAGAAAATTACGTTTAACTAAATTTTAAAACTTTAATTTTTGTGATCCAATAACGGCGTTTTTGGTCGCACGAAAACCCCAAAAAAAAAAAAAAATCCGATTCTCCACTCTGATAAATTGCGATCCATATTCGAGCCCTCTGCCATACACACAAACAACGGGCAAAGAGTGATCGATAACAATCGAAATTATACGTCTCAAACGGGGCCCATTAAATCTTCCACGAAATTATAATAATAAACGAGCGGTTATCGATCTTGAATTTTGACAATATCGATGTGCATTTTCGAGCCCAAATCGAGGTTAATGTCTTAAGTTAACTCGGCTCGAAAATTTTCCCATAAATTCCAAATATTTTTTTCTCTTTTTTTTTTGGGGTGGGGGAATGTTTTGATATTTCAAGAAAAATTGGGATATTTATTGTTCAATGTAGAAGCCACGTGTAATCCTCAAATTTATCGGTCCAAATTAAGGCTCGATAAGATGATTCCAGGCGATTTATGTGGCTTTTGAATTATCGTTTGAACCGACTCCGACAAAACGATATTTTAAATCGACCCACACGTGGACTATCAAAATTGAAACCACGTGAAATCAAATGATTGAGACGGAAAATTAAAAGTTAATTGAAATTTTTGGTTGCCTCTTTGTTTTTTATATGACCAAAGATCATTTTGGACACTTGCTTCTTGGCTCCTTTACGGTTTATGCCTCGTTTTTTTTCTCCAAAGATAAATTTAATGTTTACAAAACGACTCTTTACCGTTTTCGATTGTGTTTTACATTTTTATTAATTACTATGACATTTCTCCATAAAAATATTTCGTTTCTAATTGGAATTTATTAGAGGATTAATGTTTGGTTGATTTCAATGAAATTTTTCTTAGTGAAATCAATTAATTTAAATAAATTTAAAAATTCCGCCATAATGGCTGCGTTTATATCAAAAACTCCATTGAACTAAACAATTTAATTGCTTCTTTTTTTTTGGTCAGTGGATCAAAATGGCCATACTGGCACAACTATCTAGATAAAATTTAAAAATAACTATGAAATCATTAAAAAAATGCCTTGAAACCTTATTCTTTTCGAAATTTAATTAAAAAACCCGTTAATTTACTATTTAAAATAAATAATAAATATCTAATATCAAATTACAATGTACCAAGTCTTAACAAAGCATATAAACTTTGAATCATAAACGCCAGTACTGTTACCAACTTACCAAGCATTATTTTATTAAAATAAAATAAATCGACTATAAATCCTTCAATAAATGTTGCAACGAAGGAAAAAGAGCATAAAGATCGATGATTACGATCGATTTATTTAGACATTGAGTGCTCCGTAGAAGAATAGAAAGATGTACGAGCCATCGTGCTGAAGATCAAGAATGGGAATTTCATAATTAAAATCGATCGTAAATCACTCTTTTTCCGGCTTCTTAAGGTTTGCAGTCAATTGAGTTATCCAATTATTAACACTTTAAATGTAACTGACTAGAAAAAATATTATTTTTCATGAGATTTACTTCCGAACGTTGAAAGGTTTGCATCTTGGATAAAAAAAAAACACTTTTTCTTTGGCTTATCTTTGAAAAAATCTTCAATTTGATTTATTTGAAATGTGAAGGAGGAAGTTAGAGAGACGAGATAAAAATCAATTTATAAGAAAACAGCTTGTTTCAATGACTAATTAAAAGAATTTTGGTTGTTTTTTTTTTGGAAATATAGATGCGTGGGATTTGAGAAGTTGCTGAAAATTGGGAAAGAAATTTGTACAATTATGGAATCGGTTTTTTTTCTTTTATATATATATATATATATATATATAAATTTTATTGGAAATGTGAGGTAAAGTCCGTCTTGGGCGGGCGTTGAGAGGAATTGCACACGGACCACACAGAATGGCGCGTTATTGGCACGTAACATTTGATAAATGTCTCCGCTTCAATTGCACGTTATCGTATTGTTGCCATCGAATCATCGCTAATTGTCTGCTCTATTCGTAGGTAAATGCTTTGCGAGAAAAGTGGCCGTTTTTACGGCCCCGAAAGCGCCACTTAGTGGCCACGAAACACCACTTAAGTGCCCCTTTGCGCTCTGAAATTCCCTGTAATTTTAGAAAATTAGATCTCAGAGATGAATTTTGCTTGAGATTTATCGTTGGCTAGAAGTTTATCTTAACAAAAAAAAATCCGTTTACATTTTAGTGATTTTCAAACGAATTTTTCGCGTTAAATAAATGAGTTATTGAAAATTTTGTAAGGGTCATAATTGAAGGAAATTTATTCATCTTTAATATTGATAATCACATATTTTTTCATAAAACCTTTATTTGTTGAGATTTTTAAATAATTTGTAGATAACTACTTGAATCTTGTTTCAATTGATTCAAATTGAAATTTTTTAAATAAATTTAATATTAATTCAATTTAACAGCTTTGATTCCTCTACTTTTAAGTTATTTGAGACATTACCAGTTAAAGTTGATCTTTAAAAATTTTTAAGTCTCTTTAAGAAACATATATATTAGACTGAGCTAAAAAAATCGAATATTTTTTTTTTGAAATGTATATCGAAAATATTGTTTAAGGTGACAAAAAAAATATCGAGAAAGTTTGAACCCTTAATATTAATATTAAGAGGTCTATCATCTTTAATTTCGATTTTTTATTTGTGATTTTATTTTTGCGTCAGTGCTGTCAAACTATCAAGGTAAAAAAAAAATTCTGCACATATTTTTATAGAAAATTAAATTTCCTACAAAAAAGGTTTCTTTGAAAATTTTTGTCAGACCCGCCGTTTCCAAATTATCTAGCTTCAGACATTGATATAATTTTTAGATTTATCTTCGTTATTTTGGAATTTTGTAACTTACGAACAAATAAATGTATAGAAATAAACAATATAGATTCTTGAAGGGAATTTAATGCTCTACAAAAAAGGTTTCTTAACGTTTTTACATAAAATCACTCTTTCAAAATTGGTTTAACAACGAAAAAAAACAATAATTTAATTTTTCCTTCACCTTTAATTGTGAATAACTTTTGAGAAAGTGATTTTATGTAAAAACGTTGTGAGACCTTTTTTATAGAAAATTAAATTCGCTACAAAAAATGTTTCTTTGGAAATTTTGGCCAGACACGCCGTTTCAGAATAATCAAGCTCAAGCTTCCAACATTGATATAATTTTTAGATTTATCTTCTTTATTTTGGAATTTTATAACTAACGAACAAATAAATTTATACAAATAAATGAACAATATAGATTCTTGAAAGGAATTTGATGCTTTACAAAAAAGGTCTCTTAATGTTTTATATAAAATCACTTTTTCAAAAGTTATTCACAATTAAAGGTGAAGGAAAAATAAAATTATTGTTTTTTTCGTTTTTTTTACGTTTTCGTGAAATAAATAGCTGTTAATTGAGAATAAGTTTGGATATATTATGAAATTTAGATATTTCAAGCAATAAGATTGATAAAATGACAATTTTCGATTATATAAAATATCAATTTGTCCTACTGAATGAAAAAAAATTGGTTCAACAACGAAAAAAACAATAATTTAATTTTTCCTTCTACTTTAATTGTGAATAACTTTTGAAAAAGTGATTTTAAATAAAAACGTTAAGAGACCTTTTTTGTAGAGCATTAAATTCCCTGCGAGAATCTATATTGTTTATTTCTATACATTTATTTGTTCGTAAGTTACAAAATTCCAAAATAAAGAATATAAATTTAATACTTATATCAATGTCTGAAGTTTGATTATTCGGAAATGGCGTGTCTGGCAAAAATTTTCATAGAAACTTTTTTTGTAGGGAATTTAATTTTCTATAAATATATGTGCAAATTTATTTTTTTTATATTGATAGTTTGTTAGCATTGACGCAAAAATGAAAGCACAAATAAAAAATCGAAATTAAAGATGATAGAACTCTAAATATTAATATTAAGGGCTCAAACCTTCCCGATATTTTATTGTTGGCACCTTGAACAATATTTTCGATATACTTTTCAAAAAAAAAATAGTCGATTGTTTTTCCCAATCTAAAATATATAAATTTTAAAAATTTTCAATGGAATATTTCGTACAAACTAAGTAATTCATCGAATTTTTTGTTGGGTATTTAATTATCGGAAATTTATTCATCTTTAATATTGATAAGCACATATTTTCTCATAAAAGCTTTATTTGTTGAGATATTTAAATAATTTGCATATAACTACAATGAATCGTGATAGGAAATCAGGAATCAATAAAATTATCTTAATAAATCAGAAAAAATTCTTAAATAATTTAATATTTATTAAATTTGATAACTTTTTTTCCCTAAATTATAGTTATTGTGGATATTACCAGTAAAAGTTGTTATTTGCTTGAGATTTATGGCTTGTTTTGAAGTTTTCTTAAAAAAAAATATTTATAAATTTTAACAAATTTCAATCGAATTTTTCGCAGAAACTAAGTAACCAATCGATTTTTTTTTGAGTATTTATTTATCGGAAATTTCTTAATCTTTAATATTTATAATAGCAGTTTTTCTCAAAAAATCATTATTAGCGGAGATATTTGCATAACTTGCATTTATCTTCTTGAAATTTATTAGATTATGAACTATCAATAAAATTTCCATTATATTTCCCCCAAAAAAAAATCTAAAGTAAATGGTTTCAGCTAAATTTAAGTAAATTGAATTTGCCACAAAAAAATATTCTTCAGTTTTCCTCGGAAAACTTATCGTTTTCTGGAAAAACGGCAATGAAAGTAGACATCAGAAAAAAAGAAATATTCTTAATGCTCATTTCATTTTTCCCAAGTATCTTGAAAACGGAGACCTCTAGTGGGAAAAAATGTAATCGAAAAAAAATCTACTACAAAATTAACAATTTTTCTGAGACCCCAAAAGATTGTAAATTGACTGCAATTGACTGATTTCCGGTTGCAATACCACCTGTTACAGATAACCGTGATTCTAAACCACAAAATCATAGATCAATTCATAAAATAAGTGCAACATTTCCCAATAAAAACCTCAATTACCATTGAGGAAATCGTGGCTGGCAAAAGACACCCATCGCTTGTGCTATATTTACGAGGGAAAATCAAAGACATATTATCGTTACAAATAAGAGACATCCTACACAATGCGTGTGTATCCACTAACCACAACACATTGCGCCATCCAACCCATAAATCACATACAACGCGCCCGACCACAATGTCCAGTTAGTTCCACCAAAAGAAACAGCAAAAGCAAAACTACAACTGCAATACTGCACCACAGATCTCTCACATGCAAAGTGCATCGATGGACCAAAGATTCGGCCCTCGTGTCCGTCTGTGTTTGTTCAACGGGTTGCTCGCAAAATAAATAACAGTGTAAATCAATGATCTGCACGCCGATTACACCGACCAAATTTGCATAATTTATTCTAGCCGATCTGAATTATGACACGATGCAGTCAAATGCATAACACCACCACATGGTATCTACCGAAACTAACTGGAAAAATTTCCATCAAGAAATGAAACTTATGTTCTAGGTCTTGCAAACTATTATGCCTTTACCATTTTTTTTCTTTGGCATTAGACATTTGAATAGGAGAACTCGCGCATTGAATTAGTTTGTTGCAGGCTTTGTTTCAATAACGAAATATCTTTCGATCTCCGAATCTAAATTCTTGCACACTGACTTCATCCAAGTCCTTATGGCTTGTTCGAGCCAATATTTATTTCATCTGGCACTGAAATTTATGCTTCGTTATTGTGTCCCAGCCATACGAAACAATCCGTGGCCGTCATTAAGTGCATTTTTCATCGGAAATTCCCTCCGGGAAAATTGAAACGCATACAGCCAATAATTGTAGGTATATACCATAATACCGAGTTGAAGCAAGATGAGATCGAATTTTCGAACGGGTGAAAGGTAAAAGGTTGAAATTTAACGATGTGTGACCTCTCGAATAGGTAAATGGCTTCCTCGATGTTTGTCTTAGAGAGGCCAAAGTTGAATCGTAACGTAAAGGTTAGAGAAAACGATTGGTGTAGTACTAAATACTCAAATCAATTGTCTGTCTTTTGCTTGAAATATGCTTCTTTCGTTTTACCATTGACAAGAAGTTGTAATAAGTATAAGGCCTTGATACAAAGTGCGTGTGTTTCAAAGTGGCTGGCAGCCCAGCCAGTTCTTCGGGTTGTCATTGCAGAAAATAAATGGGCTTGAAAGTGAATCAATGGAAAGATAAGCGAACGAAGAAATAAGCGATCGAGACGAGGGCATTAGAGTGGATATGTCGACCAACAACGATTTAGTTTTAATCGGGGAAATCTTGAATATTTGTGAGGGAACACCCTTAGAGTACCCCGCGGTGTTTAAAGGATTTAAGAGCGAAATATCGCCTCCCGTTTCTACATATGTTTAACGAAAAATGTTAAGGCTTGTAATTGTAAAAGAAATCAATAAAATAATCTTGAAATAAAGTTTATTTTTGCATTTTTGCTATGAAAGATTTCAATTCTTAGTTAAGATTGATAGCGATTGCTTTTAAAGAGACTGAAATCTATAAAAATTGGTTTGAATTCTTTCCTTTATTAAGCAAAAATGTTATTGTTAAAGCTTTTATTGAAAATTCTCAGAAAAATCTACAAAAAATCATATTTTCAAATAAATTTTTGATTTTCAAAAACTTTTTTGACATATAAAATAATAGAAACAATGGGACAACTAGAAGTCAATGAAATCATAATTCCGCGAATTTTGAATTATTTTGTTATCCGAACACCTTTCGCCTGTATTATATACTAGCTGATCCCCACGACTTCGTCTGCGTAACGTATTTTATTTTTCTTATTTCTTTTACGAAAAATATAATCATACCACATCATACATCAAATAAAAAATTATAACTTAAAAAAGTCTTAACTATAACTAAAAAAAGTCGGAAGTTATCAAAATACTCGCGTCAAAATAACCCCATCTCCTTTTTTCCATTCCCGAATGAACCTTTTTCCAAAAACTATTACACTATTGCAGTGTACAACACAACCGCGAAATTGAAATTTGTACAATTGCACGAAACCCAGTTCTTCCATAATCATGTACAACCATTATGTGTCTATAAATTTATTATTGAAATATCTGAATTTCAACTATATAATTAAACCATATTGGATAGTCCAGAGTTCACCATACACGATTTGGCGTATGCCTTTTGTTCTGGAAGAGGATTTTAAATTTCTTTTATCATTATGATTATATGATTATTTATTATTTATCATTATGATGATTTCTGGCTGGAATTGCGAACTTTTTTCGTGATCCCTTTCACGCACTTGCAAATAAAAGATATTGTCCCCCTCCAAGAAAAAAATCCTGAATCCGCCCTTGTCTGTTAGGGTAGGAATTTTCAAAAAAAATATAAGCACATGTCTACTTCCTATAAGCAATACACCGAATATTAA
The DNA here is from genome assembly GCA_958496175.1 of Sisyra terminalis. Classification (NCBI taxonomy): domain Eukaryota; kingdom Metazoa; phylum Arthropoda; class Insecta; order Neuroptera; family Sisyridae; genus Sisyra; species Sisyra terminalis. The sequence goes on from OY292277.1 coordinate 3,585,348, forward strand.
AATTTCATCAGTCAGAGAAGTATATAAATACACCATTTTATATATGCACGGTTTTAAAAACGTTTTTTTTTTCAAGCTTTATTGCTATTATTATTATTGTTATTATTAGTATTACTATTACGTTTTTTTCGTTAATATTTCCTAAAGTTTACTGTCAGATTATTATCTATAAAAACATTTATATTTCAAAAAGGAAATTTTTGGTACTTTAAATTAAATTACTGTGCTTCTTAATAGTTCAACTAAAAATATAAATACAGATCATTTTTTAACTTTTAAATACCTTTTCAATGATATATAACTCGCCTATCTAAAGTAAAATATTTTTTTTCATCCTTCAGTTTTTACGTAGGGGATACATTCCCTTAATATTTTTAAGGAATGATAAATAGCCTAACGTGTGTGGGTAATTGTGGTGTATCTTTATATAAAGTTTCATTAAATTCGGTTGTTCCGTTCTTTAGTTAAATCACCAGCGCACCCGATGTAAGAAAGTTTTTTGGTATTTTTTTTACACATTATTGGAATTTTAGTATGAATTCCTAATTTTTTTGAAAATTTAATATAGCCTATGTTCACCGGAAATAGTGTAGCTTGCCAACAGTGAAAGAATTTTTTAAATCGGTCCAGTAGTTTCGGAGCCAATTCAAAGCAAACAAACAATCAAATCTTTCCTCTTTATAATAATATATAGAAGATAGATAGATTTACACCTCTGTCAAGTTAACACCCGACTTTTACAAATTAAAATTTTAAATATATTTTTAAATTGACTTTTGTCTGTAGGTACTTGATTGTATCGAAAAAATTATCGTTTGTACCTCAACCGAAAAAAAGGTATTAAATTTTTAAAAATCGATAGCCCCCCATTACTAGATTTTTTTAAAATTTTACGGCCATAAATAGGCCTTGACACATAGAGGATTGTACTGAAAAAAAATTGTTTCTAACTTTAACCCAAAAAAAGTTATGAACGATTTTGTGAATGCACTTATTCCATTGTTGAATTTTATAACGACTGTTATTTTCTTTCAACTGCAGTACAAACAAATTTCATTGCAGTGCATTTTGGGTGTTAGTACAAATGTACATATTCTACTAAAATATTTCTTCTAATTCAATTCAAATAACAGTGACAACGTTTTTGGTTAATGTAATTAGACTCTAATTACTTCATTGTTGATACAGCAAAAACGACCATAATTTTGATTCTGTTGAGGTACAAACGAATTTTTTTGCGAATTCTCCCGGGTGCTGGTCTCTAGTTAATGTAACCATTTGAGTTTTTGTATGTACTTCAACTGGAAAAAAAATAGATTTTCCCGCTACTACGGATTCTTTGCGAGATTTTCCAAATCCAAAAGCGGTATAATCTAGCTACAGAGGCGCTGAGGATTGTACCGAAAAAAATATTCTTCTAACTTTATTCCAACGGTAATTATAAAGGATTTTGAATGAGTAATTAGACTCTAATTATTTTATTGCAGTTTAAACAAAGAAGTAATGAGAGTCTAATTATTCATACAAAAGTCTTTATAATTACCGTTGGAATAGAGTTAGAAGGATAATTTTTTCGACACAATCCTCAGCGCCACAGTAGCTAGATTGTACCACTCTTGAATTTGGAAAATCTCTCCAGGAAAATCCGTAGTAGCCGGAAAACTCTATTTTCTTTTCGGTTGAGTTACAAACGAAAATTCAACTGGTTATATTAACTAGAGACCAGAACCTGGGAGAATTCGCAAAAAAATTCGTTTGTACCTCAATAGATTCAAAGCTATGGCCGTTTTTACTGTATCAACAATGAAGTAATTAGAATCTAATTAGATTTACAAAAATCGTTGTAACTATTGTTTGAATCGAATTAGAAGAAATATTTTTGTAGAATATGTGCATTTGTACTAACACCCAAATTGCACTGCAATAAAATTCGTTTGTACTGCAGTTGAAAAAAAATAACAGTCGCTATAAAATTCAACAATGGAATAAGTGCATTCACAAAATCGTTCATAATTTTTTTTGGGTTAAAGTTAGAAACAATTTTTTTCGGTATAATCCTCTATGTGTTAGGGCCGTTAAATTTTAAGAAAAATCTAGCAATGGGGGGCTATCGATTTTTAAAAATTTAATATTTTTTTTTCGGTTGAGGTACAAACGATAATTTTTTCGGTACAATCAAGTACCTACTGACAAAAGTCAATCTAAAAATATATTTAAAATTTTAATTTGTAAAAGTCGGGTGCTAACTTGACAGAGGTTATTTTTACACCAAATTTTCTTTTGCCCATTAGTATTTTATGACAATAAATTTAAATGAGGCGTTGCACCGTTCGAATAATAATTATACGGCGATTTTATGTTAAATTGGCCGTTCCAATATGATTAAAAGGTCGTTATGTTTATATTAAATTTTAATATGGCCATTGCCAAGTAAACGACCACAAGAAATCCCTTTCGAGATCGTTTTGGATCGAAATTATAGTGACTTCCTATTTCACTTTCGAGCGAACCGAGTCGAGTGATTACTGTTAATTTTATAGCCTTTTTTCGGAGGCTATTAATTTTTCAATTTCTTACTATCCGATATCAAAGTCTAATAAATCGGTAATGTAATATAAATTCGGTAATTGCATTTTTTCCAATGATTTATGGACGAGTTATTTTCAAACGCGGAACGTGTATAATTAGTTTTGGTAACGGATTTTTTAAATTAGGTGACACCTATTAAAATTTTTAAATTTCTCAAGAATCAAACCGATTAAATCGTTTGATTTGAGCAAAATCAAGTTAACAGTAAAAGCATGGTAAGATAAATAACTTGAAAAACATTTCGCTAATATTTTAAAAATCTAAATTTTAAATTTTCCAAGTTTCAAACCATATTTGAGGAAATTATTTTTATTTACAAGGCTTACTTCACTTTGTTCCGTTTAAATAAAGCGATCCTTTATTATTACATGAGATTAAAAAAGGATAACAATTAAAGTGAAGTAAGAAATTTAAATTTCTTTTCATTTGAAAATCAAATTCCGCCATATCGCACGTGTTAAAAATTTACCAAAGTAAATCTCTGGAAAAAGCCTTTTTTTACTCTGTTTTGTAAGTTTGAATATCTTAAAAATAATTTGGATCATTAAATCAATAATATTTTGTCAGAAAATACTCCAATTTCGGTAAATATCTGAACAAATAATGCATTCATTTAGGTAAGTTAGGTTAAGTTTTCATTGTTTAGAATTTAAATAAATTTATGTGACAATCATACAAATGCATTATCTTTTTTATATTTTTGCGTTAAATTTGTTCAAAATTAATATTTTTTTTCTTTTGCAGCGATGTTAAATGCGAAATAATAAGACGTAATGCGGAAAATGGTTTCAAAATGGAGGCAAAACGGAAGCAGATAATGACGGAGCTGAAAAAATCAAAGGCGGCTGTTTAAGGTGGGAAAATTTGAATTTTATACCTATTTGACTTTATTTTGATTTATTGATTTCTTACGTTTGATCATGATTTACGCAAAAATAGATTTCTTTAAATCAAAATATTTGATTTGAACATTTTGTTAAACTATTTTCTTTTAGGTAAAAACTTTATGGTTGATTTAAGGAAAATAAAATGATTTCTTTAACTGAAGATTATTCCGTAGAAGAATATATGCTATTGATGCGGTTTACTAACTCCGAAAAGTCGATGGTTATCCTTTAATTTTTGCGTTTAAATAAATTCGTACGAATTGACTTTGAAATGGAAGAAAATTTATATGAAACTGAAGAATAATCTTAATAGTTTTGTGCCAAATATTTAAATATCATTGAAATTCCCTATCTTCAAGCCGAAACAAAAGTTTTTAGAGGGATAGTTTTTTGATATTTTCAAAATAATAATTTCCTTTGTCAGTGCTAACTGAGAAATAAAATCTTTTAGATTTTCCTCTCGTATAAATTCAATACAACCACGACAAGAATGTCTTCAGCGGGACTTTTCACGCTGACGTTTTACGTTGCCACACTATTAAAATGTTACGTTATTCCCGTAGCAATATCTCTTCGCCAAATGCTTCTCGTCGATGTTCATTGACCCGGAGAGCACATTGCAACAATATCATATGATCCTCGATCGGTGTGCGTCCCATTTCGCCCCATCTCGCCCCACTTGCCATTTGCAACGGCGAACCATTCACTCGTTGCGAACAATCGAAAAGTATACATAGACAAAGAGGCTTTAGTGGGACCTCGCCACACTAAACTATTCATGAAACCGAACGGGCGATGAATGGCTTATATCGAAACGTAACGATTCATTGCACACGTGTAATTTATCGTCGAGGCGTCTTCGCAAAAAGAAAGGATAATACGTTCCAGATCTCATTCTCTAGCCTCACTGCTTTCAGCATTTGAATAAAACATGCTCGAATCTAATGGATTTCCACTGAAATCCTCACACTTTCTGTTCCACTCAGATTCCAGAACAGTGGCTTTTTTTCCTCAACTGTTGGACTCATTAAAAATGGTGCATTGCACCTTATGGTATATTAATGGCAAATCTATGGGACAATTCCATCGAATGGACAAGGAAATTAAGATTTAAATGTTTAAAGAGAAGAGATGCAAATGCGATTGTTCCATGCTACATGCTAAGTAACGAGGCTTATTTTATTATATAAATAATATGTGCATAGCATTAGAGGTATGGAGAGGAAACAGTTGAAGATTTAAACGGAAAAGAGTATTGGATATCTGGTTATAATAAAGATATTGGAGGAGGATCGCCTTGATGACATGCTGTACAGTACATGAAAGATGAATATAAATGATTGATAAAATATTCTGTTATTGAAGCTTGAAACCACCAAAAACACGCCGTTTTCGATTGCATGAATTGCATCCAACACTGTCGTGAAAATCCCACTTTATTTCATCCCCTCACGTTTCCACCCCCCGACTTTCACTTTAACGATAACGATTGGATTTCGTGAAGCAAAATATAAGAGGATTTATATGTATGTTTTGTCTGTAAACTTTTTCCGACATCAAAAGTAAAAAAAAAACGCAAAACTTTTAACGGAAAAATGAACAAAGAAAATCGTCAAGAAACCGAGCGTAATCATGTTAAAGTTGAGGAAAAATTTTCCAACTTTTCTTATTAATATTTACCGTGGAAAATTAGATTTGAATTTTTCGAAACTTATTCCAAGTTAATTTTATAATATTTTTTTTTGCCGGTCGGTGCTTTACCCTCGTCGAGACCGAAACTATTGCATTTAGCAGTACATTTTCGTGTGTGTGTGTGAGTGGGTTTGCATTGTAAGAGCAATCCCAAGTCTTATGGCACTGATTTACCGAGCAGCGCGCTTTTGGCATGCGAAGGGCGTTCGAGCTTTTCGTTTAAAGCTCATCGTCCCGAAAACATATCTCCCATTTAAACAAGTCTCTCGCTCTATTGTCTTCGACTGGCAAAGGATTAGGCGAGTGAACAAGACATAACTCCAAGAAAATGGGCGGGAGATTCAAATCTTTAATAACAATACTATTGTGTTAATTGTTACGCTTGAACAATTTCCATTTCCCGTCGCCGTAATTTATTACCCTTTTGTAAAGCTTCACTTAAATTGATTTAATAGAAAAAAAAAATTCTAGGTTTTTTACGATTTGTGCGTCGTCATGTTGGTATTCGCGCCCTCGTCTCGTGCGATTTACTCCCGTTTCCGGGTGGTTCCTTTGAACATTTAACAGTAATGTTAGATGGGAAATAAACACTTAATCATTATGTCCAATTTAGCCGTATGAATAGTCTCCGAAATCTGGGCATTAGTGTATTAAATGATCGCACGCAATAGTCGCATTTGAAACAAATCTTTCGCTTGTATGTGAGTAATTATTTGTACATAAATGGATAAGCAAGCTAGGAGGAAGCCTTTTTTCGTCAATGGATGGGATTAGTTTGTGTGGGAGGGGGTGAGGAGATTAGGATAATATATGTGTTTTTCGTAAGGGGTTGTTAGCAAACAAAAGAATTGTTATAATGGGGAAGGATTAAAAGATTTGAGGAGAGATTGAACTTTGATTTCGACTTCTTTTTCTTCCACATACGATAAGGGTAATACATTGAAATTGTGATTCTTAATAACCACAAGACAATATAATTAATTGTCTTTACGATAAAACCGCATCAAAAAAAAAAAAATTATTCAAAATGTTGAAGAGAAAATTCAAAATTTTTAAGTAAAACTTGAGAATTTCAGTAGCAATAACTTATAATTGTTTTTCTTTTGTTTCAGGTTAGTCTTCATTTGTTTGGGGTCTTCATTTGTATTGCTAAGGTAACTTGACACAAAGTATTTTATTCAGTAGCAATAAAACTTTATAGAACTAAAGTCACTATAGCTTAGAGCTCTTAAGTATTGGTAGTCCGCCTTTGATAAACCAAAAGCTCCCCTTTTCCCTGCGTTAAGAAAAAAAAAATCTCCCAGTTCTCCATAAGAGTTCATAATTTCATTCTTCATAGAAAAAAGAATTATTTTTATTACGGCATTTTTTCTATCTCTTAAGTCATTGCTTGCCCTTCCCCCACACCGTAAAAATTTCAATACTTTGAGGCAATACTTCCCCGTCCCTAGGAATTCATTATTCTTAAGTATAGATTTTTTTTAAGTATAGAAATATACATTTTTCTACAAAGGTCTTATATATTGTATCGATAATCAATAGGAGAAGCTTTCGGAAGCTTTGATAAAATTAAAGAAGGAATTAGTATTCCTATACAAATTTATCATCGTTAGGAATTTGTTAATTTATCAAAATGGGATTTTTGCCTTCTAACTGTTGGTAAAACTTAATGTAATATAATTTTTGAAAATAAGGGACAAATTTTTATAAAGTTCTTAAACATTGGTAGTCCACCATTGAGGAACCGAAACCTTCCCCTTTCCCCTGCTTTAAACAAAAAGATAAACCACACAATTCTCCATTGAGTTCATAATTCCAATTTCTTAATAGAAAAATTGAATAATTGTTATTGGCGCTATTAGGTCTCTTGGGTCACAGCCTACCCTCCTCCCCCCGTAAAAAGTTTCAATACTCACTATGAGGTATTGCTTTTCTCCCCCCCCCGTAGTAATTCACTATTTTAAGTATACATTTTAGAATTATCATTTTTTAATTACAAATATAAAATTCTCCACAAAGGTTCCTTATGCTTTATTGACAATCAATAGGAGAAGCTTTCTGGAGCTTTGAGAAAAGTATTGAAGTTATTAGTTTTTCTATGTACATTTACGATTGTTTACGTAAAATTAAATAACAATATGGGATTTTTGCCTTTTGGCTATTAGCAATAGAATAGAATCAGGGTAATAGAATTTTTCAAAATAAAAGACAAATTTTTAAATGAAAATAGAATGATTTTTTTTAGTATTTATAAAAAAATGCTTTGTAATAAGATTAAGCTTATTGTATTGAATCGTCGCTATTTTTGGAGGAAACTGTGCTTTCTAATAGCAGGTGGTTGTATGCAACCACCTGCTTTCATCAAGGTGGACAATGACTGTGACGTTTTATACTTCAAAGAATATTTAAAATTATTTTCTCCTTAAAAATTTTGTATTACCGTAATCTCCCCAAAAACACGGTACTCTTATAAAGCGTTTTCATATTACACGTTTTCATATCCCCCGTATAACATGTGTTTAATTAAAATGCTCTCAATTTTATTTCAATAAAACGCACATACTTCGCACATAATATTTTATATTGAGCTTTTTCGTAATAATCAAATAAAAATCCATTTGAGAAGAAAAGTCAATTGTGAATCGATTGTACATAACGCGTTATACGGGTTTATAATAACGTGTTATACGAGAATGTTTATACAACGCGATTTTCTTTAACGCATATATAATCTAGCGTGTTATACGAGGGATTATTGTACAAAAATGATTGATTTTAAAGAATTTTAAATTGAAATTTTATATCAAGCCACTTTTCAGAAGAAAAAGCTTTTTAATTTTAAACTCTTTAATCCATCTATTTCTTACTAAGAAATTCTTTAAGAGTAATTATTTTTATTGTTAATTTCGAGGAGGAAAATCGATGCTATAAATTTTTCATGATAAAAGCTTTATAGTTCACAGGGCCATTGTACAGGGCTTTTATTGTACAATAGTTGCAACATTTAAAGTTTCAATTTATTTTCCTCTTCCAACTATTAAAGACCATCCGTTTCTCGTTTCGGTTTCCCCCCATTAAAAACGCCCACACGTAACTTTTTCCATTTTCTCGAAAAGCACCAAAAAGCCATCCCCCCTCCAACGTACATCGCTAAAAACATACCCGAAAGCGATTAAGACACGATGCTTTATTCAGCCCGAAATCGACAATAAAACGACATCAACAAGCTTTCAACGAGACATTTTCTTCGGATAGCATTAACAGCTACCAAAATACTGTTTATTGGGGGACATCCCAATCGTGGAACTTGCTAGTTTTCCGATGAAAACATGCAAAAGGTGGAAAAGTGGAAAAATGTAAAAGTTTCAAGTCACGAACTTCTAAACGATTCTGTTACTTTTTTATCTTTTTCTTCGGGGGGGAGAGAGAGAATAATGTGTCGTTGTGTTGTTCGGATTGAACCATCGTGAAAAACGTCGTTTAAATAGTGAATGTCGTTTCTATGGCGGAGTTATTATGTCGTTAACCACCGCGGAAAACAACCCCAACGTAAATACAAAAGGGCCGTTTAAGAAAATGCGATTTGATCTGGCCTATGTGGGACTAAGACTGAGGCGTAATGATATGTAAATCTTGTGCCGCTTGCGATGAGTTTGTATTCATGATGGACGATAAATTTAAATTTAAAGGGAAAAATACGATTTTCACGCCGCTAATTCACAATGGAAAATTTCTGTAGCCACTCTCAGTTGATTGGGAATATTTTTTTCACATAGAAGTGGGGAAGTTTTAAAAGTTTACAAGATCTATATCTAGGGATTTTTGGCTATGTATAACGATTGCGTGACTGGAAAAGATTTACAGAAAAAAAAATAGTGAAATTTTAAATCGTATGAAATGTAGTTTGATTTACATTTCCGTTTTCGACTGTAATTTGTCAGAAAAATATAAATGCTTGTTTAATTTTTTTTTAAAGATAAATAATGAATTTGGTTTCTTTTAAATAAATTGCTTACCAACTTAAAATTGTACCAAAGAAAGACTTTAGCAAAATACTCATTTATAATTGAGTTCTTTTATAAACTTTTTCGTCTTAATTTTAATCGTTACTAAACCATACTTCTCTTAACTTAAACTTCAATTTATTTGCTTGGATATTTCTTTAAATTAGTTAGGAGCACAAAATTTTTAATCACTTATTCGATCGGTAACTTTCAAGCAACCAATCAAGTCTCTCGAGACCAAATTGAGATGTTTGGTCCGAGGGAAAGTCTGTCACAACTTGTGACTTGAAAAAGAAAAGAAACTTTAACGTTTCGTCTTTCATCCCCTGTTTTTTTTTTTGTCTCGGGAAACTTGAATGAACGATTAAGGGTGAGGCGACATATCTCATACACACACATACGTTTCAACCACTTAGGATTTCAACGGATCAAATCGAAGAATTTAAAAGTTTGATATATATATAGAAGGCATGGGGAAAAGTTCAAGTGAAATAAATGGCCAAGGAAGTAAGGGAAGGAAACATTGCGAAAGTTTTTCTCGGCAGGATGGCAGATAAATGGTGAGGGATCAAAGATGAGATGTTTGTCAACGGTTGAATTGGTTGAATTTTTAGATTTTTATGATTAAAAAAATCTAGGAGGAAAGGAATGGAAATTCTTAATAGTTGAGAAAAATTTTTTTATTGAATGATATTTAAATAAAATTGGATGGAAAGATTTTCAAAAAAGAGTAGTGTGAATTTGTTTTGCGATAAAGCATTGAAGTTAAGACGTGAAAAGTAGATGGTGATGTATCCAATTTCGAGGAGTTTTATCAATTGGTCAATGGATTTGCACGATGAATCAAACCACCTAAAAATATGTCAAATCTTTAGAACCACTGGTTTCACAGTTTATATTCACAATACAAATCGTTTTGGATTTGTTAGAGATCAAGAAATGATCGAAGAAATAAGAGCTTGAATTCGTCAAATTTAGCTTGATCAATTCGTAAATTGATAGCAAATGATTTCAAAGAAAAACTTACATTTTCAAATAGTCTTAGATTTTCCAAATTAAGTGATAATGAATTGAAAAAAATGTATCAATAATTTGAATCTTTAATGAGCAATTCATAGTTCAAAGAATTCATTGTAGGTTGTTATGTTTACCAAAGAAAACATTGATCCTTGAAAATTGCCAAGATAAACCCTTACTACAAAAAGGACCTACTTAGTGGAATTAAGAAACAGTTTTTGGCCTTTCTTCATTAAAAATGGATGTCATTCGGGGAGTTTCAGATTATTAAGTTCCAGATATATCCGAAAAACCTAAGAATTCGTCCATAAGTTAGTGAAGAGAATTTTAGGACTGGTTTAACCTCGTTCAAGATAGAGACTTCCATACTTTAGACAGTTGTAGCACGGATGTTTTGGCTCTACAACTGCAGAACTTTCAAGGATGCACCATAAAGATTTGGTTTTTCCAAAATAAAACCGCTTATGACAATTCTCACATACCTATTTTTGATGAAAGAAAAATATTTCCAAACCAGCTCATACTTAATTGGTCTACGAAAAATTCCAATATCAGTTTGGTCGATTATTTTATAGAGGTATCTTAAAAAAAGATATGTAAGCACATGGTGACCAACTTAACCAAATTAAAGCATAATTTCATATCGAAAACGGCAACAATTCCTTGCAATATGTCCCAACGCAATGTTTACAATCTTCGATCAAGATATGAGCACTCAGGAGTTCCTGCACCATGCAGTCGAAATTTTGACAGTATAATTGTTTTCAAATAATTTTCAAAGTTAGTGGCTATAAACAACAAATGAAGAATACTTGATTATTTTTTGTTTTGGTTTGATAAACCTATCAATCATGCGCTACTGTCTTTCACTATAATTCGCTATAATTCTATTAAAGTTACAAAAAATGGCCAATCAGTGGAGGGAAAATCTTAAGATACAAAACTATTTTTTCACATTAAAGGAACGTTCAAATATTAAGTAACGTTATTTTTTACAATTTTTTTGTCCCCCTGCCCCTCTTTGACTTCATCGTAGCAATTTGAGACCTACTCCCCTTGTTCAAAACTTGTTACGTAACCTTATATTGACATGTTTAGAAATATAAAGAATAAATAAGGATTGAAATCTAGTTTTATCGATCAATCATCGTCTTGCTTTATAATAGACGGTTCAATGTAAATGTTTGACTTGGGCGATATGTTGAGAACCCTTTTCACATGATAGTGTTAGACTATACCAACTACTTTCATTGAAAAGCACGAAATTTAATTTTTAAATATAAATTTTATAAATACTTAATAAAACTTATAATGCTCCGTAACAGTATATTTATAACCCCTAATTAACCGGATTAAAAAGTTACGTAACACTTGAACGTTCCCTAAAACATTTCCTGGAAACCCTAATCTCGGTTTGCTCGATTATTTTATGAAAAAACGTTGTAGATTAAATACCAAATTAACCAATGTAATTAAGGCACAATAGATGATAAAATTCAGATCTCAGCTTTTATTAAATAAGAAGACAATTGAGGTTGTTTAAGATCGGTTTTTTTATTTAATATTTTTACTATTCAATTAGCTACGTTTCGTTACGTATCGTAACTTCATCAGGCTTCTTGATTCACAAAAATATAATATTTTCAATTTAAATTCAATAAATAAATAAAAAAAATCACAAATTATTTATTTTTATTTATTTCATTTATTTATTTTATTTATTTATTAATCTAAAATTCACTATTTATTTTTATTTGTTTATTGAATTTAAATTGAAAATATTGTATTTTTGTGAATCAAGAAGCCTGATAAGAAGTTACTATACGTAACGAAACGTAGCTAATTGAATATTAAAAATATTAAATAATTTGTGACAACGTAATTTTACCAATATTCGTTCAAGACATAATGAATTCCTGCACCATGCAGTCAATATTTAGTCACCATGATTATTTCAAAATAACTTTCTAAATTGATGTCTATAAATAACAAATGAATAACGCACTGAATATTTTTGTTTTTATTTTCATACACCTATTAAACACTTGCTAATGTTTTTCAATATAATTTGCTATTACTCTTTTGACGTTAAAAAATTGATCAATTAATAGAAGGGTAATTTAAAAAAAAAATTCATAGGAAATCAGATTCTCTACAAAACTTTTTGTTTGATATTTAGACATCATAATTATTTCTTAATAATTTTCCAAAGTGGGGTTTATATATAAAAAATGAACATCATATTTGATTTTTTTTTTTTTTTGGTTTGCTACCCTAATCAACAACTCACTATTCTTCGACATAACCCAATATTACTTTATCAACGTTAAAATAAAAGACCAATTAATAGAGGGCAAACTTAGGGAAACTTTTTCATAGAAAATTAAGCTCTCTACAAAACTTTTTGATTCATTTATTTTGATTTATTCCTCAAAGACTTATAAGCTATTAAAAAAAAAAACGAACTTTTCCACCAAAGAAACTTTGGGGCAGGAAAGAACTATTTTCGAGTTACTATGGGTGAAAATTTTTTGATATATTTTTATAAATGAATTGGAAAATGTTTAAGTCACTGAAAGTAAAAAAAAAACAATCGAGAAACACCTGTTAGTCGTACAGTTCCGAACACTAAGAATTGCCGTGTGCGATGTTTGTAATTATGAGTATTCTTCATTATTTTTTTACAAACTATAATAGGTGTTGAAGTTAAATGCTTTTTACAAGATAATTTTATTTGTTTATAATTTTTGAGGAAAATGTTTTCTTCTGGCATATAACACCCCCCCCCCCCCGCTCATCCAAAACAAAATCCCTCACTCACTATGATTATTCACACTTCCAAAAATTGCTGATCGATGGAGAATGTTATTCTTTGGTTATCAATTACTTATGAATTGAATTTCTTCATACTTTAGGAATCATCAAGGCTTATAAAATACACAGGTGGCCTCATGGTGGCTACGTGACGTATCCAGAAGAAATTCGTACATATCTTCAGACTGATTCAAATTTCAAAATTCTTCGTATGACGTCATATTTTTTTTTCTAATGGGACAACCTGTATAATTTATAAACCTTGAGAAATCATAAGAAATGTTTTTGGCATCACCATAGAAATTTTATTAGTTGGAAAGCTTTGAGTATTTTAAGCTGTATGAAAATCAATCACATTTATTATAGGCAGTTTCTAGAATGAAATGACTGACTTTATTATAGCCTAAGACATTGAAAGCTCGCCTTAAGACTTGAAAATTTGATGTTTCAAAATTCTTGCAGAAAAATGCAGTTTTTCGCATTGGTATTTCTATAAGATTTTCTAGTACCTCTTTTAAGTTGCCAACATTTCTGTGGTGGTATCGAACGACTGAAAGCTCCATTTCCTGTCCTTTTGCTTTCTGCTCGAACGTAACTAGTTTGGATTTTGCGATTGGCGATAAAATCTCTCATTCTGTTAGTTAAAACGTTGTCGAATGGGAAAAAAATTGTTTGATACAAATGTTATGCATTGGGCACAGCGAAACGATCACATAAATACAAATTCAAGGGCTTCGGCTCACAGAATTTATGGGCTCGTTTAGCTCGTTACAATTCAAATACGTCGACGACGACGACGACGAGCAATCAAAGGATGTTTGTTGTTCCTTTTCGCCAACAACGATGAAAAGCATATTACGCCAAAGCAGCCAAGAAAATCCCGAGCAAAACGATATTATTATGCGATCCGTGATTTGAATATTTAATATTTTTCCATAAATATCCACTTAAACGTATGTTTTATGTGTATGTACGGGCTTTTGCTAAGAAAAAAATATGAGGAAAATCAAATCGTGGTTTTTGATCGAAAAAAAATTAAAAAAATAAAAAAATGAGTGTTTATGTTGAGGTTGGAGGCTTTTTATGACTTTGGAGCGAGTAACTAATTATGGTTGTATTGAATTGAGTGATTGTTTGCCTTTTTGAAAGGCAAATAAGAGCCATTGACGCAGTCACGAGTGGTCTGATTTTGAAATATTTTCAATTTAATAAAAACTGAAAAATAAATATTTATTTTAAATCCTATTGGTTTAATTTTCTTACGTCAAGTATGAAGTTTTTTTTGGTTCAATATATTGTAGTCTTTATGATAATTCAATTGATTTATTTTTGTTAAATGTTAGTAAGGGGACAGAGACGTGGGTGGGAGAATGGGACTTAAACGTGTTACAATCAGAGGTTTTTACAATGAAACGTTTTGGAGATTTAAGTGTGAGATTGTTGAGAGAATTATGTTTGAATGAAATTCTTGGATTTTACAAATCAGATAGCGCGGAATAGACTTAATTTATTTCATATTCGAGTTTGTTCTTTTTTTTTTTTCTTTTTCTTTTGCGTTTCTGTGGTCTCAAAATGTTTCATCGAATTGGAATTTGAAAAATTTGCTCATACTTTATAGATTTGGTGGACTTTCGATTTTCAATTAGTTAA